>CAMAPF010000204.1:205000-870000 GCA_945859915.1 Cuscuta epithymum
TTTTGGGTCAGGTCTAGCCCCCCCAAAATTTCTTTTTTATTTCTTGTTGGTTATTTGTTTTTTTTTCAGAGGTATGCCTCTGAAAGAGGTTTGGTTTGGCCCCCCTCTTTTTGTAGCTCTCTCCAAATAAATAAAATAATGGCAAATGACTCACGGCATTTGCCCCACTGATTTTGGTGGTTTGCCTTCTGGGATAAAAAAAAAATGTCAAAGTAATCAAGTTGTTTTCTTGGTATCTCAAGTACTTTAGCAATTTAAATAGATTTTATAAACATAATTTGGATTTGAATTAAATATATTAAACAAAGGCAGTCAAAATCGTGAGGTGCACTCAAGGTGATAGGGTAATCCACCCAAGGCGTAAAAAAGTGCTCGCCTGACTCATGTCAGGCACTTTGCTTAGGGCCCGTGGCTGAAATTCCACCTTCTGTAAATACACAAGGCAAATATTATATGTACAAAAATACTTCCAAGCCGTGTCATTTTTGTTGATTTAGCATCTTTGGACCTGTGGATGAACTCCACCTTCCATGTCCTATATCTACAGGTATACTTTTTGATGTCTGAGTTCTATAGCATATATATACCTACGAGTAAATGCTGGAAAAATAATGAAAATGGACTGGTATTATGAATATAAACAAGAGTTCTACAGAGTACTATATAGAACTGAGAGTATGCTGCATACTCTATATAATTGAGACATAAACAAGAGTTATGTTGAGTATAGTATTAAGAAGAAGGAGATGCTGGAAAAAGTACTGGTAGTTTATATATACATGTTTAAGATGTATAGACGGCAGAAATGAGAAATATAAACAAGAGATATATAGAGAGAACAAGAAGAAGTTGGTAGTTTACACAAACATGCTGAAAAAATATACTGGAAGTTTACATCTTTACATATACAGCTTTATACTATAGAGTATGTAAGAAGACGCAACTGCTGAAAAATGAAAAAAGAAATAAAATGGACTGAATGAACGATGAAGGAGAAGAAAGCTGACCGCAAGGAAATAGAGCACTTAGAGTCAGAGGGTGGGGGAGATCTAGTAATCAAGTTCTTTTTAAGCAGGTTCAGGGCGGAGAGAGCTCAGAGAGGAAATAAAGAAAGAAGGGCAGCTCATTGAACAAGCGTTAGAGCCGATGGAAGGCACATGAATCACACTTTAGCTGAAAAGCGCTGACTCGCTTCAATGATGTAAACATACTGGATAAACAACCATGCACGAACATAGAAAGGAATCTAACATATTTACAGTTTCAAAAACATTAAAGCCTAAGAATAGAGAGTATTATTTTGTTCAGAAATCTACTAAGGAGAATAACACTTAATTAATATGTTCCTAACTCCACATTGTGAGATACTCAAATGACATACGTCTATTATAATAACTTGGGATACTATAAGTAATTAGTATCCCAATATATTACTCTAGTTCCTCGACGCGCGTTAGTTGCGCGATAGAAAAAAAACGCCCAATATATTTTTGACATCATAATGTTAAGACTTGCTACAATTGATTTGCACAAATAAGTTTTATTAGGTTGGAAATTGTAGTGCATGAAATGGATTAATATGTCAAAATTGTTGAAGAGTGTTCTACATGTATTGTTAGTTTATTAGATGGGAGTATATTGAATAAAATGTTGAGGTACATTGTCGTTGAAAATAATAGGAAAATGATTGTCAACTTATCATCTCTTGGATGTTACAAAAATAAGTACTCCGTAATTGTTAATATATGACCAAAATAATGACATTGGAAAAATATATACTTCCTCCGTTCTTTTTTAATTGCAACAGTCCACTTTTCACGTTTGCCAACGCACAAGTTTGACCATTAATATCTTTCATTCTGTATTAGTAAAAAAATTAAAAAATTAGATTATGAAAATTAAAAGTGAGAGGAATTTAACAATATTTTTTTCAAATTTAATTTATAATACATTAATAAATAAAATAGAGTCAAAGTGCAACATGTGAATAGTGTAAAAAGTCCAACGTTGCATTTAAAAGAGAACGGAGGTAGTATGTGACTTACGTATCATCTTCTCTCATTCATTGTATTTGGGAGTAAAAAATTGCATTTCTTATTAACAACGCTAAGAAGCGTCACAGATAAATCCTTCAGACAGAGCAAGCAAGTTTTTTATTTAATAATGACACACACACTTAATTACCTTTCAGAGAGATAAATATGAAGATGATGTACCTACAAGGGGGAAATTTTGAAAACACAACAGAGGGAGTGGAAAACTTGTATTAGATGGGGATATTTTTAAGAGCAAACTGCTCAAAAAGGAATTATTTCAGGATCAAAATCTCCGAAAAAATATTCAATATCATATATGGCTTATGTCAAAAGTACAGTGAAAGGTGTAAAATTTCAACAACGTGCATCACAGACCAAGTGAAATGATATAGCAGCTAGATAAAGAGGACATATATGTATCGGAAGTGTAAACATAAATTAAGGTAAAATTAATACATTAGAAATTTGTCTAAGTATGACTGCTTTCGAGACCAATGGAATTAATGGATGATCTGCTATCGCCTGTCAATGATAACTTTAAACATGTAAAATTAAATATAACCAAGCATTCCAGCCCAGGTGGTTGTGAGGTTACCGTGCCTAGTGCGAGGTCTCGAGTTCGAATCCCGCTAGACACACAAGGGTTGGAAACTCAATGGAGTGAGTTTCAGCCCTGATTACTCCAGGCTACCCTAGCCCCCCTCCCCCAGACCCCCTGGAATAAAAATAAATAAATAAATAAATAAATAAATAAATAAATAAATAAATAAATAAATAAATAAATAAATAAATAAATAAATAAATAAATAAATAAATAAATAAATAAATAAATAAATAAATAAATAAATAAATAAATAAATAAATAAATAAATAAATAAATAAATAAATAAATAAATAAATAAATAAATAAATAAATAAATAAATAAATAAATAAATAAATAAATAAATAAATAAATAAATAAATAAATAAATAAATAAATAAATAAATAAATAAATAAATAAATAAATAAATAAATAAATAAATAAATAAATAAATAAATAAATAAATAAATAAATAAATAAATAAATAAATGAATGAATGAATGAATGAATAAATAAATAAATAAATAAATAAATAAATGAATAAATAAAACAAAAAAACATGTAAAATTGAACATAATAGTTGAAGATAACAAGAGTGAATAAACTAAATCTAATTGTTGAGTTAAGTATTAGTTTTAGCAGCTCGACTTACATTTAGTCATTGTTGACCTTCATGTGCATCTTTGAAGTTTTCATTTGCCGGATTAAACCGAGGTAGTCTAAGCAATTATGGAAAACATTTGCACAGGCACAAAAGTAAAGTAGGAAGAATATTTAAGGTCATTTTCATGCCATTGGGCTGGGAGAATTTTGAAGCAGTAAGGATTTTTTCTTTTGGACTGAAATTTGCTAGTCTGGTATGGTCTGATCTGGTCTGGTAAATGTCTAGTCTCTGTGTATTTTATAACCGCGGAAGTTTGGTCTGGTCTGGTCTGATTTGGTATGGTGTGGTGTGGGACTGAAAACAGTCCAAAAGAAAACATCATTCAATAGCTTCACGTGTACATATATCCATTTATAGAAAGCTAATGATTAGTAAGGAATAACCAAAAATTCCCTTGTTTTCTACATTTTGAAAGTTCTGCATATGAACGTAGATAAGAGTGCAAGAAAATTCAGGTTAGATGCACTACATCAATATGCTAATATAACACGGAGTATTTTTCTATTTCCTTAACCACCTTCCATTTTAACATGTGTTGTTTCCTTAACTCCACTTTTTCCTCCCTGTGTTTTAGGATATAAAGTTAGGTACTTAGGTGATGTTTGAACTGCTCGCACCAACACTAATCCTAAGTCAGGACTAATGAGAGACCAAAATTTCTACGTTTAAGTTAACTCCATTCTGTTTAGACAGGAAAAACATATGATAAGCACAAACGTAACACAGGGTTTGCACATATAATTTAGAGCAATATTCAAGTAGATAGATAGTAAATGGGCAGTGAAAGGGTGATAACTGATAAGGCTTACAGGGATAAGAGTGGCGAGGAGTGGAGGAGAATCGCTGCCAAATAAAGGAAGATGAAGAGACCAAATAAGAAAGGTTAACAATAACATGTGTCTGACTTCCCTCTCTACGGGACGAAGTGGAAATCGGCTGGAACTTAACGGAAATAGGCTGAGTGGGTGCGACGATACTAACTGAAGGATGACAGACGTTTGTGGACCGGAGAAAGAACGGAAAGCCTGAACAAGTATCAAAGCGTTGGGCACACCTTGGTAAAGCTTTAATGTACACCAACACATTTTTTATATCTAAAATATCCCTACCGTCATTCGTGCTTATTATTTTGTAGAGATAAAGGGTGCAGTTATCTTCCAAAAATCATTTGACTGCCTTCCCGATTGAATTTTTTGCTGAAATTTGGTATGGATGTACTAGACTTGATGAAGAACATACTCAAAAAATTTCATCGAAAAATTCCACCGGGAAGGCCCTCAAAACGTGGAGGCCGCACGGCGGCTCCGGTAAGGTATACCTTACCGGAAGAGTTCCCTATATATATATATATATATATATATATATATATATATTGATTTTCAGCTCCCCCTATCCGTCTTATGACTTGCTTCATTTGGTTGCAGGACTCCTCCATGTTGAATTTCCGTAATGTTCTTCGAAAGAATGACGCGTATAATACTAATAAGAACTCCAAAGACAAAAACAGGACCCCTTTTCCGTTTTTCCTAAAATGAGACCATTTGTGTTGTGCAATTACAAATTTAACCTTACACCTTATCACCATTCTTCTCTTTGCTAACCCCATCTTCCCTCAGATACGTTTCCATCGTCGTCTGCAACTATTTTTCAACGCGCAAAGCTCCTGCCTCTGTAAGGCCTCCATCGTCCGATCTCCGCCTCCCTTGCTTGGTCACCGCTTTCGTCTCCAAGTCTTCGCCTCCGACTCTAGATCATCGCCCCTGCTCTTCTTCATCTTTAATTTCTGTTTTGTTAGAGGTGAAGGCGATGTCGGCGATGGCCACAACTTCGATTTGAGATTGCCGGTGATGGAAGTGGTTAGATATAAGACCTGTGACGGTGGTTAGGGCTAGACTCGACGGGTATTACGATGACTCAATTGTCTAGGCGTCTGGCTCGGGCTAGAGCTAGGGCTGAGGTTATTGGGGGCTGCGACGGAGCTAGGGACAGTGGCAGGGGCTAGTGTTAGTCAGCAATTGGGACGAAGGTATGGTTGTGGGGCTGAGGTTCAGGTGGCTGGGGCTGGCCAGGGGGATGAAGAGGGGGTTGGGAGGGGACATGGGCGGAGCGGCTGTGGTGCCAGGGCTGCGCCGGCAGCGGCGGTTGCCGGAGCGGCGGCGGTTTTCGGGGCTGCGATGGTGGTCACTTGATGGAAGGCGGATGGGAGTTGGGTTGAGTAATTGTAACTAGTTAGGTTAAGTAACTGTAACTAGATAGACGAACATTGGTCATTGTGACCGACTGTGGTCACTATTCGGGTGGTCAATGGGCTGTAGTCACGGACTAATTTTTAATTATTGGTCACTATCAGGTTTTGGTCATTATTGGATTTTGGTCACTATTGGGTTTTGGTCACTATCGGGTTTTGGTCACTATTGGGTTTTGGTCACTATTGGGTTTTGGTCACTATTGGGTTTTGGTCACAAATGATTTTTGGTCACTAATGATTTTGGTCACTGACGGATTTTGGTCACTAATGATTTTGGTCACTGACGGATTTTTGGATTTTTGGACACAAATGATTTTTGGTCACTAGATGGATTGGTCATGGTCACTAGTCAGATTGGTCACTGGACGGGTTGACGTTGGTAACTAGGTAAAAATTTTGGTCACTAATGATTTTGGTCACTGACGGATTTTTGGAATTTTGGTCACAAATGATTTTTGGTCACTGGGTGGATTGGTCATGGTCACTAGTCGGATTGGTCACTGGACGGGTTGACGTTGGTAACTAGGTAGAATTTTTTGTCACTAATGATTTTGGTCACTGACGGATTTTTGGATTTTTGGTCACAAATGATTTTTGGTCAGTGACGAATTTTGGTCACGATAATGGTTTTGGTCACTGTGGCGTTATTGTAGACTAATGGGTGATATTCTATTAAAATAAGGGTATAATAGTCTCTTAACCCATTGTTAGTCTCATTTTTGGAAAATTGAAATAAAGGTCTCTTTTTTGTTCATAGCTCTTTTTTTAGTATTATTTTAGACATAACCCCATGTTCTTCCCCCAATACAACAGCCTGTTGGGTGTGTTTCGGAAAATAAAGAAAATTAATTAAAATAAATTAATTAAAACGACTAAAGAAAAACAAGAAATGAGATGAAGCAGAATTTAGCCAAAGCTCGTGCTACGCAAGATGTCCTTAAAACGTATTTGTTGCCTCCCACGGTGCTAGGAGCGTTGCAACAACCGTTTCCCAGGATATGATGACTACGAACTAATGTTTGAGCACACAAACAAGAGTTCCAGTGAACGAGAACAAAGTCTGAACACAGAAGGAAATTTTCAGAGGACTGGTAGTGTTTTTAGCGTGTAGAAATACGCGAGCTCGTGTATGTAAGAACGTGTAAACGCGTGTATTGTTGCAAACCACCTGCCAGCCATTACATAGGAGTTGTTTGTAAATGGTGAATTAATGGACCTGAATGTTGGACATCAATAACCAGTCCGTTAGACATTGAATCGTCCATGAACTATCCATTTAACGCTGCATTAAAAGATAAGAACGTTGGACATTAATTGTTGTAACGGTTTAGAACCGTTCAAATGCGCGACAGAAGACCCCCATCAGAGGCCGTCAGAACACCAACGAGGTGTTCTGTTCCGTAGGCTTCTGTCCGAGCACTTCTGCCGCTGGGAAAAAATTAAACGTTTCGGGAAGAAAACAAAAATTAACCGTATCTCTTCAGAGATAGATTTTTGGACGACATTCGTGCCCGCAGGTCGCCCACGCATGCAAGTCGCGGTTTTTCTTCTCCGATTTTGGGATTTGATTTGCACCCCACCTGCGCGCGCGGAGAGAGCCTTTATAAAGGGTTGCAAATCCCTTGGGTTTTCCAGTGTGCGAAATAACACACTAGAAACTCATTCTTTTTGCCAGTTTTTCCATTCTAACGGGTAAACTTTGAGAATTAATTTCTCATTCACCCGTTATCCGTTTTGAGCGTACCATATATCGAATTGCAGTCCTTAACAAGGACAATCCGAAACTACTTTGACCCGACCCAAATCGGAAGTGGACCCCACTCAAAAATTGCCTCAAAATTACCATTTAATGCAATTTCAATATATTTTTCCAACACTGCCAACTAATTAAGAGGCCGTTTGGCAACACTGTTTTTCGGCTTTTCAGGCTTATCACCCAACTTTTTCACCAAACACGTAAGTTTTACTTTCGCGCGCTGAATTGTGTAATAAGCAGAAAAAGTAAGGTTGTAGTTACTTTTCTGGCTGTATTGGCAGTTGGCTGAAGTTACTGTAGATGATTATTTTAGCTATTTTTACATATAATTTATTCTTTATTTTATTCATAAAATATATTTTAAATTTTTTTTTCTTAAATCAGCAGAATCAGCCAATGCAGCCGTTTCAGCCAGAACTTCATAAATTTCAGCACAATCACTCAAAACAGTCAATTTTTGTGCTACCAAACGGGCTCTAAGTATGTTCACATAACTCAAACATTTAATTCCGTTAGTTTTGTATCTCTTCCGTCAATTTTAACTTCACCCCATGTGAGCGGCTTAAGCTTATCAAGATTCCTAAGAAGGAATATTATATGATTTTCCAAATAATTTGGAAAGAAATCTTCATTGGTATATAAATCTTTTTTACTCCCTCCGTTCTTTTTTATAGTCATTCTTTCCTTTCCGAGACGTTTTTTTTATCTGTCCTCCTTTCCATTTAAGGAAAGTTTTTACTCTAAATATACCTTTATACCCCAACTGTTATTACCATTACCCCTTTCTATTTCCTACTTTTTCATTTATCCACTACTCATTACATCTTTTACACTACCCCTACTACTTTCCTCTTAAAACCTGTGCCAAAGCCTAAGAGGACTAATATTAAAGAACGGAGGTAGTATTGTGTAAGGCTACAAAAAATATCATTTATTTTTGTTCCCATTAACATGTTCAAATCAAACTGTTTTAATTTATTTTGGGTTTATTAGCTAAATATGTCCCCAACTATCATGAAATTTACAAATATGTCACATACTTTCATTTTTATTAAAAAAGATTCAAACTTCAACTTTTCTCACGATTACACATTCAATGGATGAATTAGTAAAAATTAAGAAGAAAATTATATTTATATTTAATATTTTTTCACATCTTTCTAGTTTTAAGTTTACAAAATTTTATTGCTTTTATCTTATCGGTATTGATAAGTGATGGAGTATATGGCCCAGGAACCCCCGGCCCATAGACTCCTACTTCTCCTACACAAGCCCACTGAGCCCAGAGAACAACTCAGGCCCAAATGCAACGGCCCAAGCCTCGAAGTAGCCCAGAATACACACTGGGGTGCCTTCGGCCTCATTGGCCGAAGGCTCCAAAACTCACAGGATAGCCTTCTCTGACATAAGAAGCTACTGGGAGAAAACGACGAAAAACATGAGCCTTCGGCATTATCAAGCCCCCGGCATCAGAGAAGCCTTCGGCATTATCAAGCCCCCGGCATCAGAGAAGCCTTCGGCTGAACCAAGCCTCCGGTCACACAAGGCCTTCGGCTACACAGGGGTCCTTGGTCACGTGGAGCCCTCGGCTACACAAGGAGCCTTCGGCCAAACATGCTCAATCATCGAAGATTCCTTTTGGAGATAGCCAACCACCGCATTTAATGCCACGTCACATCCGCCAACCGCATTCAATGCGGTGAACGTACCACAGCCGGTGCCACTCGGCTGATGTGACCCCTCGGCCGTTGGATTACTGACACGTGTACTCTCATCGCATTTATTGCTGCTATAAATAGCAGCCCATTTCTCCTTGTAAACGATCCACATCCCAACTCCCACACGCTGAGTTCATTTAATAAAATCGACTCTCTCTCCTCCTATTTTGCTCTGACTTCTCTCTAGTTATTCCCGCAATAACCCCTCGGATAAGATACCCCCCAGGTAGATTGTCCATTGTAAGGAATAAATGTAATTAGATTTTGATGATGCTAGGATAATTAGACTAGAATTTTAAAGTACCCCCAAATTGGATTTTATGTATTAGATCTTTCAGTTGTAAGTTTTAGTATAGTCGACTTTCAGAGTTGCGATGCGGATCTAATCAGAGCTGCTCTATGAGAACTGCTTTCAGAGTTGCTCATCAGAGAAGCATCAGAGTTCGATGTATAGCTTCATCAGAACTCAACATCAGAAAGCATCAGAGTTCCCGCACCAGAGCTCGACTTAAAACTACATCAGAACTACTCATCAGAAAGCCATCAGAATCCAACGTATCAGAAGACCCCGATCAGAGTCCGACTAACACTTAGAAGAATTTCAAGGCTACTTCCAACGGCTGGGAAATTCATCAACGGCTAGAAGATATCCCGTCCAAGGAAAGCATTTAATGCTCATTAAATGAGCCTGATACGGTTTGGATTGATTGCAAATGATTGACCGAGAAATCTGGAAGGTATATTATAAAAATAGAAAGCTTCCAAACCAGTGGTCAAGTCAACAGTACGTACATTTATTGCAGTTGTCTCCTCCTCCAACGGGCAGACAACCCTAGTATATAAGCTACACACCGAAGAACAGGAAAATAACTTTGCTACAACTTTTACACATTAGACTTCAAGCTCTCTTGAGATTCAAACTCTACAATCATCAACAAGACAAGCTTACGTTGGGAAGATTCAATTATTCTTATCCTCCAAACCCAACACACAGCAAAGTTCATCCTTTTCTTCAACCTTCAAGAACTTCAACTACATATCTTTTGTAACGAAGCAAGTTGGAGAAAATTCTGTTTTCAGAACATCTTCTGCAAAGAAGGGCGTCCAAGTAACTGCAGTAGTGAAGTGGTGATACTTCCGGGAAGCTGAGTGAAAGGACCAGTCATCAGGAAGCAGGACTGCATCCCGGGTGACAACTAGACTTGAAGAAGGCGTGGAGAACTTCTTAAGTGCTAGGGACTAAGGCGTTGTAATTGATCTTTACTAGCTTAGTGGAACAGTGGACTAGAGGAACGCGTTGTTCCTTGAACCACTATAAAAACTCCGGTGTCATTTACTTTACTGCATTTACCTTCTGCACCTAGGATTTTGACTGTTTAACTCTGAGACTTGGAATCTATGTTCAGCAGATCTCGTTTTCAGAGTTATCAGAAAGGCATTTGCCTTAGTATTTTTGAGGCTACCCGGAACTCTTATCCGCTGCAAGATCAGTTCTGATCATCAGAACTCGACCATCTCTGACAAGTCAACTCTGACTTAGAGAAAAGTTGAAAAACTTGAATCAGTCTATTCACCCCCCCTCTAGACTGATTTCCAATTCAAACAGGACCAACAAGTGGTATCAGAGCCTCCTTGTTCTTGTAATCTTTTAGGTTACCTTCTGAACAAAGATCCACTTGTTTCTAGCCTCTTTATTTGTTTTTATGGATAACTCTCTTGCAAAGCATCTTATGTTCACAGATCAAAAGTATGATGATTGGAAGATCAGAATGAAGGCACATCTGTGTGCTCTACATGATGAAATGTGGGAAGTCTTGGAGAATGGCCCCTTCATTCAGTTCATGAAGGTCAACCCTGATCATACTACTGATAACTCTTTGCCCCAGATGATTGAGAAGGCCGGGTCTGAATGGACCAAGGAAGAAAAGAGACAATACAATCTTGACAATATAGCCAAGGACATTCTCTACAAGGCCATTGATGAAAGGTACTTCAACAGAATCAAGAAGTGCAAGACTGCAAAGGAAATCTGGGACAAGCTAGATGAGATTGGAGCTGGAGATGAACAGGAGAGAGACAACAAGCTGACCATTGCCATGAAGAAGTTTGATGACTTCAAACTCCTCCCAGAAGAATGCATTGCCAAGATGCATGAGAGACTGCTGATTCTCATCAGTGAAATTTCTGAACTTGGCAAGGAATTCACCATCAAAGAAGTCAACATGAAGATCCTCAGAGGACTGCCTTCAGCATGGAAAATGAAGGTGATTGCAGTCCAAGAAAGCAAGAACATCAAGACCTACCCCACAGAGAGACTGATCTCAGATCTCAAAGCATATGAGTTTGAGATGGTTGAAGAAAGAGAAGAAGTGCCAGATGAGAGAACCACCACTGCCCTCACTGCCAGCACTTCAAAGGTAAGTAATTTTGACCCCTCTACTTTATTATCTGACGAATATATGGCTGCTTTTGCCAGGAAGTTCAGAAAATTTATGAAGAAAGATGGAAGGAGTCCATCTTCCATCAGAAGACCACATCAGAAGACCAAATCTTCTGAAAACAATGGAGAGTACCTCTGCTACAACTGCAGACAGCCTGGACACTTCAAGGCTAACTGCCCCTTCCCAAGAGTGTCCAAGAAGCAAGGACATGAAGAAGAAAAGAAACCTGATGATCAACACAGAAGAAGAAGAGCATTCGTCTCAGAGCAAGCTGAGAGAGATCCATTCTCTGAATCAGAGTCCAGTTCAGACTCTGACTCTGATGAAGCATTCTGCTGCTTGGATGCAGAAACTGAAGACCTCTGCCTCATGGCTCAATCAGATGATGAGGTATGCTCCACTTCTGATTCTATTTCTTCTTCGGTAGGCACAGCCTTAAATGATGATCCAATGTCATCATTTTGGGAAGAGTTTCAAACTATCCAAGCCACTTATTCTTTTGTCAAAGAAGAGAACAGTAGGCCAAAAGCTGATATCTCTAACCTAAGTAAGGAGACTGAGTGCAAACTTAATCTCTTGACTGAGGAAAGAGATAAACTAAAAGCTGAAAATGAATCTCTTCTAAAAAGAGTAAGAGACATTGAGGGACTTGAGAGCAGATATAATAGTCTTCTGAAGATGCAATCTTCCATGAAGAATATTTGTGTCTCTCATAACCTCACCTATGGTCTCGGATATGTTGAATCCAAGTCTGGTGAACCTTCTGTAAGGCCTAGCACCCAAGTTGCTAAAGCCAAAAAGGTCATAGTTTCACAGACTTGTAGCCCCATCTGCCATGCTAGTACTTCTGGTACTAAAGTTGTACATGAGAAGGTCATACCAGAGAAGCAAAATCTAAAGGCCAAACCAAAACAAACCTTGAAAACTAATGAACCTGGCAGAAGATCTAATAACAGAAAAAGTTTTCAGAAAAATAATAATCAAAGACCAAACTCTATCAGACAATATCATGACAACAGTATCAGAAACTGCTATCAGAAAGGCAGATATCAAGAGAAAATTAACTACAGACAAAAGAGGTTGTCTGGTCAACCTCAGAAGCCTAAAGTTAAGCGCTCCTCTGATCTTGATAGTATATGAGACTTCTTTCCAACAAAGAAGGCTATGCAAAAGTATGCAAACAGAAAGCATGATCCTCACAAGCATCTGCCCAAAGTGAATCATACATCTGTTTACTACGACTACCAGGTGGACAATGGGTACTATCCACCAAGGTTTCAGTTGATGAGACCAAAATGGTACCAACTACCAAAGCTGCATTACCCCCCAGGACCCAACATTGCTTGGGTACCTAAATCTTCCTTTTAATTTTGCAGGAACTATGTGCTGGAGCTATCTCAGAACAAGAATGGTTTATAGATAGTGGATGCTCCAGGCACATGACAGGTGACAAGAGTTCCCTATCAGAGTTCCAGAAAATCAATGGACCCCGAGTCACTTTTGGAGGAAATGACAAGGATGGTCAAACAAAAGGAAGAGGGAAGCTGATCAAGAACCAGATAATCATTGAAGATGTCTCATATGTCGAAGGTCTGAAGTTCAACCTCCTGAGTGCTAGCCAGTTCTGTGACAAAGGCTACACAGTTGAATTCACCAAGACCTTATGCTATGTAAAGCATGAGACAACCAAGGAAGTGGTTCTTACAGCCAAGAGAAGAAAGAACATCTATGTTGTTGACTGGCAAACAGCAAAAGATGGAACTTGCTTGATAGCCAAAGACAATTCAAAGCTAAGCTGGGACTGGCACAAGAAGCTTAGCCACTTGAATTTCAAAACTATCAACAAACTGGCAAGAGAACATTGTAGATGGTCTGCCTGACATTGTCTACAAGAAGGAGACCCTCTGCAGTGCCTGTCAGAAAGGCAAGCAAGTGAAGACCTCATTCAAGCCCATAGCTGGAGATCTTTCTACTTGTCCTCTAAATCTGATTCACATGGATTTATTTGGACCAGTTGAGACTCCCAGTGTTGGTGGAAAAAGATATACTCTTGTTATGGTTGATGATTATTCAAGATACACATGGACTGTGTTCCTAACAAAGAAGAATGAAACTCTTCAGAAGTTGCCATCTCTGTTAAAGCAACTTCAGACTGAGAAGAACATGAAGGTCAGGACAATCAGATCTGACAGAGGAACTGAATTTGTCAACAAGGTGATCAAGGACTTCTGTGATCAGAATGGCACATTCCATCAACTCTCTGCTGCCAGAACACCCCAACAAAATGGTGTTGCAGAAAGAAGGAACAGAACTTTAAAAGAAGCTGCAAGGACAATGATTGCTGAATCAGGATTGCCCATCAGATACTGGGCTGAAGCAATCAACACTGCATGCTACACTCAAAACAGAAGCATGATTCACAAGAATCATCAGAAGACCCCCTACGAGCTGTGGAAAGGAAGAAAGCCAAACATCAGCTACTTCCATGTGTTTGGATGCAAATGCTATATTCTAAACAATGGAAAGGAGAATCTGAAAGTATTTCAAGAAAAAGCTGATGAAGGTGCATTCCTAGGCTACTCAAGTTCAAGCAAAGCCTATAGAATACTTAACAAAAGAACTATACAAGTTGAAGAATCCATTCATGTCAAGTTTGATGATGGCACCTCTGCAGAAGGACTATCAGAAACCCTGCAGAAGATCAATCTTGAAGATAAGATTTCAGAACCATCATAAGAGGTCACCAACAATCCTGTATTCTCAACTCCTCCTGCCAATCCAATTCTGATAGACAAAGATGAAGATGAAGATGAAGAATCAGAAGATGAACCATCAGAGTTGCCTAGACAACAACTATCAGAACCTGATCTAACTTGGTTAAGAGATCATCCTCCTAATCAAGTGATTGGTCAAGTTACCAGTGGAGTAAGGACCAGATCTGCATCTAGAAGAGAAGCCATGTTCACCTGCTGTATATCTCAGATGGAACCAATGAGTGTAGAAGAAGCTCTAGAAGATTCAGATTGGATCAATGCAATGCAAGAAGAGCTGACACAGTTTGAAAGAAATGAAGTGTGGAAACTTGTTCCTAGACCAAAGCATCAGAACGTCATCGGAACTAAATGGGTGTTCAAGAACAAAGCTGATGAAGAAGGCAACATTGTAAGGAATAAAGCAAGACTGGTAGCCAAGGGATACTGTTAAGAAGAAGGCATAGATTTTGATGAGACCTTTGCACCTGTTGCAAGACTGGAAGCAATCAGAATTTTCCTAGCCTATGCTGCTTACAACAACATCAAGGTCTACCAGATGGATGTCAAGAGTGCATTCCTGAATGGAGAACTGGAAGAGGAAGTCTATGTTGAACAACCTCCAGGTTTTGTCATTCCTACTCAATCCTCTTGTGTCTACAAGCTTAGAAAGGCCCTTTATGGTCTTAAGCAGGCTCCCAGAGCTTGGTATGACACATTGTCCCTATTCTTAGTGAACCATGGGTTTACTAAAGGAAAGGTTGACAAGACTCTATTTCAAATTTCTGTTGCTAATCATATTCTATTAGTGCAAATTTATGTTGATGACATTATATTTGGAAGCACTAATCCAGAATTATGCAAGAAGTTTTCTAAAGTTATGCAGAAGAAGTTTGAAATGAGCATGATGGGAGAACTAAGTTACTTTCTTGGTTCACAAGTGAAACAAGTTCCAGAAGGCATCTTTATCAACCAAGGAAAGTACACCAGAGACTTAATCAATAAGTTTGGAATTGATGGAAAATCTTCAGTCAAAATTCCTATGAATGCATCTCAAGGAATTGGACCAGATGATGAAGGAAAGGATGTTGATGCAACAACATATAGAGGAATCATTGGATCTCTTCTCTATCTGACTGCAAGCAGACCAGACATAGCTTTTGCAGTAGGAATCTGTGCCAGATACCAATCAAAGCCCAAGGAGAGTCATCTAGTTGCTGCTAAGAAGATTATCAGATATATCAAAGGAAATCCAAATGCCGGCCTATGGTATCCTAAGGGAGGTAATTTTGAACTAATTGGTTATTCTGATTCAGATTTTGCAGGTTGTAGATTGGACAGGAAGAGCACTTCTGGTCACTGTCAATTGCTAGGTGGGAGACTTGTCTCCTGGTTTAGCAAGAAGCAGAATTCAATCTCAACTAGCACTGCTGAAGCTGAGTATATTGCTGCTGGAAGTTGCTGTGCTCAATTACTCTGGATGAAGCAACAACTCAAGGATTATGGAGTTCAAGCTAAGGAGATCAAGCTGCTGTGTGACAATACAAGTGCTATTGCCATCACTCAGAACCCAGTGTTGCACTCTAGGACAAAGCACATTGAAATCAGACATCACTTCATCAGAGATCATGTGGAGAAGAAGCACATCTCAATTGAGCATGTTCCAACTGAAGACCAGCTTGCAGATATTCTAACCAAACCTCTCTCAGAGGCAAGGTTTAACAAGCTAAGGGAAGAACTGGGAATGATGGATGATCTTCCCCGAGATACATGAATCAGAGTTGCAGAAGTACCAGATGTGGATTCATCAGAACACCCCATCTCTGGTACCTGAGCTCTTATCCATCAGAAGCTTGAATCAGAGTTGCAGAAGCATCAGATGTGGATCCATCAGAATTCCCCACCTCTGATACGCTTATCCATCAGAGGACCCTGTATCAGAGTACCCCTTCTCTGATACTTGGACTGTTATTTATCAGAATGGCTGTGGACTTAGAAAAGTTTCTGAAATTTGGGCGCGTCTATTCAATAAACTGGGCTTTACTATTTTTACCCCCGGTAGTTATTACCATATTTGGAAAACGGCTTTCCGCCCACAATCCATTAAATGCGACCTCGAAACCCCAAATTATACCAAACGTCCACTAACCCAAATTCATATATATCCATTCTGAAAACCTAAATCGCTACTGCAATTTTACTCTTCGTCCTCAAGCTTTATCTCTCTAAACTTTCAACTTTCAGACCTCTCAAACTCTTCACTAAACTGAAAATGAAGTTCATCAACATCAACGATCTCTCCAAGGAGGAAATCAAGACTCTTGTGAACAACATCGTCACTGGCATGCGCGTTGACATGTCCTCATTGCCTCTATTGGCAGAAAATCAGAAGGGGATGAAGAAAATCATCCAAGGAATGCATGATTCCCAGCTGAGCAAGATTGTTGCTCATCCTTATGAACAATATAGCACGAAGGACGTTGCTGAGTTCTACTTGAATGCCACCATTACCAATGAGGCCATCCACTCATAAGTTCAGGGCAAGGACTTGAAAATCGACGCTGACGCCCTAAATGAGTTCTTCAACATCGAACTCGATTCTCAGGATAAAGATACTCCTCTTCTCATCGACCTGGAATGCCACCATTACCAATGAGGCCATCCACTCACACTTACTGCCGGGAGGATGCAACCGGAGTAGATAAGCTGTACATGAAGAAGAATGTCCTGGAGAAGGACTTTGAAAGACTGATGAGCATCATGCACAGATGCTTATGGTGCAAAACTGGGTCAACTGACCAGATGAACAATGCCAACTCCAAGGCCATATATGCTGTTCACAGGGGAATGAACATCAATTGGGGAAAGGTACTATTACAGTCCATCTCTGAGTCTGTGGCTAAGAAAGACAAGAAGACTGGCAAATTCTCAACCAAGATGGGCCATGGACTTCTGATTTCTAGACTGATATCCAATGTCAACATAGCGCTCCGAGAAGCTGCTGAAGTCAATCACACAAAGACCATCTTCCTCACAGCCTCTGACGTGCACTTTGTCGTGAGTGCACTCAAAATAAATTCAATACTAACACTTATACGTAGTATAGCGTAGTAGAGTTCGTATCCACGGGGAAAGGAATAATTCTCTTTTTATAGAACTAGTAAATAAAAGGGGGGTTTAAGATTGAATGATTTAATTTAATTAAACACGAAGATGAACGAGTTATATGTGATTTAATTCAAAGATAAAAAGGACTTGGTCTTGCTACTTTCCACTTGTTGATATATTTTAGTCGATCATTGTTATATCTATAACTTATCCCCTCTCGAATACTCAATCGAGGAGTATATCCAATTCATCGAGGGTAGTTATTAACAACGACCGTTCATTAATAACCCTTACTATTAACCAAAATATAGAACAACGCCGTATACCGGTTTAATAGTAGCATTTAACCTCTTCAACTCCTTGATGAAATCAATTGAGATTGATAACCTCAACACAACGGTTTCGGTTTAACCAACAAAATTAATCCCTCTTGAGTTTATTAACCACGACCGTGCATTAATAAACCGAAGTTACTTACTTGTGAAACCATCAACGTTTAACCATCGGTTCGTTGATCGTTCCTAGTAATAATCAATGTCGGAACGTTAACTAATCGTCACTTAGCCACCCTCCAACATTAATATAGAATGAGATTAAGGGAAGAATTAATAATCAAGAGGAGAAAGTAAGAAAATAACTCACAACTTTAATAATCAACAAGCTTCAAGAGCAAAACCAAGAAATGGATGTTTAGCTCCTCATTTGGAGACTAAACATGCTAAAAGAAATATAAATAAATGCTATTCTAAACTGAGCTTAAGTATAAGGAAGAAGGGATGATTGAACGTGAAGGAAAATGGGGCTATTTATAGGTGTTTTTCAACACCTTGGGCCGGGTACCCGACCGGGTTAGGTAAGTGACCCGACCGGGTCAGTACAAAATCTGATATTCTCCATGTTCTGGCGATCTTCTGCACGTTATTTTGCCCCGGGTCAAGTCAGACCCGACCGGGTCAGGTAGGTGACCCGACCGGGTCAGTGTAATTTCCAGGCAGTTGCGTTTTGTAAGATCCAACCCGACCGGGTGAAGTATCTGACCCGGCCGGGTCTTTGCTTCTGGGCTGATTTCTTCTTCTTTTCACTTCTTTTCCTTGCCAATAACTCTACTACTACTTTACAACTTACTAAAATTGACTAAAAACAACTATAACTAAAATCACACAAATGCTTACAAACTAAATCAAACGGTAAACAATTCACACAAATCAAACATAAAAACATACATTTATGCACTACTAATTTGGGCATATCAAACATCCCCACACTTAAACCTTTACTCGTCTCGAGTAAAACAAATCCAATCTAAGAAGTTCTCAAATGACAAGATCATTCATACAACCATCTTAAAGTGCTTTTAGAACAAAACTAATCACCAAGTGTCCCCAACATAAAGAGGGTATATCAAGGGGTCTTCAAATCCAATTTCCTCACGCAACGAACTCTCTTTAGTCATTACCCTTAGGATCCTGCAAAATTTAAGGAAATACTTTCTCTCATTCTCTCATTTTGCCTAGGTGCCCTTTCAGGTTTTCAACCCAGCTTCTCACATTTTTCTTTAAATAAATCTCACAAACTCACTCTTATTTTTTTTTTGCTTTATTTTTTCTTAAGCTGCCCTTTGTGGGTTTTCAACTTAAAAAGCTTCTTTTTTTTTTTTTTTTTTTAAGAAAGAGAACAGAAACAAGAATCAAAAGTGTGAATGTGAGCATACCGGAAAGATCTTCCCCACCGCTAGTCCATGGCACAGTCCCTAGTGCCCGCCTGCATCTCCGCCATCATAAAATCCTCCGTAGCCATGGTAGCCTCCAAGGTGTGTATCCTCGTCCATGTGATCCTCGCCGTGCCCATTATGTCCGCCTCCACCACTAGAGCTTGGACCGCCAAAATAACCCCATTCAGTGGGATCATACCAAGATGGTGCAGGAGGAGGGGTGGTCATAGATGCAAAATCACCCTGATGTGAGATGTATGAGTAGATAGGACCATAAGTCCTCCTCATGTCTTCTTGATCTCTTTGTCTGTCCTCCTCATACCGCTGCCAGTCCTTTTGTCTTTGTTCCTCTATCCTCTCAAAGCTTTGTCGTTGTTCAGTTCTATATAGTTCAACATTATCGCGAAGCCTGGTATAGTTGAGGTTGAGGGCAGCCATACTATTGAGCATTTCTTGCTCAAATGGTGAAAAATGGTGAGCATTTGGTTGTGGCTGGGGTTGTTCAGGTATGAGGGGTGGTTGCTCCATGGCGGGCTGTTCGTTGGCGGCGTTGTCATTTTCATTGTTCCCTGGTTCATTGTCTTGGGGTGCATACTGTGGTGGGATCCCCCTGGGTAGACAATAATGGTGTCCATCACCGATTTGGTGACCGAGGATGTTCAGTGGGAGATTTTCGGAAGGGAAAGGGTGGTATAGTGCTTGGCCGGGTTTGATGTGCCAATGATAAATCTCCAGGCCATCGGGGTCTATGTGTGAGAGGGTGATATCCCCAGCTTTCTTTAAAAACTTAAGGCCAACAACGGTTCTGTAGTTGAGTGCACCATTGCATTGAAAACCATATAGTGTGGCAATGTGTGTAATTAGACCCCCCACCAAAATTTTCCCTCCACCATTTTTAACATTGATAATGTGATCCCAAAGAACTGTGGTAACATCATATGGGCTGGCTCCCGGAAGAACAGCTTGTGCTAAGAGGCATATATCCCAAACTCTGGTTTGATGGTTGTTTGGTCTCCCGAAAAAGCAATTTGCCAGGAATTTGAAAAAGATTCGGAAGACCGGGTGTTGAACGTGGTTGACATTGAGGTGGGAGGTACTAAAATTGACAAGTCCGGTCATTCTTTGCCATAGTTCATAGGCCACCGGTGCACTATATGCGACCGTTTCATCAAGCGAGGGTAGGCCGAAGTGTTCAGCAAATTCTCTTTTAGTGAGTGAACGGTTTTCGTTGAGCAATCGAAAGTTGATTGTGTTATTGGTGTGATCATTTTCATCTTTCACATGCTCAACGGAACTGTAGAATTCATACACTAAACGAGAATATGACCAATAATGCATATCAAACATTTTCAGCATGCCACACCTTGTGAATATGTCTCTCATAATATCAAAAATCCAAAAATAAGTCAAGGTTGCTTGGCATATAAATCGGGAGGGTTTTACCTCTCTTTCGGATTGTTTGAGGAAACGGGTGCGTTGTGCCTCATCCGCCAAAACCACCTCCTCGTAACCTTCTACCGGTGGGATAGCACTTGGAACTCTTGAGGAAGAAGTTTTTCCCCTCTTTGGTGCCATGGAGCTTGGGTTTTTTGTAGAGGGAATTTCGGACTTTTAGGTGTGGGTAGGATTGGGTGTCTTTTATGGGTGTGGACTGGAAGGGGATGATGAGGAGAGTAAGAATATGCTATTGGTTTGGAATTTTTGGCTTGAAATCGGACCTTTGATGAAGGGGGGGTAGGGTTTTCGGATTTTTGGGTATGAGTGGATTTGGGTGAGATTTTTGGGTGTAGGATGGAAGAGGGTGTTTAGAAGATGAAGAAAATGATGTTAATTGATGGATTTGATGGAGAAATGGGGTAGTTTGGAGTTTTGGAGGTTTGGAAATGGAGGTTTTGGGGGGGTGTGGTTCGAAATTATGGAGAAGATGAAGTGGGGAGGGGTTTGTGCCCGACCTGGTATAGGCTGAAAAGCCCGATTACCCGGTCGGGTGGGTTCCTATACCCGGTCGGGTTTGCTTTCCAGGGGCTGGCAGTGAGGTTTTTGGGTGTTTACCCGGTCGGGTAAGATAAACTACCCGGTCGGGTAACCTGAATTTTTTAAAACAGAATGCTTACCCGGCCGGGTTGGTGAAAATACCCTGTCGGGTCAATTGCAAATTTTAGAACAGAGGGTTCTGGTTTCAATACCCGGTCGGGTGGGTTAGTGTACCCGGTCGGGTTTGTTCTTTTTTTTTTTTTTTTTTTTTTTTTTACGCACACACTCTACTTGATAAAATGATACAGAAAACATACCTTGCTTGGGTTGCCTCCCAAAAAGCGCTTTGTTTAACGTCATGGCTCGACGATATCTTCGTTGCTCATCATTCATAGACCGGTTCAGAAAGGTCTATGACTTCCACATTTTTGGGTTGAAAACCTTCAAAGAAGGGTTTTAATCTTTGTCCATTGACCTTGAGCATCTCTCCTGTCTCCATGCCCTCAATTTCCACCGCCCCGTGTGGATATATTTTTACCACTTTGTATGGTCCAGTCCAACGGGATCTCAGTTTTCCCGGGAATAAACGAAGGCGTGATTGAAATAAGAGGACTTTTTCATCAAGTTTAAAGTCCTTCCTTATGATCATCTTATCATGCCAAGCCTTCGTCTTTCTTTTGTAGATCTCCGCGTTGTCATAAGAATCCAAACGGAGTTCTTCCAATTCTTGCAATTGGAGTTTCCTATGCAAACCGGCCTCGTCAAGATTGAGGTTGAATTCTTTTACCGCCCAATACGACTTATGTTCAAGCTCTACGGGAAGATGACAAGCTTTCCCAAAAACAAGTCTATAAGGGGACATACCGATTGGGGTTTTGTAGGCGGTTCGGTATGCCCATAGTGCATCATCAATGCGTATACTCCAATCCTTCCGATTTGGGTTCACTGTTTTCTGGAGTATAGACTTCAACTCCCTATTTGAGGTTTCCGCTTGGCCATTGGTTTGAGGGTGGTAAGCAGTGGAGATCTTGTGAGTCACGCCATATTTCTTTAGTAGGGATCCCACAATTTTATTACAAAAATGTGTGCCTCGATCGCTTATTAAAATTCGAGGGACCCCGAACCTTGAAAATATGTGTGTTTTGAGGAAACTAGCCACCACCTTGGCATCATCAGTCTTTGTTGCCTTTGCCTCCACCCACTTGGAGACGTAATCTACCGCAAGAAGGATGTAGATGTTACCTTGAGAGTTTGGGAAAGGTCCCATGAAGTCAATACCCCATGCATCGAAAATCTCACAGAAAAGCATGGGGTTTTGTGGCATCTCGTTCCTCTTTGAAATGTTTCCCGCTCTTTGGCAATTGTCACAGGATTGACAAAAACCATTTGCATCTCGAAAAAGACTCGGCCACCAAAAACCGCTTTCAAGTATCTTCATTGCCGTCCGTCTTGGTCCGAAATGTCCACCACAAGCATAAGAATGGCAAAATTCTATTATGTGGGCTATCTCATATTCAGGGATGCATCTTCGAATTATTTGATCTTTACAATGCTTCCACAAATATGGGTCATCCCACACATAGAGTCTTGAGTCCATTCTTAACTTTTCTTTTTGATTTTTAGAGAATTGTGGAGGAAATTTGCCGGAAACAAGAAAATTCACAATATTTGCATACCATGGCTGTATGACTTTGATGGAGAAGAGAGTTTCGTCCGGGAATTCACCTCTTATGAGATTCGTGTGGGAACTTTTAATGTCTTTGTGAGGAATGAGGCGGCTTAAATGATCGGCCACCGAGTTTTCCGCTCCTTTCTTGTCTTTGATCTCCACATCAAACTCACTTAATAGAAGGACCCATCGAATGAGTCGTGGTTTGGCCTCCTTCTTTGTCATTAGGAATCGGAGAGCGGCATGGTCGGTGTATACAATCACTTTCGTTCCAAGGAGATAGGAACGAAATTTCTCCAAAGCAAAAACCACCGCTAGCATTTCCTTCTCGGTGGTTGAGTAGTTCTTTTGTGCTTCATTGAGAGTTGATGAGGCATAGTAGATGACATGAGTAGCCCTCCCGATCTTTTGGCCTAGAACAGCCCCCACCGCATAGTCACTTGCGTCGCACATGATCTCAAAAGGAAGAGACCAATCAGGAGCTTGTATGATTGGGGCAGTCACCAATCTTGCTTTCAAAGTGTCAAAAGCCTCTTTGCATTCATCATTGAGATCAAATTCAACTTCCTTTTGCAAAAGTTTGCATAGAGGAGATGAAATTTTTGAGAAGTCTTTGATGAATCTCCTATAGAAACCGGCGTGACCAAGGAAAGAGCGGATGTCCCGTACATTTGTGGGGTATGGAAGTGTTTGAATAATGTCAATTTTTGCTTTGTCCACTTCAATACCCTTTGAGGAGATTACATGCCCAAGAACAATCCCTTGTTCCACCATAAAGTGGCATTTTTCAGAATTTAGCACAAGGTTGGATTCGATACAACTTTTGAGCACAAGAGTGAGGTGATAGAGGCAAGTGTCAAAAGAGTCGCCATGGATTGTGAAATCATCCATAAAGACCTCCATAAATACCTCCACAAATTCGGAGAAGATGCTCATCATACACCTTTGAAAGGTGCCCGGTGCGTTGCATAATCCAAATGGCATTCGTCGGTAGGCAAAAGTGCCAAATGGACATGTGAATGTTGTTTTCTCTTGGTCCTCCGGGGCTATTGGTATTTGGAAGTACCCGGAGTAACCATCGAGAAAACAATAGAACTTGTGCCCCGCTAGTCTTTCTAGCATTTGATCAATGAATGGCAAAGGAAAGAAATCCTTTCTTGTTACCGAATTGAGCCTTCGGTAGTCAATGCAAACTCGCCAACCGTTTTGAACTCGGGTGGGCACCATCTCGCCATCTTTGTTCTCAATGACCGTCACTCCGGTCTTCTTTGGCACCACTTGGGTAGGACTCACCCATTTGCTATCGGAAATGGGAAAGATGATTCCCATTTGAAGCAATTTGATCACCTCTTTCTTCACCACCTCCATCATGGGTGGATTCAATCTTCGTTGCGGTTGCCTCACCGCTTTGGCCTCATCTTCGAGTAGGATCCGATGCATGCATGTGGATGGACTAATGCCTTTGATGTCGGCAATAGACCATCCAATGGCCAACTTGTATTCCTTGAGGACCGCAATCAACCTTTCCTCTTGTTCTTGGGCCAAGGCATTTGAGATAATCACCGGTAGAGTGTGATTTTCGCCCAAGAACACATGTTTTAAATTTTCTGGAAGTGGTTTTAATTCCACCTCTGGTGCCTGCAAAACAGATGGTAGCGGCTTCTCGCTCGGAATGGTTAGTGGGAGGGCTTTAGAGCCCGGTGGCACAAGTGGGAGTCGATTTAACTCCGCCACCATCATTGTCATTTTATTTGACATAGAGTATTCCAAAGTGAAATTCTTTACGTCGTTTTCAATTGAGCTTAGTACTTCATCTTTTCCTCAACTTCAAACACATCTTGGACCCAAGTGTCACAAGTGTCAATGGCAAAAAGAGAGTGATTATCGGTGGGGTATTTCATGGAGTCATAGATATTAAATTCAACTTTTTCACCATCAAACTCCATGGTTAATACTCCACTAAAAACATCTATTTTTGCCTTGGCCGTCTTTAAAAAGGGTCTTCCTAACAAAATCGGGACTGCATTTTTATCGTTCTCCATTTCAAGAACGTAAAAATCAGCGGGAAAGATTAAATTATCCACCATGACGAGTACATCCTCTACTACACCTTTTGGGTAAGCATTGGATCTATCGGCAAGTTGGATAACAACCCCCGTTTCATGTAAAGGTCCTAGTTCTAGGGACTTATATAGAGAATATGGGATGACATTAATTGATGCACCCAAATCTAACATAGCCCTAGAAAAACTAGAATTTCCTAGTTTACATGGTATAGTGAACATTCCCGGGTCACTATACTTTTTAGGAAGTTTCTTTTGGAAAACGGCTGAAACTCTTTCACTAACTTGGATTTTATGTTTTCCATTTAGTTTGTGTTTCCTTTTAATTGTGCAAAGTTCTTTTAAAAACTTAGCAAATCTAGGAATACCTTTAATTAAGTTGAGAAGAGGGATATTTACCTCACATTTGCTGAAGGTCTCATAGATGTCCTTGTCATTGTTGTATTTGCGGTTGTCCTTGAGAGCCTCCGGAAAAGGTGGCACCGGCTCGTATGAATCGAGTGGTGGGAATTTCCTTTGAGGTGTGACCTCCTCTATTTCTCCTCTTCATTTGGGGGATTTGTGCTTGGCACCAAGATATCTTCCTCTTCCTCTCCAACATGGCTCTTTGCTTTTGCTTTAGCCATAACCAATTCTTTGCCACTTCTCAAAGTGACCGTGTGAGCTTGTTGCCTCGGATTCGGCTCCGTTTGAGAAGGGAGTTTTGCCGAATCCTTGGCTTCAAGCCTACTCACGGCATTCGAGATTTGGCTCATTTGGCTTTCCAAGTTGTGGATGCTAGATTTTGTTGTTTCTTGGAATTGGGTCACACTTTGTTGCATTGTGGCCATGTTCATTGCCAGTGATCGAATCATGTCTTCGGTGGACATGCTCGAGTTTGATGTTTGACCTTGTTGTTTATATTGTTGAGGGGGAGGGTTTGATTGTTGAGGAGGTTGAGAGTTTCCGTAACTCAAATTTGGATGATCCCTCCATCCCGGGTTGTAAGTGTTGCCGTGAGGATCGTACCTCCGTTGACCTTGGAAACCCAAAGCATTGACTTGCTCAGAGTTTTCCTCTTGAAGTGTTGGGCAAGAATCGGTGGGATGCCCTTGAGTTGAGCATATGCCGCAGACCTTGACTTCTTGGGTTTTGGAGTTCAAAAGAAAATCTTTTACCAAAGAAGTCAAGCCGGTCATTTGACTTGTCAAGCCATTCACTTGACCTTCTAACGAGTTGTTGGATTCCGCCGCCATAACTCGTTTGGATGATGACCTCCCATTGTAATGTCTCGAGTTTTCGGCCAACTCGGAAATGAGGTCTCTTGCTTGAGAAGGGGTTTTGTTAACAATACCCCCTCCGCATGCCGCATTTACCATGCGTCTATCTTGATCAACAAGCCCATCATAGAAGTAGAGGATGAGATCTTGTTCCGAATATCCATGATATGGGCAACTAGCGCATAATTTTTTAAAGCGCTCCCAATATTCGTACAAGGTTTCATCATCCGCTTGCTCAATGTTGCTGATTTGTTTCTTGAGACTTGAAGAGATAGATGCGGGGTAATACCTGTCGAGGAAACTCTTTTTCATTTGAGCCCATGTGTTGATACTTCCTGAAGGAAGATAGAAAAGCCAGTCCTTCGCGGTATCTTTAAGAGAGAATGGAAAAGCTCTCAGCTTGATTTGCTCCTCGGATACGCCATTGGGGCACATGCTTGTGCATACAATATGGAACTCCGACAGGTGTTTATTCGGATCCTCCCCCCGTAAGCCATGGAATGAGGGGAGTAGATGTATGAGCCCAGATTTTAGCTCGAATGTGACCCCCGTATCAAAAGTTGGAAAAGTGATACATAGGGGTTGTTGATTCAGATTCGGGGCCGTGAGCTCCCTTAATGTTCTCGTTTCATGAGCCATAATGATTGGCTCTTCGGTGTTGCTAGATTGAGAACTAGCACTAGATGATTCCTCCGAAGAAGTATTTGGAAATAAATTCCTAAACCTCTCGAAGGCTTGTTCTGTTTGGGGGGTTGTTTGGTAGATGATTTCGTTTATAGATCGGGTTTTTACCATATACTCAAATAAAGCTCAGAAAAGAAATAGAAATCTCGATATTCAAGTAATATTTTTTTTCTTTTTTTCTTAGAATAAAATAAAAAGAAAAATTAATTGCCTTTCCCCGGCAACGGCGCCAAATTTGACGTGCACTTTGTCGTGAGTGCACTCAAAATAAATTCAATACTAACACTTATACGTAGTATAGCGTAGTAGAGTTCGTATCCACGGGGAAAGGAATAATTCTCTTTTTATAGAACTAGTAAATAAAAGGGGGGTTTAAGATTGAATGATTTAATTTAATTAAACACGAAGATGAACGAGTTATATGTGATTTAATTCAAAGATAAAAAGGACTTGGTCTTGCTACTTTCCACTTGTTGATATATTTTAGTCGATCATTGTTATATCTATAACTTATCCCCTCTCGAATACTCAATCGAGGAGTATATCCAATTCATCGAGGGTAGTTATTAACAACGACCGTTCATTAATAACCCTTACTATTAACCAAAATATAGAACAACGCCGTATACCGGTTTAATAGTAGCATTTAACCTCTTCAACTCCTTGATGAAATCAATTGAGATTGATAACCTCAACACAACGGTTTCGGTTTAACCAACAAAATTAATCCCTCTTGAGTTTATTAACCACGACCGTGCATTAATAAACCGAAGTTACTTACTTGTGAAACCATCAACGTTTAACCATCGGTTCGTTGATCGTTCCTAGTAATAATCAATGTCGGAACGTTAACTAATCGTCACTTAGCCACCCTCCAACATTAATATAGAATGAGATTAAGGGAAGAATTAATAATCAAGAGGAGAAAGTAAGAAAATAACTCACAACTTTAATAATCAACAAGCTTCAAGAGCAAAACCAAGAAATGGAAGTTTAGCTCCTCATTTGGAGACTAAACATGCTAAAAGAAATATAAATAAATGCTATTCTAAACTGAGCTTAAGTATAAGGAAGAAGGGATGATTGAACGTGAAGGAAAATGGGGCTATTTATAGGTGTTTTTCAACACCTTGGGCCGGGTACCCGACCGGGTTAGGTAAGTGACCCGACCGGGTCAGTACAAAATCTGATATTCTCCATGTTCTGGCGATCTTCTGCACGTTATTTTGCCCCGGGTCAAGTCAGACCCGACCGGGTCAGGTAGGTGACCCGACCGGGTCAGTGTAATTTCCAGGCAGTTGCGTTTTGTAAGATCCAACCCGACCGGGTGAAGTATCTGACCCGGCCGGGTCTTTGCTTCTGGGCTGATTTCTTCTTCTTTTCACTTCTTTTCCTTGCCAATAACTCTACTACTACTTTACAACTTACTAAAATTGACTAAAAACAACTATAACTAAAATCACACAAATGCTTACAAACTAAATCAAACGGTAAACAATTCACACAAATCAAACATAAAAACATACATTTATGCACTACTAATTTGGGCATATCAGCCTCTCCCAAGTTCAATGTGGCCATTGCTGCAGAATTAAAGAAAGCTAGGAAACAAGAGCAGCTGAGGGAGAAACCAGCTACTATAGTTGAGGATGATGATGAACAACCCAAGGGCAAGAAGAAGAAGCTTCAGAAGAAGCCTAACACAATGCCAGAGAAACCTGCATCAGAGGAGGAAGCATCAGAAAAGGATGCACCAGCTGAGGCTCCTGTCAAAAAGCTAAGACAGAAGAGGAGAAGAAAAGCTGTTATTCAGAGTGACTCTGATAGCTCACAATCTCCTGTCAGAGTACAGAAGAAGAAAAAGAAGGCCAACTCTCCCCCCAAGGAATCAGAACCTCAGGGGGAACAAGCATCTGAATTACCTGATACACAAGAAGATTCTGCTATACACATCTCTGATACTTAGGGGGAATCTGCATCAGAGGTCCAACCCCTCTCTGTGCCAGAACTGCAAGTAGCCATCTCTCCACCAGAGCACCTAACCACAACAGCTGAAGTTCATGAGCAAGATCCAATCACTGCTCTCGAGGGACAATTCCAAAGGGTGCTCACCTGGAGGAAGTGGAGAATGGGGCCTCTACAGCAAATACTTGCCCAAGCTGCCACTTATGAAACTGAGGAAGTTGAAGTCCTCAAATGGGCAGGTACTGATGATGTCTCTTTATGCTTCGACCTTCCATTCTTACATTCGGTTCTTGAAAAGAAGAAGACAAGCTACAAAGGCAAGGAGGAGCTGACTACTACCTCATCAGAAGAGCATGTCAAAGCCTTATCAGAACACGAGGTTTCTATCTTTGAAGCATGGCTGATGGAGAAGAAAAGGAGGGAGTCTCTAATCAAGATGAAACCTGTTCCGGGTGCAGAGGGAGAGCCATCAACTGCCAATGACCTATCTCTGGCAATGCAGAACCTTATCAGAGAATGGAGAGAATCTCCAGTTGAAGAAACGGTCTTAGAGGTAATACCAGAATCCCCTATTCCTCTAATTACTTTGAAACCCACTCCATCTCCCCCACACTCACCTCCCAAATCCCCTATACCCAAACCACCTTCACCGAAACCTCAACCTTCACCCTGCCATCAGATAACTTCCATCAGAAACCGTTCACCATCACCACCCCCATCTCCAAAACAACCTACATCTCAACCCCAATCATCACCTCCTCAGCAATCCACTTCTCAGAACTCTCCACCAGCACCTCCACAGCAATCATCTACACCTTCCCAGGTGCCTGTACAAACTCTTGCCACAGGTCCTGCCACATTTCCACATTTCATAGCAGATATTGAGCTTGTTGGAAACCAGATAGCCAAAGGCATGGAGAAGATCCTAGATGCTGAGTATGACACTGATACCCATCTCACCAGAGTCAGTGAACATCTCACAAAAGGCATCAATATGCTATTAAAGCACGTGGGCATCATTGCCACAGCCTTGGAAGCTCACAAAGACAAGACTACAGAAAATCTGAGCAACATCTCTAAGGAAGTGGATGGAATCTCTGCAGTGTTATTTCATCACACAAAGGCCCTTGAAGAACAAGACAAGGCTATTAAGGATATCTCTGATGCTGTAAGTGATCTTCAGTGGTCTCATGACAAAAATGCAGAACTTCTGCAAGATGTGGAGGGCATTTGCAAGACAAACAAAGAGTTTGGTCTCAAACTGATTAACAGTGGCAAGGAAAGAGATCACAAGCTAACTCTTCTTGAGGCTACAACCAAAGATATTCAATGAGCTGTGGGCAAACAGAAAGAGCTGATAGAAGGTCTGGCCTCTGTGACTCAGACACTCCCAGATGCACTTGACGCTATCAAAGACAATAATGCAACCGAATTCTCCAAAATCGGACTCCTGCTTGGTGATCTTGTTGATACCAAAAAGGGGGAAGATATCAGAAAACCTTCAGAAACTATCAGAGCTGCAGAAGGAACAAGCACCAGAGCCCCTGATCCTACTATATATTTTGAGAGAACTAGGAAGAAACAAATTGCTGCTGGTATTCAGAGACCAACCCCCCCAAAATCAAAGAAAGGGAAGAAGCTACACTACAACAAAATTCACTTTATGTAACATTTTGTTTGTAACACTTTTATTTGTGTTGCATATATCATTTAATTTTATGATTATGCAACATCAGTTTATAAATGTTGCATAAACATCAGAATTGTACATTTATGCAACACTTATTACAAAGTGTTACGAATTATTAGGTTTTATGTAACATTTATATTTAAAGTGTTGCTAAAATCATTAAGTATAGTTATAAACTAGACTCATGTAACATGATTAATAAATGTTACGTTTATGGTTAGACTCATGTAATATGTTTTCAATCCTAGAAAGAAGAGACTTAGTTAGACCAGATCAGATCAGATTTAAATAGTTTAGATCAAATCAGACAAGACTTCGATAATTATAATTTATAAAATACTCAAAGATACATATATTAATAAAAAAAGATCACAAAAAACAGACCGGACTTACAAAGCAGACTAGACACAAAAAACTCAGTCTAATAAAAGTATCACTTACAAGATAACTGCGCAGTTAAACAGCGCAATATATTTTAAAAATCATTTGACTGTCTCCCCGGTTGAATTTTTAGCTGAAATTTGGTACAGATAAACTAGACTTAATGAAGAAGATGTTAAAAAGATTTCATCAAAAAATTACACCGGGAACCGCCCTAAATGACGACGTCCGGATATAAACTCCTATATAAGAATGATTTGCATGTGTTTTATATAAATTCGAGGAATTATTTGATAATTTTCCCGTACTTTATTTTTATACACAAAAGAAATCTTCCGGTATTACTCCGTCTAAGAAGAGACATGATGGTAAGAAGCAAGTAATTAAAGGCCCAAACAAGGATGAAGATTGAAGTGCAGTACCGACTGAAACCAAAGCTGAAACCAAAGCTGAAATCGTTGTACGATTGCCTCGACCGCCAGTCCTAATCTGCCTACCTGCTCTTCCTTCTATGCTTGCAATCGCCTCTCCTCTATTTCAACTTCCCCCGGCGCTCTTCATCCGTAAGTTCTTCGATTCCTTTGACTTTCTCTCTCTAACCATCAGTTTGTTTATCCCTAAGGAAATCGTCTTGACTTTTTCCGGCAAGGCTGAGTTCATTAGGCTTGTCTTCAATTTTTATATACCTTTTATTATGATTTGTTTTTTGGCTTTGAATTTGAGATTGAAGACCCAAAAATGGGCCGTATTTAGGTAAAATTACATTTCTATTTAATATTGAAAAAGATTTATACTCCGTACTAAAGTTTTGATTTTAATTTAAGTTTTGAGTAGAGTTTGCTTAACTTTTTTGAAACCAGAGATAACTAGAGCACGTGTAGTTATGTCGAACTATACCAATTGGGGAATGTGTACAAGGTGTTTGTTAAAATGTCTCCATGAGATTTTCTTGTAATTGGTGTAGTAACACTTTTGTAGAGCTCAAGTAGCAGCAGCAGCACCTTGTAATTGTATTTGATAAATTATCTAATAATCATAAATAAGATTGGAAAAATATACCTTTTAATTTCCTCTACTTTAGGGGTTGATGGAATCAGTACAAACTCTGTAACATTATTTCAGTAGAAGAATAATGATTTTTATGCTGTCTCAGTCTCTCAGACTTTATAATAACCCTTCAATAGGTGGTTTTTACTGTGAAAATTATCCTTATGACATTTCTTCAAAAAACCAGGTGCATATTCAACCATCCCTATTACTTAACTAATATGTTATCAACAAGCAGTGGCAGATTTAGAATCCGATTTATAAGTGTTCAATGTTTTAATAACTATTAAAATTTTAAAGAAGAATAAATAGATTTATATTAAATTACACATATGTACTTGCATGATTTTTTAAATTTTTTAAATTACACCGTAGAACACTACCACATCTGCCACTGCCAACAAGCTTTATCATAGAAAGTCCAGAGCATGATCATCCAAATGGATATGACAAAGGCATTTGTAGTCTCATTGGAGTTCTGGTTTTTTTATTATAAAAATTTGTTTATAGCTCCAATCATTCATCTATTTGTCTCAGGCTGTCAGCCAAAAGGTGGATTGCATATTCTGAGATGAAGAAAGAATATACTTAAATAGTTAAATTAATGTAAGATGTATGTTAAGAATTTTAGAATTAAGATATGTAGTGTCATCATTCTTAAGTCTGATGTTGGCTCTAAAATGTTAAAATATGATGAAAAGTGCAGGTTGTGCATTGAAAATTTGATGATTTCTCGTGTTACATTAATGAAAGTTCATATAAACAACTGTTTACATTTACTATGGGCAACTTGATGTTGTTTCTACCAAGGTACTGTTTTTAATATCAAAATAAAATATATTATGATTTTGTGTGTAATGAGTATATTTTGATATGATACTATAATGCCCTCTTTTAGGTAATGTTATCACCCACACCTTTTCCTTTCCTCCATCAGTGATGGTGTGTCGAGACATAAAAGCATTGTTCAATTGAAACAAGAAGCTGGCTAGTGGTGAGGTGTCGAGACATAAAAGATTTGTTCAATTGAAACAGGAAGCTTGTTATTTTCTTTTCCCTTCTATGAATCACATCAACAAACCCCCGAATCGGCTATGACCCTATTTTGCAGAAACAGTACATTATTTTGTCGATCTTGTGTTTGTGGCATATTTGTCTCCACTCTCAAAGAACTGCCAAGAGCCCAAGAGGTTTCATCCCTGTCCCATAAGGTGAAGCTAATCACCGCTGAGAGATTCAAGTTTGTAATTGATATGGAGGCTACTATCGTTTCTCAGACTATCAAAACATGCTCACTTCTCCTGGATCAGTTATTCTTTATCTTGCTTCCTTTTTCTTCATTTCTTTCAATCTTGTGTATTATTCTACGGAATTTCACGCTCATCAATATCCTTCCAGAAATTTATTCTAATCAGTTTGGGTTTGGTTATTTGTGTGTTCTTGCAGGGAGGTTCACAGACTGAGCACCGAGAGGTGACTTTTCCTAAGATCACTACCACCATTTTCAAGAAGATCTGCCAGTACTTTTACTAGGACGGTGGCACCTTCAGTTCAGGCCGAGCAAGAGGTTTCATTCCGGTCAGAGGCCCCTCAGCCAAAGGTAGGATGGGCTCCGCACGGCTTTGCCCCAGCATGCCCTTTCGACAGGGCTGCTGCAGCGGACTAGCTCCCCCTCAATACCGACTCTCTTCTCTGCCTTCGGACAAACGGCTAGCGTCCCTCAACAATCGAAGGCCAAGAAAACGACAGAAAAAAAGATTGCTCATCAGCGCCAAGAACTTCCAAAGATAGCTTCATGCCTTCACCTTCTGGACGGGGACTCTTTCATAGATGGTGGTGTGGTTTAAATGTATTTTTGGATATTAATATTTAGATTTGATGGATTCTTTGACCCTTCACTTGTTCGATCACAAATCTTGTTTTGTACATTAATGTTAGTATTCTTTATTAAAAGTTATATTAAAGACGTTTAATATATATTGTTATTATTAAACTGATATAAATAGTTGATAAGTGTTGCATAAAGTACTTATATACATGTTGCATAAAATAAATTATTGTTACAAAATAATCTAATAAATATGTTACAAATGTAGAAGAGAGATGTTGCCTAAAGTCATATTTTATGTGTTGCATTTTATTACAAAAAGTGTTGCGTATAAGATTCATCAAGGTTTGTAAAATAGTGTTGCATTAGAATTACTTATGTAACATTTTTTCTTAGAGTTGCATAATACAATGAAAAGTGTTGCATAAGACTTTATGCAACGAGACCTGAAGCAACACCCGTAAAAGTGTTGCATAAACATTTTGTAACACTATAATGATTTTATGTAACATATTTGATGTGTTGCCAAATGTCATTTTTGTTGTAGTGTAAGACAGCCTCCACCTTCACTTTGGCCCAATGGCTCAACAGCGACTTGGCTAAACCTAATGCTGCTCAATTCAGAGAAATGAAGAAGCATATGACCCCTATACAACAAGAAAATCTCATTTTGGATAATGATGGTCTGATAATCATAAATCATGGTGGCTCTATGCAAGAAGCAGAAGACTGGTGGCGAATGAAAGTGATCCCTGACAATGACATCTCTGAAGCCATCAGAAACTATCTTGATTGTAAGCTTGAACCTGCTTGGTCAGAATATCAGAATCCCAGGAACCTTGCTACAATCAGATCCAGGGTAAATGCTGATCTAAAAGAAATAGAAGCAAAGGAAGCTCAACTAGAAGAGGAAGATATCTAAACTCTATCCTCTTGTTGCTTTAAATATCTTTTATTAATAAGATAACCAGCTTGCCTCTATTTTGCACGGCAATTTCAAATATTTGCATTCTGTTTAATTTTATGCTCTGATATCTTGTGTTATATCTTATTTTGCTTATTTGATTGTTTGTACCTTACTCTTACTATTTTCCTATGCCAAGTGCCCACCAAGGTTTTAAATGAAAGTTTTTTTTACTTATTTTTCTTCATGGTGAAAGGCACTTCTCTGGAAATAGTTTAAGGGTTTTGGCATCATCAAAAAGGGGGAAATTGTAAGGAATAAATGTAATTAGATTTTGATGATGCTAGGATAATTAGACTAGAATTTTAAAGTACCCCCAAATTGGATTTTATGTATTAGATCTTTCAGTTGTAAGTTTTAGTATAGTCGACTTTCAGAGTTGCGATGCGGATCTAATCAGAGCTGCTCTATGAGAACTGCTTTCAGAGTTGCTCATCAGAGAAGCATCAGAGTTCGATGTATAGCTTCATCAGAACTCAACATCAGAAAGCATCAGAGTTCCCGCACCAGAGCTCGACTTAAAACTACATCAGAACTACTCATCAGAAAGCCATCAGAATCCAACGTATCAGAAGACCCCGATCAGAGTCCGACTAACACTTAGAAGAATTTCAAGGCTACTTCCAACGGCTGGGAAATTCATCAACGGCTAGAAGATATCCCGTCCAAGGAAAGCATTTAATGCTCATTAAATGAGCCTGATACGGTTTGGATTGATTGCAAATGATTGACCGAGAAATCTGGAAGGTATATTATAAAAATAGAAAGCTTCCAAACCAGTGGTCAAGTCAACAGTACGTACATTTATTGCAGTTGTCTCCTCCTCCAACGGGCAGACAACCCCAGTATATAAGCTACACACCGAAGAACAGGAAAATAACTTTGCTACAACTTTTGCACATTAGACTTCAAGCTCTCTTGAGATTCAAACTCTACAATCATCAACAAGACAAGCTTACGTTGGGAAGATTCAATTATTCTTATCCTCCAAACCCAACACACAGCAAAGTTCATCCTTTTCTTCAACCTTCAAGAACTTCAACTACATATCTTTTGTAACGAAGCAAGTTGGAGAAAATTCTGTTTTCAGAACATCTTCTGCAAAGAAGGGCGTCCAAGTAACTGCAGTAGTGAAGTGGTGATACTTCCGGGAAGCTGAGTGAAAGGACCAGTCATCAGGAAGCAGGACTGCATCCCGGGTGACAACTAGACTTGAAGAAGACGTGGAGAACTTATTAAGTGCTAGGGACTAAGGCGTTGTAATTGATCTTTACAAGCTTAGTGGAACAGTGGACTAGAGGAACGCGTTGTTCCTTGAACCACTATAAAAACTCCGGTGTCATTTACTTTACTGCATTTACCTTCTGCACCTAGGATTTTGACTGTTTAACTCTGAGACTTGGAATCTGTGTTCAGCAGATCTCGTTTTCAGAGTTATCAGAAAGGCATTTGCCTTAGTATTTTTGAGGCTACCCGGAACTCTTATCCGCTGCAAGACCAGTTCTGATCATCAGAACTCGACCATCTCTGACAAGTCAACTCTGACTTAGAGAAAAGTTGAAAAACTTGAATCAGTCTATTCACCCCCCCTCTAGACTGATTTCCAATTCAAACGGGACCAACATCCATCATTTGGTGCTCTCGTTGAGAGGTCTGAACAATCAAGTAAGAAACCCTCCCCCTCTACCAAACTCAAAACACCTACCAAAAATGGGAAAAACTCGTGCTCAATCCAAAACCCTTGAGGAGAACCACGTAGCCCCCGGCGAAACCAACGGGGCTGAGGCCTCCAACAGGCTCTTAGTACCCGAGGGTGGTATCATCCTCGAATTGGAGCAGGCTACTGCTGACCTCCGTCAGCAGCTACAGAAGAACGCCCCTGATGCCCGCATTGGCCTTGATAATCGAAGGAGGGATCAGAGTGAGAACCAAGTTCCCCCTCCGGCCCCGGCCATCAATCTTCAGGCTGCCTTTGCGGCCTTTGTTCAAAACATGGCTCTCAATTCCGGAGCCCTCGTCTCTCAAGCACCCCTTCAGCCCTATGCTGGAGGAAATGTTATCCAACTGCCACCACTCCCTCCTTTGTTCAACAATCCTCCCCCGGGGATTGGCAACGCCGAGGGGGTCATAGCGCAGGATACCGCCTCCCAAGAGGCCCAATCCAGGGATAAGCGCCCCATGATGAAGGAAAAACCCCGAACCTCTGCACTCGAGAGGTTGGGGGGAGTTCCCGGGCGCCGAGGGGTCCAAGACCGCCTCGGCAGGCAGGAATTTAACAGGCCCCAGGAGAGCGGAGCCTCCGCTTCGGGAGCCGAGGGCATGCCTCCACCCCGGAGCAAAGGCAAAGCCCTCCTCCATGCCGATGATGCAAGGCACCAAATCGATCAGGCGCAATCCTTCCGGGCCAACTCCCAAGGGGTTGCCCCGAAGGATCCCAAGGACGAAATCATCGAAGCCCTCCTCCGTCAACTTGAGGAGAATCGTCAGGCACCCCCGACAGCTTCCACAGCAAGGCCAGACCCGGAGTACGCTGACCTCCGGGCGCAAGTGGAGGAAATGAAGCGTAAACTTGCCGAAGGCTCAGGCGAGCCCCTCATTCAGCTCCGCACTAGGACGCCTTTCACCCCAAGGGTGCTGGCGGCAAAAATCCCCCATAAATATCGGGGGCAGCCCATCAAACCATATGAGGGGAAGACGGATCCCCAAGAACACTACAGCAGGTATCAGAACAGTATAATGATGATGGGGGCGTCAGATGAATACTTATGCCGTTGGTTCCTTTCCACCTTGGAGGGACCAGCGTATGAGTGGTTCAACTGGTTGCCCGAAGGCAGCATCGATTCTTGGCAGGAACTTGCCCACCGCTTCCTTACGCAATTTGCCGGGAGGCACCGCTCAAAGAAACATTTCTCGCACCTTCTGAATGTGAGACAACAGAAGGAGGAAACCCTTCGGAGTTTCCTGGAACGCTGGAGGCAAGCCTCCCTTGAGGTCGAGGGCGCCGATGACAGGACGCTGATGGCCCTCTTCCACACCGTCCTCCGCAACGGTAACTTCTCCCGGAGCCTTATCACTGGTCCCCCCCGCGATTATGCAAAAGCCCTCCAGCGGGGGGACCGATATGCCGAAGCGGAAGAAATCGAGAAGGATGGCCGCAACACGGATTCTTCTCAGAAGAATGAAGGCAGGAATCGGCCTGGAGGGCCTCCCCCTCCAGCCAATCGAGAGGCACAATACAACGATCGCTCCCGAGGTGGCCAAGCCAGATCCGGGGGCGGTTACAAGAACAATCCGAAGGCATGGGCACAACCTGTCCTCCTTGAGCACCCACGCACTCCCCTGACGCATCCCGTCAGCGTCATTTTGGATCACGCAGAAGAGCGAGGGCTCGTGGAGCGAGACTCCCGTACACCGCTCGAGATTTATGCCATCGGCCCCGATGAGCCCTATTGCCGCTTTCACCGCCACCATGGACACAAAACCGACGACTGCCATCAGCTGAAAACCGCCATTGAGAGGCTGATACAGGCGGGCCACTTGTCTCAATTTATCAGGGGCCCTCCTCCCCAGGGCCCCCCTCATCATCAAGGTCCTCCGCCGAAGGCGAATAAGTGGGTGAACCCCAACACCATCCCCTTGGGAAACCCACAGGGGAAGAAGCGTGAAATTGGGGGCCTCGATGAAGAGGAAGGAGGCTCCCATCAACAATACAAACGCCACATTCACATGATTAACGGTGGCAACACTGGTGGGGACTCCACCAGCCAGCGAAAGAAGTGGGCTCAATCCCTCTACATCGGGGAAGTAAACCACACGCCCCCAACTAAAAGGCCGAGGGGGGAGCCCATCTTCTTCACAGATGCGGACCTCCCCTCGGGCTCCCTGCCTCATAGGGATGCTCTCGTCATTCGCACAGAGATCGATGACGCCATCATCCTCCGGACGTACGTTGACACGGGGAGTTCCGTCAACGTTATGTACCTCAGCACTTTCCAAGAATTGAGACTCGACAGGGGATCCCTTCGGCACATCAACACCCCTCTCTCCGGGTTCACGGGGGACAGCATAGACGCCGAGGGCGTCATCACCCTCATGGTTGAATTCGGCGACGGATCCCATAGAGCCAAGCTCGAAGTGGAATTCGTCGTCGTCAACCTCGACTGCGCACACAACATAATCCTCGGCCGGCCTGCCCTCGAGGACTTGGAGGCCGTCATCTCTATGAGGCATCTCTGCCTCAAGTTCCCCACGCCTACTGGCATCGGTTACTCGAGGGGGAATCAGAAGCTCTCCAGGGCCTGCTACCTTCAACTTACCAAGAAGGTTAGTAAAACCGAATTTCGTGTTGACACCATCACCACCAAGGCTTTGGAGGAAGAAGAAGGCAGGCCGAGAGCTGAGCCTGCCGAGGAAACTGAAGATTTGATACTCGATCCGGCCAAGCCGGAGAGAGTCCTGAAGATTGGAGCCAAGCTCCCCGAAGACCTAAAGGCTGGCATCACCAAAGCCCTCCGCGCCTACTCCATTGTTTTCGCATGGGGGCCGGAGGATATGCCAGGAATTGACCGAAGGGTCATCACCCACCGCCTGTCGGTGGACCCTTCGGCCAAACCAGTGCAACAGCGGAGAAGACCCCTCTCGGCCGAGAGAAGGGAGTTCGTGAAGAAGGAGGTAGCTATGCTCCTCTCCATCAAACACATCAAGGAGGTGAAATACCCTTCTTGGTTGGCAAATGTAGTCCTCGCACAGAAGCCCCCTACCTTCCGCATGTGCGTGGATTACACAGACTTAAATAAGGCGTGCCCTATGGACCCCTTCCCTCTGTCGAACATTGATCAACTGGTAGATGAGACCGCGGGATGCGAGATCATGTCATTCCTCGACGCATTCCGCGGGTATCATCAAATCTACATGCATGAGGGAGACGCTGAAAAGACTGCCTTCATGACACCCGAAGGCATCTTCTGCTATCTTGTGATGGCCTTCGGCCTCAAGAATTCAGGCGCCACCTACACCCGAATGGTGGCCAGGGTCTTTCAAGCTGTCTTGGGGCGCACCATGGAGGCCTACGTTGACGATATGATCGTCAAAAGCAAGAAGGCAAGCACTCACGCCGAGGACCTCCGGGAAATCTTCGCCATCATGCGAAAATTCAATCTCCGGCTAAATCCGAAGAAATGCACCTTCGGCGTACAAGGAGGGAAATTCTTAGGCTACATGGTCAGCCGAAGGGGTATTGAGGCCAACCCCGAGAAAATTCAGGCCATCATCAACATGGAGCCTCCACGCAACGTCAAAGAAGTTCAACGATTGATGGGTCGCCTGGCAGCCCTCAACCGTTTCCTCTCCAAGTCAGCCGAGAGGGCCCTCCCCTTCTTCCAAATCATGAGGAAGACAGCTGGATTCCAATGGACACCTGAATGTCAAGAGGCCTTCAACGAACTTAAAAGGTACCTCTCTTCTCCCCCGGTGCTCTCCAAACCAAAGGTGGGGGAGACTTTATACTTATACCTTGGTGTTAGCCCTGCTGCCATCTGCTCAGTGCTAATCCGGGAGGAGGACGGCGTCCAACACGCCATCTTCTACGTCAGCAAAACCCTCCGGGAGGCCGAACTCAGGTACTCTCCCGTCGAGAAGACGGTGCTAGCCATCGTTTGGACCGTCAAGAAGCTTGGCCACTACTTTCAAGCTCATCCGGTCCAAGTGCTCACACATCAACCCCTCGGCGCACTCATGAGGAGCCCCACAAGTTCCTCCCGAATGGTAAAATGGGCCATCTTCCTCAGCCAATACAACATAGACATTCGTCCGAGGCCTTCCATCAAGGGCCAAGCCCTGGCAGACTTCGTAACGGAGTGCACCGCAAGATCAGCAACAGACGAGGAGCCTTCGACACCCCTCGATGAATGGTGGACACTCTATACCGATGGCTCCTCAGCCACCAAAGGATGCGGAGGGGGGGTAGTTCTGATTACACCCGAGGGCTTCCGTGCCTACTATGCCATTCGCTTCTCCTTCAGAGTCTCCAACAACGAAGCCGAATACGAAGCCCTCCTCTGTGGCCTTCGGCTGGCAGCAAATCTGAAGGCTAAGATGATCCACGTCAAGTGTGACTCCAAACTCGTCGTGGGTCTGATTTCCGGGGAATACGAAGCCAAGGAAGGGAGGATGAAACAATACAAAGAAGCAGCCAAGGAGTTACTTAAGGTATTTGAGGCACATTCTCTTACCCAAATACCGAGGGCTCAAAACTCCGAGGCCGACATCCTATCCAAGCTCTCGGACGAATCCCCCGAGCACCTCTCAAAGATTGCAAGAATTGAGGAACTCAGCCTCTCAAGCATCCACGCGAGCCCCGTCATGAACATTCATCTAAGGCCGGAGGACTGGATCTCCGATATCATCACCTTCATCGCCACAGGGCAACTGTCCCAAGATGGGGCCCGCGCAAGGTTGACAAAACTGAGGGCTCCAAGCTACACCCTCGAAAATGGTAAGCTCTACAAAAGATCCTACAACGGCACCCTCCTTCGGTGCCTTCATCAGGATGAAGCCGAAGTCGCCATGGAGGAAGTGCACAGTGGCACTTGCTCAGCTCACCAGGGACCCTTCTCCATGTCCCGAAGGCTCATAGTTCAAGGCTACTTCTGGCCCACGATGGCTAGAGATTGTGCTGATCTAGCCCGAAGGTGCACCACTTGCCAACACTTTCAGAAGACCCCCGGCAGACCAGCGGTCAACTATGCCCCCATCAGCACCGCTATACCCTTCTCCAGATGGGGTATTGACCTAGTAGGCCCTCTGCCGAGGGGTACCTCCAACAACAGGTACATCATTGTGGCCATTGACTACTTCACCAAATGGGTGGAAGCGGAGCCCCTTGCCAGCATCACTGAGGCCCGGTGCCGCCACTTCGTCCTCAAGAACATTCTGACGAGATATGGCGTCCCCCAACAAATCATCTCCGACAATGGCACTCAATTTGAGGCAGCCCCCTTCTGCGCTCTTGTCGAGGCGTGGGGCATCAAACACACCTTTTCATCCGTCGCCTACCCACAGGGCAACGGGCAAGTAGAAAATGCCAACCGCACCCTCCTCGAGGGGTTGAAGAAGAAGCTGGAAGCCGAAGGGGGAGGCTGGGTAGAAGAGCTCCACAACATCTTATGGGCCTACCGCATCACCCCTCGGCGCGCGACAGGCGAAACACCCTTCTCCCTATGCTATGGCTTCGAGGCTAAGGCTCCAACAGAGGTTACCCTTCCTACCCGAAGGGTGGAGCAATATGAACCCGAGGTCAACGACGCCAACATGGCCCTCGATCTCCACCTCATCTCAGAACGCCGGGAGCAAGCCTTCCTCAGGGCTGAAAACTATAGAAGACAAGTCAAAGGCTACATCGACGCCAAGGTCCGCTCCCGGGAATTTCAAGTGGGGGACTACGTCCTCTGACGAAGGGAGGCCAGCCTACCCACTGAAGGAGGGAAGATGGCACCTAAATTCGAAGGCCCTTACATCGTCTCGGCCATCATCAAACCAGGGACATACAAGCTAAAACGCCCTAATGGGACAGAGGTCCCTAGACATTGGAATGTGCACCACCTTGTCAAATTCTATCAGTAAAACATGAGTGGCCAAGCCCTCATCCTCAACAAGTGTAAATGATCAATGGCCCAAGGCCCCATCCGTTTTGAAAGAATAATCAAAAGGCCAAGCCTTCATCACCTATATGTCACACAAGCGGTCCAAGGCCCCCTTCTCCCCTGAAAATAAGTGGCCAAGCCCTCATCTCTTCACCGAAATAGGCCCAAGGCCTCTTCCTCTCATGAGGGGGAACACCAATTTAGGTACCAAGTACCAAGTGTATGGGTCACCCCCATCACTCTTTGAAAACACCAAGTGTTTTCTCACTAAGCCGTACCCCACGAGGACGCAGTCATGCATACATTATGCACACTTATACATACTCTCCTAAAAAAAAAACTGGGGGGTGCAACACCCCTCGGCTCCGGCTGGCACCAAGTGCCCCCGGCTATTCGTGTTCCACACACAAATAAAACCCTTCCCAGGAACGCTTTCCGCGCCATCCCCCAAGGGGAGGCAGGCAACGGACCATGTCCCGGGCCCAGGATTCGACTTCCACAAACGAAACGCTCCCCGCGCTATCCCCCAAGGGGAAGCAAGCAACAGACCATGTCTCGGGCTGAGGGGACGACTTTCAAAACCGAGGTGCTTTCCGTGCTATCTCCCAAGGGGAAGCAGGCAACAGACGATGTCTCGGGCCGAGGAAACGACCCTCAAACCCTTCGGGATATCGGAAGGTCATTCCCGAAGGGGGAGCCAACGGTTTATTCCGTTGCCTCCCATATAGGCCAAGCCTTTCCTAGAAACCAAGTTTCTAGATGCCTCTCCTACATCATTAAAAAAAAAAGATGTGTAGGGGGGAAGGAACTCCCTGGAAACTATTCTCCCCGGAGGCTCAACAATTCGGATATATAATCCCGAAGGCTCCTACAAAGGCACAAGAGAATCACTCAACAACAAGTCATCCGACTACAAAACCGAAGGCTTCACTACATAAAGCCTTGGAGCATAACAGTTCCCCCGGAAGCCCAAGAAGAGGCCTTACCAACAGAACTTCACCAAAATTTGGCTAAGTTCAAATTTTGGCTGAGAGAGAGCAGTAAATTATGTGCCGAAGGTACCCCCTTTAAAAAGCTTACTACACAAGGGAGCTAGTCTATCTCATACCCGAAGGCATGCCCTCGGATTGGTGGGACAAGTTCATAAGACCCACAACAGCAGAATATTCATCAAACTCCTTCATCTGAGGGCTCACAACAATGCCTATTGAAAATTTGGGGAAATTTGACTAAAACAACAACGACCCCCCGGCGATCCTACACTACATCCGAGGAGTCCTGATTCTATGCTATAAACCGAGGGCTACGCGCGAGACCTATGGGAGACAAATCTCAGAATTTACTAAGTCCATGATTTCGGATCCCCCGGCAGCTATACACACCGGAGGCTCAATCAATCCTCACACTCGAAGGATTCATTACAGCATCTATTGAGACTTCGTGAAAAAATGACTAAGTCCACAGATGGGAACCCTTCGGGAAGCAATTCTTCAACTACACACTCGTGGCCGATGGCCCCCTAAACTACTTGGCAATGACCTAAAGCTACACTACAGCCGAAGGCTCGTCACCGCCGAGGGCCTAGGGTAAAATTAGCTTGAAAGGTAACCTAAATCTAATTCATCCTAGCGCTCGGTCCTACTGCTACAAACTGGAGGCAATTCCAATGGCTAGTCACTGGAGACATACGCTGGGATCTTACTTAGAAAATTTTCTAAGTCCACAGCTTCAAGCCCCCCGGTGATTCTACACTACAACCGGGGGCTAGCAAGGAGTTGCACTTAGAAAATTTTCTATGTCCACAGATTTGTGGTCTTCGGACAACTAGGCGAAAGAAAGGAAAACATACATTCATTCATACACAAACATAAAGGAGACGAGGGCAATCATTCATAAAAAACCCGAAGGCACAATCGTTCATTCAACAGGAAAAGTTATCAAAGCACAAAAATGTATTTCATTACAAAGACATGGCCGAAGCCGAGAACTACTACATCTATTTCAACAAAGTGCCAGCTGCTTGATCTCCTCCGGCGGCATCACCTTTTGGCTTGGAGCCAGCATCATCCTCGTCATCACCTTCGTCATCTGAGGCCAGCCCATCGAGTTCTGAATCCTCCAGCAGCTGTCTCTCCTCGCCCTCGGGGAGGGGGATCCTGACGTCTGGAACTAGCGAGGGGAGGCCATGAGTCTCGGGCTTAAAGTCTTTTGGGTCCAGGCCAAGATGCCGGGCTAGCCTCCGGTACAGCATGGCTTGGGTGAAGTATTGGCCCCCCTCATAGAATGATTTGCCTTTGCGAGCTAGCCACATAGCCCTGGGGCCCACCACCCACTCTTCAACGACCTCCGGCACCACCGAAGCCACCCACTCCCTGTGGCTCTCGTTTCTCCAGCCCTCAGACTTGAAAGCGTCGATGGCGCCCTTCGCTGCTTCGGCTACCGCCACCCTCTTGGCGGCCTCGGCAGCTTCGGCGGCGGTCTCGGCAGCCTCAGCAGCAGCTTTCTCGGCTTCTGCTTTGCCCTCGGCCCGAGCTTCCTGCCTTGCAGTCTCCAGCCTCTTCTCGGACTGCCGGAGGGCCTCCTCTAAACTCGCCAGCTGCCGAATGGCCTCGGTATTATTGGCCACAAGCTTCCTCGTCACCTCGGCGGACTTTGCCCTCTCAAGGCGATGCTGTTCCGCCCTACAAACCAGTTCCCCGAAGGCCAGGCTAGCCTACAAACATATAAGGATGGCACTCAATATCAGACTATTCAAAGGAAAGAAAAGAAAAGAAGGGCTAAGGGTTCAAGGAATCTAAGCACTTACGGTGGCCGAAGCTTGAAGAGCCTTGAGTTCGAGGACTTCATCCCCAAAACGGCTGAGGGTGGACCGATCCACCGAAGGGGTGGCACCCCTCAAGAACTCCCTCGGGTCGAGGGTGCCATGCATGATGGTTGTCCCCTTCTTGATGGGGAAATGCACAGTTTCGAGGGGCCAGGCCCCCTCGACAAGATCCTCCAGGGGAGCGGAGGCTGACGGTTGGCTGGCTGGGGGGTCGTCAATAATCACCACGGGGGTATCCTTCTGCTCAGCGTCCCCCTTCGGCTTCTTCCTTTTCGGAGGCTTTACGCCGTTCCCGGCGTTTTTCCTCTTCAGCTCCCCCTCCTTGGAGCCTCCGGCGTCAGTACCGGCACCAGCGATTGCAGCCCCCTTTGAGGGCCCTTGACCCTCGGGGGTCTCCCCCTTCTTAAAGAGGGCGTCTACTTGCGGTTGTGTGGAGGGCCCCTCCTCCTTCTTCTTGCCTTCCTTGGCTAGTTTCCTGGAAAGCTTAGCGAATGCCTTCGGGTCCATAATGTCACCTGCAAAGGACGAGAATATATTAGAATCAAAGTCAAGTAAAGCCAAAAGCGGAAATTTGTCTAAGCATTAAAGAGGAGATCCATCGGCAACAACCTCCGGCGTTCTGATAACCTCGCTCCATCGGGGGATACTTCTCATCCTTCTCCCCCTCCAGCCGGAATCGCCGGAAGTCCAGCCGGTAGAGCTCTTCCGGAAGGGTCGCGGCTTTGATGGTTATCAGCTTATCAGATCCTTCGGGTTTGGCCTTGAGCTTCTTCCCTGCCGCCTCCAGGACTGCGCTCCCCACTTTCAGGTGCCTCCGGAAGTGATTGCGGAGAGGCCTTGGAAATCCATTCTCCGGCATCCTGACGTAGCAGAAACGGTCCCTCCACAACTTATGTGACGAGGGCACCTCCGAGAAGAGCCTCCACGCTGGCACCTGCTGAAGGTTGGCGAAGCCCTCACTATTTGCCGCACCCCCCCGGCAGAGGTTGAAGGACATAAAAAACTGGTCCAGAGAGGGCTCCACCCCCCGGCTACGACACAAAGAAAGAGACCCGGCGATATAGGAGTGACTGTTGGGAGTCAGTTGGCAGGGAGCCAACCCCAGGAACTTGAGGTACTCTAGTAGAAACGGATGGAGTGGGAACCGGAGGCCCAACTCCACCGAGAGCACGTGCACTGCAAAACAACCTTCGGGAGGGCTGGATAATAGGTCGTCCGGGCCCGGCTCCACCACTTGGGCCGAAGGCCCCACCATTATTTGCGTGGCCTGACAATCAGAAGGCGTGGCCGTTGTCTTCAAATCGAGGGCGGCGGTGTTGAGGTATGAGTGACTTTCGGGGATCCCCACTGGTTGCCCCGCGTCAACAGCGGCCTTCTTCTTCTTCTTCTTCTTCCCGGAAGGTCCCTCGGCTTTCCGATGCCTCCTCTTCTTCCCCGAAGCTACCCGGAGGGGGACAGCGTCAATCGGCCGGGAGCTACTCGCTTCACCGGCGCCTCGCGAAGGCAGAACAGCAACCGTGACTTGTAGCCTCTCCTTCTCTTCTTCATTCTTCCTCTGCTACCTGAAGCGCGAGGGCCATCTCTTCGTCCTCAGCCACTTGTTCAAACTCCTCCGCCTCAAGCTCCACCCGAAGGGTATTCTGCACTTCCTGGGCCACTGCCGAGTCATCACCAGCTGATGACTGCCCGCTGGAGGACCCCACGTCTGAAAGACTCTCCGATTGAACCGGGGCCTCCTCCGATATGTTTTGCGAATCACTTTCAGAGGACATGATTAGTAGAGGTTGAGGAGGTCGAGAGAAGGGGGCTATCCGAAAACTCTAGCCGAAGGATGCTAAGTTCACTAACACTAAAACCTATAAAACTGGCAAAGTATGTTGAGAGAATCGAAAAGCTGAGGAAGTACTAACCTCAAAAGTTTGTTTTGATCGGAAGGGTTACTTTCTCTCTCTAAAAATTTGGCAGAGCTTCGCTTCAAGTCTGATTGCACAAAGGAGAATGAACTCGGCTCTGGGGTATTTATAGGCATCTGGGCCTCGAAAAGTGGGCCTCGATTCAAAAGCCCATCATCACGGGCCACCGGTTCAACCAATGGGCGGCTCCCGCCCACCGTCAGCCAACGACAGCCGGCCACGTCGACCCCTCTTCCAACGGCTCTATTACAACGGCTATATTCCGGAGACACTGGGAAACCCTCGGATGACAGCCTCCGACCATCACCCACCGCAGCCTTCGGCCAATAAGTTCCAACGAGCGCTCCGAGCAAGCGGCAGTATAAGCCTTCGGCTTATCAATGTCGCACCCCTCGGGGGCTCATCAACGCAATTACTCCTCTTCCCTCAAGCACCTTTCGGCAAAAGGAGTGGAGGACTGGGACACACCCCTCGGGAATCACACATAAAGTAAAGACAAATTCCCACATACAAGAAACCTACAAACAACGCATGAAGCCCTCGGATGCATGCATCATCACACCCTTCGGCGGAGGCAAAATATCACAAGGTTTCCCCAAGTCACTTGCGGAAATGAAGCAGCTCTCGTCACAACACATGCGGGCAATACATCTATACTTTCCTCAGAAAACCCTCGACATGTGAGGGACTTAGGAAAGCCTTCGGCAGTCATACAGGTGTTATACTTCCCTCAGAAAACCCTCGACATGTGAGGGACTGAGAGAAGCCTTCGGCAACCAGCAGAAGACAAGTTCTCCAGCAAAGGCACCCAACGAAATGATGAAGCCTCCAGAAGAATCAACACAAATACTCCTTTTCCCTCAAGTACCTTTCGGCAAAAGGAGTGAGGGACTCCTGATGGAGTATATGGCCCAGGAACCCCCGACCCATAGACTCCTACTTCTCCTACACAAGCCCACTGAGCCCAGAGAACAACTCAGGCCCAAATGCAACGGCCCAATCCTCGAAGTAGCCAGAATACACACTGGGGTGCCTTCGGCCTCATTGGCCGAAGGCTCCAAAACTCACAGGATAGCCTTCTCTGACATAAGAAGCTACTGGGAGAAAACGGCGAAAAACATGAGCCTTCGGCATTATCAAGCCCCCGGCATCAGAGAAGCCTTCAGCTGAACCAAGCCTCCGGTCACACAAGGCCTTCGGCTACACAGGGGTCCTTGGTCACGTGGAGCCCTCGGCTACACAAGGAGCCTTCGGCCAAACATGCTCAATCATCGAAGATTCCATTTGGAGACAGCCAACCACCGCATTTAATGCCACGTCACATCCGCCAACCGCATTCAATGCGGTGAACGTACCACTGCCGGTGCCACCCGGCTGATGTGACCCCTCGGCCGTTGGATTACTGACACGTGTACTCTCATCGCATTTATTGCTGCTATAAATAGCAGCCCATTTCTCCTTGTAATCGATCCACATCCCAACTCCCACACGCTGAGTTCATTTAATAAAATCGACTCTCTCTCCTCCTATTTTGCTCTGACTTCTCTCTAGTTATTCCCGCAATAACCCCTCGGATAAGATACCCCCGGGTAGATTGTCCATCAATAAGAATGTGTAAATTTGAAAAATCAACAAAGAAAAACACAGTTCTTGAAAAAGTCTGAAGTTTGAGTTTTTTTTTATAAAAATGAAAATGTAAGATGATTTGAGAATTTGATGATTGTTTGAGATGAAATAAGCTAATTTAAGCAATACATGTCGTTAGATTTATTAGATAGAGAAATTTCAGAAGTGAGCAAAATTGGAAAGCTCTTAATCCAATTAGGTGATGTGGACATGTAGTTCTTCAATATGGTATTTACGGCCCCCATCCCTAGGCCCTTACCACCTACCCCAACCCTACCACATCGGCCCCCATCCTGAACCCCTAGGCCCCCCTCCTACCTAGCTACCCCAACCCCAACCCCTTACCACATCGGCCCCACCCCTACACCACCCTACCCTACCTTACCTGACCCCACCCCTACCCCTACCCTACCTACCCCCCCTACACCACCCTACTCTACCTAAACCCCTACACCACCCTACCCTACCTTACCTGACCCCACCCCTACCATTACCCTACCCACCCGACACCATCCCCACCCCCTAGACCCCTTACCACCCTACCCAGCTGGCCCAACCTCGACCCAACCTTGTCCTACCCTACCCTACCCCGACCCCACCCCCTAGGCCCTTCACCACCCTACCCCAACACCCTACCACTACCACATTGGAACCACCCCGACCTCACCCTACCCCTTACCCTTTACCCCCCTTACCTCCCTACCCCAACACCCTACCCCTTACCACGTCGATCCCACCTTCGACCCCACCCTACGTGGGGTAGGATGGCGGTAGGGTGGGCCAGGATCTGGGCGGGGCCAAGGTAGGGGAATCTGGTAGGGGTGGTAGAGGGTGGGGTAGGGTGGTAAGGGGTGGGGTGGGGTTGGGGTTGAGATCGGGGTGGGGCCGAGGTAGGGGCAAGTGGTGTATTGAGTGGGGTTGGGTCGTGGTTAGGGGTAAGGGTAGGGATTGTGGGTAGGGTGGGGTCGGGGTTATGGTAAGGTAGGGTAGGGGTTAGGGTAGGGGTCTGGGGTGGGGGTCGGGTAGGGTATGGATAGGAGTAAGGTAGGATAGGGTGTATGTTAGGGGGGGTAAGTGGGGTGGTAAGGGCCTAGGGGTAGGGGTGGGGTCGAGGATGGGGTAGTGCTGGGGTCAAGGTAAGGTAGGGTAGGGTAGGGTAGAAGTATGGTAGGTTAGGGTGGGGCTGATGTGGTAGGGGGTAGGGGTAGGGTGGTAAGCGGTATAGGGTGGGGTCGGGGTAAGGGGTTGGGGTATGGGTACACATAATACTTGTGTTCATGAATGTTTGTGTGTCTATATATGTATAGGGTTATTTTGGACATTTTAATGTTAAACGATGTTTTAAACCTTTTGAAGTAAGCATGATGTTTTAAACCTTTTGCTTATTTTGTGCGCCGCTTATTAACGCGGGTTTTAGTAAGCACCGTTTAGTAACCCGTGAAGTAAACATGTCCTATATGTCTCGTATAGTCCTATTCTCCCGCACCAATCCACCTCTTTGAAACGTCATTGAAGGAGATTTCACAAAGAAGTAATGATTTTTGTCGAGCAAACCGTCAGGAGAAGATGAACTTTGATTTTGTAGAGGTTATTTGTTTTACCTCTGAATATGATTAAAAGACCTTCTGACTATCATTGATTAAAAGAGTTGTTTATTATCTGAGCTTTACAGAGATTGGGCAAAGTTGTTTTCTATCACAATTGGTTTTGAACATCAGAAGTCAGTGATGGTTTTTTTTACATGATTGTTTGATGTCTTGATAGTATTTGAATTGTTTTTGGTTGATAGATTGGACTTCTTTGGGCCACTGTATGCATTTTTTATGAATTCATTGTAATATTCTGAGACTGATTTCATGTTTTGGGTGCTAGGATAACTGTTCAATCATGGCTGAATATAAGTACTTATGTAAACATGGCTACCTTTGCCCACAACATCCCTTTGATCATAAAGATCATGATATGCATTTGATATCATGAACTTTTATTATAAAAAACAGTATTTTCCTTATGTCAATGGTTCTGATTTTATAAATCCTGGTCATTATACTTCTGACTCGGTTTCTTTGCTAACAGATTCATAATTTTTCAAATAAAAAATTGAATGAATGGTAATTTGTGGTCGTTGTTGCAATGAGTATTACATTAAAGTTTTAAAAGCCATTTCTGCTTCTCAACTGCCATTTCTGCTCATTAATAGCATCATAAATTAGTTGATATAGTAATCACAATCTCACCCTCACAACAAATCCATATGCTTAATTAACTTTGAGATTGAGAAGGGTATATGGCAATTGAAAAATATTCAGAAAAACCACTAAAACAGAGTTTTCTATAATACTGATGTCTTCCAAGTTCCCACCTATCAATGCCCTTATATTGTTGTTCAAAGCTCCCAAACACCATTTGGCGGGCACAACCCTTCACCTTTTTATGTTTTTATAGTCTTTGAAGTCCAGAAGTTAACTGCCATTCGCTAAGATGGGAGACTAAGTAAAAAAAATATTGTAAGGATAAGAACAAAATAGAAAAGCCCTGACTATTAACCATTTATTGGGTCTCACCCTAAAACTAATATTTTAATGTTTCCAGCTCATGACACCCCTACACCCCAAATGAGGATGTTTATCATACTACGTGAGTAGTATTTATCCTTGGAGAATATTTGAATTTCAAACTTTGTTCTCTCGAGAATATTCTTACTTCAAGTTTTATTCTCTTCCTACATATGTGAGATGTGGTATAAGGAAGCTTTGTGTATAATTCAGTATAGGCTCACACGCCTTGGACATAACTTAACTCATACACCTTCTGGTTTTTTAGTACTTTTCCATAACTTTTAAATAGATTAGATTTTGTTGACAGGCCATTAGCACGCTTGTGTTTTTTCCGCCGATTTCATCATGTTATTACTGTTCATGTCCATTTGTTAAGTTAATATCCTTGGCTCTTATGTAGCAGCTTCATTTTTTGTTTTATAAATTGCATTTTTAATAGCATACATTTGGATATGATATTTCATAATGAAGTTGTATGTTTGTATCATCACTTTCATTTTCATTTTGTTATATTTTTCATGTTCCGGTTTAGAATATAACAACCAACGCAAACAAGAAATGATTTAAAAAGTATAGAGGTTTTGAGGGGTAAGGTTAAGTCTTAGATTTCTTTACACTATTAAGATCAGGAAAGCCTATTTGCTTTCACACTTTTTTTTATAGATTAAATTTGTTCTTCTTCATTTCTAACTTCATTCTTAATGATTATTTTCCCTTCGAGGCAGTATATGTTATACGATTATATAACATGAGTGTTCAACACTTTGGAGTGAGAGTTTCCTACTGCAATGAATTTACGTAGTTCAGGTTGGTGGTATCAATTAAAGTTTAATGTTTATTCAAGAAAACATGTGCTTTGTTCCATCATTTGTTAAAGTTTGGTTTCATAGTACTTTTGCTTTGATGAATTATGAAAACATTCATAATGTCGTTATCGCTCAATCTTATACCATTAATAAAGTTAAGATGTTTCGATCAATTAGGACATTGCACTCTTACCGGTATTAATCTCTTATTGATAATACTCTGTAATTTATATGCTATTTATAATTGACCAAACCTAGGGTTAGATTCATCATGCATCTTAATCTACCTCTGAGTTTGCGGTTTCTTTTGGTTTTTCTCCTTTACACTTCCTACATTGCGTGGAAAGGGCCTTGATTTGTTCTCCTTCCATTAGCCAGTTATTACAAATCTGATGGCTCTACTTAAAATATTGTTCATTTCATACTTGTATTGGGTTTATGACAATTTATTACTTAGTAGTTTAGCTTCATCAGCTTCGTCCACTAAGTGTTTTTATAATGCCAGTAGCATATGCATATATTTACTTTATCATTTTTTAGTTTAACCTACTTACCTACATCATCAACTCTGAAATATAATGAAATCTAATGATGACAAATTGCAGATATTATATGCAATGAGATGTTGGAATTGAAGACATTTCTATAAAGGTAAAGCCGGCCGTTATCTTCAAGGACCTCAACAAGCATGTGACCATTATCTTGAATTGGAATTTAGCTTCAAGGTGGGATCCTTTTTAATCTTAAAGAGCCTACTATTGTTGATTTAAATGTTTTTGTAAAGCCACACATTTAAAAACTGTTTAAGTTTTTAGCATAGTTAAGGAGTTAACATAGTTAACTGTTAAGTTTCATTGAGTGTGCAATTCATTTTTCTAGGGTGTGTTTGACTCAAATTCTTCTCTTTTCAACATTATATATATTTGGTATCCACATTTATGTTTGTGATGATTCGCCAACACTTGAGAAGATTTTTACTCATGATATGCCTAGGCCGTAAATGAGGATTTCTGTTCTTATGAGGGTCGTATTTTTGTCTAGCTAGGTAGGTTTGCTTTCGTTACTAAAGTTGCTAGAAGAATGTGTCTGTGTAATAGACGCACATCACAAGAATGAAAACACTCCCCTTCCGTGAAAATATGCGATATGGCAACTTGAGGGATGATATGATATTATGAGTCTTAGTATTTGTGGAATACAAGAGTAGGTTTTGGTTCAAATAAGAACATGATCTTATGAGAGAAATGAGAACGAATCTGGACCGTTAGATTTGCTTCAAGTGAAATTCAGTGTGTATTAGATGAAACTGTAATGTGCATTAGGTGAAATTGAAATGTGCATCACAAAGGGTACGATAGAGTGGCATTATGTGCAGTTGAATTGTGCATTACGTGAAATTGAAATGTGCACTAGGTGAAGCTGAAATGTGCAGAATAAAAAAGTACGATGTGATGTTATTTTTGTACTTTTTTTTCGCACATATCAGTTTCATCTAATGCACACTTGAGTTTAAATTTTTATTTTGCACATTTCAAATCATTTAATGCACATTTGAGTTTCACCAAATGCACAATTTGGTTCCACATAATACAATCCAACGGTCCAGGTTCATTCTCATTTTTCTCCTAAGATCTGTTCTTACCGGAACCGCTCCCTACAAGAGTAATACCATAGTAATATCTTAATGGTTTATAATTTTAAAGAACTAATTTATTAATTCTAATGACTACCAATTAACTAACAAACATATAAACATAATATTTTTTATGCATCATAAGTAGTATTGGGCAGCAAGACATTTCACTTTAGTGGTGAAACTCCGTTAGAATTTAGCTTCATGTTCTATTTTTTTGAATAAAATATACTCCCTCCGTCCCAAAAACAACTTCCCACTTTCCTTAAATGGATGTCCCAAAATTAACTTCACACTTCAATACTTTCCTTATTTGACAAATTATCTATATAAAAAAAGTGATAAACAGTGCCAAATAGTGTTTAACTAGTGCCAAACAGTGTTTAAACAGTGCAAAACAGTGCACTCTACAGTAAAGTCAAATTTATTTTCTAAAAGTGTGTGAAAGTCCAACTGGGAAGTTGTTTTCGGGACGGAGGGAGTATATGATTGCATACGGTACATGTATTATACATTTTATTCTTAAAATATACTCCCTATGTATTTTAATGATCCATACGTTAGGTTATGACACAAGATTTAAGGGAAAATAGTGAGAGTAATGAATGGTATAGAAAAAGTAGAAGAGGAGATGAAAAAGTAGGAAAGAGATGATAAAAAGTACAAAAAGTAAGGATAATTGAGTATTTTAAACGGAAAAACTTACCGAAAAGGGAAAGCGTATGAAACATTTAAATATATCCCAAAGTGGAAAGTGTATGAAACTTTAAAATATGAAGAGAGTATGATTTTTGCTGAATATTTAAAAAATTCATAAACAAGAATATTTTAAGCGAATTATACGTTTAGATGAATTATACATCAACTATATGCGAAGAAACTAACAAGGCTTGTGATGCTTATGAGAAATCTAGATCAATCAACTCGATTGTGTTGCACTTGGGTTTTTCGGCCCCAGTTCTTTGCTGAGATTGCATGGTCCTTGCCAAATTTTGGTGAAAACCATGTCTTAATCGGTTATTTGCAGTTCTGGGTTGATTCTAGGTTCTTGGCCAGTCCAGTCTCGATTCTTAACCCGGTTCAGTCATTTCTTTTGTGTTTTTCTCGATTCCAAGGGTTTAGGTTTAGATCCGTTCAAAATATTAAGGTGGAGATATTAGTGTCAGTGCCTGTCATTTGAAAATGCAGTGATATTATTACGGTGATTGGTTTAAAATTTCTTATTATATGTGATGACAATAGTAAACCGACAAACTTCACATTAACATGCTCACAAGGAGGTCTTTACTAATTTGCAATATTATTTTTTATCTTAACTAAAATTAAGAACTTTTTAATTCAAACTAAAAGATGAACATTTTCTATTTATTTAGAAAAATAAGTAAATTATTATAAAATAAAATAGCTTTCTACCCCGTGCAAAACATGAACATTTGATCGTAAGTAAAATCGAGAACTCTTTATTTCAAACAGAAAGACGAATATTATCCATTTATTTATAAAAATAAGTAAATTATTATCAAATAAAATAAAGGCTAAAGGATCAAATAGGTACATGAACTAACTTAAAGTGTTCAATTAGCCCCTTATATAGGAGGTTCTGCCCGGCCGTCGTCAATTGGGGCGGTTCCCGGCTGAATTTTTTGATGAAATTTTTTGAGCATCTTCTTCATTAAGTCTAGTTTACCCATATCAAATTTCAGATAAAAATTAAATTGGGAAGGAATTCAAATGATTTTCCAAAATGTACTGCGTTGTTTAACTGCGCAGTTATCTTCAAAAAATCATTTGACTGTCTTCCTGGTTGAGTTTTTAGCTGAAATTTGGTATGGATAAACTTGACTTAATGAAGAAGATTCTCAAAAAATTTCATCAAAAAAATCCACCGGGAACCGCCCCAATTGGCGACGGCCGGGCAGAACCTCCTATATAAGGGGCTAATTGAACATTTTAAGTTAGTTCATGTACCTATTTGACCCTTTAGCCTAAAATAAAAATAACTAGTTTTAAGTAATGTTTTTGATGGTCCCTGATAGAGGTGAAAGTCTAGAGGGGGGTGTAACACTTGAGATTTAATATAAACGGATTAATAGTACTACTCATACCAACAGAGGTGCATCTTCTTTTAAGGGAGCTCATCACCCAAGAACTCCAAAGTTAAGCGTGCTAGCACGGGAGTAGTTTTGGGATGGGTGACCCCCTGGGAAGTTTCTCAGGGCGCGCATGAGTGAGGACAAAGTGCGCGGTAAAGGCTCGTGGTGGTTTGTGGGGACAGTACTATTGGTCCGGAGTAACTACCTCGGGTCCTGCGCGGCCGGGGTGTTACAGGGTGGGGGTGAATAGACTTTTAAAGTTTTTTCAACTTTAAAAACTTTCCCTACTAGATATGATGATCTATAACCTTTTAGGAGATTGAAGATGCACAACGGAAGTCTTAACCTCTATTTGAAAGTAACTTTCTATTTAAAGTAAGTGATCAAGGGAGTTTAGAGGACACTCAGACAGGTCTCTTGATATCTAAGTAAATCAAATAGTGCTATTGAATGAGCTTTAAGCTTATCTAGAAATGCAGTTGACTGGGCAGTTTGATATGCAGTGGACTTAGCAATTAAGTACTCACAGTGGACTGCTGAGACTACTGCGGAGCAAGGATATGGTTTTGAGACTTTGATTGTACTGGGATATTTCTGAAGAGTGTAGAAGGCTTTTATGATATTGAAATGTCTTTAGAAAAGAGTATACATGGGCAGTGAGCTTGAGCAGTAGGGTGGACAGTAGGGTGCGCAGTAGACTACTGTCGAGGTAACTGCTGAAGTCTCTGCTTAGTGTACGAAGTGTTTTGGTGTGTGCTTTGTTGACAGAAGGTAAATCAACACACATTATATCCTGGTTCAGAGGTGGTGTAATCCTCTTACGTCCAGTCCCATCCTCTTTCAAATGGATTTCCACTAAAGTATTAATCCCAATACACTTAGTGCATAATCTAGCCTTTTTCACACAACAGACCTAGATTGAAGGTGTTTCACAAGGAGTACACACCACTCCAGGCTACTCAATCCTAAAGATTTTCTCAATTGATCCAGTGGGGATCAAAAGGTACTCTATTCTATTAACCACACTTAGGACTAGATAACACCGTCCTTCTAAGTGTTTACAACAATTTATAGTATAACAAAAATTCTAGCCTCCAACTATGAACTAAACTTCCAGAATATAGCAATTAAAAGTTCTAACTTGGAAGTTTAGTGATTTAGTGAAGCATGAGTCTGAGCAGAGAGCAAAGCTGAACAAGCACTTTCTCTTTTGCTAGATATCACTTAAATGCTCAATAAGATTTCTCTACTTAGAAGGATAAAAAACTTATTTCAATCCTCCTGCTTCGGCCTTTATTTATAGGCTTCTCCGGTTGATTGATCTCCTCCGTTGGTTGAGAAGAGATAATCTTGAACGTGTTGTGTTTTGTCTACTTGTGCTGTAGCGTATATTTGGAAATTTCCTTTGTCTCCACTGATTAGCCGCTGCAAGGTCACTTCAGGATCAATTTGCTGAATTCATAGTGTGCGTCCATGCTTCTAGGTCCCATGTACAATTTTGGCATTAAATGCACCTCAAGTTTTGTCTTCAATCATATACACATGCAGTATATTATGACTTTCCTATACGAGTGTACTTTTGAAGTCTGTGACTTGGATAATTTGTGTATCAAATAAAGTTTTACTGGAAGGATTTAAATATCCTTTTAAGGTAAATAAATTTACCTTATTGCATTTTTAATTTCCAGTAGAATTTATTTGTTACAAAAATTGTACATTTATTTTTGTCACTTATGAGAAATAATGCCACTATACGTACAAGAACGTATAGTGGCATCATCAAAATCTATCAAAATTGGGTACTAACAATTTCCCCCTTTTTGGTGATGCCAAAACTATACGAAGCAGGAAAGAATTCTTTTTATTGATTTTCAGAAGGATACAAAGTTTTAATATTACAGTAGTTTGTAGTCATTCTCGGACTTTGGATTAAGTCTATTTTGGATTGTCTTCTTCTTTCTTCTTGGCCTCTTCTTCTTCTTCTTCTTCTTCTTCTTCTTCTTCATCTTTTCTTTTTCGAATTTCTTTCTCCTCTTGCAGTCTTTTGTTTTTCCTTCTTGTGTCTGTTGCTTTCCGTGCTGCTATTTGTCTTGAGGAGAGAGGTATTTCTTCAGTGTTTTCCCCCTTTTTGGCATCATCATTTTGAGGGGTGTCTTTGAAGAGTGCTTCAATATTAGGATCAGAATCAGAAGTTTCTTTTTCTTTGCTGGGAGGATTAAGGCCGTATACCTTAATGGACATGGCGTTGAGGGTGTTTTTGATGTCTTTGATGTCCGTTTTCACCTCCACTCAAACGTCTTCTTCTACTTTCTTCAGGATTTTCTTTGTGGTGTCCACCTCTTTAGCTAACTGCTGGATATTTCCTCCTTGTTTCCAAAAGGTTTCCTAAGTTTCTTTGTGAAGAACTTGAAAGTTCTGAGCCACGTCTTTAGTCAGGAGGTTAAAAGCTTGAAAATGAGCCTCCTGTTCCTTAAGAAATTTGATGGAGAGCTTCATCATGGCTGGGAATTCTTCTTTCTTCAGTTTGTTGAGGTTCTCTTCATGCTCCTGTATCTTTTGAAAAGCTTGTTCAAGGTTAGGAGGAAGAGAAAGAGGTAGGGATACCTGAGAGGAGGACTCTCGAAGGTGAGACACATTCTTCTTAGTCTTTAGAAGTAGCAAATCGCGCGCATGAATGCATGCGCCAATTCCCGAAATGGCCAATCTAGGGTTACCGAGAAACCTCTACACTTTATAGCATCATCATACCCCATCATGATCATGTAAGCCACGTACCTAGAAACGTGATGCTGAGGGTCTATTTTTCCTCGGTAGGCCTCAATATTGCATGGCATGTACCCATGCGGTAATAGTGCCTCCATGATTTAACGCGTAAAAGGCTCGGGAATTCTCATGCCATGCTCAAGACCGGTTCTTCCTTCCATCTCCCTTCTGAGCTCGTCGAGTCTCCTCCTGAGGTCGGCGTTGTTATGGCCGGCCTGGACACGCAAAGGATGTCGGCGATCCCTTCGGGCCTGTGTATTCGAGTTGATCTCATCTCTGAGATCTCCCCTACTCGCACTGCGTCGGTGGGACGAAATAGCAGCCGAAGATGCCCCCTCACTATGCTCTGCCCTAGAAGAGAGCCTCTCATGAACAGACACTCTTTGTTCGCTCATCTGATTCATCACTAGGATCCTCGGAGTTGCTCTAGACCGATGGGAGCGCTGAGATTGGACCAGCGGAGAGTTCCCTTGACGTTGAGGGGAGTTTCCCTCTCCCTGCGGGATTATAGATGGAGCCCTGTGAGGGGAAGGAGGTCTCTCATTAGGATCAGGAATGAACCCTGGAACGCGGTTGTCAAGGTTTCCACCGCCCTTTGTAACATAGCTAAACACGCCAAAGCTTGCGCCAGATCCGCATTGGGGATTTGTGTCCGGTGCCCGACATGTGGAATTGCGGTGGCTGCGCCGCCGTGCGCCTAGAATTCCCCATGCCTTGGATTTGGTTTCTTTTTTTTCGATGATAATATGTAAGTATATTAGAAACCGAAAAATAGCATTTTACAATGCATCAATGCATCAATCCAAATCAAAATGACTATCTAAGCTAGAATGAACTAACCTAGATACAATGCATCAAGATAATGGGACAAACCCCACTTCACAAATCACTAATTAAATAAAAGTCAAGTCCATATAAGGAAACCGTAGTTTCCCCTTCCAAGAACTATTTTATCTTTCTTCCCATCATTCTTCCAAGCCGTCTTTTATACTTCTCATCTGTCTCACCCTTTCTCCGCCTACTTTTTTTGGTTGTTTTCTTGACATGGTGTTCCTGTTCCAGTTCCTCTTCAGTCTCATACTGGTTTTCAGAATTAGTAGTATCCGATTTGTCTTCCGTATCCGGGTCATTAACTTCGGTCTCCTCACCCAAATTCTCGCCATCTCTTTGTCCCTGAGTAGCAATCTGCCCAGTGGACCCGGTCGGGTCAGGGGGAAGCTCGGTCAGGTGAGGAGGATTGTCCTGGGAAGTAGTCTGGTCGTTGGACCCGGTCGGGCCAGGAGGATGCCCGGTCGGGTGAGTAGCAGCATCCTTCTTTTTGGCAGCACCAACCATAATTTTTTCTTTTTCATCACCTCCTTTTTCTTTCTCTTTTGGCCCGGTCAGTTCTGATCGAGCTGAAACAACTCCAACTTCTTCAATTACATCAACTACAACCTCAAGTTTTTCCTTTTCCTTATCTACCCCAACCTCACATTTTGATAACTTCTTACAAATAAAAGGGTGGTGCCCAAATTCTTTGCAATGAAAACAATAACTAGGAAAAGTTTCATAAACCACACTTTGTTTGAATACCTTTTGGGAAGGTAGTCGTATAGGAAACGATAGTGGCGGTGGCTTTGAGACATCAACCTCTATCAACACTCTAGCGTAGTCGTTGTTACTCCTCTCTTGGGTGATTTTATCGGTGGTTATTGGAATCCCCACCATAGATGACACCTCACTCATGGCCTCATCATTCCATAATTGCAATGGTAGATCATGGAACTTGACCCAAATTGGAACTTTAAGAAATTCTTCATCTTCAAATGAAAAATTTTCCGAAAGTTCCTTGAGCATTAGTAGTTTCCCAAATACAATGTACGGTCCTTCATGGAGCACCCTTGATCTATCTTCCTCATTTTGGAATTTAAAAATCAACCAACCCTTTTTGTGGGACCTCACAAGGCATTTAACACCCCATTTAGCTTTAAGATCATGAACCGCTTTGAGTCCGGGGAATTTTCCGGTGAAATGTCCGACTAGGCAATAGCCCCACATATCCAATATACGATTCCCAAAGTCCAAAGTATCTCCTTTGGGGGGGACATATCTCAATTTGATTCCATGCCTAGGGTCACGATTGTCCTTAAACAAAGCACTCCAAGGTGTGGGAGTAGCTGTAGTTTCTATAATGTTCACCTCTTTATTGGCAGAAACTGAGGAGGCTCCTGCATCCATAGCATCCACCTGAATGGCAGACTGCCCAGAATAGCTGTAAGGAGAGTTCACTCCAGACTTAACCCCTGCAACATTAGTATTTTTTCCCAGGCTAGCTTGAGACTCCTCTGCACAATTCGTATGCCCTGCCTCGATGGAAACCGCCCCAGCCAGCTTAAGAACTGGGAATTCTTCATCAATGTCAGCAAGGAGGGAAAATTTGGACCTAGTAGTACGTCCTGTTGGTGCCTCCACGGTCTTCTTCCTCACCATAATTCGCAGCTTTGTTGAAACCCAAACAGACAGTCGGCTATGAGCAGTGCATCTTCAGCCCCATTCCCGCCGTGAAACAGTAGTTAGAAGCTTCGAAATGTAAGTTAGCACCTCTGGTAGAGCACTAATCCAGCAGATGCAAGAAGTCAAAAACTACAGAACCCCAAATATCAATCGCGTTTTGCGAGCTACGATTTTGGAGATTCAGGTCTGAAATGCTTGAGCCTCACTTCAAGGAGAAGCTAAAATCAAATCGATGAACAAAGAGCAGTCTTCTCAAAATCCCGGCGACCCTCTCTGGAAGGTCTGAATCCAAATATTCGAACTTCAATCTTCACGGCGACGATGAACAGTAGTTCCGCAATTAGGTTCTTTCGAGCAGGAATGTCTCTTCCAAACGAAAATCCAAAGATGGATTTAGGTTTAGGAAGGGTTAAACTCAGTAACAGAACATCATCTTTCAACCAAGGGGAATCATCGATTGCTTGAAAGTGGAAGAAGAACTGGGTCGCAAATCGTTCCCAGGAGAGTTCAGCTCTCAACTCCTTCAACCCAATGCAACTCAACCCAATGCAACTCGAAAATCCAAATGTCGTTGTCGTGATATTGTCATTATGCCTTCGGAAATCGTTGCGTCGTGACCTCGAACTTTCGTCCTCGATCACAACTTGGCTATAGCGATCCCCACCTTGATTGCTGCCAACACAGTTGTGACCGTTCGATCCAACCATCGTTTCTTGTAAATTCATCTCTCAACGAGAGCACAAAATGATGGAGTTTAATCCAACTACGAGAGCTAAATCTACCGAAAGTATGTGAAACGTATGAAAATATATCAATATGGCAGCGTAAGGTAGTATACCCTTATTCCGAAAGATCAATCGGCCGTCCCCTGGTAGGGTGTTTACAAGAAGTATTTATAGACTTTAGGAGTTATTATTTTAGAAGGAATCTAATACAATAAACGCTAATTAATGAACTATATTCTTGCTCGAAATAGAACTCCTCTCATGCCTTGGACGTCAAACATTAATCGTCTCCTTCTTGTTGCCAAATAATTATGTCGAATAACGGTCTGCCATGTAAACCCGTGAGATATCCTGGCCTCACTAGAACTCCGCCCAGGCTCGAGGTCTGCTTCAGCCCGGCCTGACTGTGGGTTCCTATCGTGGGCTTAATCCCATTTGGGCTTGGCGGCATATCGAACATTAATCCCGTTTATGGGCTAATCCTGTTAATTTAGGCTAATCCCGTTAGGGGCTGAATTATGTAATTGGGCCATGGTCCGAGTCCATGGTACCATCAGCTGCCATATTCATATTTTTTTATACGTTTCACATACTTTCGGTAGATTTAGCTCTCGTAGTTGGAATAAACTCCATCAACCTGTTTGCCGTATAGTCTTAAGGTTACTTTTTAACTAAAATTGCTTTTTACCAAAAATTACTTCTGACAAAAATAGGGTATTGCCAATACGTTATTCTTACTTCTATTTTAAGAATAATTGCGTTATACTTATATATTTTAAAAGCCCCAATTCTGCCACTATATCACGGATGAAATTAAGTAGAAAAGGCTTTCACCACCAAGGCACAAAACAGGTTGTAACTATATATATTTACACACACATATATATTCAATATCTTTAATAACTAAATAATTCTCGTAGTAATTGTTGGGCCTATCTCATTTATTCCCTCCTATGTGATTATAGCCCAATTGATGGAGACCCATTAAGTCATTTGACTCTTCACTTTGTCAAAGGATGGATTCTGAAAAATAGAACCTGTGGTCAGGGAAGACATCAGCCAACAGAAAAAGATAACAGATAAAGGAGAGATATTTTCTGGGCAGAATTTTGCTGCTCGCCCAGCTTCAGAGAAATCGCGATTGGGAAGGCATCCGTGGTCAGATTATGCTGAAATTTTGACTGGAGGTTCTCAAGACACAGACCTAAATTCTGAACGGTGGAGATTGGATTTTGACGGTCAGATCGTCTGGAATCATTTCCAAACAGACCTGCAGTTTTTAGGGTGATTTCAATCCTTTTTCATCCTCTTTGTATCTTTGTTGAAGTTTTATACTTCTTGAGCTGTTGTATCATCATATTTGATGTTTGGAGACTCTCTTGTACTCATTCCTTGTTGATTAGTGAAGAGTTTGGGTGGATGGAGGCCCCGTGGTTTTTCCTCTTCGATTTGGAGGGGTTTTCCACGTAAAAAATCATGGTGTTCTGTGTGTGCTTGGTTTCATTTCATTTTTACAGCTTTCTCCATATATGTTTTTGATGTCATTCACTGCTACCTGCTATTAAACCGGGATCCTGTGAGTTTCTTGCAAGCTTGGAAGAATTCTTGTCAAGTATATTTGGACTGTTTTGGGTTTGTGGTTGAATTACTTTGACATGCAGTGTTTTTCTTCCCTACAAATTGGTATCAGAGCTTGTAGTTATTCCTGTGTTATCCGCTTGTTTGAAATATGGAGCCGAATATTAGTAGGATGATTTGTTTGAATGGCAAGAATTATCACAACTGGAGTGGTAAAATGAAAGATTTGCTATATGTTAAAAGTCTCCATTTACCTGTATTCGGAACTAAGCCTGAGAATAAATTTGATGAAGTCTGGGGTTTTGAAAATCAACAAGTCTGTGGTTATATCAGATGTTGGGTGGAAGAAAATGTTAGAAATCATATAGCAAAGGAAACAAATGCCAAAACTTTGTGGACGAACCTTGAAAACATGTATGCTGCTAAAACAGGAAATAATAAATTGTTTCTGTTAAAGCAAATGATGAATTTGAGATATAAAGAGGGCACTTCTGTTTTGGATCATGTTAATGAATTTCAAGGCCTAGTTGATCAGATGACTGACGTTGGTATTAAATTTGAAGAAGAAATATTGGGACTTTGGTTGCTTAACAGTTTACCCGATTCTTGGGAAACTTTCCGGACTTCTTTTACTAACAATGCTCCTGCTGGTTCTATGTCTTTAGGGTATGCTAGAGATGGCATTTTAAATGAGGAGGTTAGAAGAAGGACTCCAGGTACAAACTCATCCCAGTCAGAAGTTTTTGTTACTGAAGACGGGGGGAGAAACCAGAACAAGTTTCAGGGTTATAGAGGCAAAAGCAGAAGTAAGTCCAGGTCCCGGTTTAAGGATATGGAATGTCATTACTGTGGCAAGAAAGGTCATATCAAGAAGCATTGCTTTAAACTGAAGAAGGACAGGAAAAATGGCAACAATTCTGATGTGAAAAATGACAACAATGGTGACCGCGTTGCTGCTGCCACTCCGGGAGATCTTGTTATTGTTCATGATGATGTGATGAATTTTTCATCTCATGACACTGATTGGGTAGTAGACACTGGCGCCTCACTTCATGTTACGTCTAAAAAGGAGTTCTTCAGTTCCTACACTCCAGGTGATTTTGGAGTTCTCAGGATGGGCAATGATGGTGTGTCAAAGGTTATTGGCATGGGTGATGTGTGTTTGCAGACTAGTAATGGCACTCAATTGATCCTTAAAGATGTCAGACATGCTCCAGATATTCGCCTAAATTTGATCTCAGTTGGAAGACTTGACAATGATGGTTTCTGCAACAGTTTTATTGGCGGGGAGTGGAAGCTCTCCAAGGGTTCATTAATTGTGGCTCGTGGGAAGAAGTCTTCTAATCTTTATTTATTGCAGGCTTTCGTTTCTGGCAGCATCAATGCAGTGGACAGCAAAGTCTCATTTGATTTATGGCATAGACGACTTAGCCATATTAGTGAAAAAGGGACTTAATTGTTTAATTAGAAACAATGTTATTTCTGGACTTGGTACAACAAAGTTAAACAAGTGTGATCATTGCATGGCGGGAAAACAAAACAGAGTGTCCTTCAAGAGTAATTCTCCTCACAGAAAATCAAGCGTGTTGGAGTTGATTCATTCCGATGTGTGTGGTCCTTTAAAGGTACAATCTTTTAGCGGTGCATCTTATTTTGTGACTTTCATTGATGACTATTCTAGAAAGGTGTGGGTCTATGCTTTAAAGACCAAGGATCAAGTTCTAGATAAGTTTATGGAATTTCAAGCTCTTGTTGAGAGGCAGACGAGAAAGAAAGTCAAGTGCATCCGAACAGATAATGGTGGTGAATATTGTGGTCCATTTGATCATTATTGCAGAAAACTAGGGATAAGGCATCAGAAGACTCCTCCCAAAACTCCTCAGCTAAATTGTTTGGCAGAAAGAATGAACAGAACTTTAATTGAGAGAGTTTGTTGTTTACTTTCTGAAGCTAAGCTATCACCGAGCTTCTGGGGTGAAGCTTTGTACGCAGCAGTTCATGTGATTAATCTGTCCCCAGCTTATGCTTTAGATGGAGATGTTCCAGAGAATGTTTGGTCAGGCAAGAAATCTTCTTATGATCATTTGAGAGTCTTTGGTTGTAAGGCTTTTGTTCATATTCCTAAAGATGAACGGTCTAAACTTGAGGCAAAGACTAGACAATGTATCTTTCTAGGTTATGGCCAGGATGAGTTTGGGTACAGGTTATATGATCCAGTTGAGAAGAAACTTGTCAGAAGCAGAGATGTTGTATTCTGTGAAGATCAAACTATTAAGGATATTCAGAAGGTTCAGATGACAGCAACACAGATGTATGATGATCTTGTTGACTTGGGTGATGAGGGGACTCGTAATGAGTCTACTATTGTTGATGATACGACTCAGCCCGATACACACTAGGATACAGTTGACACTCAGACTCCAGAGGATGAAACTATTGATATTCAACATCCAGAAGTTACATATATGCCAGAGGAATCACATGAAGCTCCAATTCCTATGAGACGGACTACGAGAGCTAAAATACCTTCTGTTAGGTATAATCCTGACACTTATGTGCTCTTGACTGACGGGGGAGAACCTGAATGCTTTGATGAAGTACTGGAAAGTGAGCAAAAAGATAAGTGGTTCAGGGCAATGCAAGATGAGATGGAATCTTTGCATGATAATCATACCTTTGATTTGGTAAAGTTACCCAATGGTAAGAGAGCTTTGAAGAATAGGTGGGTTTACAGGTTAAAACAGGAGGAACATTCCTCAAACCCACGATACAAAGCTAGATTAGTAGTCAAAGGTTTTAATCAGAGAAAAGGAGTTGGTTTTTCTGAAATTTTTTCTCCTGTTGTGAAAATGTCTTCCATTAGAGTTGTGCTTGCTTTAGCTGCTATTCTTGATTTGGAGGTTGAGCAGATGGATGTGAAGACAGCTTTTCTTCATGGTAATCTTGAGGAAGAGATTTACATGGAACAACCAGAGGGTTTTAAGGTTAAAGGTAAAGAAGATCATGTGTGCCGATTGAAGAAAAGTTTATATGGTTTGAAACAAGCACCGAGACAGTGGTACAAGAAGTTTGAGTCTGTTATGAGTAAGCAGGGTTACAAAAAGACCACTTCTGATCATTGTGTTTTTATGCAAAAGTTTTCTGATGATGACTTTATTGTACTTTTGCTTTATGTTGATGATATGCTTATTGTTGGTAAGAATGCTTCTAGGATCAATATGTTGAAGCAAGAGTTGAACAAGTCTTTTGCTATGAAAGACTTGGGACCAGCAAAGCAAATTCTTGGAGTGAAGATCACTCGGGACAGAAAAGAAAGAAAGCTTTGGCTATCTCAAGAGAGTTATATTCTGAAAGTGCTTCAAAGGTTTAAAATGGATAATGCAAAATCAGTTAGCACTCCACTTGCTAGTCACTTCAAACTAAGTGTCCAGCAATGCCCTTCAACTGAAGATGGGAAGAAAGAGATGGATAGAGTTCCTTATGCTTCAGCCGTTGGTAGTTTGATGTATGCCATGGTTTGTACGAGGCCCGATATTTCTCATGCTGTAGGAGTGGTTAGTCGTTTTCTTTCAAATCCAGGAAGAGAACATTGGGAAGCAGTGAAGTGGATTTTGAGATATCTCCGGGGAAGTTCAAGTCACTCTGTTTTGGAAATGAAAAATATGTTCTTGAAGGCTATACTGATTCAGATATGGCTGGGGATATTGATTCAAGAAAGTCTACTTCTGGATATTTGATTACTTTTGCAGGGGGAGCTGTTTCGTGGCAATCTCGATTACAAAGATGTGTTGCACTATCAACTACAGAAGCTGAATTTATAGCTGCCACGGAAGCTTGCAAAGAGTTGCTTTGGATGAAGAATTTTATGAAGGAACTTGGATACTCTCAAGAAAGATATGTGTTGCTATGTGATAGTCAAAGTGCAATTCATCTCGGTAAGAATTTAACCTTTCATTCTAAATCTAAACATATTGATGTAAGGTATCATTGGATACGTGAAGTCTTGAATGATAGGTTGTTGGAACTTGAAAAGGTTCATACTGATAATAATGGGGCTGACATGTTCACAAAAGCATTACCGAGATGGAAGTTTGAGGTTTGTTGTTCGCTTTCCGGGATGGAAAGTGAATGATTTCTTCACATAGTCGGGAGGGGGAGATTTGTTGGGCCTATCTCATTTATTCCCTCCTATGTGATTATAGCCCAATTGATGGAGACCCATTAAGTCATTTGACTCTTCACTTTGTCAAAGGATGGATTCTGAAAAATAGAACCTGTGGTCAGGGAAGACATCAGCCAACAGAACAAGATAACAGATAAAGGAGAGATATTTTCTGGGCAGAATTTTGCTGCTCGCCCAGCTTCAGAGAAATCGCGATTGGGAAGGCATCCGTTGTTAGATTATGCTGAAATTTTCACTGGAGGTTCTCAAGACACAGACCTAAATTCTGAACGGTGGAGATTGGATTTTGACGGTCAGATCGTCTGGAATCATTTCCAAACAGACCTGCAGTTTTTAGGGTGATTTCAATCCTTTTCCATCCTCTTTGTATCTTTGTTGAAGTTTTATACTTCTTGAGCTGTTGTATCATCATATTTGATGTTTGGAGACTCTGTTGTACTCATTCCTTGTTGATTAGTGAAGAGTTTGGGTGGATGGAGGCCCCGTGGTTTTTCCTCTTCGATTTGGAGGGGTTTTCCACGTAAAAAATCATGGTGTTCTGTGTGTGCTTGGTTTCATTTCATTTTTACAGCTTTCTCCATATATGTTTTTGATGTCATTCACTGCTACCTGCTATTAAACCGGGATCCTGTGAGTTTCTTGCAAGCTTGGAAGAATTCTTGTCAAGTATATTTGGACTGTTTTGGATTTGTGGTTGAATTACTTTGACAGGCAGTGTTTTTCTTCCCTACAGTAATTACTATAGATCTAGATATAGAAAAATCATTTGTATTCTTAAAAGTCATATCTCTCTGTACACAAGCTTAATTTGCCATCCATTTATATTAATGTAAGCTTCTCATTTTAAACGATCGAATTGAATAATTTAAAGGGACCATTATATTTTTGTTTCATATGGATTTTTGTTTCATCTTTTTTTGAAATCCCCAAGTAAACTGGACCTTAGACTTTTAAAGTAGAAACAACTTAAGGCGATGTTCGCTTTCTCGTTTTCCTAATTTCCTATTATCCTATCCCACTTATCTTCTTCGATCATTGCCTACATTTATTATAGTTGAAAAAGTGATATGCGAGATGGTATGAGCGGTATTTTATTTTCTGATTTTCTAATCCTATCCCACTTATAAGAATCTTATTCTTTTACCAATTTTGATAGTTATTTGGGTGACTTTATCTGATTTGATCTGATTTGGTCTAGTATAGTGTGATAGATGTTAGATCTTTGTATGTTTTACAACTGTGAAATTGAGGTATGGAAGGTTAAATTCTAGTCTAATCTAGTCTGATATATTTATGTATAATCTGATTTAGTCGGGTATTTTTATATGTGCTCCTATCTAGGACTAGGATAAGTCTAAGAGAAAGACGTTAACCTTCTCAAATTAATGTAGCCATTGTGTTGAGGGTGTTATGCTATTGTTCACTTGTTATTGGCCAATGGCCACACCCACTTCATAATCACTGCCATGGGATGGAGTGGTATGTGAATACAAGGCTAAAATAAATATCCTTTGGTTGTTGCCCGGGCTATGAAGCGACATACCTTGTCATCCGTATGGCTTGTTGCTCGTTTATTTCCTTACGACGTTGACGGACTATGCTTGCTTTATGAAGTTTCGCCAACATCAATAATTTGTATTATTTTTTAATTATGCGTTTTGAATTTGGTAGAATTGTAGATTTCTCAAATCAGGATAGAGGTATGACAACTCAATTATATCTTCTTATATGGGATGTTAAACTTTGATTTATACAGTAGATACTTCTATGACTTGTTAGTGGGGGGCAAATTTAGTCAAAGTCTATTCAATAGTACGTCTTATGTCTGAGGCTTGTATGGTCATGACTCATGATGAGTAAATTGATTCCAATACACACTATTTTTGTTCATTAAAAAGTTAAAAAATTGAATATGAAAGAGGATACTTAAGAATAACTTTCATTCTCACATTTTATAAAATTTCAACCAAATACTTTTACAAAAAGTACTCCCTCCGTTCTTTTGTATTAGTCTCCTTAGGCTTTGGCACGGGTTTTAAGAGTAAAGTAGTAGGGGTAGTGTAAAAAATTGTAATGAGTAGTCCGTTCTTTTTTATTAGTCTCCTTAGGCTTTGGCACGGGTTTTAAGAGTAAAGTAGTAGGGGTAGTGTAAAAAGGTGTAATGAGTAGTGGGTAAATGAAAAAGTAGGAAAGGGAAAGGGGTAATGGTAATAAAAGTGGGGGTATAAAGGTATATTTAAAGTAAAAACTTTCCTTAAATGGAAAGGAGGACAGATAAAGAAAAACGTCCCAAAAAGGAAAGAAGGACTAATAATAAAGAACGGAGGGAGTACCATTTACCAAATAGTCTAACGTTACTTTTTAACTAAAGTGGCTTTTTCTGGTAAAAAAAAAAAAATTAAAGTGGCTTTTTACCAAAAAAATTACTTCTGGCAAAATATAGGGTACTTCCAATTCGTTATTCTTCTACTTTAAGAACAAAATCATTATACTTATATTTTGGGGAAACGTGTATTTTGATTCCTATTTAGATAATTCTTCTATTACACATTTTGTATATTCTCTAGAATAAAAAAAGATTTTTCTCTAGATAAAACGTGTATTTTTTTTTTATTCTCTAGAATAAATAGATTACGTTATAGCAAATCACAAGGAAAAAGTTTTCACCAACCAAACAGGTTGTGCCAATGGTAAACTTTTAACAATACATTTGTATTATACTTGTATTGTCAATATATTTAATAACTACAAATTCTCGCAGAAATTACTATAGATTAAGTTATAGAAAATCATTTGTATTCTTAAAAGTATATCTCTGTGTGTTAAATTCCCACACCGAAAACATGGGAATGAATAAAATGCTATATTAAGACATGATTTACTCTTCTATCAGGTTGACTTTTTATAATGGAACCACAGGTCTTAACACTGTGTTTACACACACTTAAATTGCCATGAATTTAATTAGTATCCTCCATTAAATAAATTTTCCATTAAATAAATTTTGGCGGTTTGTCTATCGGGTTAAAAAAAATTGAGGTTGAGATCATCTACCGAAAGCTTATCGTTTTGAACGAAATTAAGAATCTTAAGGTTGGACCATACTATGTTGTATTTTTGATTCATTTTCTTACCATCCAGCTCTAGGCTGGGACCATCCATCTGCAATTCTTTTTGCTTACGGAGATAGAAAATACACCTTGATCTTGAAACGGCAAACTTCAGTTGTTGGGAAGCATATTGATAAAAACGGCAAACTAAAACTTTGACGCATTAAAGAGTTTATCGTGGAAAGCAAATCACATCGCGTGATGTTTTGAAAGTTTAGATATATTTGGACAATGAGGACGATGAATTATTGAAAGTCATCCCGTGGTAATTAACCAAATCGTTTTGCAGAAGTTTCTACCAAAAACGAAAAGCGCATTCGAAATGCTGAAAGTAAAACCCCCAATTTTGCCATCAAATTAAATAATTCATCCTATCTAATTGTCCTATATAAGATTATTAAATTTAAGAGCATCGTCAATGCTATAATGTGCACGGTGCACATGTGAAATGAGAGAGATAGACACAAGATATTAAATTTTTGACATTTCTCTCTCTTTCTTTCCAGGGTTTTATGTGTTTTTAGTAAGTTTTTCTTTGCAATGTCAATCACGGTGTCTACATCTAGACATTGTGCTTGACATTGTGGAGAAAAACTTACCAAAAACATATAAGACCATTCAAATAAGGAGAGAGATATTCTATTTGTTATTTTTTAATTGACTATCATTCATGCCACGTATGCACCGTTCACGTTTTTGCATTGGAGATGCTCTAATCATCATTACACAAACACATACAAAACTTAAATATTCTCTAAATAGGACTAAACATTAATTTTCTACCCTTAATATTCTAATATAATTAAACATTTGCCCCTTAATTCTCTGGCATAACAGTGGTAATCCGTTGGTGGATCGCAAGAGCTGTGGCGAGTTGCGGCGTTGCAAACTGGTGGCAAATCTATTCTGCAAAATGCAGGCGGATTCTGGCGATCGGGCTGACGCCGGCAGATCAGCATTAGGGGCAGATGAGCGGTGGCCGGCAGCAATGCTGGGGGAGCCTGGGACTAGGCACTCCAAAAAGCTACACGAGAATATTTGTCTAAACACATATCAGAATTTAAGAAATTTAAAACACATATAAGAATTTAAGAAATTTAAAATAGTGTTGTCTAATTTTGAATTTAGACTCTGTTTTAAACTTAATTATTTACATAATCACCGATCAAACACGGTGTGGCAGTTATAACGACAATGGGTCGTCAATAGATTTTCCATTTTTATTTGGTAGGATTGGGAATGTCTTTTGAGTTTTTTTTTATGGGGGAATTTGACTTTGCGCCCCATGTTTTAGACCATATTAGACTTTGGTCTCTATATTCAAAATCATTAATATTTGCACCTCATTAACTCAAAAATTGTGAAAGAGTGGAGTGCAATGTCAAATGATTATATAGTGAAATAGGGTGCAAATATTAATGATTTTGAAAATGGGGTGCAAAGTCAAATTCTCCCTTTTTTTATTTACCTTTGTAATTTTCAAAAGAGTTAAAGTAACTCAAATAGTTGTTTTTGGCTAATCCTAAAAAATTACTCCTTCCGTTCTATTTTATCTGTCTTACTTTTCTTTTTGGGTTGCCCCAAACTAAGTTTCTCCTTTCCTTTTTTGGAAATAAATATGTGACCTTCAACATTTCACTTTGTTATACTCAAACCTCAATCACAACATTTACTTTTTCAACCATTTCATTAATAATCGTGTCAAGTCAAACTAGGACACATAAAATGGGACGGACGACGGAAGTAGTATTTCTGAAAGTCGCACGCATTTCAAAGCTTTTAGGATATTCAATTTAAACGATATCAACAATCAAATACTTAGCTGGTTTTTAAACAAGTACGTAAACAAAACTAAAATTAGTCGAACAGCTAGCTAGAGTGCAGAACGGATAGAGAACCAATTTAAAGTAATATTTAACAGCATACTTTTGTGGGAAAAAAATAAAGATCACATTTGGTAACACGAAAATCGGCTGATTCTGTTCAAATTGATGATATTCTGGCTGGAGCGGCTGTAATGGCAGACTCTGTTGTTCTAAAAAATATATTTTAAAAATATATTTTTATTAATAAATAAAGAAAAATTTATATGTAAAAATAGCTAAAATGGTCATCTACAGTAACTTCAACCGATACAGTCAAAAAAATAATTTCAACCTTACTTTCTCTTATTATTACACAACTCAGCACGCGAAAACAAAATACGTGTTTGGTGAAAAGCAGTTGTTGAGGTTTATTCCCGAAGATCCGAAAGCCCAACACAAGCTTTGGATATTGTAGGTATATTGGGTTGGTTTGGAAAGTGTATAAAATATAAAACAGTGAGATATTGTCCAACTCAGGAACCCACTTGTATTCGATAATTCTGCGATTACACTGAGATTACCCGAACGGTAGGTAAATACGAGAATACGAGAATAAGAGAAATATTTCTACTTGCTAAGCTCTGAGTATTAAAATGCTAACCCTTTACAATGTATTCAATGCAGGTATTTATACTAAAATGGGGATGGGAAAGCTGGACACGTGGCTGAATCTGGTAGGTTATGCCCCCTGCCACGTATGCACCCATGCCCCCACTTGCTGCTGCCATGTTTCAGCATTAACTGCGGCCTCCACTTGCTGACTACCCGTTCGGGTAGGGTGTTCGATATTGGAATATCCCGTTATTGTTTATCTTGATAGCTAATATCCCGAACGCCGATCGATGTGCGGCACCCTGTCAAGAATGCGGGTGTAGTTATTACCCGAAATGTTCCAAGTGTAGGTAATGTGCCGAACGTCGAACGGGCCTGGGCTGCTTTGGGCCTTCTGTTTCCTCCTGGTTTCCCATACTTTGGGCCGGGGATATTGGGCCTGAACCCAATATCCCAACAGCAGTGTTACCAAACGACATCAAAATGTAGGTGAAAAAAAAATTATTCATACTCATCACTAGTACGTTTTTAACAACAATCAAATAGTTAAGGAAAAGTTCCCAAAATAAGACTAAAACAGTTTGAAAATTACAAAATAGGATTGTCATATTTTTATTCTCAAAATATGAGTAATTACTGTCAAGTTTGGAAAATACTGTCATGTTTGGAGTCTCATACTACCAAAACTTGACAATATTTAGTCTTATTTTGGGATTAAAAACATGATATCCCTATTTTGAAATTTTCAATTTTTTTTGTTCTATTTTGTGTAATATTCTCTAGTTTTAATTGGTTTTTAAACAAGTACGTAAATAAAACTAAAATTAGACGAACAGCTAGCTAGAGTGCAGAACGGATGGACAATAAATTTAAATTTTAAAGTAATACTACGTATTTAACAGCATACTTTTGTGGGGAAAAAATAAAATGTACGTGAAAAATAAATTATCCTTTAGTAATCACTAGTACGTTTTGAAGTGACCAATCAAACCAATATTCATATTTTCACCTTGCTGAAATTAAAAATAAGTATATTGACGAAATATGACTGCTTTTCTAGAGTAAATAATGTTAATGTGAAAAAGTGATTCTATTTTTTGAAAGAATGTAAAAAAGTGAATATTTGAATCGATTTGTTTTAGGACGAGCCAGTTTACTTTGGCCGGTAGAATCAAATTTACATACACGCATTGTGGTTCTTTTTGTTCGGGGGCATGGGAAATCCAAAGTTTCACCGTTTTGCATAAGCTCAAAGGCGGCCCATTGGGGTAGTAGAAACACAGGCCCAGAATAATAAATTCAAATTTTGGCCCAGAAATTTTTTATATATACTCCCTCCTCATGAAGTATGAGCGCTCATTTTTTGTCCCTTCAGGCAAATGCATGAGTATGCATTAATAATATGGATTTGTTTGGTCCAATTATTTGAAAATATACTTTTTCTATGGTTAATTTTTGGTAACTAATACCTTTTCGTGATTGAATAGATCTTATATGAAAATGATTTTAGCTGTTTATAATAAGAATTAACAATATGATTTAATCATGTTTGGTATATCATCAATCTGCTGAGACTAATTCATACTAAAAACTACGAATTTTCTCTCAGAAATTATTTAGTGTAGTTGTATTTCTAAGAAATCTCTTAATCATCGTTGGGCGGCTAAATGATAGGATTGATGGGTTTTAAAATAAATACAGGATCTTTTGGTGAGGCTACACTAGGCAGTCTTTAGAGAAAATTAGTACCCAGTAGCTTTTAGTACTCCGTATATATTAATTGGTCTCAACGGACGGTAACATTTTCAATATAAGATTGTCATTTTTTTGACATTTTTCTGACATCAATATATTAATTTTTTGGATATAGGAATAATATGACATTATTTACTCTCATGTCAAAGTCAATATTGCCAAAATAATTATAGTATTATAATTATAGTATTATATTGCCAAAATTTATGTACTCATATTTAAGAAAATTTTCCTATAACAATCTGTTGAGACCAGTTAATACTAAAAGCTACAAACTTTCTCTCATAAACAACCCGTTGTATCTGCACAAAATAATCTTGTACTAATACAAAATCTCTTTAACATTGTTTTACGGGTAAATGATCGGATTGATCGGTCATAGAGTAAATGTATTTTTTAAGTATGAGCTTAGGAAAGCTAGACTTGTGGTCCTGGGGGAGCCAGGGCACTGGACCGATACAAAGAATATTTTTAGAAAAAAATTTATACGAATTTTTTTACCTTAAAAATTAACCCATTTTTAAAATTTGGGGTGGGCCATGGCCTAGGTTGGCCCACCCCTAGCTCCGCACATGCTTGTGGATTTAAAATACTCAGAGTCGATTATACCATTTCTAGTTATTTAATATAATATGAAACACTATTATGTTTAGTCACTTTAATTTCTCAGCAAAGATGAATATTTTGGTAGTGACATTGATGATATATTTTCCCATTCTTCCATAGTAAAATTTTAATATTACTCAGATAAAATAATAGCTTTAGTCATAATGATTTATATTTAATTTTTACAGTTAAATGAGTAATACGTACTTATTATGAAAATAATTTTGTTTGAGTAATATATACTTCGTACCTTTTAAAAACCCTCTATGATTTTTTTTTGAAAGGACAAAACCCTCTATGATTTAATCAGATAAATTAATCATATATTCGATCATATATACTCACGTATATATAGATCTGGATGTTTATTTAATTATTTTATATGCAAACGAAAAATATCAACTTTAACAGAAACGTAAGCAAAAGTGAGTAATCATGGACTGTAAATGAAAAATGGAATCCAACCATGTAGCTAAATGTAGAGGTAAGCCAGAGCTGAACGGTACGCTAAAGAATGTCCAAACTTGGAATGTCAAGTGGTTTAGCAGACTCAATATCAGAAGTTCAGAACAATGAATCTCGTGGTCCCTAACCAAATCAAAACACGCCATAATAACATTTAACAAACGGCTATCAAATTTGTTTGTATTCATTCTTATCTAGTATGGAGTATTTTTAGAAAATAGCTGTGTTAACGTTAATAACGTTAACAAGCTGTTTACTCATAATTCATCAAATCATGGTCCAAATTCCTAGCATTAATAAAGGAGCAAAAGAATTCAAGAATAACTATTACACAAAGCTGTTTTCCATGAATATTATTTAATTAAATTCAAAAAATGAAACTATAACTTATTTTAAAACTTTCAAAAAAGTGACATATTCAGTGACTATTTCGTAGTGATTCGTCATCTACGAGTGACTTGCCACTCCAAAATACATTATAGTGGCTCTTGTCAATCCAGTTACTCATATACAATGATTAGTTATATTTTTATCCAAAAACAAATATCATACACTCCCTCCGTCCCCGAAAGAAGTTCTCCATTTGACTTTCACACACTTTTATGCAAATAAACTTACCAGGAGTAAATTTTACTGTTTTGACACTGTTTGACACTGTTTTGCACTGTTTGACATTGTTTTGATATAGATACATTTCTATTTAAGGAAATGAGAACTTAAATTAGGAACATCCAAATAAAAAAAAGGAGGAAGTATATTTTTGTCCGTGAAAATTCTGTTACTAATATAGTACTCCGTTTGTGTCATTTTTTCATTAGACAAAAAAAAGACGCTCATGCAAAAGAATGAGAAAATAGCACACAAGTAAAATTATCGCACATAACTCGAATATGTTAGGTTGTGCTCATAGACCAAAATAATTTACGCTAGTTCCCTTCACGAACTCGTTATTGGGTTCAATTTCATAGCTGATTGAATATATATAGCCACAAAAAAGATCAGGTCCAGCCCTCCCCGGTCCAGCCGCCGTCCGAACTCCGCCGTTTGGGGCGGTTCCCGGTGGAATTTTTTGCTAAAAATTTTTGAGCATGTTCTTCATCAAGTCTAGTTTGTCCATACCAAATTTCAGCTCAAAATTCGACCGGGAAGGCAGTCTAATCATTTTTTGAAAATGATTACCCTTGTTTTTTCTATTTTTTATCCTCTTTTTCACTACAAAAAAACGCGTGTAGTCACGGACCGTAGTCACGGATTTGGTCCGTGACTAGTTTGTCACGGTCGTAGTCACGGACTAGACACGGACTTTCAAAAAAAACATAGTCACGGACAAAGCCGTGACTACATCCGTGACTAAACTTAGTCACGGTCCGATCCGTGACTAAAATCCTCCGATAGCCCCGATTGCGTTTCCGGTGTGCCTTATTTTATTCCGGCGATGTAGTCACGGACAAATCCGTGACTACGCCCGTGTTTTTTTGTAGTGTTTCCTACTTTTGGTTGTACTTAATTATTTGGATACAATTTGTTTATTTATTATTATATTTGAAGACTAAAACAAGTTGAATTACATGCTAAAAAGTAATTACAAAATTAGAGAGAGATAATCTTATTTGAAAAAACATATATTCCAAGTATTCTTTAGCTAGAGCCTTTTCTTTATCAAAAAGCCCCCCGGTTTTGTGAGAGCACAAAGGTAATTTTTCTTACTTAATTATAACCGGTGTCATTTAAATATTATTATTTCTTTATCTTTTTTTGGTCAGTTTGTTGTGTACTCCGTAGTTTACTTCCTTTACTCTTCATACTCCACAAGCAATGTACGAAGTATATCTCAACAAACCCTTTCACAGTTCTCCTTATAAATATGCGCTTATGGAGTGAGCTTTACACGCCTTGTCTTTCCCTAGCCTCTACCTCTCTGTGAGTTAATTAGTAAGTGTCTATACAAATCAAACCCCAAATACACAAAACCTCAAATCTTTGAAAGAAAAAAGTAAAACTGAGAAATAAAAACACTCTTTCAATTTGAAGATAAAGCAATGCCTCTTCGTGATCTTCCAGTGCAACTAAAGGAACTTCATCATTTATATAATAGTGCTGGTAAGTGTTATATTGTTTAGTTGAATCCTTTTATACGAGGTCACTGGCTACAATTCTCCATATTCAATTACAGGTGCGATTGATTACACAAAGATCGTTTCGCTCATTTCAGGGTGAACCACTACCTCAAACTCGAGTTACTTCAGTAAGTATTTTAACAATTTCAATTTCTTTTCATTTTTATAAAAACATGTCTTTATAACTGTCTTGCCAAGATAAACGTTTTTATTTTCATCTAGTACTCTGTATAAGTTACTCATAAATTAGCCTTTTTTTAATACGAAATATCAAATAATTTTCATTTGGCTTACAAAGTTCTTAATTACATTAGTATGGCCTCGCTCTCTTTAATTTGTTCAGTATATAAATAGGCCGCCCTTTAATTTGACTCGACAATTATTAAGAAAAACTATTTTTTGCAGTTATAATTACATTTATACATATTTGTAAATATATATATATAGATTTTTTTTTTATTGTATGTGCTCCGATGCATAGAAAAAATTGCACGGAGTATAAGAAATTAAAGAGAGTAAAGTGAGTGTAAAACCTTGGTGGTGGGGGATTGTCAGCCCTATTCACCCTGCTGAAGGAGAGCATGTAGACGTGGATGAGCAGCCCCAAGAGAATTATTGACCACCAATGAAAAAAATTGAATGGGCCCATGGGGAAAAGTCATACTCGGTGTCTTTTTTTATGAACTATAATTCCTTAATTCGGGTAACTTTTTTATTTGTACGTTTTTATAAAAAATATTTTCAAATTTTATATCAATTTTTTAGTTTCCAGTTCAATCACTGTATGCTTACCAACAAATAAAATTCTCGATCAAGTTGAAAAAGCACAAAGTGAAAATCGAACATTATGGTTGTCTAATGTCTATCTCGATCAAGTGGTATAACGGTTTTAAGTTGCCTGTATAAAATGAATAAAAGTAATAATAAAGAGAGATATTACCCAAAATGGGACTAAAAAATTTTGGAAATTCCAAAATAGAACTTCCATGTTTTTATTCCCAAAATAGGACTAATTACTGTCATGTTTTGACAGTACCAGTCTTCAAACATGGCAGTATTTTCCAAATTTGGCACTAATTAGTCTTATTTTAGGAATAAAAAAATGACAGTCCTATTTTGGAATTTTTTGGAAATTTCCCTAACAAAAAATGCATATATGGTCCCGACCTAGCTGGATGTGAATGGTAACAAAAATACAACAAATAAAGATATGTGGTCCAACTTAAGTTCCTTTAATTCGTTCAAAATGATGAAGTTGCATAAGTTCGAGTAGAGAGTAGATGGTCTCAACAACAATTTAATGGAGAATACTGATTATTAAATGGATGTCTATTTTCTTTTTAAAAAAATTGGATGTCAATTTAAGCGTGTGTCTATAAAGAGATATTACTTGCAATGATACAAATGATATTTTTGTATCTAATTAGTAACTACTCTGTATGAATTAAGTATTATTTCTATATAAAGCTGATTATTTGAGTGCTGAATAAACAATTTGAATTGAGAAAAAAAAATCTGTAATATTATAAGGTATACGGAGTATTGTCTATTGCAATTCAATTTATTAGCAAAAATCTAATTCCAAATCAGTCTGAAAGAATTAGTAGAATAACTTCTAATTAAATAACTCTTCGTGTGTACACTTTCTCGAATTCCATTCTACTATATATAAAAAACAAATATTTAATACTCCCATTGGATAAAGATTTATTGTCTTATAAATGGACTTAATAATTTTTTATATGTTGACTAGCTTATTGTCTTAAACATAAGCTAGTCACTCGTAATTAATGTATAAAAGTATTGTCTTAGAAAGCATGTCATAGAAAGCTTAATTAAGAGTTTTTTTAAAATAAAATTAATTAAGCTAGTCACTCGAAATTATTTTATGAAGTATATTGTCTTAGAAAGCTTGTCAAAGAAAAGAAATCAAAATTAAGCTAGCGAGTCACATTTGACCGGAGCGAGTGATGACCAAAGTCACCAAACTTATGTCTTGTTGGTTTATATAAAGATCACAAATTCTTAATATATATTCCAAAGATCGCACACATTTTGTATTTGTATCAATTGTATGTGTATATATGCATCCCAATAACAAAGATTTATTATGTATATGAACAACAGAGACCTTCAATACCTTCAATGCTAGGTATGACAAACCTCTCTCAGTATCGCACAGCTATCATAAATGATAGGTATGGCATATTTCAAATTTTAACTTTGCTGTTATTTAGTACGCAGTGCTTCACTGTTTTAAATAACTACAGTGATATGAATTATGTTTTCGTATAATTGTATTTTGTTCAATCAGTCCTTTCCTAATTAGTTTAGAGGTATATTTAATAATTTTGTTGGCTTTGTATTGCAGATGGGTCATTGCTAATATCATTTCATCAATGATTGGAGGCCTTCTGTACGGGTACTCATTGAGCTTCGTTGGTATGTATCCTTTAAAATTTCAAAGTTATAACAATAATTGGTCTATTATATGTTAATGGGGTTAATTAAGGTGTATGATATGCAATAAGGCCACTAACGTATTTCTAGGATAGAAGGTTAGATACTCTAACTAAATTTTAGTCCAAAATCAGAATTTGAATGGCTTAATCGGCAATTAAGTCATTCAATAACAGTTTGTAATGGATACCATAACCTAATCCCTTACTCTGGCCAATTTTACTAAAAATGATACTTATAGATTGCTAAGACATGACAAGTATCAGAAGGTCCAGAAAAAAAATACTAGTATTGCATAGCTCATAGCTGCCAGCCCAAGTGACTTGGAGAAGCTGAGGAGAGAAAGAAGTCAAGAACGGAAGAGAAGCGGGAAGCGAAGCCATAAAGTTGACCGCTGGACCGAGGGTTTCGACGGACTCCTGGTGCCTCTTTCCGTCGTTCACTGCCAGCCCGCCACGCACCCCGCCCCAGAGATAAGAAACTTTAAAAAAATTGAGAAGTTAACCTTGTCATCATCATTTTCATCATTTTCATTACCCCAGTGCCGCAAAGGCTCCCACCTACGGTGGGGTGAGGGGGTCGGATGTACGCAGTTACCTGTACTAAAGTATAGAGAGACTTTTTCCGGATGACCCATAGTGAGAAGTTAACCGTGTCTATAAAAGAAACTATTTATAAATCCGTTATTTAAGACAATATGAACAACAAGATTAAACCCTGAAAATAATATTGAAATACCATATCATTGTAGTAATGATATGACTTCAAAATTTGTTGATAAGTGATAACTTCAAGGATTGTGGACTTCGACAAATCCAGCACTTGGATTCCACACACAGGCATGATCGTGTCATCAACATCACAATTATTCAGGGTTGACGTCGCGGTTACACACAGAAGATATTCTACACTATAAATATCACCTTCTAACTTGTGGAAATGGATTATCATTTTCTACTCTCTAGCTTACCATTACTTTGCCAATTTTCATACTCAATCCATACTTAGTTATTTTCGGCCCTCTCTTTCTCGGTTTCCGCTACCTAGGGGCAGTGCAGCCATTGCACATGAAAATCGAATAGGAAGGCAAAAGAATGACAATTTTCTTAGGATTTCCTGGAATACATATTTTGAAAAGTCCTAATCCGGGTGAGTTAGGGTTGTTACAAAAAGAAACTCATTCAGAATTGCCTGTTACAAATGACATTTATTTATTTATTTTGTTATTTATCTATTTATTTATTAGGGTAATTTTGTTCGGACTTCCCTATTAAAATATAGCAAAACCGGTTTAATCCGGTTCAAACCGGAACAATCCGGTTTTTAACCGGAACCGGAACCGGACCAGAAACCGGATTTATAAAATTTGAAAACCGAAAACCGGACCGGATATCATCCGGTTCGGTTCCGATTTTTTTTGTCCGGTCCGATTTTCCGATTTGAACCAATTTATGAACACCCCTAGCTAGTCGCCGCTCCTTCTCTCCTCTGGCATTTGGCAATTACCAATTCAGATTTCAGAAAGCCACATTCCGAACAACTTTTTGTTTTAATTTTAATATTCAATGGAAATGCACCTTTCCGAACATCTTTTTTCTCCTAAACTCTATTTCATTCGAAATAGGGCCTTCTGAAATTCGTTTTTCATACCTAAAACTAATTCCCATCTTTTTGCATGAGTTTAAAAATTCCAGTAATTTTGGGAATTTATCTATTTATGCCCTTTCAAATATCGTATCTTAATGACTCAATTATTCATTTATGAATATGTCATTCTCAATCAATTTGGACTTAATGTTATTACTTTTTTAGGGGGGTTGATAACTATGAAGACGTTTGTTCATGCTATGTCACCAGAGTGGTTTGAGGCCTCTGAAAAGGCTAAAACCACGAACTTCTGCCCATACATCGACACCCCAATGGCTTTACTCTCGGTTATTATACCGTTTTCTCTTATGCTTGGTGTAGTTGTTGCAACTACAGTACACAGAACTTGGAGGCCACAAGTACTTATCGTTCTTGGCCTAATAATTATACTATCCGGTGTTAGTATGGTATGGGCTTTACCGAAGACAGTTGGTGCAATTATAGCACTATGTCTCATTGGATTCGGTAACGGTATGATCCGTGAGGTAATTCATTTATTTTGTATGTGTTTTAATTGGTTAGTTAAACAAGTGTGCATTTCATATTTTTAAATGTTTACATAACATAATTTCATTCAAATTTGCAGGTCATACCTATATATTATATTCAAAAGGGCCCCGAGCATTTCTCCACACTAATTGAGAATACATACAACTTTGCGAATGCTCTTGGTCCACCTGCTAGTTTAGTTGTATATTACTGTATACTAAGATATAGTTCAGATAAAAAATGGATTGTAGCTTTTAAGGTTATAGGTGTGTTTGCTCTACTTCTTTTTGTTTTTGTTTTAATTTCCCTAAAAAGTGTTCAGGAAAGGGAAATAATAGAATCTGATAGGCCCTTTCGTGACATTGTAGGAAGATATAAAAGAACTAGTATATTTGTAGTGAGCTATGGCCTCATTCCCCAACTTATAGGGTTTGCGCCATTAGCTTTTTATGCGCCGTTAGTGTTTGAGTCATTAGGTTTACGGGATCGGGAACCCATATTGGCATCGATGGTAGCAGCCTTTTGTGTGTTCGGGTTCACAATTCTTGTAACATTCCTTCTCATTCCTTTTCTTGGACGAAGAAAGGTGCTAATTTGCTCTTGCCTAGTCATGAGTGCACAGGTATATATACTTCATCTTCTTGTAATTCTAATTTGTTATTCGATACATTAGCTCAAAATTTGCATATTTTTATAAACGTTTTATGACATATATACTGCAGGCTGCTTTGTCTAAACTACTGCACTCACAGAAACGTCACCCGGACAAACCTGGAAATGTGGTGGCAATTGTCATTATGCTTGTGACTTGTGCAGGGTATGCCGGCTTTAGCGGATTTCATGGTTGGACTCGGCATGGTGCACCTAAACAAATTGATAGAGTGATGCGAGCAACCACGAACGTCATGAGCTTGAAACTCATGGTGTCATTAGCATCGATTGCCCCATTTATCATTTGTGCTTTTGCAAAGTCTACTTTCATTATAGGATGTGTTGTTTGTATTTTATATATAGTTGTAGTATATGTTTTTGTATATGACTGACATGAAATATATTTCTTCGATCTTCTACTATTTTATCCTCACAAGAATGTATGTATCTCACTTCTTATCTGATCTTCATATTGATCATATTTTTTTCAATCACCACCTTAAACTGAAACATGACGCAATTTCTCCATATTTGTAACCTCAATGTCACATTGTATACTTAATTTTTTCTATTTTTTGGGTAAATCTCCACGAAATTTTTAATACAAAAAATTCATACTTTACTACTCAGTGATCAACATAAAGTTCAACTAAACGTAAAAATTTATAATCAATCATTGGATCTGCAAACTATACTACCGAGTTCTAGGTAGTTATGAATATGCACGTACACACATCAACTTCATCACTAACTAGCTTGTAGTGGATCTTTTATAGTCATTTTCTTTTTGCATAACGGAGGCTAGCTTGTAAGTCCCTCATATAGTTATCCAAAAATTCCCATTCTTCTATATTAATTTAAAAGAAAGTTTAGATTGATCGAGTGCAGAAGTGCAGAACGGACTGACAAGTACCAATTTAAAATAATATTTATGAGCATACTTTTGGGGAAAAAATAAAATGTAGATGAAAAATAAATTATTCTTCACTAGTACGTTTTTAAGTGACCAATCAAACCAGATTCATATTTTCACCTTGCTGAAATTAAAAATAACTATATTGACGAAATATGACTGTTTTTTTTAGATGAGGCTGCGTGCATTGTAAAATCAAATTATTTCATAAAACAATTTATGATGCAGTTTACTTTGGCCGGTACTCGGTAGAATCGTATCTACATAGGCATAGGATCGGAAAGTAGGATTCTACGTAGTATTTAGTAATTGATTTCGAAGCGAGCCAAATATTACTATGTTCGAGCTCTCGATTAATTTTTCGAACTTAAAACTCAGCTCGAGTTCGAGTTCGAAAGGTCGTTAAGCTTGGCTCGTTAGGTTCGAAACCGAGCTCGAACTCAAATAGTTCGATAAAACTGAATAGACGTGGACATAAAGAAGCATTAAATGTCGGAGTTATGACTTATGAGATACGTTGGAAGAGTCCACCCATGATTAGATCTATTAAATGTATTAGTCATGTCTCCTAAAACTAGTGTAACTTGATGTCTATAACAAACACTTTAGAACATATTTTACCGTGCGATGCGGATCAACATTACGATAAATACCGCATTTCCAAGTGTCTAAACACATGTATATATACTTAACACGCAAATCTATGTAGAACGCAATTTCAATAGAAGGGTAAAATACACATAAGGATTACTTTAAAATTATCATCCTTGTCCCTTAAATTTGGTCAAGTTTGACTTACACGAGAATTAATAAAATAAAAATTGTGTAGTTGATGTTTATGCAGAGGAGAGAGAATTACATAGAACCAAGAATTCATTACTTAAAAAGGGAAGTGGTAAAATTAGTGGGACAACGACAAAAACAAAAGAAAAATTGACAAAGTTTTAAGGGGAAACTATAAAAGGGTAACATTTTGTGGGAAAATTGTTAACCTCGAAGGGAGTATAATTTAACATTATCAACAATGTTTATAACAAACATTTAAAAAGGTAAAAGAAAACTTATTTAACCTCCCCAACTCTACCTGCATAAATATGAAGGAAACCCTATTCAACATCAACTTATCGCGGTTTATAAATATACAATATAATCACTACCATTAATTCATTACCTTTACCTCGCACACATAAATTTTTTAATTGCAATAGTTTCACTTTTATGTTTATCAGCGCACAACTTTGACTTTAATTATATTTAAGTATATATGAATAACTTTTATAAAAAGTTAATATTATGGAAGTTCGCATTAATAGAAATTTAATAATATTTTACACATAATAATTTGATTATATATTACTAGAAAATCATGATCAGAGTAAAGTGTGTGAATAGTGTAAAATTCAAAGTGTTGTAATTATAAAGAAAAGAGGATGACATGCTAATTAACAATCATGCTATAATTTTCCAGTTGGTATGGAAATTTCCAAAGTAATCAGATATTTGTAAGTCGGGTTTGATCTGTTTAGTTGTGATCTACTCAAATATATTTATGTTCGATTAAGTCCTTTTAATTTTGGTCGAGATGAGACTAAAACAACTTTAAATGAAAACGTATTAATTGACGTCATATTTGTATCTATAAATTCTTTTAAGTTATTATTAAAAAAAACTCTAAGCAATTACATTCATAAAAAGTACCAAAAATCCCTATAAACCAATTATTACTTTTACACATACTTGAAAGTGTTGTTAAAATAACTTTAACATTTATTAAACACTACAGTCTAAAAGTATAAATGAATTTGGTATTAACTATATTACTCCATCCGTCCCGAAAAATTCTTCACATGTTATTTTGGTCCGAGTTTAAGAAAGTGAGAATAAAGTGGAAATGAATGATTGTGGTTGAATGACAAAAAGGTAAATGAATGTTATCCACACCATACTTTTCAAAAGGGAAATAGAAATATTTTTTTGGAACATCCCAAAAACGTAAGTGAAAAGAATTTTAAGGGACGGAGGGAGTATATATCAACCACCTCTAGCTACCCCTTTTAAAATTGATAACACATGTAATTAATTATAAATAAATAATAAAAAGAAAAGATTCAGATAAATTGTTACTAGCTATTTCATGTTCATCACTTCATTCAGCCTTTATATGTTAGAGAGTAACATATAAACATTTATTTTTTAAATACAATCAATTTAATCATTTCAACCTACTAATAGGAGGTCATTTAACAAACAACATAATTAATATGTTTTATAAAAATTCATATAAATTTAAAATACATAGGAACATAAATAGAAACAATAGTAAAAATATCGAAATAGATAAGTAATTTAAAAACATTCAAAAAATTAAAAAAAAAAGCATGAAAAAATTATATTAAATTAAAAAAATTAAAGTAAATTGTAAAGCTATTAAAAGATGTCGAACATACAACTAGTTCCAAAACACAGAAATATAGGGTCTATTTACTAACAGAGATATTTTCCGGTTTTCTACTTCTGTTTTTCTATCTCCAATTTTCTGTTTTTATTTTTCAGTTTTTCTATCTCCAATTTTCTGTTTCTATTTTTTAGTTTTCCATTTTCAAATCTGAAAACATGTTCATCAATTTTTTCACCCAGTTCTCTAATTCCACACCCTTGACCCCTACCTCCACCCTTACCACGATCTTATACTCTACCCATACTCCCCCACAACCCTTCATACCTACTCGTAGGGGTCGGGGTAGGGAAGTTATGGGTGGGGGTGGGGTAAGGGGTATGGTCGGGGTGGGGTGGTAAGGTCTAGGGTTATGGGGTTGGGTGGGGGTAGTGGGTGAGTTAGGGTCGTGGTTAGGGGTAAGGGTGGGGTAGTGGGTAGGGTCGGGGTAAGGTAGGGGTAGGGTAGGGAGTTGGGATAGGATGGCGGTAAGGGGTAGGGTGGGCGGTATGATGGCGGTAAGGATGGGGGTAGTGGTTAGTGGGTAGGGTTGGGGTAAGGTAGGGGTAGGGTAGGAAATTGGGATAGGATGGCGGTAGGGTGGGCCGGGGATCCGGGTGGGGTCGAGGTAGGGGAAGGGTAGGGTGGGGGGTAGGATGGTGGTGGGGGTAGGATGACGGTGGGGTGGGGCCGAGGTAGGGGCATGTGGTAAGGGGTAAGGGGTAATATACGGGTAGGGGTAGGGTAGGGTGGGTCGGGGTGGGGTCGAGGTGGTAGGGGCTGTCAGTAGGGTGGATCGGGGTGGGGCCAAGGTATGGGCATGTGGTAGGGGATGGGGTAGGGTTATTATAGGGAAAAATGGGTACTCGGGGTGGGGTTGGGTGGGTAGGGAAGTGTAGGGGTAGGGTAGGGGTAAGGGGTAAGGTACGAGGATGGATGTGTCGGAATGGAATCGATATCGGAGCGGGACCGGACCCACCACTAGGTGTAAGTATGCAAATTCATTGCAACGGCACTGTAGCATCTGTGTTTTCCAAATTTGGAAAACTAGTAAAAGTCACTTTCCGAATCATTAAGGAAAAGAGAGACATGTCTCATTTTTCCGTTTTGGAAAACGATTTGGTAAACGCGTTTTTCTTTTTCCCTTACTCCAATTTTCCAGCAATTTCTTTGGTAAACACGTTTTTTGTTTTCCGTTTTCCATTTTTCCAGTTTTCTGAAAAACTGGAAAATATCTCTGTAGTAAACAGGCCCATAGTTTTTGACATCATTACTATCTTTTACATTCTTTTCTAGCTATTTTGTAACAAAATTCTTAGTTTTTCAAAAAAAAACCTACATAAGAGGTCAAAAGAATGGTTAAAGTATATTTTAGGCTAAAGGGTCAAATAGGTACATGAACTAACTTAAAGTGTTCAATTAGCCCCTAATATAGGAGGTTCTGCCCGGCCATCGCCAATTGGGGTGGTTCCCGGTTGATTTTTTTGAGCATCTTCTTCATTAAGTCTAGTTTACTCATATCAAATTTCAGCTAAAAATTAAATCGGGAAGGCAGTCAAATGATTTTTCGAAATGTACTGCGTTGTTTAACTGCGTAGTTGTCTTCAAAAAATCATTTGACTGCCTTCCCGGTTGAATTCTTAGCTGAAATTTGGTATGGGTAAACTAGACTTAATGAAGAACATGCTAAAAAAATTTCATCAAAAAATTCCATCGGGAACCGCCCCAATTGGCGACGGCCAGACAGAACCTCCTATATAAGGGGCTAATTGAACACTTTAACTTTGTTCATGTACCTATTTGACCCTTTAGCCTATATTTTAAAAATAAACATACTTACATGGTATACTTTTTTAGTATACAAGCTTAAGTAATGAATCAGAAGTAATAGAAGAAACATTTGAACAATTTCCTAAATTTTCCTAATACATAATGATAAATAAACAATAAAATTTTACATTATCCGGTCGTTTCTTCCTCACTCTTTTATAAGTTGTTTTACTTGGGGCTGATTAAAGTTTCTATGCTGCTGCTGCTGCTGATTTCCTTGCCCGTATTGCCCTTGCTGCTGTCCATAGGGCTGATTGTAGTAGCCCTATCGCTGATAATACATCGCATCCACTTGCTCTACTTCAGGGGCTGCCGAGTGTGCCATCATTGTGCATTCATGTGGCGAATGGAGTCCCCCACACATCGTACAAGAGGGACTAATAGGAACGGGGGCTACCATATTCACACTGGGCACCGAGAGAGCAAGTTTCATCTTCTTTTGAATGTCTTCTATAGTTGTAGCAAGCTTCTGAATCATACTGGTCAAGGCATCTACCCTTGCAGAAAGGGCAGAATTCTCACTGATCTCGTACAATCCCGGGGCCTTCGGGTGAGGTGTGTCCCGAGAGCTGTACCATGAAGCGTTATTCGAAACAATCTTCTCAACTAGTTCTTCCGCAACCTCAGATGGCAACTGAGGAAAAGCTCCACCTCCCGAAGCATCAAGCATCATCTTCCCTTCATTGCTGAGTCCACTGTAAAAGCAAGATAGAACCTCACAATCAGTCATCTTACCTTGAGGGCAAGCTCTTCTCAGCACCTTGAATCTCTACCACGCCTCAGCCAATGTCTCCAAAGAACCTTGCTTGAATTCCTGTAGCTGCTTCTTCAACTTTATGGTCTTTGATGTTGGGAAGTATTCTTTAATGAAGGCCTTATGCAACTGATCCCAAGTCTAAATGTGGTGATGTGGATTGCTATCCAACCACCTCTACGCGTCATCCCTCAATGAGAATGGGAACAATAGCATCCGTACCTGATCATCATCTAGCCCAGGAATCTTGAAAGTCTGGCACATCCTCAGAAATTTGGTAATGTGTGCTACTGGATCTTCTGTAGGGCTCCCTCCAAACTGATTATTTAGGACCATATTAATCACCGCTGGCTTGATCTCGTAGCGGGGCGCAGTAATTCCCGGTACCTGAATACTGTCATACTCTGTGATCTCGGGGGCTAGGAAGTCTGCAATGGTCTCTCCTTGATAGAGCGGATTGTCATGTGGGACATAGTTTTGGTATGGAGGAGCCTGTTGTCTTTGCTGATGAACGGGTTGTGGTCTAATGGGTTGTGGACGGATGATATTTGGCTGTGGTTGGGGATGATGGAATTGTTGGTATTGGTTTTGGAATGGTTTATTTTGTGGCTGAGTAAGAGGTGGATTTTGTGTGACCGGCGGTTGGTTCTGTCTGGGCTGAAAGACTGGATTGTTTTGCCCTAGACCTTGCATCCCGTAAGTTTGGGTTTGGAAAGTGGTTTCGGGAGCAATAGAAGTATTTTGGAAGAGCTGATAGAGTGGTGGAAGATTTAGTTGTGGAGTGGACTGATTTTGGGGGAAGAATGGGGTACGGAGATTTTGATACCCCAAATAAGTTCTAGGAGAATTTTCATGTGAAGACTGGGGAGAGGTATTAACATAGAAATCCAGATTACCAGAACTGGTTTGGACCTCAGACGTCCCAGCTATTCCAGATGCGGATGGTTCCATGGTGGCTTTCTATTCTCGTAAAGCCTTGCGGTTCTGTTTAGCGAGCTTCTCGATCTCAAGATTAAGAGGGACTAGTGATTCTCCTTTCTTAGAGCGTGTATGCATAAACAGATCTGACTGCAAGGTTAGACAAAAATCCTACGAAAAACTAAAAACAAGTTGCTAAAATTAATTAACCTTTAAATCCGATACCGTCCCCGGCAACGGCGCCAAAAACTGATGTGAGTTTTCTCGCACTTAAAATGGTTGTAGAAAAGTGGTGGAAAGTACGAGTATCGTCTCCACAGGGACGGACAAAAGGGAAATAAGGATTAACTAAACTTAGCGATTAAAAAGAAATAAATAAAATAAAAGTGCAATTGTGCGAGATTGGTTGACTGATTGAAATAAAACTAATGCTAATGAGCACGTAAAAAAATTTGGTTTTCCTTGATTAACGACGAAGGGAATAGGAATTGATTCCGGGGTTAACCAGATTTCTGGCAGAACAGGCCTAATCACATGAATTTAATTTAATTGAGCCTAGCTAATCATTACTAAGTTCTTACCGCTCTCGCGGCGAAGAGTACAATAATTTAGGGATCCAGGTTGATCTCTCATGCGACAAGATCCTAAATTATTGCCAAAACGAACGAGCTTGCAGCCCCTTAATCGCTACTAATCTTTTAGCAAACGATTAAGTGTGTGTGAATGTGTCCTAGAACAAATTAGATCTCTCTTAATTCATTCTACGTGCAATTGTAATTCTAGCTGCAGTCTAGGTTACAAGAGATATCAGTTAAATTATTCAAACATAAATTAAACGGCATTCATGCAATTAAACCGACAAGAATCTAACCAACAATCATGATTAACCCCTTCATCAACCCCAAATCCCTAATTAAACTACTCACGCCTCATAATTGACGAATCAAAAGATTTGGGATGAATAGAATAAATTGTCATTAATTAAAGAATTGAACTTACAAAGAATCCCAGGTTCTTGAAGTAAACAACGTAAAAACGCAGGTAAAACTCGTCCCTAGGCCTCTCTCCAAAGTTCGTAACCCTCAAAAATGGGTATGGAGGCCTTATTTATAGAAAACAGGAGAATTCAAGCTGAAATAGGACAAATCGGGGCCAGACACGATGCCAGGCACGATCGTGCCTGGGATCGTGCCTGCGGAGTACATCGCGCGTAAAGGTTGCAGACACGATCTTGCCTGCCCCGGAAACGATCGTGTCTGGCTGCCAGTAGCTCCGCGCCTCATCCTTAATGCAGGCACGATCGTGCCTCCCCTAGGCACGGTCGTGTCTGACCTTTTCTTCATCGTTATTCTTCGTTTCTTGCTCCGAATGCTCCCGAATGCCTACGAGGTCGATCCAAATGCTCTTTCTTCACCAGAAAATCGTCTTGAATCTCCCGGTGACCTCCAAATCTCTCAAATCTTTGTCGAACGTCTTCAAATCCTTCTTGAATGCCTCTCAAGCGCCGATTGCCGGACTTTAACTTCTTCAAATCAACTCCAAATATAATGAAACTCGATCCAATATACCTGCTAAACACAACTTGAGCCAAAATTGAGACTTGCAACGCCTTAAAGTTAGGAAAACCATCAAAATCCGACCCGAACACGCATCAAATGCGTATCTAAATACGGACTTATCATGAGTTAAGTTGGTAGAGTTGGTAGAGGTACGAGTATTAATAAATTAATACTTCCTCCGTTCTTAAATAAATGCAACACTTTGACTTTTACACTATTCACATGTTCTATTTTGACTACGTTTTATTTATTAATGTAATAATATTATTTTATGAAAAAAATATTGTTAAACTTGTCTCATTGTAAATTTTCCTAATCTAATTTTTTTAATTTTTTTACTAATACAAAATCATTCATATTAATGGTCAAAGTTGTGTCTCGGCAAGTGTGAAATGTTGACTGTTACATTTATTTAAGAACGGAGGAAGTATATAATACTCCGTATATATAACGGGTCGGGTACCCAATTTTTTTTTTTTAATTTTGGAACTAGCCCGGATCATAGAAAAAATTATCCCGTTTAAATTGCATTTCAATTATATCACCGGATATTTTACTTTTCAATTAGGAGCTTTTTCCTTTTCACTTCTAATTTTTTATTTCAAAAATAACCTACTTCCTAATCAGTCGAACAGAGAACGATCGTTGGCGGTGTGACCCTCAATAACTCAGACCTTGTTCGTTCATCCTCCCGGCCTGTCGAACTGAATTAGCAGACGTGTGCGGCTATTCTCCTCTTGCCGAACTCCGATTGCGCCTCCGGCCTCCGCGCCTCCGGCCTCCGCGCCTCCAACCTCCGCGCCTCCGGCCTCCGCGCCTCCGGCCTCTGCGCCTCCGGCCTCCGTAGCTCTGGCCTTCGCGCCTCCGCCCTCAGCCCTTTGCGCTCCATCTTGTGCTGCTCTGTGCTTCGTTCTCCGCCCTTTGCCCTCCATCCTGTGTTGTTCCGTGCTTCGCTCTCCGCCCTCCGCCCTGCGTCCGTGTTTGCTCGGCAACTCCGTTGCTTGCTGAATCGTGGCATGAGTTTGCTGGTTTCCAATTTCAGGTATGTGTTTGAGATTTTGTGCAATTTAATTTCACTTTAATTTTTGTTACAATTCATACAGTTAAGCTTTATTTTACTTTCTGATTTATTTTTGTTAAAATTTACTTTCAGCTTTAGTTGAGCCTGTGAGTGTATTGTAACTGATATTTCATATTTAGTCTTTTTAATTCCTGGCTTGCTTCCCGTGTAATGTTGTTTTTGTTGTTGTCTTTCTTGCTTTAGCCAATCTGCATATATACAAATGTACAACTACATTAGAATTCGTTTGAATTCTGCTTGTGTTTTTCACATATTCTCATTGGCTGGAGTAGTATTCACTTATTAGTTTCCTTGTGAATGTAAATCATGGCTCTGTAAAAATGACCATACTTTTCTAATTCTACATACATGGCCTTTCATGATAAAGGTTTCATGATATGGAATAATATAGGGTTCATTGTATCATGTTTAGATGGGGAATACATATTGGAACTATTATTTATCCAATTGCCAAATTAAAGCTTTTGATTGATATGGTTTTCTCTTTCCATTTGAGGCATCTGGAAATGGTCCCGATATCCAAGGCAGTCTCTGCTTCCATTTCTATTTGGAAAAAACGGATTTGAGTCTCTAAGGAGTTTTCTGTATGCAAACATTTGGAGTTCTACCTTTATGCATGTATACTCTTATTTCCTTTGCGACTACTTGATTTCGTCCATCAATAAACATGCTCATTATCATTAGAGTTATACCCTTGATCAAGCTGGTAATATTGTTCCTAGGATTATAGTTTGATGTTTTGGATATAATGTGTTTTTATTACTATGTTTAGTCTGATTTCGCACCAATTGATGATTTGATTTAGTCCGTTTATTACTATGTTTTAGAGCTGATATGATTTGTTTTTATTACTATGCTTAGGTCCTTGTTAAGACTCACCTATTCTATTATTCCCATTTGGAGTTCCTGAAAATCATGAACTAAAGTTTAAACTTTATGTCGTGGTATTGTTAGAAAATTGCTGGAATTGCAAACCGGTTAATGCCTCATTCACAAGGAAGACTACTGTGTGGAAATTTCAGTCGAGCTAAGGTTGAGATTGAATCTCCATATGCTCTCCCTTATGGTTTGTCTGTTTATTTTATTTTCAATTTTCGATCTTCTCAGACAATTCATTGATTTTTGTATTTGATAGGACATATAAACTTGCAGGTATTTATGGTTTGAGGCACTTCATCTTCCATGTTTCTTCATCTTCACTCTTATAATAAAAACATAAAAAGAAGAGTTATTTACTGACAAGATGTCTTCAGAGCAATGCTGGCATATAGTAAACCTGAAACGTGGCATGCTCAACATCAACAACGAGACATTTGAAGATCATTTTGCAAGTCTTGTAAGAAATCTCAAAAACGAGAAACTATAAACAACCTGGAAACTACAATTGGCTGAAATATAGTTTATAGAGATAAACATTATGCTTAATATAACAAATTACTGCATCTAGAAATACATACAGTCTCAATTTGAATTGAATTATATACCTATTGTGACACTTATGTATGTTTATTTTTGTTTTTTATTGTTGTATCACGTACATTGTTTTTGTTGCAGCATGTTGCTTTTTGTTGCAAAATGTGATTTTTTGTTGCAACGTGTTGATTATTGTTGCATCGTGTTGTTAATTCTTTTTTTTATTGATTTAGATTTTTGTTTTACATTTAATTTTTTATTAGCTTTGCAACTTCCTTAAAATCAAATTGTCTATGTAGATTTATAAACAAACACCTAAAATGATAAAATTAGATTTGTGAAAGTAAACAACAACTTAAAACATAAAGAAACAATAAAAAACAAAAATTTCATGATTATAAACAAAAAGAAACACATAGAAACAATAGGCAACAACAAATAATAATAAAATAATAATGTTGAAATAGTTTAAGTGCTTTAAAAAAAATTACATTAGGAAAATTCATATTTTTACAATTTTTTATTTTTTTCTGAAGTTCATTATCTTAATTTTTCATATTTTTATTCTATGAGTTTATTTTAATTTTAAAGACTTTTAGATTACATTAATTTTCTAAATATCTATATAGATTACTATAGAAACACCTAAAATGAAAACTTTATATTTATGAATATAAACACCAACTACAAACATAAAGAAACAATCAAAAACTAAAATTTCATAATTATAAACCAAAAGAAACACATAGAAACAGCACGCAAGAGACTAATAATAATAACATAATAGGAGTAACAATAATTACAAAAGTTTAAGTGTTTTTTAATTTTTTTGAATTATTTCCAAAAGGACTCTGAAATATTTACAAAAGTCTATTTTTTTGAATTATTTCCAAAAGGACTCCGACTCAATTATTTCACAGAACCTGAAATAAGGCTGGGCCTCTGGTGCGCACGGGGTAAAGGCCTACTGCCACTCTGCTGACTGAGTCACCGTGACTTACATCCTCTCATGTGCTCTGTCGGGTCGGGGCGTGGGGGGCGCTTGGGGTTGGCGATTCAACCTTTTGGAACTACTTGAAAAGAAAAATAAAGAGTGACAAAAGTGATGTTATTTTCACTTTTTAATCTATTTGTGATATTTTAACAAAAATGAAACTGACTCGTTTTAGACCCGAACCATCATTACCTGAACCGGATCGCGGTTCCAAGACCCGTTTGCGCACCCCTAGCATACACCATGCTAGTGCAGATTGAATTAAACATAACCGCCCCGATTTTACTTTGTACTATTCAAAAAAATATTTTCATTGTATGATCTGTCTTTAGCTTTCTATACACGAAGTACGTAGTATTTGTTTGTAACGGAATGAGATTTTAGTGAAAAACAAAACTTATTTCAACATTAACGGAATGAGATAATTATTGTATCTCGAACTTGTAGCATTATATTGTATACATAGTTAATTGATGAATGCAACAGTAGTTACGTTACTTGTGAATTGTGATGAAGGCAGTTGTAGATTTTAATGAGTAAGGATGTTTTTTTTCTTTTGGCATAAGTAAGGATGTTACTAATCTTATATACTTGGGAGAATCCTTTCTCCAAATCTTTTCCCGCTTCCCTCCCTTCTTAATCGTTGTTCTCTCAAATACTGTAGGGAAAAGGGCCAAAATGGACACTGAGGTTTTTAATGAAGTGCGTTTTGGACATTAAGGTTTTTATTGGATCAAATAAACACCAAATTAAACTTTTAGACCTCATCGCCCACCCCCTAACAGTTCACGTCAACCAGTTTCTCTTCCCCGTTATCACCCAGGTCCCTGCGATTAGAAGCTCCCAAATTGAAAACAACCCTAATTGATATATACCTAATAAATACAATCTCTAACAGATGACGAAGAAGAAAGCATTGATGTCGGATACTCCTTCAGCATCGAGGTCGTCTAAGGCACGAAAATCTGAGTCCGGTGATTCAGTGAAGCTTCGAAGCATCTATGAGCGACCGTATACTGGCCGTTCAAGGTTTTGCAGATGCATGAGTACAAATGGAACTCGCGTCAAGGCGCCACTTTGGACTTCATGGACTGACAAGAATCCAGGTAGAAGATTTCATGGATGTCCTTATTATGAGGTATGCTTGTAATTATTATTTTCACATATGAGAACTGGAGAAGACCATGAATATGTATAATTTATTTATATTCATTTTGATATTCATACCCTTGTGTATACTCAGAAGGATGGATGTGGCTTCTTTGAATGGCATGATGAGCCATTAACGGACAGAGCAAGACATGTTATCAATGAGCTCAAACGGGAGAATAGGAGACTCCAAGCTGCATTGTTTGAACTGGAATGTGATAGTGTTGCTGAAAAGTTGGAGAGTGAAGTTGAAGAAGTCAGCCGTAGGAATGATGCAGCCTATCTGGATTTGGAAAGAAAAACCAAAATGAAGAAGAATTATGTTATTGTACTGTTGTTGTGTGTCTTTATTGTAGTATTATGTGTGTGTGCATTTTAGTTTTAGTTTTTTGTAAACTGGTGTGGTTATAACCTTGTAAACAGTTTACAATTTATGCACTATTGAATTTGAATTGTGGTTAAGACTTTGGTTTGGTTGTTAATAAGAAAATATGTTGGTCTGGTTGTACACTTCAGTTTTTAGACTTCAGTTTGAGAGCATGAATGCAAAACCTAAAAACCAGTTTGAGAGCAGGTGGTCAAAAGCATAGCTGGGCAGAACCCATGCTAATGAGATCCCTAATATGCTCCCTAATTCATAATATTAGCTGTCCTTGTTTGCAATATGAAATCCTGACCAGCATTTTCCCACTAGATGAGAGTATGAGACTGCCTATATGGATCAAGCACCACCATTCATGAATAACACGTTGGCTAATATCATAACCAAACTGAAATACATGAATAACAGAGTAATATACATGACCAGGTTGGCTAATATCATAAACAACACATATAAACACACATGACCTGATTCACACAGAGTAATACATGGATAAACAACACATATAAACACACATGAACTGATAAACAACAATATCATTTCACATCCACATAAACTGAGTGAAGTTGGAAAGAAAAACCAGTTAACAATAGGGAGTACAGAAATCAACACAGATATAAGAACATATATCATAACCAAACATCATTAGGGATCATAATACTGATTGTTAATGAGGTTACAAAATTCAAAAAAAGCATTATAAGCCCTAATGCTTCTAATCAGTCTTCCTACGACTACATTGCAAAAAAGCTAATAAGTTATGAGTCTTCATTCCCCCAAATTTGAGTGTTGCTTCAACATGTTCACTTTGGAATGGAACCTGGCCTCCTAATCTGCATCTTCTGTATTGCCTAGAGCTGATTGCTGCATTCCCATTCCATTGCAAACCAGGTGGTTGAAAAGGTAGGTTTGCTGGATTATGCACCTCTGTACCATCACCCTTGAACGGTATTGTTCTATATGATGACACATCCAACTGCTTCTCAGCCCGGGCAGCCCCTCTTATATCTTTTTCATTTGGGATTGCAAATCTGACTGTAACATCAGGGTCATGTGGCATTTGAGGCTGGAAATCTGAAACTATTTCCTCACTGCTCATCCCAGGCTACAAGCATAAACAAGTAGATGAAGGTAAAATTAGAAATAAAAAAAACTTATTTCAATACATCAACAAACTAAACCACTTACATAACACTGGAAACCTATTCATACTCACATTTAAAGTCTTCTCACCAGTGTTGATATCCACATAGCACCCAAAGCCTGTTACAGATTGTTTACTTATATTCCTTGCTATTCTTCTACATGTGACTTTAGACTTACCAGTACTCCTTTTAGCATTAATGTGTGGATTTGTTGGTGGAGCTGATTCTGTAGTGGTAGGAATTGATGAGAAAGCAACACTAGAAGGTCTCTTCACAGGTATATGTGCATTCCCTTCTGCTCCTTCAACACTTGCCTAAGAAAAAGATTAAAAACTCATGAAAAAACAATAAATCAATATTGCAGTTTACAACTTCAAAGTATTGTACAACTTACATCTCTATCTTTAGTAGGACATGTAGCTCTCTTATGGCCCTCCTTATGGCATATCCCACAAGTTTGTAATCTCCCTTTTCTTGATGATGTTTGAGGTGTAGCATTGGCAGATTTAGAAGCACTTCCAGATCCTTTGACCTCAGTAGATGATCTAACCCTGTTCTTCTTTGGTCTGCCAGGTAGGTTTGGGACTGGGGGAGGTAAAATGGGTTCATAATCATCAACCTTCATGAAAGCTTTTCCAGGTACCGGTTGCAAAGCATTTGAATATGCTGCCATATAAGTCTCCTTTTGATACCATCTCGAAATGTAGGTGATAGGATCAACCTTCCTATAATAGAAAGCACATATGGCATGTAAACATGGTATTCCAGTAAGTTCCCATGCTCTACAAGTGCACACCATCTTATCCAACACAACTGTGTGCTTATCTGTCCCCTCTCCAATCTCAAACCCCACATCCCCATTAAATATAACATTGCATCCACTAGCAGCTTCCTTATTGTCTTGATAGTACTCCATGCATAAGGGAGACCAATCGTTTATCCACTTATCATGATTTGTCTTAAAATCTGAAATTCTTTTCATTGCCTTCAATCGTATATCTTCCAGCATGCTTACAATAGGTTTTGACCTAGCTTCTCGGATCCATGAATTGAAGGACTCTGTCATGTTATTATCAACCATCCAACATGAACTTCTACTACTAAAGTATGCTCTACACCAAGTTTGAACTGGATACTTCAAAAGGTCAGAAGCAGCTTCAGTGCTCAATTTTCCAAGCTTTTTAAGATTCAGCTGCAGCTCTTCTTCATATGTGCTCCAGGAACATATCCAAAACTTTTTGCAGAACTCATTTCCTCTCCACTTCGTTGACCAATTAGCATACACATGTCGGGCACAGAACCTATGCTCTGCATCTGGTATGACCTCTTGAGCAGCAATAATCAGCCCCATTTGCATATCTGAAATAAGTGTTAATTCCCCACCAGTATTTAGGTCTAGCTCCTGAACAAGCCAACTCAAAAACCACCTCCAATTAGACTTATTTTCTTTATCAATGACAGCCCATGCTATAGGGACCATCTGCCCATTTCCATCCAACCCCACTGCACTCAGCAGATTACCCTTACAAACACCCTTTAGAAAGCAACCATCTACACCAATGATTCTTCTACAGCCAGCCAGCCAGTTCTGCCTCAAAGCAGCAAAGCATACAAACATTCTCTTGAATACTCTTCTCCCTTCTTTCAATGCTTCACTATAGAGTTCAATTTCAGCTTTTGAACCTGAATTACTCCTCTTTAATGTAGCAGCATATGCTTCTAGGTACCCAAACTCAGCCTTATAACTACCATCCATCTCTTGGATAATCAACCTTTTTTCCCTTTTACATTTATACAAGCTAACATTTATCTTCAACTTCTTCTCAGCCTCCTCTTTCATGTCAGCAACTCGAAAGCTAGGATTTCTCTGCAAGTGCCCTTTAAAGTAATTTGCGAGCCACTTTTGAGTAGCACTAGGAATAGTATAGTGTCGGAAACACTTGTGCTCAGTGTTACAAATCTTCACTGCCAAGCCACAGTTCTTCCCATCTTGTGAAATCCATAATCTAAATGGGCAACCTTCCTCATTCAAACATTTCACTGCCAGTCTATTCTTCTCATTTGGTTTGATTTTCAACTTGTAACCATACTTAACCCCATAATTAGCAATTGCAGTCCTAGCCTCTTCAGCATCTGCAAAGGTCATTCCATTCATAAAACAATCTGACCCATCTGTTGCAGAGTAATTGATTATACCATCATTATCAGAGGATGGATCAGAATTGTTGCTCTCTTCATCTTCTTAGCCAGTATTTGATTCTTCATCTGTAACATAGCCATTTGGGACACCACTTGTATTCACTTCAGCACTTTGGTCTCTCCAATCTGTATTGGCAGACTCATTACCCAGCCCACCATCATTCTCATCACCAATATCATGGTTACCAACATCAGAAAATGAACCTTCTATAAGGGGAATCAAAATGGGTTCGTCCAGGTGATGGTCAGCATATAGTTCTATAGTATCAATCCAAGAAAATCTCCTTATACGATTTAACACTTTCCTTATAGTGTCATCATCCTGAACACAGAAAAGTCCATTGTCCAAATCCTTTCCAGGTTCTAAAACATATATATTTTTAAGTGTTTTAAACCCCAAGTCATCCTTGTATTTTCTTGAAATGTCATGATAACACATAAAATCAGGGTCAAACCCATAAACTGTATCAGCGTCCCCATCCACATACTGTAACTTTGGCTTCATAACCCACCTCCCGCTATGGTTAAATCTGAGATTAACCAACCCATTCATTGTAACGAACAAAAGCAACATTGAAAGATTACCTCAGATCAGTCAAACGTATTGTAGCCTTGGTGGTGCAGTTGAACACCTTCTAATGTTTTCAACTCACTCGCACAATCTCACACTTATTAGCCATGGAAGCGGCTTAGGGTTACAATTTCCAATTTGGGAGTTTCTAATCGCAGGGACCTGGGTGATAACGGGGAAGAGAAGCTGGTTAACGGGAACTGTTAGGGGGTGGGCGATGAGGTCTAAAAAGTTTAATTTTGTGTTTATTTGATCCAAATAAAACCTTAATGTCCAAAACGCACTTCATTAAAAACCTCAATGTCCATTTTGGCCATTTCCCCCCAATACTCTAACCAGCAAATCAAATTACTTCGCCAATCTTACGTTTCAACCCTTTTACGTACCCTAGCAAAAAATCAGCCCAATGAACTCATCACCATCTGCAGTTTTCCTTCAGAATCAACGAATGCTTCCAATTTCAGTTTGAATTCCTCTTCTTCAATTTCATACTGTGATTTTCCCTTACAATTAGCTAATCATTCCATCTATTTCTTCGAACTTCATTTTCAATTTCTCTTCACAATCCACGAGCTTCAGACTTGAGATGCAGAAGAAAGGTGAGAATGTGATTAGATCGGTTGAGTTTGTTCTAATAGGCAATGTGGTGATGTTTATTTCGATCTAATTTCAATTGGTACCACTTAAATTAAACTTTTTCTACTTTTGTTCTTTATGTTTTCAAATTTCAGTATGTATGCATTGCCAGCTAAAAGAGTAGGTTGAAATTAATTTCGTTTTCGGAGGATAAATACCCCAAGCAGATTCAATTTCGTGTACAAGGGAGTCGCTAGGTTTAGATCAGGCCACCTTTATCATTCAATCTAACATCTGGATGAATGTCGGAGATTAAATTTTATTTTAAATGAAATAACCCCATTCCCCACTATTGATTCACTATGCTCTAATAAACACAATCATATCCATAAAAGCAGTGTGTTGCAGACTTGCTGATTCACACCGTGTTTTCTTTTTCTGTATGTTATATTAAGGGGGTGAGAAGTGAGAACCAATGGCGGAAGTTAGATATTGTTTTTTACAGGATCGGAAGAGAAGGAAAACTTGATTAAAAATGAGACATTTGCTATAAGGATATCAATTGCTGCAAACACACATATTCTACTACGTAATAACAAGAAGGGTGAGCTTTTCATTATCCTACATATATGTTTTCACCCATAGATTACTAATACATCAATAAACAGCTGAAAGAAATGTAGTTTACAGTCATTAACCAGTCATTTACACTCGATAATGGCCATTGATTTTTAAAACCTTAGTAGTTAGGTAACTCTATCACATTGAAAGGGACTAATTCTTCAGTCACATTTTCTCTCAATCTGCTGAAATATCACAGATTGATTTTCAATTACAAAGATACGAAAATGAATTCAAAACGAAATACTGGTGCCAACATAGTCTCCATCATATTTTGCCATAAGATTTTCATAAATTGATCTCTTAAAGAAGTAAAAAAAAGAGCATACATGTGATAGTACTATAGTAGGTGTTTCCACCGTAACTATACCTGTAGTTTTGATAAAGTAAGAGATTTTTATTTTTTCAAAGATTCATTGATCGTCTTCCATGATTAAATTGTGTGTCATTTATGTTTTATAAATAATGATTTATTGTATTTGTTCAATATTAGTAAATTTTATGTGATTTGAGAAATTTACCTGTGCTACAGGGCAGAATTGAAACCATTCTATCGATTTTTAATCTTTTTTTTATGAAAACTTTCTTATAGCAAGTTGAGCTATCTATGTGTGGTTAGATAAAAATGTGAATACTTTCTTATAGCAAGTTTTCAGAATGTGTGGAAGTTCTCTTATAAAATGTGAATACTTTCTTAAGCTTTGCAATCTATGTGTGATCAGCCAGAAATGTGAAGTGACCTTTTATTATTTTAATTTTTTAACCTAATAATGAACTTTTGGTATTCCAACATTTGGCTAATTCTTCCAGAATACTGTTATTGCTTCATTTTCTACAGTCTGCTACTTCTGTTCTTCGACTTTGATACTAGAATAAAGTAATGACGAATATGATGAAGTAAAATTATACTATCTAAGTTTAGCTCAGCCTCTAATGTATTTATTTTTATATTTATATCATACTCCGTATATATTATTCTATTTATTTAGCCACTTTAGAGGGTTTTTATGAAAGTTTTTTCTTATAGCAAGCTGAGCAATCTATGCGTGATTAGATACAAAAGTGTGAATACTTTTTATAGCAAGTTTTCAGAATGTAGGAAACACTTGAGGAACATTTAGAGGTTTTTCTCTTATTTTCTTTCTTTTCAGTGCAGGCTAGACAAATTGGGTGCATTAGAGTGGGACAAGGTAGTTAATGATCATAATGAGCAGAGAGTAGTGTTTGTCTTTAAAGTTTCAAGTTTATTTCTGTTAAAAGAATATGGGAAAATGAGCCATCACCTTTATTTCTTTAAGGTTGTTTGGTTTGGGAATTTTGGAGGGAATGCCAATGCTTCTTCATGTTATCCAGGGAAGAAATTGAAATTAAAAAATGACTAACTAAAATCTAAAATTATCCCTTTGCTTATTTTTCTTGCTTAGCTCAAGTTTCTTGTCTATGATTATAGCCATTTCGCACTGTTATATGTTTGTCATTGCATTTGCAGGAGAGAGTGAAATAAAAGTTATATGCTTCTTCACGAGAATGAAATTAGAATGACATGTCTACTTGCTAAGGTTTGTTGTTAAGCAAACTAATCAGTTAGTATGTTAAATCAGTTAGGCTGCAATTAATCAATGCAGACAATATCTAACCTGAGTTGTGCTTCTTTCTAATCAATTAAGGTGTTCAACAAAAACTGGGAGCCGTTTTTAAAATTGGACATTGGATTCAGCTCTTATTCAGTCCTTACGTTTTGCTGGGCTGATATAAGTATGTCACTATGTGAGACTCATGGTTGATATTGTCATCCTAAATCAATGGAAACCTGGCCAGTTTTATTTTGGAACCCCAGATCCCCAACTCCTCAAGATTTAGGGTAGCATATTATTGTTGATTATATAAAGTTGCTGCACTATCATACCACACACACACAATACTAATTCTGTTGTTTTTCATTTACCCGTCTAGAATTATGTCACATCTCTGCCATCCATCCTCAATAGGTATTTCAATCCTTTGGTACGTCTACACACATCAAACTAAGGCTTGGATGTTGTTGTTGTGTTATATCTACACACATGAGAACACATCAACACTTTTAACTTCATCCATTTATGATTGAAGTATGTATGTGTTATTTGTTTTCTGGATTATGTGTTTACTTTCAGCAGCATTTGGATGACATAATTTCAGGTTGATTCTTGGAAGGGGAACTGACTTTCAATCTAGCCAATCGATATGATTTTGATGACACTGTCAGATCTTACTGAATTACTAAGGGTTTAACTTTTGGAGATATGGAAGGAAAGGTGACTCTTTAACTTTTGGCTTAGTTCTTTAATAGCACACATTTGGATACGATACTCCATATTTAGCAATCAACTTGAACTTTGAGAATTGATGTGTGTACAACCTGATTTTGTACGCACCTAAAAATGAGCAAAAGTTGATTTTGTAATAAACTAAAAGCTTCCCAATCTCATAAAAAATTGTCATGTATCTTTATTTTTGGTGTAGATTTCACAATATCGTGCTTATCCCCGACGGACACGAGCCTCTCTTCACATTTTTGCTATAGAATGTCGATGAGTACCAAAGTAAGAGCCAAGGGAAATCGTTGAAAATCATGGGGTTTTCTTTTGAAATCCTTCTATTTACACGGGCACTCATGTTGCCATTTTGAGTGCGACAAGCCTGTGTATCGCTGAACGTTTGTGATGTGGCAACAAAAAAGATCCAAAAAACGAAAAAAAATAATGTATTCTACAAATAGATTTGCAATGCTTTGTAATATGTGTTCTTATTAAACTTTTAACTAGTATGGTTCCCGTGCGATGCACGGTGAGTGATTTATTGGAATAATTTGTATATGTGTATTTGATAAAAAAAAAAGTGGGACATGTGGGAGTGGAATAAAAATAATAATAACTATTTGATTGTTAAATTATTATGTCCATCTGCTAAAACTGAATTGTAGAGAATATATGGAAAATTATAAGTTATGAAAAATATATACTACATTGATGGCCTCATCTCCTGATCTACCATCATTAGCATGAATTAGTAATTTGGATCAACATGCTTCATCACCCTGGAGGCAACAACATTATGTTGCCTATGGCTAGAAACATTTTCTTCGATAAGAGCCTAATTTGAGAGAGTGATTGTCTTGTCTTTTATTAATGGTAATTGTCATTATGAGATATTGTCGCATCTAAAATCTAAAAGGAATCCTAGTATTTGGATGTGTCAAAGAAAGTTTTGGATTTGTCACTTTTAGTCGTGCATATACAACTGAGGATGTTACCTCCCAATATGTGATCACAAAGAGGGGAGTTTATAGTCTTGTAGCATTACATAAACTCATAAATTTATCTATTTTCCTCAGGAGAATCATTGGTGTACGAACTTAAAGGTAAGTTCATAGTTTGGAACCTGAGGGAGTAATGCTCTTCCAAAATTCAGAGGTGTGCAGTTCTTCAATAAAACCATGTTTAGAATATGTTTTACAAACACCATGTGAACTTAAATATTTCTTGGAAACCTCATTAGAATTAAGACCGATCATGTACTCGTTAACTGCATCGACCACATCCAATATTGGAGCCAAAATAGCTCTACCCCTCAACAAAGACAAATTGGAAATATAACTTCCATACTTATGACTACCATTTATGCATTCATATCACCAAGGTACTTGATAAGGATGTCATCTTATATATTTATAGAAATACAATCATCATTATCCTCTTCAATTATTCCATCTCCAACCCGAACAATCCAATCAGCAAAACTTTTGAGAGCATAAGAATCATTCGTATTGCCTAAATTTTGATCTCATGTGTTTCACCACGATTTTGAATGTACCCGTAGCTTAAATTTAGAAATAATTACGGGTATATGCTTGTTGTAACTTTTTATATTCAATTTTTATATTCAAGTGACTATAACACTATTTTCAGTAACTCTAGTTATATTTTTTAAATAAATTTTATTTTAGATGTTTTAAAAAATTCATGAGATTATTTAAATTTTACTAATCTTAGGTAAGTATACACTTTTCAATATTTACTAATCTTAGGCAAGTATACACTTTACAGGAGATACATGTGTACTCAGACTTATAAAATCCTTCTTAAAATTTGCCCACAATAAATTGCATAAATTTCAACCTAATAAATGTCAATAAAATTATTGTTTTAATTAGTTACTAAATCATAAGATGTCATAAGCAATTAAATGTTTACGAATAAAATCAAGTTTGTTTAAAAAATGTGATCTCGTAAGGATACTTACTTTAATCATCATAATGTATGTAAATTTTTTATATTCAAGGACCATAAAACTATAATCATAGTAAATTTGGTTATATTTTTTAAATTATTTATTCAAAAAATATTTATTTATTAATTAAAGTATTCATCAATTATATCCATAAAAGGTTTTCTTAATAAAAAATTAAGATTTATTTCTTCCATTATTCTGCCTTTGGGTCAGCTCGTTTAGAAGGCTTTATTTAACCCAGCCCAATGCTAATAATTAACCCCAGCCCAACACCATTAGATCTAGGTTATCCAGAGTATATATCTCGATCGTTTAGGCTAAGTGGAAAAACCTTCATCTTCCACACCCATGTCAAGCGGCGACCACTAACCACCCCAGCCCGGTCTGGACGGATGACTTCAGGACGATCTTAGTTGACTGAACTCTCAGGCCCTAAACTCCCCACTCCAAGATGATAATACCCCGTGTGTATACAATCTTCCATGTCGTCTACTCCACCACCGCAAACGTATTCAATACTCAAATACACCAACCGGTCTGATTTCTTTGTGGTGAGCTTCGAAATGGACAGCCGCACAAATTGGAAGAATGGTGAAGGTCATCCAAAGGTTTTTTATTGGAATCTGCAGTTTGGTAAGTGCATGGCTGTTTTCGTGTATATTGTGTCACATTTGATCCCAAATTGCTTAACTCATTCTTATGAGTAATAATCTAATTCTAAGGTGTTTAATTTCAAGTCTGTATTCTGATAAATCATTTAGTTGAAGGTTTAGGTCGAATTTATACCTCAAATGAACAATATACTCATAGTAAACCTAAGCTAAATATTACTTCAGATATGTGTTATATATAACTGATGCAATTTATAAGTACAGGACAATTAGTAACTTACAACTATTACACTTTTATTACTAAGTTAAATCTGCAATCAGTAATGTTTCTCTGTCTTTGGAAGGTAAGCTAATGTGAGTATCAATGAAATTACTAAGAAAATGTCTATTCAAACCAATCTTTGAAAATAAATGGCAGATTCTTAAATATTTAGCTTTTGAACATCCAATGGTAAAATATTTAGCTATTCATACTTTTTTAATGCTCATCATGTTACTGTTTTTCATATTCCATTGATGGTTTCTTATGCATTGTTTTAACAGATGCTTGGAGAAAAAAAATTGGAATGCTGCAATTTGGGTAAAATTCATCCTGATCTGACTAAATTATACTCCTTAATGTTTAAAAACATAAAGTGTTGACTCAAAAACAATGATTTGTTTGAAGTGGTTATACTCCACCTAATCTGCCCAACCTGTCTAATCATCATAATCCTAATTATTGGCGTATTTATCAATAATAAAAATCTCTAGTATGAAATTACAAACAAATAACCTCCACATTTTTAATCATTACTACATAATCATCACATATAAAGTATAAACTCATGAGTTCAAATAAATGATTTTCTTGGATTGGCTAAACTCTGGCTATACTTGCTGTTTTTCTCTTATAACATAGTTTCCCAAAAATGAAAACAATGATTTCCGAGCATTGCTAAAATCTGCTCAAGCTGTATATCTTTAAATCTTATAACTTAACCTCCTGAAATGAAACCAATGGATTCCCTTTCTTTGCTAAATGCCATCAATTTGCCTAGTTTTTCTTCTCTATACTACTCTGTTATATTAAAAACTCTAGGTGATTTATGCTCACGAAAACATTTTGACTTTCCTAACACAAACAAACTTAGTGATTTTTTCCTAAAATGACACATACATCATCTTAAACATATCTTACTGAAATGACTAAGCCCTGCCTAATCTGCCTAACTTGTCTTCACAATCCGAATAACTGGCTAAGCTCGCCATTTTTTTTGGTTAGTGGTGAGTTATCTGTTAGGAGCTATACACCGAGTATATCAATGACAATTCCGGTAGATGTGATATTGAATCAAATTCATCTATTTAGATCATCTTAAGTCAGGTCTCTTTTAATTACTCATATAAAATTGCCATTGTTTACTTATCTTATAGCGAACTTAATCAACTTCTATACTTCACACAGTGGTTGTATTAGAAGTCACTACCTCATGATTGATATCGATATCTTCTTGCGTATCTTCTGGTCTGATCAACGTTTCTTGGTGATTGCATCTTGGAGCAATCCAGTAATGCAGATCTTTGTGTAACCTATATTTGAAAGACAAACTTTGAAGTTGCGAATAAGGTGCAAAATACATGCTCTGCCTCATTTTTCTTATACAAAATTCAAAGAGAACTCAAATATTGGATGTCTATACTATCATTTTCATCTTCTCATCCGGAAATATAGATTCTAATGGTGTTGGTTACTGTAAATACCAAAAGCTTGAAACTCAAATTTTGATTTATGTATGTCTATTTTTTGTGTCTATATGTATAGACATATCCCTGCGTGTTTAAACTTTTTGATGAGATTTCTTTTATGATTGCATTTACAAAACATTGAGTAGATGAATAAATCTAAGCGCAAAAAAATCACTTTTTTTGTATAATGCTGATAACTTCTTTAACATAATTTTGGTTGTGTATAGGAGACTGAAGTAAAATTCCTTCATTGATTTACTACAGAAAAGTTTGGTTGGACAGAAGCCTTCTATTGGGTTTTAGTGAGTGACAAACTTTCAACAGGGATTAGGTGTGGAGATAGGAGACACATTGTGGGCAGGTACTTGCTTATTTGTAAGATAGACATCAAGAAATTACTCCGTATACTTTGGTTATAGTTCTAGGGTTGATTCTGATTTGCTTTTCTCCTCATTAACACTTGTAGGCTCAAAACAAATGAAAGAAGAGAGGTTGAAGGACTGAATGGGGCTCTACTGTAATGCGGTCCTTATTTATAGGAAAAAATGGACAATCCTTCCTTGAGAAGATTCACATTTCCCAAGGGTTGGTGTGCTCACACGACCCAAGATACAGCCTGGCGGATTTAGTAATAGAGTTTTACTAAAGTTGAAGCCAATCGCCATTTACTATTCTTTTTACTGTTTGATTTTGTACAATTTCACTTTATACTGTGAGTGATGTATACCATTCAACTTTTCTACTGCACATTATGTTTAATTTTTACTTTTCCATTTTATCAATGTATCCTCTCGAATGCTATCCTAAAGATTTCCTTGAGCACATATTCTACCTCAATACTTTGGGAGGGAACACTGTTCAAAGAATAGTGCTAAAAACATTTTGCTTTTATATAATGATAGATTAATTAGAGAGTAAATTAAGACAGATCAAATAATATAATAACATAATACAATTCGGATACACTACAATTAAGGTAACTCAAAAATTAATCATATACATTCGGATATTTAATAATATTAATATATAATTAATTAGAGGGATATTTTATGAGTACTAGATTAAACTAATAATATTGATTAATGGTTATCTATTGTTTTATATAGTAAAACTGAGTTATAAAATGTTGAGATGTCATAATGTGATTGGTTAATGAATATATTATTTATCAAAAACCTTTGTAGCATTTAATTAATTAATACTCCGGTAATTCATTACCGGAAAACAAGCAACTAACTTGCCCTTTATTTGGCTTAATTGAATGCACAACAAGAATTTAGGACTCTACTTAATTACCACGAAGTATTACTAATATTAATTTATACTCCCTCCGGTTCTAAAAAAACTTCACACTTTCCTTTTTGGGACGGTCCAAAATAAACTTCACACTTCCTTATTTCCTTATTTGGCAAAGAAAACTACATCAAAACAGTGTTAAACAGTGCCAAACAGTGTCTCAACAGTGCCAAACAGTGTCTTAGCAGTGTCAAATAATGTCTCAACAGTGTACTCTACAGTAAAGTCAACTTTACTTCCTTAATAACCGTGAAGTCAAACACTGAAGTTTAAAAAGATCCGGAGGGAGTAGATGTTTACCCAAAAAAAATATTAATTTATAGAACACCATAACAAAAAAGAAGTAATTCATTCATATTATACAAGACTAATAATATTTAGAGCATCTCCAATGCAATTCTTTTGAATGGAGGTAAATTTTGCCAAATGTCACTCAAGTAAAGTAGTGTTTATCCACATAAGATACACATTAAAAGAAATCAATAAGAGGTGTCCAATGCATGATGTTAACATATGTAGCATTAAATATTATCTACTTGTCTTTTAATGTTAAAACACACCACTAGAGCATCCTGGGCAGCCATATCATACGCCATTGCACAAGATCACATTTTTTTATTTTCTTCTTCTAGGATTGTACCATGAAGCCAATACCTCTGCATAATAAATTTTGATTAATTTAGGAAGCAAGTATTTACCTTAATTTATCAAATACACTCCCACAATTAAGCAAGCAGCAAATTAGTGATAAAAAGTACATGTCGTTAAAAGAATTCTCACCGGAACACCTGGATAGGAATACTTGGGGGAGACACAGATAGAGGATAGCTTGAGTTTGTGGGTGAGGCGGTAAATTATTTTCCGTTATTCACTTTTTGCAGAGATAGTGGACTTTTTTCGCTGAATTCAGGGAATTGTAGAACAATAATGCCTCATCCCAAAATAGGAGTATGGAGGCCTTATTATTAGAAAATAGGAGAAATGAGCCTCAAACTAGGACTGTCAGTGCACGCTCGGCAAGCGTGGTGCTGAGGGTAGCTTGTTAGTAAATTAAGACTGTTTTGATATTCTTCGGATATGTTATAATGTTAACTATACGTTGAGTACTGCATTAAATTAACAGTAAACTAAATAAATAAAAAGGCTAATTGAAATTAGTAAATAAATAAGATAGGAATTTAGATTAAGAAATAAAGAGATGTGATTAATAAAAGTGAATAATTAATAATTAAATTAATTATTGAGTTAGTAAATACGTAGATATAGGTGGGGGAAATTGAATACATTATTAAAATGGAATTAACGACTAATTATCATCTTAATTAAAAAGGTGATTATTTAGAGACCGGAATAGACGAGAAGAACTAGACGCGTCACATTCCGAGGTAAGTCACATTGCAACCAAAATTATATTTTTACCTCGTAAGTAATTATTTATTTGATATGTGTGATTATATGGTGGTATGAATATTTTATTTGTGAACAAGTTGTAATTGTTGTGATTTTGAGTTATAATGAATTACATGTATATGTGCGATATTTTGAGAACATATAAAGTTAAGAATTTAAGGATAATAATCCTTGTGGTGAAACTCTGTCCAAGAGACATAAATATGAAATTTTTGGAAAGACAAGATAAAAGTCTGTTTTCATAATTGGGGCACCGCGGGAGAAATCCGTAGGTGTCGGGCCATCTTCACGTCCGTTAATGGTGAAGGAGAGTTAGGACTACTACTACTTGAATTGAGAGTCTTGAGACAAATTAAATGAATTTTGGAGGGTTCGGTAACCACCCCGAACAATTGGGCATTAGATCCCTTTTATTAAAGCAGTAGTAGTAGTACCTATTCTCTTAAGGGTCTTTGAACCTAGAACTTAGGGAGTATATTTCATTTTGAGTAGGGAGACGTTGACGTCAGAACTACTTAGACTTCATTCTATCCATAGGGCTTGGAATCCCTTTAGGGGGTGTCCACACTTAAGGTAGGAGTCTAGATTCTAATAGAGGAGATGAGGTACCGAGAGAGATCGGGGTGACCGTGCAGAACAACGGATCACTGGGCTCAAAAATCGAAATAACGCTTGAGCACCGCCCTTCTAAATGATTGGGAGAATTAGCTATAAGGCTATTTTGAGGAAAAGCAAATACTTTTGTACTTGAGAATTATTCTTTGGAATACTTATAAGAAATTTTGAGGAAATCATTGGGATTATTACTACTCTTTTGAAGAAAACCATTTTTGTATATATTATGTACAAATTCTTATTTTTCACCAAACCTATTATTTTACGGGGTTGGGTGGGATTTACTTAGCTCTAAAGCTAATTTTTGTGTTATTTGTTTCTTTTATTTTTCTTATGTTACAGATGATGTGGTGTATGAAGACTGATGTCTTGAGAGCGCTACTAGAAGACTTTTAGAGAAGCTAGTCTCATTACAATAATCTTTGTTCGTTTACGCTATTTTAAACGTTGAACTTTAAATCTTCACTTTGGTTACAATTATGGTGGATAGCCTTAACATCCAGTCCGATGAGGGCTGGGTGTGGCGGTGACACGCCCTTTTCCTTGCCGTTGTTTAATTCCGCTGCAAACATCTGAAAAGTTTAAATAAATAAATCAACTTTACTATTTCCTTATGTATTATTTTGGGAGGGAAATTTGGGGGTGTTACACCTACCCCGACCCCACCCCCTAGGCCCTTTACCACCCTACCCCAACACCCTACCACTACCACATTGGAACCACCCCGACCCCACCCTACCCCTTACCTTTTACCCCCCTTACCTCCCTACCCCAACACCCTACCCCTTACCACGTCGATCCCACCTTCGACCCCACCCTACGTGGGGTAGGATGGCGGTAGGGTGGGCCAGGATCTAGGCGGGGCCAAGGTAGGGGAATCTGGTAGGGGTGGTAGAGGGTGGGGTAGGGTGGTAAGGGGTGGGGTGGGGTTGGGGTTGAGATCGGGGTGGGGCCGAGGTAGGGGCAAGTGGTGTATTGAGTGGGGTTGGGTCGTGGTTAGGGGTAAGGGTAGGGATTGTGGGTAGGGTGGGGTCGGGGTTATGGTAAGGTAGGGTAGGGGTTAGGGTAGGGGTCAGGGGTGGGGGTCGGGTAGGGTATGGATAGGAGTAAGGTAGGATAGGGTGTATGTTAGGGGGGTAAGTGGGGTGGTAAGGGCCTAGGGGTAGGGGTGGGGTCGAGGATGGGGTAGTGCTGGGGTCAAGGTAAGGTAGGGTAGGGTAGGGTAGAAGTATGGTAGGTTAGGGTGGGGCTGATGTGGTAGGGGGTAGGGGTAGGGTGGTAAGCGGTATAGGGTGGGGTCGGGGTAAGGGGTTGGGGTATGGGTACACATAATACTTGTGTTCATGAATGTTTGTGTGTCTATATATGTATAGGGTTATTTTTGGACATTTTAATGTTAAACGATGTTTTAAACCTTTTGAAGTAAGCATGATGTTTTAAACCTTTTGCTTATTTTGTGCGCCGCTTATTAACGCGGGTTTTAGTAAGCACCGTTTAGTAACCCGTGAAGTAAACATGTCATATATGTCTCGTATAGTCCTATTCGCCCGCACCAATCCACCTCTTTGAAACGTCATTGAAGGAGATTTCACAAAGAAGTAATGATTTTTGTCGAGCAAACCGTCAGGAGAAGATGAACTTTGATTTTGTAGAGGTTATTTGTTTTACCTCTGAATATGATTAAAAGACCTTCTGACTATCATTGATTAAAAGAGTTTGTTTATTATCTGAGCTTTAATGAGATTGGGCAAAGTTGTTTTCTATCACAATTGGTTTTGAACATCAGAAGTCAGTGATGGTTTTTTTTACATGATTGTTTGATGTCTTGATAGTATTTGAATTGTTTTTACATGTATGCATTTTTTATGAATTCATTGTAATATTCTGAGACTGATTTCATGTTTTGGGTGCTAGGATAACTGTTCAATCATGGCTGAATATAAGTACTTATGTAAACATGGCTACCTTTGCCCACAACAACCCTTTGATCATAAAGATCATGATATGCATTTGATATCATGAACTTTTATTATAAAAAACAGTATTTTCCTTATGTCAATGGTTCTGATTTTATAAATCCTGGTCATTATACTTCTGACTCGGTTTCTTTGCTAACAGATTCATAATTTTTCAAATAAAAAATTGAATGAATGGTAATTTGTGGTCGTTGTTGCAATGAGTATTACATTAAAGTTTTAAAAGCCATTTCTGCTTCTCAACTGCCATTTCTGCTCATTAATAGCATCATAAATTAGTTGATATAGTAATCACAATCTCACCCTCACAACAAATCCATATGCTTAATTAACTTTGAGATTGAGAAGGGTATATGGCAATTGAAAAATATTCAGAAAAACCACTAAAACAGAGTTTTCTATAATACTGATGTCTTCCAAGTTCCCACCTATCAATGCCCTTATATTGTTGTTCAAAGCTCCCAAACACCATTTGGCGGGCACAACCCTTCACCTTTTTATGTTTTTATAGTCTCTGAAGTCCAGAAGTTAACTGCCATTCGCTAAGATGGGAGACTAAGTAAAAAAAATATTGTAAGGATAAGAACAAAATAGAAAAGCCCTGACTATTAACCATTTATTGGGTCTCACCCTAAAACTAATATTTTAATGTTTCCAGCTCATGACACCCCTACACCCCAAATGAGGATGTTTATCATACTACGTGAGTAGTATTTATCCTTGGAGAATATTTGAATTTCAAACTTTGTTCTCTCGAGAATATTCTTACTTCAAGTTTTATTCTCTTCCTACATATGTGAGATGTGGTGTAAGGAAGCTTTGTGTATAATTCAGTATAGGCTCACACGCCTTGGACATAACTTAACTCATACACCTTCTGGTTTTTTAGTACTTTTCCATAACTTTTAAATAGATTAGATTTTGTTGACAGGCCATTAGCACGCTTGTGTTTTTTCCGCCGATTTCATCATGTTATTACTGTTCATGTCCATTTGTTAAGTTAATATCCTTGGCTCTTATGTAGCAGCTTCATTTTTTGTTTTATAAATTGCATTTTTAATAGCATACATTTGGATATGATATTTCATAATGAAGTTGTATGTTTGTATCATCACTTTCATTTTCATTTTGTTATATTTTTCATGTTCCGGTTTAGAATATAACAACCAACGCAAACAAGAAATGATTTAAAAAGTATAGAGGTTTTCAGGGGTAAGGTTAAGTCTTAGATTTCTTTACACTATTAAGATCAGGAAAGCCTATTTGCTTTCACACTTTTTTTTATAGATTAAATTTGTTCTTCTTCATTTCTAACTTCATTCTTAATGATTATTTTCCCTTCGAGGCATTATATGTTATACGATTATATAACATGAGTGTTCAACACTTTGGAGTGAGAGTTTCCTACTGCAATGAATTTACGTAGTTCAGGTTGGTGGTATCAATTAAAGTTTAATGTTTATTCAAGAAAACATGTGCTTTGTTCCATCATTTGTTAAAGTTTGGTTTCATAGTACTTTTGCTTTGATGAATTATGAAAACATTCATAATGTCGTTATCGCTCAATCTTATACCATTAATAAAGTTAAGATGTTTCGATCAATTAGGACAATGCACTCTTACCGGTATTAATCTCTTATTGATAATACTCTGTAATTTATATGCTATTTATAATTGACCAAACCTAGGGTTAGATTCATCATGCATCTTAATCTACCTCTGAGTTTGCGGTTTCTTTTGGTTTTTCTCCTTTACACTTCCTACATTGCGTGGAAAGGGCCTTGATTTGTTCTCCTTCCATTAGCCAGTTATTACAAATCTGATGGCTCTACTTAAAATATTGTTCATTTCATACTTGTATTGGGTTTATGACAATTTATTACTTAGTAGTTTAGCTTCATCAGCTTCGTCCACTAAGTGTTTTTATAATGCCAGTAGCATATGCATATATTTACTTTATCATTTTTTAGTTTAACCTACTTACCTACATCATCAACTCTGAAATATAATGAAATCTAATGATGACAAATTGCAGATATTATATGCAATGAGATGTTGGAATTGAAGACATTTCTATAAAGGTAAAGCCGGCCGTTATCTTCAAGGACCTCAACAAGCATGTGACCATTATCTTGAATTGGAATTTAGCTTCAAGGTGGGATCCTTTTTAATCTTAAAGAGCCTACTATTGTTGATTTAAATGTTTTTGTAAAGCTACACATTTAAAAACTGTTTAAATGTTAAGGAGTTAACATAGTTAACTGTTAAGTTTCATTGAGTGTGCAATTCATTTTTCTAGGGTGTGTTTGACTCAAATTCTTCTCTTTTCAACATTATATATATTTGGTATCCACATTTATGTTTGTGATGATTCGCCAACACTTGAGAAGATTTTTACTCATGATATGCCGAGGCCGTAAATGAGGATTTCTGTTCTTATGAGGGTCGTATTTTTGTCTAGCTAGGTAGGTTTGCTTTCGTTACTAAAGTTGCTAGAAGAATGTGTCTGTGTAATAGAAGCACATCACAAGAATGAAAACACTCCCCTTCCGTGAAAATATGCGATATGGCAACTTGAGGGATGATATGATATTATGAGTCTTAGTATTTGTGGAATACAAGAGTAGGTTTTCGTTCAAATAAGAACATGATCTTACGAGAGAAATGAGAACGAATCTGGACCGTTAGATTTGCTTCAAGTGAAATTCAGTGTGTATTAGATGAAACTGTAATGTGCATTAGGTGAAATTGAAATGTGCATCACAAAGGGTACGATAGAGTGGCATTATGTGCAGTTGAATTGTGCATTACGTGAAATTGAAATGTGCACTAGGTGAAGCTGAAATGTGCAGAATAAAAAAGTACGATGTGATGTTATTTTTGTACTTTTTTTTCGCACATATCAGTTTCATCTAATGCACACTTGAGTTTAAATTTTTATTTTGCACATTTCAAATCATTTAATGCACATTTGAGTTTCACCAAATGCACAATTTGGTTCCACATAATACAATCCAACGGTCCAGGTTCATTCTCATTTTTCTCCTAAGATCTGTTCTTACTGGAACCGCTCCCTACAAGAGTAATACCATAGTAATATCTTAATGGTTTATAATTTTAAAGAACTAATTTATTAATTCTAATGACTACCAATTAACTAACAAACATATAAACATAATATTTTTTATGCATCATAAGTAGTATTGGGCAGCAAGACATTTCACTTTAGTGGTGAAACTCCGTTAGAATTTAGCTTCATGTTCTATTTTTTTGAATAAAATATACTCCCTCCGTCCCAAAAACAACTTCCCACTTTCCTTAAATGGATGTCCCAAAATTAACTTCACACTTCAATACTTTCCTTATTTGACAAATTATCTACATAAAAAAGTGATAAACAGTGCCAAATAGGGTTTAAACAGTGCCAAACAGTGTTTAAACAGTGCAAAACAGTGCACTCTACAATAAAGTCAAATTTATTTTCTAAAAGTGTGTGAAAGTCCAACTGGGAAGTTGTTTTCGGGACGGAGGGAGTATATGATTGCATACGATACATGTATTATACATTTTATTCTTAAAATATACTCCCTATGTATTTTAATGATCCATACGTTAGGTTATGACACAAGATTTAAGGGAAAATAGTGAGAGTAATGAATGGTATAGAAAAAGTAGAAGAGGAGATGAAAAAGTAGGAAAGAGATGATAAAAAGTACAAAAAGTAAGGGTAATTGAGTATTTTAAATGGAAAAACTTACCGAAAAGGGAAAGCGTATGAAACATTTAAATATATCACAAAGTGGAAAGTGTATGAAACTTTAAAATATGAAGAGAGTATGATTTTTGCTGAATATTTAAAAAATTCATAAACCAGAATATTTTAAGCGAATTATACGTTTAGATGAATTATACATCAACTATATGCGAAGAAACTAACAAGGCTTGTGATGCTTATGAGAAATCTAGATCAATCAACTCGATTGTGTTGCACTTGGGTTTTTCGGCCCCAGTTCTTTGCTGAGATTGCATGGTCCTTGCCAAATTTTGGTGAAAACCATGTCTTAATCGGTTATTTGCAGTTCTGGGTTGATTCTAGGTTCTTGGCCAGTCCAGTCTCGATTCTTAACCCGGTTCAGTCATTTCTTTTGTGTTTTTCTCGATTCCAAGGGTTTAGGTTTAGATCCGTTCAAAATATTAAAGTGGAGATATTAGTGTCAGTGCCTGTCATTTGAAAATGCAGTGATATTATTACGGTGATTGGTTTAAAATTTCTTATTATATGTGATGACAATAGTAGACCGACAAACTTCACATTAACATGCTCACAAGGAGGTCTTTACTAATTTGCAATATTATTTTTTAGAAAAATAAGGAAATTATTATAAAATAAAATAGCTTAAAATAAAATCAAATGTTAATAATTTACTTATTAACTGCGCAGTTATCTTCAAAAAATCATTTGACTGTCTTCCTGGTTGAATTTTTAGCTGAAATTTGGTATGGATAAACTTGATTTAATGAAGAAGATTCTCAAAAAATTTCATCAAAAAAATCCACCGGGAACCGCCCCAATTGGCGACGGCCGGGCAGAACCTCCTATATAAGGGGCTAATTGAACATTTTAAGTTAGTTCATGTACCTATTTGACCCTTTAGCCTAAAATAAAAATAACTAGTTTTAAGTAATGTTTTTGATGGTCCCTGATAGAGGTGAAAGTCTAGAGGGGGGGGGGGGGGTGAATAGACTTTTAAAGTTTTTTCAACTTTAAAAACTTTCCCTACTAGATATGATGATCTATAACCTTTTAGGAGATTGAAGATGCACAACGGAAGTCTTAACCTCTATTTGAAAGTAACTTTCTATTTAAAGTAAGTGATCAAGGGAGTTTAGAGGACACTCAGACAGGTCTCTTGATATCTAAGTAAATCAAATAGTGCTATTGAATGAGCTTTAAGCTTATCTAGAAATGCAGTTGACTGGGCAGTTTGATATGCAGTGGACTTAGCAATTAAGTACTCACAGTGGACTGCTGAGACTACTGCGGAGCAAGGATATGGTTTTGAGACTTTGATTGTACTGGGATATTTCTGAAGAGTGTAGAAGGCTTTTATGATATTGAAATGTCTTTAGAAAAGAGTATACATGGGAAGTGAGCTTGAGCAGTAGGGTGGACAGTAGGGTGCGCAGTAGACTACTGTCGAGGTAACTGCTGAAGTCTCTGCTTAGTGTACGAAGTGTTTTGGTGTGTGCTTTATTTGTTGACAGAAGGTAAATCAACACACAGTATATCCTGGTTCAGAGGTGGTGTAATCCTCTTACGTCCAGTCCCATCCTCTTTCAAATGGATTTCCACTAAAGTATTAATCCCAATACACTTAGTGCATAATCTAGCCTTTTTCACACAACAGACCTAGATTGAAGGTGTTTCACAAGGAGTACACACCACTCCAGGCTACTCAATCCTAAAGATTTTCTCAATTGATCCAGTGGGGATCAAAAGGTACTCTATTCTACTAACCACACTTAGGACTAGATAACACCGGCCTTCTAAGTGTTTACAACAATTTATAGTATAACAAAAATTCTAGCCTCCAACTATGAACTAAACTTCCAGAATATAGCAATGAAAAGTTCTAACTTGGAAGTTTAGTGATTTAGTGAGGCATGAGTCTGAGCAGAGAGCAAAGCTGAACAAGCACTTTCTCTTTTGCTAGATATCACTTAAATGCTCAATAAGATTTCTCTACTTAGAAGGATAAAAAACTTATTTCAATCCTCCTGCTTCGGCCTTTATTTATAGGCTTCTCCGGTTGATTGATCTCCTCCGTTGGTTGAGAAGAGATAATCTTGAACGTGTTGTGTTTTGTCTACTTGTGCTGTAGCGTATATTTGGAAATTTCCTTTGTCTCCACTGATTAGCCGCTGCAAGGTCACTTCAGGATCAATTTGCTGAATTCATAGTGTGCGTCCATGCTTCTAGGTCCCATGTACAATTTTGGCATTAAATGCACCTCAAGTTTTGTCTTCAATCATATACACATGCAGTATATTATGACTTTCCTATACGAGTGTACTTTTGAAGTCTGTGACTTGGATAATTTGTGTATCAAATAAAGTTTTACTGGAAGGATTTAAATATCCTTTTAAGGTAAATAAATTTACCTTATTGCATTTTTAATTTCCAGTAGAATTTATTTGTTACAAAAATTGTACATTTATTTTTGTCACTTATGAGAAATAATGCCACTATACGTACAAGAACGTATAGTGGCATCATCAAAATCTATCAAAATTGGGTACTAACAATTTCCCCCTTTTTGGTGATGCCAAAACTATACGAAGCAGGAAAGAATTCTTTTTATTGATTTTCAGAAGGATACAAAGTTTTAATATTACAGTAGTTTGTAGTCATTCTCGGACTTTGGATTAAGTCTATTTTGGATTGTCTTCTTCTTTCTTCTTGGCCTCTTCTTCTTCTTCTTCTTCTTCTTCTTCTTCTTCTTCTTCTTCTTCATCTTTTCTTTTTCGAATTTCTTTCTCCTCTTGCAGTCTTTTGTTTTTCCTTCTTGTGTCTGTTGCTTTCCGTGCTGCTATTTGTCTTGAGGAGAGAGGTATTTCTTCAGTGTTTTCCCCCTTTTTGGCATCATCATTTTGAGGGGTGTCTTTGAAGAGTGCTTCAATATTAGGATCAGAATCAGAAGTTTCTTTTTCTTTGCTGGGAGGATTAAGGCCGTATACCTTAATGGACATGGCGTTGAGGGTGTTTTTGATGTCTTTGATGTCCGTTTTCACCTCCACTCAAACGTCTTCTTCTACTTTCTTCAGGATTTTCTTTGTGGTGTCCACCTCTTTAGCTAACTGCTGGATATTTCCTCCTTGTTTCCAAAAGGTTTCCTAAGTTTCTTTGTGAAGAACTTGAAAGTTCTGAGCCACGTCTTTAGTCAGGAGGTTAAAAGCTTGAAAATGAGCCTCCTGTTCCTTAAGAAATTTGATGGAGAGCTTCATCATGGCTGGGAATTCTTCTTTCTTCAGTTTGTTGAGGTTCTCTTCATGCTCCTGTATCTTTTGAAAAGCTTGTTCAAGGTTAGGAGGAAGAGAAAGAGGTAGGGATACCTGAGAGGAGGACTCTCGAAGGTGAGACACATTCTTCTTAGTCTTTAGAAGTAGCAAATCGCGCGCATGAATGCATGCGCCAATTCCCGAAATGGCCAATCTAGGGTTACCGAGAAACCTCTACACTTTATAGCATCATCATACCCCATCATGATCATGTAAGCCACGTACCTAGAAACGTGATGCTGAGGGTCTATTTTTCCTCGGTAGGCCTCAATATTGCATGGCATGTACCCATGCGGTAATAGTGCCTCCATGATTTAACGCGTAAAAGGCTCGGGAATTCTCATGCCATGCTCAAGACCGGTTCTTCCTTCCATCTCCCTTTTGAGCTCGTCGAGTCTCCTCCTGAGGTCGGCATTGTTATGGCCGGCCTGGACACGCAAAGGATGTCGGCGATCCCTTCGGGCCTGTGTATTCGAGTTGATCTCATCTCTGAGATCTCCCCTACTCGCACTGCGGCGGTGGGACGAAATAGCAGTTGAAGATGCCCCCTCACTATGCTCTGCCCTAGAAGAGAGCCTCTCATGAACAGACACTCTTTGTTCGCTCATCTGATTCATCACTAGGATCCTCGGAGTTGCTCTAGACCGATGGGAGCGCTGAGATTGGACCAGCGGAGAGTTCCCTTGACGTTGAGGGGAGTTTCCCTCTCCCTGCGGGATTATAGATGGAGCCCTGTGAGGGGAAGGAGGTCTCTCATTAGGATCAGGAATGAACCCTGGAACGCGGTTGTCAAGGTTTCCACCGCCCTTTGAAACATAGCTAAACACGCCAAAGCTTGCGCAAGATCCGCATTGGGGATGTTGTGTCCGGTGCCCGACATGTGGAATTGCGGTGGCTGCGCCGCCATGCGCCTAGAATTCCCCACGCCTTGGATTTGGTTTCTTAAATCACCTTGCGCGGTGATATTGTCATTATGCCTTCGGAAATCGTTGCGTCGTGACCTCGAACTTTCGTCCTCGATCACAACTTGGCTATAGCGATCCCCACCTTGATTGCTGCCAACACAGTTGTGACCGTTCGATCCAACCATCGTTTCTTGTAAATTCGTCTCTCAACGAGAGCACAAAATGACGGAGTTTAATCCAACTACGAGAGCTAAATCTACCGAAAGTATGTGAAACGTATGAAAATATATCAATATGGCAGCGTAAGGTAGTATACCCTTATTCCGAAAGATCAATCGGCCGTCCCCTGATAGGGTGTTTACAAGAAGTATTTATAGACTTTAGGAGTTATTATTTTAGAAGGAATCTAATACAATAAACGCTAATTAATGAACTATATTCTTGCTCGAAATAGAACTCCTCTCATGCCTTGGACGTCAAACATTAATCGTCTCCTTCTTGTTGCCAAATAATTATGTCGAATAACTGTCTGCCATGTAAACCCGTGAGATATCCTGGCCTCACTAGAACTCCGCCCAGGCTCGAGGTCTGCTTCAGTCCGACCTGACTGTGGGTTCCTATTGTGGGCTTAATCCCATTTGGGCTTGGCGGCATATCAAACATTAATCCCGTTTATGGGCTAATCCTGTTAATTTAGGCTAATCCCGTTAGGGGCTGAATTATGTAATTGGGCCATGGTCCGAGTCCTTGGTACCATCAGCTGCCATATTCATATTTTTTTATACGTTTCACATACTTTCGGTAGATTTAGCTCTCGTAGTTGGAATAAACTCCATCAACCTGTTTGCCGTATAGTCTTAAGGTTACTTTTTAACTAAAATTGCTTTTTACCAAGAATTACTTCTGACAAAAATAGGGTATTGCCAATACGTTATTCTTACTTCTATTTTAAGAATAATTGCGTTATACTTATATATTTTAAAAGCCCCAATTCTGCCACTATATATATCACGGATGAAATTAAGTAGAAAAGGCTTTCACCACCAAGGCACAGAACAGGTTGTAACTATATATATTTACACACACATATATATTCAGTATCTTTAATAACTAAATAATTCTTGTAGTAATTACTATAGATCTAGATATAGAAAAATCATTTGTATTCTTAAAAGTCATATCTCTCTGTACACAAGCTTAATTTGCCATCCATTTATATTAATGTAAGCTTCTCATTTTAAACGATCGAATTGAATAATTTTAAAGGGACCATTATATTTTTGTTTCATATGGATTTTTGTTTCATCTTTTTTTGAAATCCCCAAGTAAACTGGACCTTAGACTTTTAAAGTAGAAACAACTTAAGGCGATGTTCGCTTTCTCGTTTTCCTAATTTCCTATTATCCTATCCCACTTATCTTCTTCGATCATTGCCTACATTTATTATAGTTGAAAAAGTGATATGCGAGATGGTATGAGCGGTATTTTATTTTCTGATTTTCTAATCCTATCCCACTTATAAGAATCTTATTCTTTTACCAATTTTGATAGTTATTTGGGTGACTTTATCTGATTTGATCTGATTTGGTCTAGTCTAGTGTGATAGATGTTAGATCTTTGTATGTTTTACAACTGTGAAATTGAGGTATGGAAGGTTAAATTCTAGTCTAATCTAGTCTGATATATTTATGTATAATCTGATTTAGTCGGGTATTTTTATATGTGCTCCTATCTAGGACTAGGATAAGTCTAAGAGAAAGACGTTAACCTTCTCAAATTAATGTAGCCATTGTGTTGAGGGTGTTATGCTATTGTTCACTTGTTATTGGCCAATGGCCACACCCACTTCATAATCACTGCCATGGGATGAAGGAGTGGTATGTGAATACAAGGCTAAAATAAATATCCTTTGGTTGTTGCCCGGGCTATGAAGCGGCATACCTTGTCATCCGTATGGCTTGTTGCTCGTTTATTTCCTTGCGACGTTGACGGACTATGCTTGCTTTATGAAGTTTCGCCAACATCAATAATTTGTATTATTTTTTAATTATGCGTTTTGAATTTGGTAGAATTGTAGATTTCTCAAATCAGGATAGAGGTATGACAACTCAATTATATCTTCTTATATGGGATGTTAAACTTTGATTTATACAGTAGATACTTCTATGACTTGTTAGTGGGGGGCAAATTTAGTCAAAGTCTATTCAATAGTACGTCTTATGTCTGAGGCTTGTATGGTCATGACACATGATGAGTAAATTGATTCCAATACACACTATTTTAACAATATATTTGTATTATACTTGTATTGTCAATATATTTAATAACTACAAATTCTCGCAGAAATTACTATAGATTAAGTTATAGAAAATCATTTGTATTCTTAAAAGTATATCTCTGTGTGTTAAATTCCCACACCGAAAACATGGGAAGGAATAAAATGCTATATTAAGACATGAGTTACTCTTCTATCAGGTCGACTTTTTATGATGGAACCACAGGTCTTAACACTGTGTTTACACACACTTAAATTGCCATGAATTTAATTAGTATCCTCCATTAAATAAATTCTCCATTAAATAAATTTTGGCGGTTTGTCTATCGGGTTAAAAAAATTGAGGTTGAGATCATCTACCGAAAGCTTATCGTTTTGAACGAAATTAAGAATCTTAAGGTTGGACCATACTATGTTGTATTTTTGATTCATTTTCTTACCATCCAGCTCTAGGCTGGGACCATCCATCTGCAATTCTTTTTGCTTACGGAGATAGAAAATACACCTTGATCTTGAAACGGCAAACTTCAGTTGTTGGGAAGCATATTGATAAAAACGGCAAACTAAAACTTTGACGCATTAAAGAGTTTATCGTGGAAAGCAAATCACATCGCGTGATGTTTTGAAAGTTTAGATATATTTGGACAATGAGGACGATGAATTATTGAAAGTCATCCCGTGGTAATTAACCAAATCGTTTTGCAGAAGTTTCTACCAAAAACGAAAAGCGCATTCGAAATGCTGAAAGTAAAACCCCCAATTTTGCCATCAAATTAAATAATTCATCCTATCTAATTGTCCTATATAAGATTATTAAATTTAAGAGCATCTTCAATGCTATAATGTGCACGGTGCACATGTGGAATGAGAGAGATAGACGCAAGATATTAAATTTTTGACATTTCTCTCTCTTTCTTTCTAGGGTTTTATGTGTTTTTAGTAAGTTTTTCTTTGCAATGTCAATCACGGTGTCTACATCTAGACATTGTGCTTGACATTGTGGAGAAAAACTTACCAAAAACATATAAGACCATTCAAATAAGGAGAGAGATATTCTATTTGTTATTTTTTAATTGGCTATCATTCATGCCACGTATGCACCGTTCACGTTTTTGCATTGGAGATGCTCTAATCATCATTGCACAAACACAAACAAAACTTAAATATTCTCTAAATAGGACTAAACATTAATTTTCTACCCTTAATATTCTAATATAATTAAACATTTGCCCCTTAATTCTCTGGCATAACAGTGGTAATCCGTTGGTGGATCGCAAGAGCTGTGGCGAGTTGCGGCGTTGCAAACTGGTGGCAAATCTATTCTGCAAAATGCAGGCGGATTCTGGCGATCGGGCTGACACCGGCAGATCAGCATTAGGGGCAGATGAGCGGTGGCCGGCAGCAATGCTGGGGGAGCCTGGGACTAGGCACTCCAAAAAGCTACACGAGAATATTTGTCTAAACACATATAAGAATTTAAGAAATTTAAAATAGTGTTGTCTAATTTTGAATTTAGACTCTGTTTTAAACTTAATTATTTACATAATCACCGATCAAACACGGTGTGGCAGTTATAACGACAATGGGTCGTCAATAGATTTTCCATTTTTATTTGGTAGGATTGGGAATGTCTTTTGAGTTTTTTTATGGGGGAATTTGACTTTGCACCCCATGTTTTAGACCATATTAGACTTTGGACTCTATATTCAAAATCATTAATATTTGCACCTCATTAACTCAAAAATTGTGAAAGAGTGGAGTGCAATGTCAAATGATTATATAGTGAAATAGGGTGCAAATATTAATGATTTTGAAAATGAGGTGCAAAGTCAAATTCTCCCTTTTTTTATTTACCTTTGTAATTTTCAAAAGAGTTAAAGTTACTCAAATAGTTGTTTTTGGCTAATCCTAAAAAATTACTCCTTCCGTTCTATTTTATCTGTCATACTTTTCTTTTTGGGTTGCCCCAAACTAAGTTTCTCCTTTCCTTTTTTGGAAATAAATATGTGACCTTCAACATTTCACTTTGTTATACTCAAACCTCAACCACAACATTTACTTTTTCAACCATTTCATTAATAATCGTGTCAAGTCAAACTAGGATACATAAAATGGGACGGACGACGGAAGTAGTATTTCTGAAAGCCGCACGCATTTCAAAGCTTTTAGGATATTCAATTTAAACGATATCAACAATCAAATACTTAGCTGGTTTTTAAACAAGTACGTAAATAAAACTAAAATTAGTCGAACAGCAAGCTAGAGTGCAGAACGGATAGAGAACCAATTTAAAGTAATATTTAACAGCATACTTTTGTGGGAAAAAAATAAAGATCACATTTGGTAACACGAAAATCGGCTGATTTTGTTCAAATTGATGATATTCTGGCTGGAGCGGCTGTAATGGCAGACTCTGTTGTTCTAAAAAATATATTTTAAAAATATATTTTTATTAATAAATAAAGAAAAATTTATATGTAAAAATAGCTAAAATGGTCATCTACAGTAACTTCAACCGATACAGTCAAAAAAATAATTTCAACCTTACTTTCTCTTATTATTACACAACTCAGCACGCGAAAACAAAATACGTGTTTGGTGAAAAGCAGTTGTTGAGGTTTATTCCCGAAGATCCGAAAGCCCAACACAAGCTTTAGATATTGTAGGGATATTGGGTTGGTTTGGAAAGTGTATAAAATATAAAACAGTGAGATATTGTCCAACTCAGGAACCCACTTGTATTCGATAATTCTGCGATTACACTGAGATTACCCGAACGGTAGGTAAATACGAGAATACGAGAATAAGAGAAGTATTTCTACTTGCTAAGCTCTGAGTATTAAAATGCTAACCCTTTACAATGTATTCAATGCAGGTATTTATACTAAAATGGGGATGGGAAAGCTGGACACGTGGCTGAATCTGGTAGGTTATGCCCCCTGCCACGTATGCACCCATGCCCCCACTTGCTGCTGCCATGTTTCAGCATTAACTGCGGCCTCCACTTGCTGACTACCCGTTCGGGTAGGGTATAGCTAATATCCCGAACGCCGATCGATGTGCGGCACCCTGTCAAGAATACGGGTGTAGTTATTACCCGAATTGTTCCAAGTGTAGGTAATGTGCCGAACGTCGAACGGGCCTGGGCTGCTTTGGGCCTTCTGTTTTCTCCTGGTTTCCCATACTTTGGGCCGGGGATATTGGGCCTGAACCCAATATCCCAACAGCAGTGTTACCAAACGACATCAAAATGTAGGTGAAAAAAAAATTATTCATACTCATCACTAGTACGTTTTTAACAACAATCAAATAGTTAAGGAAAAGTTCCCAAAATAGGATTAAAACAGTTTGAAAATTACAAAATAGGATTGTCATATTTTTATTCTCAAAATATGAGTAATTACTGTCAAGTTTGGAAAATACTGTCATGTTTGGAGTCTCATACTGCCAAAACTTGACAATATTTAGTCTTATTTTGGGATTAAAAACATGATATCCCTATTTTGAAATTTTCAATTTTTTTTGTTCTATTTTGTGTAATATTCTCTAGTTTTAATTGGTTTTTAAACAAGTACGTAAATAAAACTAAAATTAGACGAACAGCTAGCTAGAGTGCAGAACGGATGGACAATAAATTTAAATTTTAAAGTAATACTACGTATTTAACAGCATACTTTTGTGGGGAAAAAATAAAATGTACGTGAAAAATAAATTATCCTTTAGTAATCACTAGTACGTTTTGAAGTGACCGATCAAACCAATATTCATATTTTCACCTTGCTGAAATTAAAAATAAGTATATTGACGAAATATGACTGCTTTTCTAGAGTAAATAATGTTAATGTGAAAAAGTGATTCTATTTTTTGAAAGAATGTAAAAAAGTGAATATTTGAATCGATTTGTTTTAGGACGAGCCAGTTTACTTTGGCCGGTAGAATCAAATTTACATACACGCATTGTGGTTCTTTTTGTTCGGGGGCATGGGAAATCCAAAGTTTCACCGTTTTGCATAAGCTCAAAGGCGGCCCATTGGGGTAGTAGAAACACAGGCCCAGAATAATAAATTCAAAATTTGGCCCAGAAATTTTTTATATATACTCCCTCCTCATGAAGTATGAGCGCTCATTTTTTGTCCCTTCAGGCAAATGCATGAGTATGCATTAATAATATGGATTTGTTTGGTCCAATTATTTGAAAATATACTTTTTCTATGGTTAATTTTTGGTAACTAATACCTTTTCGTGATTCAATAGATCTTATATGAAAATGATTTTAGCTGTTTATAATAAGAATTAACAATATGATTTAATCATGTTTGGTATATCATCAATCTGCTGAGACTAATTCATACTAAAAACTACGAATTTTCTCTCAGAAATTATTGGTTGTATTTCTAAGAAATCTCTTAATCATCGTTGGGCGGCTAAATGATAGGATTGATGGGTTTTAAAATAAATACAGGATCTTTTGGTGAGGCTACACTAGGCAGTCTTTAGAGAAAATTAGTACCCAGTAGCTTTTAGTACTCCGTATATATTAATTGGTCTCAACGGACGGTAACATTTTCAATATAAGATTGTCATTCTTTTGACATTTTTACATCAATATATTAATTTTTTGGATATAGGAATAATATGACATTATTTACTCTCATGTCAAAGTCAATATTGCCAAAATAATTATAGTATTATAATTATAGTATTATATTGCCAAAATTTATGTACTCATATTTAAGAAAATTTTCCTATAACAATCTGTTGAGACCAGTTAATACTAAAAGCTACAAACTTTCTCTCATAAACAACCCGTTGTATCTGCACAAAATAATCTTGTACTAATACAAAATCTCTTAAACATTGTTTTACGGGTAAATGATCGGATTGATCGGTCATAGAGTAAATGTATTTTTTTAGTATGAGCTTAGGAAAGCTAGACTTGTGGTCCTGGCGGAGCCAGGGCACTGGACCGATACAAAGAATATTTTTAGAAAAAAATTTACACGAATTTTTTTACCTTAAAAATTAACCCATTTTTAAAATTTGGGGTGGGCCATGGCCTAGGTTGGCCCACCCCTAGCTCCGCACATGCTTGTGGATTTAAAATACTCAGAGTCGATTATACCATTTCTAGTTATTTAATATAATATGAAACACTATTATGTTTAGTCACTTTAATTTCTCAGCAAAGATGAATATTTTGGTAGTGACATTGATGATATATTTTCCCATTCTTCCATAGTAAAATTTTAATATTACTCAGATAAAATAATAGCTTTAGTCATAATGATTTATATTTAATTTTTACAGTTAAATGAGTAATACGTACTTATTATGAAAATAATTTTGTTTGAGTAATATATACTTCGTACCTTTTAAAAACCCTCTATGATTTTTTTTTGAAAGGACAAAACCCTCTATGATTTAATCAGATAAATTAATCATATATTCGATCATATATACTCACGTATATATAGATCTGGATGTTTATTTAATTATTTTATATGCAAACGAAAAATATCAACTTTAACAGAAACGTAAGCAAAAGTGAGTAATCATGGACTGTAAATGAAAAATGGAATCCAACCATGTAGCTAAATGTAGAGGTAAGCCAGAGCTGAACGGTACGCTAAAGAATGTCCAAACTTGGAATGTCAAGTGGTTTAGCAGACTCAATATCAGAAGTTCAGAACAATGAATCTCGTGGTCCCTAACCAAATCAAAACACGCCATAATAACATTTAACAAATTAAACGGCTATCAAATTTGTTTGTATTCATTCTTATCTAGTATGGAGTATTTTTAGAAAATAGCTGTGTTAACGTTAATAACGTTAACAAGCTGTTTACTCATAATTCATCAAATCATGGTCCAAATTCCTAGCATTAATAAAGGAGCAAAAGAATTCAAGAATAACTATTACACAAAGCTGTTTTCCATGAATATTATTTAATTAAATTCAAAAAATGAAACTATAACTTATTTTAAAACTTTCAAAAAAGTGACATATTCAGTGACTATTTCGTAGTGATTCGTCATCTACGAGTGACTTGCCACTCCAAAATACATTATAGTGGCTCTTGTCAATCCAGTTACTCATATACAATGATTAGTTATATTTTTATCCAAAAACAAATATCATACACTCCCTCCGTCCCCGAAAGAAGTTCTTCATTTGACTTTCACACACTTTTATGCAAATAAACTTACCAGGAGTAAATTTTACTGTTTTGACACTGTTTGACACTGTTTTGCACTGTTTGACATTGTTTTGATATAGATACATTTCTATTTAAGGAAATGAGAACTTAAATTAGGAACATCCAAATAAAAAAAAGGAGGAAGTATATTTTTGTCCGTGAAAATTCTGTTACTAATATAGTACTCCGTTTGTGTCATTTTTTCATTAGACAAAAAAAGACGCTCATGCAAAAGAATGAGAAAATAGCACACAAGTAAAATTATCGCACATAACTCGAATATGTTAGGTTGTGCTCATAGACCAAAATAATTTACGCTAGTTCCCTTCACGAACTCGTTATTGGGTTCAATTTCATAGCTGATTGAATATATATAGCCACAAAAAAGATCAGGTCCAGCCCTCCCCGGTCCAGCCGCCGTCCGAACTCCGCCGTTTGGGGCGGTTCCCGGTGGAATTTTTTGCTGAAATTTTTTGAGCATGTTCTTCATTAAGTCTAGTTTGTCCATACCAAATTTCAGCTCAAAATTCGACCGGGAAGGCAGTCTAATCATTTTTTGAAAATGATTACCCTTGTTTTTTCTATTTTTTATCCTCTTTTTCACTACAAAAAAAAAGCGTGTAGTCACGGACCGTAGTCACGGATTTGGTCCGTGACTAGTTTGTCACGGTCGTAGTCACGGACTAGACACGGACTTTCAAAAAAAACATAGTCACGGACAAATCCGTGACTACGCCCGTGTTTTTTTGTAGTGTTTCCTACTTTTGGTTGTACTTAATTATTTGGATACAATTTGTTTATTTATTATTATATTTGAAGACTAAAACAAGTTGAATTACATGCTAAAAAGTAATTACAAAATTAGAGAGAGATAATCTTATTTGAAAAAACATATATTCCAAGTATTCTTTAGCTAGAGCCTTTTCTTTATCAAAAAGCCCCCCGGTTTTTTGAGAGCACAAAGGTAATTTTTCTTACTTAATTATAACCGGTGTCATTTAAATATTATTATTTCTTTATCTTTTTTTGGTCAGTTTGTTGTGTACTCCGTAGTTTACTTCCTTTACTCTTCATACTCCACAAGCAATGTACGGAGTATATCTCAACAAACCCTTTCACAGTTCTCCTTATAAATATGCGCTTATGCAGTGAGCTTTACACGCCTTGTCTTTCCCTACCCTCTACCTCTCTGTGAGTTAATTAGTAAGTGTCTATACAAATCAAACCCCAAATACACAAAACCTCAAATCTTTGAAAGAAAAAAGTAAAACTGAGAAATAAAAACACTCTTTCAATTTGAAGATAAAGCAATGCCTCTTCGTGATCTTCCGGTGCAACTCAGGAACTTCATCATTTATATAATAGTGCTGGTAAGTGTTATATTGTTTAGTTGAATCCTTTTATACCAGGTCACTGGCTACAATTCTCCATATTCAATTACAGGTGCGATTGATTACACAAAGATCGTTTCGCTCGTTTCAGGGTGAACCACTACCTCAAACTCGAGTTACTTCAGTAAGTATTTTAACAATTTCAATTTCTTTTCATTTTTATAAAAACATGTCTTGCCAAGATAAACGTTTTTATTTTCATCTAGTACTCCGTATAAGTTACTCATAAATTAGCCTTTTTTTTAATACGAAATATCAAATAATTTTCATTTGGCTTACAAAGTTCTTGATTACATTAGTATGGCCTCGCTCTCTTTAATTTGTTCAGTATATAAATAGGCCGCCCTTTAATTTGCCTCGACAATTATTAAGAAAAACTATTTTTTGCAGTTATAATTACATTTATACATATTTGTAAATATATATATAGATTTTTTTTATTGTATGTGCTCCGATGCATAGAAAAAATTGTACGGAGTATAAGAAATTAAAAAGAGTAAAGTGAGTGTAAAACCTTGGGGGTGGGGGATTGTCAGCCCTATTCACCCTGCTGAAGGAGAGAATGTAGACGTGGATGAGCAGCCCCAAGAGAATTATTGACCACCAATGAAAAAAATTGAATGGGCCCATGGGGAAAAGACGAAAAGTCATACTCGGTGTCTTTTTTTATGAACTATAATTCCTTAATTCGGGTAACTTTTTTATTTGTACGTTTTTATAAAAAATATTTTCAAATTTTATATCAATTTTTTAGTTTCCAGTTCAATCACTGCATGCTTACCAACAAATAAAATTCTCGATCAAGTTGAAAAAGCACAAAGTGAAAATCGAACATTATGGTTGTCTAATGTCTATCTCGATCAAGTGGTATAACGGTTTTAAGTTGCCTGTATAAAATGATTAAAAGTAATAATAAAGAGAGATATTACCCAAAAAATGGGACTAAAAAATTTTGGAAATTCCAAAATAGAACTTTCATGTTTTTATTCCCAAAATAGGACTAATTACTATCATGTTTTGGCAGTACCAGTCTTCAAACATGGCAGTATTTTACAAATTTGGCACTAATTAGTCTTATTTTGGGAATAAAAAAATGACAGTCCTATTTTGGAATTTTTTGGAAATTTCCCTAACAAAAAATGCATATATGGTCCCGACCTAGCTGGATGTGAATGGTAACAAAAATACAACAAATAAAGATATGTGGTCCAACTTAAGTTCCTTTAATTCGTTCAAAATGATGAAGTTGCATAAGTTCGAGTAGAGAGTAGATGGTCTCAACAACAATTTAATGGAGAATACTGATTATTAAATGGATGTCTATTTTCTTTTTAAAAAAATTGGATGTCAATTTAAGCGTGTGTCTATAAATTAAAGAGATATTACTTGCAATGATACAAATGATATTTTTGTATCTAATTAGTAACTACTCTGTATGAATTAAGTATTATTTCTATATAAAGCTGATTATTTGAGTGCTGAATAAACAATTTGAATTGAGAAAAAAAAAATCTGTAATATTATAAGGTATACGGAGTATTGTCTATTGTAATTCAATTTATTAGCAAAAATCTAATTCCAAATCAGTCTGAAAGAATTAGTTGAATAACTTCTAATTAAATAACCCTTCGTGTGTACACTTTCTCGAATTCCATTCTACTATATATAAAAAACAAATATTTAATACTCCCATTGGATAAAGATTTATTGTCTTATAAATGGACTTAATAATTTTGTATATGTTGACTAGCTTATTGTCTTAAACATAAGCTAGTCACTCGAAATTATTTTATGAAGTATATTGTCTTAGAAAGCTTGTCAAAGAAAAGAAATCAAAATTAAGCTAGCGAGTCACATTTGACCGGAGCGAGTGATGACCAAACTTATGTCTTGTTGGTTTATATAAAGATCACAAATTCTTAATATATACTCCCTCCGTCCCCTTTTAAATGTCCCGTTTTATCATATTGGGATGTCCCTATTTAATTGCCTCATACCTTATTTGGTAAACTTTGTGTGACTCAAAATCATTCTTACTTTATTCTTACTTTATCAATTCATATCAACCACACAAACTCACTTTTCTTAAAACCCGTGCCACCATCTCCCGTCCCATTTAAAAGGGGACGGAGGGAGTATTCCAAAGATCGCACACATTTTGTATTTGTATCAATTGTATGTGTATATATTCATCCCAATAACAAAGATTTATTATGTATATGAACAACAGAGACCTTCAATACCTTCAATGCTAGGTATGACAAACCTCTCTCAGTATCGCACAGCTATCATAAATGATAGGTATGGCATATTTCAAATTTTAACTTTGCTGTTATTTAGTACGCAGTGCTTCACTGTTTTAAATAACTACAGTGATATGAATTATGTTTTCGTATAATTGTATTTTGTTCAATCAGTCCTTTCCTAATTAGTTTAGAGGTATATTTAATAATTTTGTTGGCTTTGTATTGCAGATGGGTCATTGCTAATATCATTTCATCAATGATTGGAGGCCTTCTGTACGGGTACTCATTGAGCTTCGTTGGTATGTATCCTTTAAAATTTCAAAGTTATAACAATAATAATTGGTCTATTATATGTTAATGGGGTTAATTAAGGTGTATGATATGCAATAAGGCCACTAACGTATTTCTAGGATAGAAGGTTAGATACTCTAACTAAATTTTAGTCCAAAATCAGAATTTGAATGGCTTAATCGGCAATTAAGTCATTCAATAACAGTTTGTAATGGATACCATAACCTAATCCCTTACTCTGGCCAATTTTACTAAAAATGATACTTATAGATTGCTAAGACATGACAAGTATCAGAAGGTCCAGAAAAAAAATACTAGTATTGCATAGCTCATAGCTGCCAGCCCAAGTGACTTGGAGAAGCTGAGGAGAGAAAGAAGTCAAGAACGGAAGAGAAGCGGGAAGCGAAGCCATAAAGTTGACCGCTGGACCGAGGGTTTCGACGGACTCCTGGTGCCTCTTTCCGTCGTTCACTGCCAGCCCGCCACGCACCCCGCCCCAGAGATAAGAAACTTTAAAAAAATTGAGAAGTTAACCTTGTCATCATCATTTTCATCATTTTCATTACCCCAGTGCCGCAAAGGCTCCCACCTACGGTGGGGTGAGGGGGGTCGGATGTACGCAGTTACCTGTACTAAAGTATAGAGAGACTTTTTTCGGATGACCCATAGTGAGAAGTTAACCGTGTCTATAAAAGAAACTATTTATAAATACGTTATTTAAGACAATATGAACAACAAGATTAAACCTTGAAAATAATATTGAAATATATCATTGTAGTAATGATATGACTTCAAAATTTGTTGATAAGTGATAACTACAAGGATTGTGGACTTCGACAAATCCAGCACTTGGATTCCACACACAGGCATGATCGTGTCATCAACATCACAATTATTCAGGGTTGACGTCGCGGTTACACACAGAAGATATTCTACACTATAAATATCACCTTCTAACTTGTGGAAATGGATTATCATTTTCTACTCTCTAGCTTATCATTACTTTGCCAATTTTCATACTCAATCCATACTTAGTTATTTTCGGCCCTCTCTTTCTCGGTTTCCGCTACGTAGGGGCAGTGCAGCCATTGCACATGAAAATTGAATAGGAAGGCAAAAGAATGACAATTTTCTTAGGATTTCCTGGAATACATATTTTGAAAAGTCCTAATCCGGGTGAGTTAGGGTTGTTACAAAAAGAAACTCATTCAGAACAACATTGCTATAGGTACCCCATTTTGTACCTCAATTTGTACCTCAACCTATTTGTGTGGCTCACAATAGCCCACTTCAATAAATGAATTGCTCCACTTTAATGAGTTGCTTTTGTGAGCCACAAAAATAGGGTGGGGGTACAAATTGGGGTACAAATTGGGGTACCTTTAGCATTTATTTATTGCCTGTTCCAAATGACATTTATTTATTTATTTATTTTGTTATTTATCTATTTATTTATTAGGGTAATTTTGTTCGGACTTCCCTATTAAAATATAGCAAAACCGGTTTAATCCGGTTCAAACCGGAACAATCCGGTTTTTAACCGGAACCGGACCAGAAACCGGATTTATAAAATTTGAAAACCGAAAACCGGACCGGATATCATCCGGTTCGGTTCCGATTTTTTTTGTCCGGTCCGATTTTCCGATTTGAACCAATTTATGAACACCCCTAGCTAGTCGCCGCTCCTTCTCTCCTCTGGCATTTGGCAATTACCAATTCAGATTTCAGAAAGCCACATTCCGAACAACTTTTTGTTTTAATTTTAATATTCAATGGAAATGCACCTTTCCGAACATCTTTTTTCTCCTAAACTCTATTTCATTTGAAATAGGGCCTTCTGAAATTCGTTTTTCATACCTAAAACTAATTCCCATCTTTTTGCATGAGTTTAAAAATTCCAGTAATTTTGGGAATTTATCTATTTATGCCCTTTCAAATATCGTATCTTAATGACTCAATTATTCATTTATGAATATGTCATTCTCAATCAATTTGGACTTAATGTTATTACTTTTTTAGGGGGGTTGATAACTATGAAGACGTTTGTTCATGCTATATCACCAGAGTGGTTTGAGGCCTCTGAAAAGGCTAAAACCACGAACTTCTGCCCATACATCGACACCCCAATGGCTTTACTCTCGGTTATTATACCGTTTTCTCTTATGCTTGGTGTAGTTGTTGCAACTACAGTACACAGAACTTGGAGGCCACAAGTACTTATCGTTCTTGGCCTAATAATTATACTATGCGGTGTTAGTATGGTATGGGCTTTACCGAAGACAGTTGGTGCAATTATAGCACTATGTCTCATTGGATTCGGTAACGGTATGATCCGTGAGGTAATTCATTTATTTTGTATGTGTTTTAATTGGTTAGTTAAACAAGTGTGCATTTCATATTTTTAAATGTTTACATAACATAATTTCATTCAAATTTGCAGGTCATACCTATATATTATATTCAAAAGGGCCCCGAGCATTTCTCCACACTAATTGAGAATACATACAACTTTGCGAATGCTCTTGGTCCACCTGCTAGTTTAGTTGTATATTACTGTATACTAAGATATAGTTCAGATAAAAAATGGATTGTAGCTTTTAAGGTTATAGGTGTGTTTGCTCTACTTCTTTTTGTTTTTGTTTTAATTTCCCTAAAAAGTGTTCAGGAAAGGGAAATAATAGAATCTGATAGGCCCTTTCGTGACATTGTAGGAAGATATAAAAGAACTAGTATATTTGTAGTGAGCTATGGCCTCATTCCCCAACTTATAGGGTTTGCGCCATTAGCTTTTTATGCGCCGTTAGTTTTTGAGTCATTAGGTTTACGGGATCGGGAACCCATATTGGCATCGATGGTAGCAGCCTTTTGTGTGTTCGGGTTCACAATTCTTGTGACATTCCTTCTCATTCCTTTTCTTGGACGAAGAAAGGTGCTAATTTGCTCTTGCCTAGTCATGAGTGCACAGGTATATATACTTCATCTTCTTGTAATTCTAATTTGTTATTCGATACATTAGCTCAAAATTTGCATATTTTTATAAACGTTTTATGACATATATACTACAGGCTGCTTTGTCTAAACTACTGCACTCACAGAAACGTCACCCGGACAAACCTGGAAATGTGGTGGCAATTGTCATCATGCTTGTGACATGTGCAGGGTATGCCGGCTTTAGCGGATTTCATGGTTGGACTCGGCATGGTGCACCTAAACAAATTGATAGAGTGATGCGAGCAACCACGAACGTCATGAGCTTGAAACTCATGGTGTCATTAGCAGCGATTGCCCCATTTATCATTTGTGCTTTTGCAAAGTCTACTTTCATTATAGGATGTGTTGTTTGTATTTTATATATAGTTGTAGTATATGTTTTTGTATATGACTGACATGAAATATATTTCTTCGATCTTCTACTATTTTATCCTCACAAGAATGTATGTATCTCACTTCTTATCTGATCTTCATATTGATCATATTTTTTTCAATCACCACCTTAAACTGAAACATGACGCAATTTCTCCATATTTGTAACCTCAATGTCACATTGTATACTTTATTTTTTCTATTTTTGGGTGAATCTCCACGAAATATTGAATTCAAAAAATTCATACTTTACTACTCAGTGATCAAGATAAAGTTCAACTAAACGTATAAATTTATAATCAATCATTGGATCTGCAAACTATACTCCCTAGTTCTAGGTAGTTATGAATATGCACGTACACACATCAACTTCATCACTAACTAGCTTGTAGTGGATCTTTTATAGTCATTTTCTTTTTGCATAACGGAGGCTAGCTTGTAAGTCCCTCATATAGTTAGTTATCCAAAAATTCCAAATCTTCTATATTAATTTAAAAGAAAGTTTAGAACTGTACAAGTCTACGGACGCAATAAATAGTTTTATAATTTCCTAAAAAAGTTGTCATTTACATGAACCCGAACTACACGTCATTCAGGGGAGGATCTATGTTAGGGCTATGGTGGGCTGAAGCCCAGGGCAAAGTTAAAAATTAAATTTTTTCTAAGGTAGTATTTTAAAATATTTCCATCCAGCCCACTCCAATTTTTTCTATAACCCACCCCCAAATTTTCTATTTCCCGGTCCAAATTTTCAGCTCAGTCCATAAAACAAAATCTTGTCATCTAAAAATAAATCTAATCTAAATGTTATGCGCATCACGATAGGACCGACCCAGGGAAGGGGCAGCCTGTGCAATGGCATAGGACCTCAAAAAATAGAAAGCTCAAAAAATTAGTAGTAGTATTGATTATGTAGCCCACTAGCCCAAATTCAATAAAAATGAAGAAAAGTAATAGGCTAATAGCCCCGCATCTGGGATGAAGAGAGCAAGTCTTCGCCCTTTGACTCTTAATCATCAACATTGCGATTTCCGCAATGCAAGAATCTGCATCAGCCGAATTCGATAAAGCTAATCAATCGCTGTCGAGTGCAGAGTCGCCGAACACTCCAGGACCCAAGCGCCAACATCTGTATGTGCCTTTGTGTAGCCATGTAGGTCCGCCAATCAAACTACATTTGAGCATCCTTATTGTTGGGATTGGAAAATTCTTCTATTCAATATCAAGAACAGAATTACAATAGGAGGAGCAAACTCTCACACTCAACTATTACAAAAAACCAATCCTCACCAATACACTACTACTCTAAGTGTATTTTCACTCTTCACACACTTTTCTCACTTTCTAAACTAATACAAATGAACAACAATACACTCCCTATTTATAGGTGTATATGGGAGACATGAGAAAGTTGCATCCAAGCTTCCATTCCCATTGCTATGGAGTTTCCTAGCTATCTCCAAGAAATCTCTTCCCATGTTCATTTGTTGCACTACAAGAAAAGTGACATTTCTTGACACACAAAAAGTGTTAGGAAAAACAAAAAAAAGTGTCACCATAAACCGCTATAGGCTTTTCCAACACATATAGAAAGTGTCACTAGGAACCGTGTTAGGAAAAACCTTTCTTGACACAAACATACATGTGTTGGCAAATCTCTTTGCACTTTTGTTGACACATAAATGTGTCAAGGATTTGCTTAATGACCTAACAAATTTTGTGTGTCATGAAAGATTAAAGATGACACATAACTGTCAAGAAAAACCATGTTGATTTATTTGAAGCCATAATAATTTTATTTTAATTTATTATTTTATAGCATGATTATATTAGTAATAAAAACGTGGGATACTAAATACTACTTTCATAGAGAAACTTGCATCTAACTGTAAAATATTTGAAAAACTTCAATGAAGTAAGAGTTACAATTCAAAGCATGAAAAAGTAGAACTTACATGTACCATAGAACTAAAGTTCTTTCCAGAAACTAGACACTCCTTTCATACTTAAACTTACACCATAGAAGTCCAAAAAAAAACACTTAAAGCTCACAATTGTTGCAAATTGAAATTGCCAATAAAACCAACTATATGTCTAGAAGCTTGATCTCCAAATAACTTCTTAAGTCTGATGACTTCCGGTTGATGATGGCTCATTTGTAGGTGTTGGTTCATTAACAGCCTGAAAAATAACATAGTTTAATCAGGGGTAGAAATTAATAAACAAGACTGGTATAAATAAATAGGATCATAAGTTTGTATTAATAAGTGTATATATAACTACTTTAGAGGTGTATGATATAGATAATTACAAACTCAGGACTACATATTAGAAGCTACTAACACAAAAAAAAAACATGACAGAGCTAGCGATAAAAGAAAATACACTAGAAATTCATTAGAGAGCCAAAAATGCAGTTTTTTCCAGCTTCTTCACAAGCTCACAAATCAACAAATACTCACAAGTTATATAATGATTGCAAGCTTTCTTTTTAATGTACTCGATCGCAAAAAGAATGAAAAAAAAAAGTATAACTTGATCAAATCAAGATACCAGTTAATGTGTAACAAGAATTGCCAAAAAGAACCAAAAACAGAGGCACATACATGACTGATGATAGATGTAGTTTATGAACTAAAAAATTGTACATTTGTCAAAAGTATTACACTATCTCTTATTCTGGAGTCTTTGACCTCACTTCATCTAACTAAGTAATTTGAAACTTATTTATAGCAACACACTCTAGTTTCAATAGATAATTTTCATTATACAAATACGAGAGAACAACAATATTACACACGTGTGCATAGAATGATAAGCATGTGCTCTCCTCCTTAAGGTTTTTAGTCGAACTAAAACAAATAACAAGCAAGATTGATTAATGTGCCACATAGAAAACTAGTCTCTTCATATCACACACAGAAAACTAGTCTAATTTTATAAATTTAATGCACTAATGGCATATTCACTAATTGCATATATTACCTCATTATTCAAGCTGTTGAGAATTGCACAAAGTTGGCCAAAAGTCATGTTGTGTTTGAAAGCACCCAACAGAATATCAACTTTTCTTGAAAGTGAAGAAACTTGCGCTTGAAGGATAGACACTTGTGGGTTTTGAATAGAAATTTGTGATTGTTGAGAGGATGAAGTTTGTTTATCCTTTACAATTGTAAATCCTACACAACGAATGCGCCCTCTTTTTTCAGGTCCCTTAACCTTGGCCAAGTCATCGTTTCTCCAATCAGTAGTCTCTTCAGAATCTTGAGTCTCCACATCCTCATTCATCACATGATGAAGAGATTCCTGAAGGGATCAGTCAATTTATGATTCATATAATACTAATAATCATGTCTTTGAAACATGGTGTTGGTCCAAATAAAATTCCCCAAATCTCAACCATTATCCGAAATAAAAGGGTTCAAAACCAAATTTAGTTTCCCATCATTGAAAAATTTACCCTCCAGCAAAGGTGCTTCACATCCTAAGCTAACACCCAAACATAAACAAAAGCAAAACTGGAAAAAAAATGAATATTAGACTCTCTTAATTTAAACTGCAATTTTGAAGCTGAAAGCCTTCATGTATGCTATAACAGTCATCAACATTTACCCATCATGGGAAAATTTACTCCATTGGCTCAAGGCTTGAGCAAACTAAAACACTATATGAAAAGAATAAATGGTCAGCTCAAAAGAGAAACTAGTAATCTAAACTTAGTTACCCATCATGGAAAATTTATCCTCCTGCAAAGGTATTTGAACTCCTAACACCCACACAAAAACAAAAACAAAACTGAAAAAAAAAAACGACCTTTAGCTTGTGAACTGCTAGCTAGTAGCTTATATTGGCTGAAATAGATGGTTGAGGATCTGAAGATTCTGCTTCAATTTTTTGCCGCTGCTCGCGGTGTTTACTTGACTCTGACTCTTCAATTCTATCAGATTATGGCATTGTTGAAGAGTTATTGGTTGAGACAATGTTCAACCTCTTGCGCTTTGCCATTGCTACTTCAACAGAATACTAAAATTAGTTTTAAAACATTTAATAATAAATAAAGAACCAATAAAAAAAGTTGTGTGTAAGCTAACCTCATTGTAAGGAATGAATAAATGTTCTTCAGTCCAAACATGCAAAACATAAGATATTCAATTGCAAAACATGGATAAATGTTCTTCAATCCAAACATGCAAAAACATAAGGTATTATAAATAAGTTGAATATAAAGGTGTAAAGTGTAATAAGCACACCTTGTGCCAAAGGGATATTCAATTGCAAACCTGCAAATAATATATGGGTATAACAAACACACAATATGTGAAATGATTATTTTAGTAGCAGAAAATACACACAAACCATGAATAAGTAACTAGAAGATATTATGAATTAGATAGTTGTTAAAGCACTATCACTAAACATCTAGTACAGAACAACATAAACTTAATTAATAAGAACTATATCTTTTTAGTAACAACAATGCTAGAACATATTGTAACACTTCCTACACGGGCATACAATTTTTCCATCTTGACTTGATCTCTCAAAAGCAAATTTGATAAAGCTCTCCACTCCATTTATGAACTGTTCGCTTGATCTTGGAGCAGTATACTTAAACTAAAAAATAAAGAACCATTGACTAAACGTGTAAGTATAAAGTGATATGATGTTATACTAAGTATGTAAAATTTAAGGATATGGGAAAAGGTTAATATATTCATATAAGAAACCTTCAGTATTACAAAGGCTGCTCACAAAGATATTGTCGATATTGTATGCAATTTCAATTAGTTAATTAATTAAGAAAAGTTCAAAGTGAAAGGTACCGAATCTTTTTTAAGATCTATAAATCACATTTTTAAGCACTGCCTAGTGCGTAGGTCGACTAGTCGGTGACTAGTCAACGATTAGGCTCCAACTCGGAAAGTTGATTTTCCCTCTCCCAAGTCATACCAATATTTATAAATAAACAAAAAAAATAGGTTTGGGATATGTAAAAAATAATGCATTAATCATATTTCCTTGTTGAATTATAGTTGCAATTTGATATAAATGAACTCAAAAATATATTCTAATAGAGTAATAGTGTAATGCTAAAACAACTTGAAACTAAAAACTAAAATATTCTGGTGACATTAAGTTCGTACAACTCACTGATGTTAGGCTTCTCAATTCTTTGAGGAGTTTTGTCAAACACATTGTATGCAAACATGAATGAGTTTCTTCATATTTTATTTCAAAAAGTACTTAATATATATCGATCATCAGTTTCATCACACACATTCATATGTAGAAATACACTCAGATGTTTACTAATTAAGGAAATTCAGTTTCTGTGATCATACTTTGGGATGTAAAACACAAATCATATCTAACTATTACTGAAAAAAGCAAAAAACAATATAATATTGAGCAATGAACAAATCAATCCAGCCGACATTAGATCCCATAAAATTTAACCAATTCAGGAAAAGTTCCAATTGGGGATGGACGAATCCGGATGTTCTCGTCTGTGTTGAGCGCCATAGAGCCGCTAGAGCTGATTAGCGGTTTTGCAGGACGGCCAATCTTACGTGAAAAGGCCAGATTCATAGGCCGACCATTGAACTTTGGTTTTTGAAACGTGTAAATGTTCGTTTAACGGCCCATATACTCATTCATTTCATTTGTTATATATTCCATAAATCTTTTTGAGCATTCCTTTAATTGTTTAAAGTGTCGGCAAAACTAATTTATATTTTTCTAAACAACTACGAAGTACTTATTTAGTTTAGTGAAGAAAGTTAGATTTTTGTTATGCATTGATAACATTATATGAACTCAATAAAAATCTAATATATTTTCTTGTCACACAAAGTGTCATTATATACATTGCTATTGTGACACTTTTGTATGTGTCAATAAAAATGTGTGTCACCAAATGTAACATTTCTTGTAGTGTTGGATAGCTCCTTCCTAGAAGGTGTGAGATGCTTCTTGGCAACTTCCAAGAAAGAACCCCATTCCCCACTATTGATTAACTATGCTCTAATAAACACATTCATATTCATAAAAGCAGTGTGTTGCAGACTTGCTGATTCACACCGTGTTTTCTTTTTCTGTATGTTATATTAAGGGGGTGAGAAGTGAGAACAAATGGCGGAAGTTAGATATTGTTTTTTACAGGATCGGAAGAGAAGGAAAACTTGATTAAAAATGAGACATTTACTATAAGGATATCAATTGCTGCAAACACACATATTCTACTACGTAATAACAAGAAGGGTGAGCTTTTCATTATCCTACATATATGTTTTCACCCATAGATCACTAATACATCAATAAACAGCTGAAAGAAATGTAGTTTACAGTCATTAACCAGTCATTTACACTCGATAATGGCCATTGATTTTTAAAACCTTAGTAGTTAGGTAACTCTATCACATTGAAAGGGACTAATTCTTCAGTCACATTTTCTCTCAATCTGCTGAAATATCACAGATTGATTTTCAATTACAAAGATACAAAAATGAATTCAAAACGAAATACAGGTGCCAACATAGTCTCCATCATATTTTGCCATAAGATTTTCATAAATTGATCTCTTAAAGAAGTAAAAAAAAAAGAGCATAGATGTGATAGTAGGTGTTTCCACCGTAACTATACCTGTAGTTTTGATAAAGTAAGAGATTTTTATTTTTTCAAAGATTCATGGATCGTCTTCCATGATTAAATTGTGTGTCATTTATGTTTTATAAATAATGATTTATTGTATTTGTTCAATATTAGTAAATTTTATGTGATTGGAGAAATTTACCTGTGCTACAGGGCAGAATTGAAACCATTCTATCGATTTTTAATCTTTTTTTTATGAAAACTTTCTTATAGCAAGTTGAGCTATCTATGTGTGGTTAGATAAAAATGTGAATACTTTCTTATAGCAAGTTTTCAGAATGTGTGGAAGTTCTCTTATAAAATGTGAATACTTTCTTAAGCTTTGCAATCTATGTGTGATCAGCCAGAAATGTGAAGTGACCTTTTATTATTTTAATTTTTAACCTAATAATGAACTTTTGGTATTCCAACATGTGGCTAATTCTTCCAGAATACTGTTATTGCTTCATTTTCTACAGTCTGCTACTTCTCTTCTTCGACTTTGATACAAAAATAAAGTAATGACGAATATGATGAAGTAAAATTATACTATCTAAGTTTAGCTCAGCCTCTAATGTATTTATTTTTATATTTATATCATACTCCGTATATATTATTCTATTTATTTAGCCACTTTAGAGGGTTTTTATGAAAGTTTTTTCTTATAGCAAGCTGAGCAATCTATGTGTGATTAGATACAAAAGTGTGAATACTTTTTATAGCAAGTTTTCAGAATGTAGGAAACACTTGAGGAACATTTAGAAGTTTTTCTCTTATTTTCTTTCTTTTCAGTGCAGGCTAGACAAATTGGGTGCATTAGAGTGGGACAAGGAAGTTAATGATCATAATGAGCAGAGAGTAGTGTCTGTCTTTAAAGTTTCAAGTTTTATTTCTGTTAAAAGAATATGGGAAAATGAGTCATCACCTTTATTTCTTTAAGGTTGTTTGGTTTGGGAATTTTGGAGGGAATGCCAATGCTTCTTCATGTTATCCAGGGAAGAAATTGAAATTAAAAAATGACTAACTAAAATCTAAAATTATCCCTTTGCTTATTTTTCTTGCTTAGCTCAAGTTTCTTGTCTATGATTATAGCCATTTCGCACTGTTATATGTTTGTCATTGCATTTGCAGGAGAGAGAGTGAAATAAAAGTTATATGCTTCTTCACGAGAATGAAATTAGAATGACATGTCTACTTGCTAAGGTTTGTTGTTAAGCAAACTAATCAGTTAGTATGTTAAATCAGTTAGGCTGCAATTAATCAATGCAGACAATATCTAACCTGAGTTGTGCTTCTTTCTAATCAATTAAGGTGTTCAACAAAAACTGGGAGCCGTTTTTAAAATGGGACATTGGATTCAGCTCTTATTCAGTCCTTACGTTTTGCTGGGCTGATGTAAGTATGTCACTATGTGAGACTCATGGTTGATATTGTCATCCTAAATCAATGGAAACCTGGCCAGTTTTATTTTGGAACCCCAGATCCCCAACTCCTCAAGATTTAGGGTAGCATATTATTGTTGATTATATAAAGTTGCTGCACTATCATACCACACACACACACAATACTAATTCTGTTGTTTTTCATTTACCCGTCTAGAATTATGTCACATCTCTTCCATCCATCCTTAATAGGTATTTCAATCCTTTGGTACGTCTACACACATCAAACTAAGGCTTGGATGTTGTTGTTGTGGTATATCTACACACATGAGAACACATCAACACTTTTAACTTCATCCATTTATGATTGAAGTATGTATGTGTTATTTATTTTCTGGATTATGTGTTTACTTTCAGCAGCATTTGGATGACATAATTTCAGGTTGATTCTTGGAAGAGGAACTGACTTTCAATCTAGCCAATGGATATGATTTTGATGACACTGTCAGATCTTACTGAATTACTAAGGGTTTAACTTTTGGAGATATGGAAGGAAAGGTGACTCTTTAACTTTTGGCTTAGTTCTTTAATAGCACACATTTGGATACGATACTCCATATTTAGCAATCAACTTGAACTTTGACAATTGATGTGTGTACAACCTGATTTTGTACGCACCTAAAAATTAAATGAGCAAAAGTTGATTTTGTAATAAACTAAAAGCTTCCCAACCTCATAAAAATTTGTCATGTATCTTTATTTTTGGTGTAGATTTCACAATATCGTGCTTATCCCCGACGGACACGAGCCTCTCTTCACATTTTTGCTATAGAATGTCGATGAGTACCAAAGTAAGAGCCAAGGGAAATCGTTGAAAATCATGGGGTTTTCTTTTGAAATCCTTCTATTTACACGGGCACTCATGTTGCCATTTTGAGTGCGACAAGCCTGTGTATCGCTGAACGTTTGTGATGTGGCAACAAAAAAGATCCAAAAAAACGAAAAAAAATAATGTATTCTACAAATAGATTTGCAATGCTTTGTAATATGTGTTCTTATTAAACTTTTAATATTGGTTATGAAGTTATATATATTTAAGAGTCATTCATGTGAAAACTAATATTTCATCTGTCTTGAATTGAATTGCAATTTGTAAATTTTAAGGTTGACTCATTCATGCAAATAGTTAAACTGTTTTTAATAATTAAAATATGAAAATCAGAAATAGGGTTGGATTCGGGTCGGGCCACCCAGCCCGTGGACCGGCCTGGCCCACTACTGTGCGGGATTGGGACCGGCCCGGTTATCGGGTCTGGGTCCGGGTTGGGCCTAGGCCCGGGGTGGGGGGGCGGGTCCGGGCTCGGGTTTTACATTTGGCGAACCGGCCCGGCCGGGTCGGGCCCGGGTCCGGGCCAAATATTTTTTTTTCCATTTTTTGGGGTTCCACCCTGGTTTGGCTTGATGGTTAGGGGGGGTTAGGAAAAAAAAACCGGAGGCCCCGGCCCGGACTCGGACTGGATTCGGTGGCTACCCGAGCCGGTCCTGGGTCCACCAATTCTGAACCGCCGCCCCGGCCCTGGCCTAGTCCGAATCCATCCCTAATCAGAAATGCATTGAGAGTTGCAAAATCCAAATTAAAATATAATAATAAGAGAGAATCACACTTTTAGTTCCTGAAATAGTCACCATATTGAAATGTGAGACGCGGGTTGTCCAGTTTGTAAATGTTACCCCTGAATTGTCCAAATTACTGCAAATGTGGTCATTTGAGCGGTGAAATGTACAATGTAACATTTCAGGGGTAACATTTACAAATTCAGGGGTAACATTTACAAATTAGGGAACCCGGGTCTGACATTTCAATATGGTGACTATTTCAGGGACTAAACGTGAAATTTTTCCTAATAATAAATTGTTATGCTAAATAAGTAGATAAAGTGAAACTATGTTGATAAAAACATGCTTTGCAAATCATTTTGGTTGGTTTTTATGATTTATCCCCCCCCCCCCCCACCCCCACCCAAACCACCCACCCCCACCCGCCTAGCACCCAATCCATGCGGCAAAAAAAAATTTGGGCCCGGACCGGCTGGGCCCGTCCACCAAATACCCATCCCGTAACCCGCCCGAAACACACCCGGTTCGGGCCCCAAGTCTCGGGCGGGGCCGGGGCAGTACTGCACAGTTATGATCCGGCCCGGTCCATGACTAAGTAATATGATTATAAATGTGTTTATATCTTTACATTTATACAGGGCCGACTTTTGTGGGAGTTAGCCTAGACAAATGTCTAGGGCCTCCAAATAATATGGGGCCTCCAATTTTAAAAAAAATCAATAGTATATACATTTATTTAATTAGAAATTAGAATTCCAAATACGGAGTAGGAAATAAGGGGTTATGTAAGAAGCATGTGTACGTGTTTACTACGAAATTAAAGTATTTTACAATTTTAAGAAGTATTTTACATATTAATAAGCTGATGTAAGATCACACATCTGGAATATTTCTTTACTTTTTTAGATTAGTTTTCCGTATATTGGCCCGCATACTCAGGTCATATAAATTAGTGGAGTATTAAATTAGGTTTTAAGTATGTCATGCGGGTACCATCAAAAAAAAAAAGTATGTCATGCGGGTCATGCAGTCACGGTTTTAGTGGAGTATTAAATTAGGTCACATAAGATCAAAACCAGACAAAAAATTACAGTTTTAGTTTAAATTATTTTCAATTGTGGGAGTTCTTTTAAATTATTTTGTTATTTCATATCTAAAAAAGAGCTTTAGTAAGTAGGGCTCCCTATATATTTAATTAGTTTTTTATTTCTAGTAGGACAGACGATATTTTTTAGTATGAAACTATTTTGAATATGAAAATTAAATCAAAATGTTTTTTCTTCAAGATATTTTCATAAAAGTAAAAAAAAATATATAAAACCTCTGTCTCATTGTAGTTTGCCAGCTTTGATTTTTTTAGTCAAAGATAATAAATTTTGACCAAACATTTCAATTAATGGTAGTATATTTATGAAAAATTTAATAATCTTATATTTTTATGATTGTATTTTTGACAAAAAAAAATGATTTTGATAGAGCATATGGGCCTGGATCCCATGGCCCGCATACTCAGGTCAAAGCACGTCAGCAGGACATCCACGCGGCACGCTATGGCCCAGTGGCCGGATAAGCTTAGCACCCCAACCGGACTTCCAGGGCCGCATCGGCCCATGGACCGCATCGGCCATGGGACCGCATCGGCCAAAAGACATCGCGTCGGCCAGACTTCGTCCTGGTGGAATGAATGTTTCTACTTTATTTGCTAAGTGATGTACTTAACCCATTAGTGGCCCTATTCAGCCCAAAGAAGGCATAACTATTGTAATGGGCCTCCTAAGCCCAAAGCTAGGAGGCCAAATCCACATTTTACCTATAAATAGACCCCGAGGGGCTAGTTATAGGGGGTTGAAAAATATTAATTGCTCACTTTCTCTCTCTAACTCTCACTTCTCTCTAGGATTAAATACGCTATCAGATTTCATTTTCACATTATAAATACTACATACTCCCCCGTTCTTTTTTAAATATCTTTTTCCACTATTCACATGTTCTACTTTGACTCTATTTTATTTATTAATGCTTTACTCTCTCCCTCCCATTTTGGTTGTCCTACTTTCCTTTTTGGGTTGTCCCAAAATGAACGTCTTGTTTCCTTTTTTGGAAAGTAATATGTGGTCTTTATCATTTTAATTAATTCTAATCAAATCACAACCACAAGTTTTACTTTTCAACCACTTTATTAATAAACGTGCCAAATTGAAAGTGGACAACCGACGGAATGAAAGATATTAATGATGAAACTTGTGTTTTGACAAACGTGAAAAATGGGCTGTTGCATTTAAAAAACAAGAAGTATGTAGTACACTAGTACGTAGTACTACCTTCGTCCCGAATTGATTTGCAAATTTGACTTTTCTTGATCAAACAGTTGCGTTTTGTTCACCTAATTATGATGCCAATTTTTAATTACATTCTAATTTGGAGTTTACAACTTTGAAGAGATTTTGATGTAGTTTATGAATATGTAAATTTTATGTATTAAAAATTAAATTAATTATGCATAAGAAGGGTTGACTTTTATTGTTAGTTGACCAAAAAATGTTGACTTTGCAAAACAAATTGGTACGCATAAAGTATATCGAGTAATATCTTAATGGCGAAATTGACATAAATAATCCCTACTTTTATGCATTTTACAAAAATAATCCCTACCGGAAAAGTTTACAACAATAATCCGAACTACTTAACTCTTTCACAGAAATAAACCGAAGTTAATGGTGTTAACTTTTCCGTTAGTTTTTTTATTGCATTTTAAATATAATGAAGCAATAATATGTACAAACACCAACATTATTATATACTTCTTATATTTGTCCTTATATTTACTTTTATTATGAATTAAATTTAATAGTCATTATTTTTCATAAAATGTAATTGAAATATTTAAGAACGCACTCATCAAATTCTCATTTTTCTTTTAGTTCTAATCAATATTTTATTTATATTCATTTTTATTTCATTGTATAAGAGATTTAAAATTAGTTTTAGTAATTCTAAAGTACTACGTATTAAACATTACCACGTACTAAAATGAATACAAGTCTGTGTGCAAATTTTTATTATATTTTACAAAAACTAGTTATTATTAAATTAAATTTATAGTACAAATAAGACTAAACAAAAACATAATATTATTAATGTTTTTATATATATTTGCTTCATTTTATTTTAAATTTTTAAAAACATTAACGGAAAAGTTAACACCGTTAACTTCCGGTTTATTTTTGTGAAACAATTATCCAGTTGGGATTATTGTTGTGAACTTTTTGAGTAGGGATTATTTTTGTAAAATGTCTAAAAGTAGGGATTATTGATGTCAATTTCACCTATCTTAATAGGTAAAGTGAGATACTCCCTCTGTAACACCGTCCCCAAATATATTTACCGTTATGTAAATTATGTATTGAATATGGTGTATTGAGTAATGAATTTACGAGGTTGTAAATTTTTGTTATTTCTTTTGCGTGAATAGTAAATTCCACGTGGGGCCCACACTCGGAGCGGGGGTAACCCGATAACGCGAGACCACATGTTATATTCATCTTGGTCTAGATAATAGTTACATGGTGGTGGACATTCATAATGGGCCATGATAAAGGCATTGGGTTGACCGGTTTGGCAAATAGGGCCCAATTACCGGTATTGGTAATTTAACATATAACAGCCCGAAATGAATTTCGGGGGCTTATAAATTAAAGTTGGGGAATGTATATTCATTATGAGGGTCATAATGATTGAAAACACATAATATATTTTATTTGACCAGATAAAATAAAATATAGTTAAACTAGTCCGAGAAATACAACTTTCGGGGCCGAATGTACACGTCGGGACAACATGGGATGACCTCCCACATGAGTGGGGGCCACCCCACGTTTTTATGGGCTATTGAGACAAGGGAGGGCTGCTCAATGTCATAGGGAGGTGGCTGGATGATTTAATTGGCATCAAACAAGTGTGGACCTCACTCCCACACTTATTTGCTAAGTAAGACAAGGAGGAAGGTCTCCTCACTCCCACCCCTATCACTCAGCTCGACCCAGCCCCCAAAGAGAGAGAGGAAGAGCTCTGAAAATCCTCCATCTCCATAGCCAAGAAAGCTCAAACAAGCAAGGAGCTCAAGGGAGAAGATTATAGGAGGAGAGAGCTAGGAAGAAGTGTGAAAATTAAGGTAATAACCTTATCATAACTTTTCCTTTATTTTTCTTCTACCATATGAGTTATATATCATATGAATAACCCCTAGGATGGTTCTACATGCCCAAAGTGTAGAACAATGGGTTGAAAGATGGTTATAAGTCCAAGAACGGACTTAGAAGCCAAAGAGACCGGCTCACCGGAAAATAACCTTTTAGAGGTTATTTGTATTGATTTGGGTTTTGTGATGATAAAACCTTGTTAGGCACTTGTAAAGGGTGATTTAAGAACTTTCACGAAGTTGAAAGAGTCGCCGGAGTTGTCACCGGAGTTCATCAAAGTTCGCCGGAGTTCCATCGGAGTTCAACCGGGAAGGGTAGAACTTCACAACGCTCATTCGAGGTGAGTGGACGGCTTAATGTCTTATAACTCTTGGGTTAAGTATGAGATTACCTAAATAAATGTTATAAGTATTCATAATGATGTTTAAAAGAGTTTAAGCATGTAATTAGCCTAGGTAATTAGGCCTATGTGAATAAAACTACATGATGATGCATGTGAAGTATATGAAAAATGTATAAAAACATTTGTGATGTTTTGGATGACCAAAATGGCATTTATTGGTTGTTTTAGACATGATATAGGTTGTATAAAAATTTCGGGTCAAACGGATCACGTTTCGGGGGTCAACTCGGGGGTCAACGGACCGTTGACCCAAAACTCCGAACATACCCGGCGCCGGGTATAGGGCATACCCGGGGCCGGGTAAGCTACTGCCTCCACATATTAATTTCACCGAAAACGCGAACCGAATTCCGGTTCGAAGGAGGGGCTGACCCCGTACAACCTATGTGTGTATATTGTGCATGGAATTGCATGGAATATGATGATTTAATGTCAAGGTTGATATTTATTGATTTAATTCTAAGACTTGGTTTAGTCTTTAGTAATAATATGATATAGACCCTATCTAGTGTGATATGTGGTAAGTCATAGGTCGGGTGGAGTACCCAGGGATCGGGCGTGTATCCTCAAAACTCGGTTATAGGGTGGAGTACCCAAGGATCGGACGGTTATCCTCAAAACTCGGTTATATAGGGTGGAGTACCCAAGGATCGGGCGGTTATCCTCAAAACTCGGTTATATAGGGTGGAGTACCCAAGGATCGGGCGGTTATCCTCAAAACTCGGTTACAGGGTGGAGTACCCAAGGATCGGGCGTGTATCCTCAAAACTCATAAGATTACATTTAATGATCTAGGACCGGGCGGTGTCCTTATGATAATTTATTTGAACAAGGAGGAGTTCTATACACTCATAGGTATATGGGTGGGTTGGGATTTAAGTCAAGGATATTGGCTACTATTATTTTCCCAAATAAACAATGACCTACGGGTCGGGTATTTCCAAGTGTATGCATACTAATATGTATTTCAAACTTGGGGGGAAGGACTATACGTATATGTATCACCCTATGTTTGGGTCTTATACTTGAAACGTTAGTTATTCTACATTTAGCTTGCTACTCGCTCGGTACTTGTACTGACCCCTTCGGGGGGCCCCACCATTTCAGGTTGAAGCTAAGGCTAGCTATCCATACTTTGCTTGGTGAAGTATTCCAAAGGAAGACGTGGTTCGTGCTTCCTTTACTGTTTTAAACTACAAACTTGCTCATGGATATTTTGTAATAAATACATTTGTTTTGGGCCTGCGTGCCTACGTTTTGGCCAAGTGTGGCCCACGATTGAATATTGAATATTTCCGCTATTCGTTCAACCCTATTATGTGATGTTGTTATGTATGTTTACTTACTGAGTATGGTATGGACTATGTTCATGGACGCCTTGTTTGACTAAGTCACGTTGACTCGTGGGTGACGTCATTTAGTCATACGGCGGTTGTACACGCGCTCAGATGCGGTCTGGGGCGTGACAATTAAGTGGTATCAGAGCCATCTCAGTTTCTAAACTATGTGATCAACCTCTCACAAGAGATTTTACAAAAGAATTTTACCGAAAACCATGAGCATTGTATTTTGGCGCTTATAGAACTATTGTTACCTAAGTTGCAAGGTCTCTGGTTGTTAAGATGGTACCCTTAACAATTGGTATGGCGGTGACTCGGGCCAATACGTGTCTATAACGTTTTCCGTCAATTGACATTGATTGGAGTCTAACGACTCGTCCAAATTCCTTTCAGAAATGGAGGGTAGACGCATGCAGACCAGAAACAATCCGGGAGGGCAAGCACCGATAGCTTCTATTGAAGCTAGCCGGGCTGCATCTCGAAGCTCCAGAGGTGGAAGAGGAGGCCGTCGAGGCCGTGGAGGTCGTGGGGGCCATCGAGCCCAAACAGTGAGTGACGGCCATGTGAGTTCGGTGTACGAGACTAACACCGAGGACTACGACTCTACTTATGTTCCCGAAACGGAGCATGAGGAGACCCCATATGATGGGGGCGATTTCCACACCGATGATGAAAATGATGATGAGAGTGATGCCCGGTTTGCCCAAATGGGGGAACTTCTAGCGTGGTATCAAAAGGAGAAACAGAGGAGAGACATGAGACGCCAAGCGAGGTATGCTTCTCAAGGTGTTTCGGCCCAAGGAAGCCGGGGATCTTCAAGGGCCACACCGGTGGTGCCACAAGGTGGGCATGAAGGAGGTTTTGTGGTGAGAATCTCCAAATACCTCAAGGAGGCTAGGGCCTTGGGGTGTAGGTCCTTTGACGGCACCGGCGACATTACCGTTGCCACCGATTGGATCAAGAAGGTGAAGGATGCATCGAGAGACATGCAAATTTCACCGGACGTGAAGCTAACCGTCGCTTCACGGTTGCTTGAAGGGATGGCTTCTACATGGTGGGAAGGTGTGGAAGGGAAATACCGCGGGGACATCTCATGGGAGAATTTTGAGCGGGAATTTTATGCCCAATACTACTCCGATTTCGAGGTTAATGTGAAAAGGAGGGAGTATACCAACCTCAAGCAGAAGGAGGGTTGCACCGTTAAACAACTAGAGCAAGAGTTTAGAACCTTGGCTAGGTTCTTACCGGAGTATGCGATTGATGAGGACCGCATGACTGAGCACTTCTGGGATGCTTTACTCTTAGACATCCGAGATCGTGCTACGTACTCACGCCTCATGACTTTTAGTGAGGTGGTAGAACAAGGCATGCTGGGGGAGGCCCAGTGGAATGAAAGGAAAGCAAGAGATGCCGAAGAGGCAAAGAAGAGGAAGTGGAATAGTTCGGGGCCGCCCGATCATTCCCGAAGGAACAACCACGGTGGTGGTGGTGGTGGCTCATTCAAGGCACCGGCTCCACCGGCAAAGAAGAATAGGGACGCGAGGTGGCACGTAGGGCTGAGCAAAACCCGATCCGACCCAAAAACCCGATATTTTTTTCGGATATTATCCGAACCGAAGTGGATATCCGACCCGAAAAACCCGAAACCGAAAATCCGATTAGTATTGGGCCTAGACCGGGTGGCGGGTAGGGTTTGTGAAATCCCAACCCGACCCGCCCGAATATCCGAAATATATGTTAGTGTGTACTTTGAATATTTAAATTAATACTTGTGTTCAATTATTTGTGTTATTATTTGTGCAATTTGTATTAAATTATTTGTGTAAATTGAATGTGTAGTGAACTAGTGTGTACAATTTTTGTTAAAGTGGCATTCCAACACTTTAACTATCCAATTATAATGTGTTTTGATATAACCAAAATATCCGAAATATATTAAATTATGTAGTGTGTACTTTGAATATGTTAAATTAATACTTGTGTTCAATTATTTGTGTAATTATTTGTGCAATTTGTGTTAAATTATTTGTGTAATTTGGAAGTTTAGTGCACTAGTGTGTACAATTTTTTTCAAAGTGGCATTTAAACACTTTAATTATCCAATTATAATTTTTTAATATAACCGAAATATCCGAAACCCGACCCGATATCCGAAAATATCCGACTTAAAAAATATCCGAAATACCCGATTTGAAATATCAAAGGGTCGGGCCTAGTATTTAAATTAAAAAACCCGAACGGGTTTAGGGTTCGCAAACCCGACCCGCCCGAACCCGACCCGTGCACACCCCTAGTGGCACGGACCTAGGCCACAAAACCCGGGGGCACCTAGATGTCCCAATTGCTCAAAACAGCACTTTGGGAAGTGCAATGAACCACCGAGATGTTTTAAATGCGGGAATGCGGGCCATATGAAGGCCAATTGCCCTCAATTGATGCAAGAGAGCGCATCGGGAGCCGGGGGAGGGGCCATGACGGGAAGGAACCGTGCGGGACCGTCGCACGGTGGCACGGGAAGAGGCGGCGCGTCAACAAGCAATGCCGCGTCCGTTAACCAAGGCGGGGCCCAAGCGAGGGTCTACGCGATGACCGAGGCCGATGCCTGGGCTAACCCCGACTCTGTTGCAGGTAATTCCTTGTTCATACTTGTAATGTTCATATACATGTGTGTTTTAAGCTTTAGGGAGCAATTACGAGTTAACCGACGGCATTTCCGGCTCGTTTTCGGGCGAAAAACGAAGTTGGACTGCCCAGGGATGAACCGGCGCCGGTCTGGGCTTGACCCGGCGCCGGTCTGGTGTAAAATGATGAACCGCGGGCTGACAGTAGCTTACCCGGCGCCGGCCAGGGGGGCAACCCGGCGCCGGTCCGGAAAAATTTCCCGGAGGGTGCTATCCAGTAGCTTACCCGGCGCCGGCCAGGGGGGCAACCCGGCGCCGGTCCGGGGAAAATTTTCTGATATTTCGCTCCAGGGGTGAACCGGCGCCGGTCTGGGCCATACCCGGCGCCGGCCCAGTTCACTTTTGCCACTTTTCGATTCCAGTACCTTACCCGGCGCCGGCCAGGCCTATACCCGGCGCCGGTCCAGTGTATTGTCGTCCAAAAAATTTTCGTTTAGCCCTATTTTCGACCCGGTACGTGTGTAGTGTGTCTTACATGACTTATATATGTAGGAACCTTAAAGATCAATGGTAGAAACGCAAGAATTCTCATTGATACCGGGGCACAACGTTCATTCGTGAGTGAAACGTTTGCCGAAAGTTTAGGCGTACCGTTGATAGCAATGACCCAACCCTTGTTGGTCTCTACACCGTTGGGAGACGATGTGGAGAGGAAACACTATTATCCATCGTGTGAGGTAGAAGTAACGGGTCAACCCTTGACTTGTGACTTTGTACCTCTAAGTATGTTGGAATTCGATGCAATCCTGGGGATGGATTGGCTCGAGAAGTATCATGCTCGGGTAGATTGCTACGCCAAGGTGTTAGAGCTCGAAGACGCTGATGGAAACGCTCTACGTTTCGAGGGAGATCGGGGAGGATCTCATAGCTGTATCATATCCGTGATGAGGGCACGAAAGATGATGAAGAAGGGATGCCACGCATACCTTGCTTACGTGGTTGACGAAACAAAGAAGGAGGCTGACATCAACGATGTACGCGTCGTGTGCAAGTATCCGGACATCTTTCCCAAAGACTTACCGGGACTTCCACCCGATAGAGAGATCGAGTTTGTGATCGAAGTAGAGCCGGGAACAAAACCCATTTCGATTCCTCCTTATCGAATGGCACCGGCAGAGCTTCAAGAATTGAAGGTCCAATTGCAAGAGCTATTGGACAACGGCTTCATTAGACCTAGTCATTCACCGTGGGGAGCACCGGTACTCTTCGTGAAGAAGAAGGATGGTACATTGAGAATGTGCATAGACTACCGACAGTTGAACAAGGTCACAATCAAGAATAGGTATCCTTTACCGAGGATTGATGACTTGTTCGATCAACTTCGGGGGGCTATGGTGTTCTCAAAGATTGATTTGAGGTCGGGTTATCACCAGTTGAAGATCAAGGAGAGTGACATACCCAAGAGTGCATTCCGCACTAGATATGGTCACTATGAGTTTCTTGTGATGTCATTTGGGTTAACCAATGCACCGGCAGCATTCATGGACTTGATGAACCGAGTGTTTAGTGAATACTTAGATCAATTTGTGATAGTATTCATTGATGACATCTTGATATACTCCCAGAACGAGGAGGAGCATGAATACCACTTGAGACTTGTACTTGAACGACTTAGAGAAAAACAACTCTTTGCCAAGTTCTCCAAATGTGAATTTTGGCTTAAAGAGATTGGCTTTCTCGGGCATGTCATATCCGGTTCGGGCGTTGCTGTGGATAACGCCAAGATAAAAGCCATCATTGATTGGGAGAGACCCAAAAATGTGAAAGAAATACGTAGTTTCCTTGGCCTAGCGGGATACTATCGTAAGTTCGTAGAGAAATTTTCCGTGTTGGCATCTCCATTGACGAAGCTCACAAAGAAGGGGGCTAAGTTTATATGGGATGACAAATGTGAGAGAGGGTTTCTTGAACTGAAGAAACGACTCACCGAGGCACCAGTTCTTACTCTACCCAAGCAGGGGATAGGGTACGATATCTATAGCGATGCTAGCATCCAAGGACTTGGGTGTGTGTTGATGCAAAGGGGTAAGGTGATTGCCTACGCTTCAAGGCAATTGAGGAAACATGAAGTGAACTACCCTACTCACGATCTAGAGTTGGGGGCGGTGGTGTTTGCACTGAAAATTTGGAGGCATTATCTCTATGGGGAGACATGTCACATTTATACCGATCACAAGAGCTTAAAATATGTATTCACTAAGAAAGAGTTGAATATGAGACAGAGGAGATGGATGGAGTTGATCAAGGACTACGACTTGATCATCGAGTACCATCCCGGAAAGGCCAATGTAGTGGCCGATGCACTGAGCAGGAAGAGTACGTCAGGGACGTTACTCACATGTCTACAGGCATTGAGGGCACGCGTAGAGGTGTCCGCGTGTGGGACCCTCATTGCTAGATTCGAGGTTAGGCCTACGTTGCTGAGTGAGATCAGTAGATGTCAGGCCGCTGATGAGGAATGTCAGAGGATCCGTGAACGGATCCTTGAGGGACCCGTTGAGAACTTTCGTATACGTGATGATGGTCTGTTGTTATTTAAGGATCGTGTTTGCATACCAAAGGATGAAGAGCTCCAAAGGTCCATACTAGAGGAGGCTCATTCTTCGGCCTATGCCATGCATCCAGGGGGTACTAAGATGTACCGGGACTTGAAAGAAAGTTATTGGTGGTCAGGTATGAAGAGGGACATCGCAGAATACGTGAGCCGATGCCTTACTTGCCAACAAGTTAAGGCGGAGCATCAGCACCCAGCGGGGCTTTTGCAGCCACTTACCATTCCAGAATGGAAGTGGGAACATGTGACCATGGACTTCGTGGTAGGGCTACCACGGACGGTGAACAACTATGACGCGGTTTGGGTAGTGGTTGATAGGCTCACCAAGAGCGCACACTTCTTACCTATCAACATTACTTATCCTCTTGAAAGGTTGGCCAAGTTATATGTGGAGGAGGTTGTGAGATTGCATGGAGTCCCGATATCCATTGTCTCGGATAGGGATCCACGATTCACATCCAGGTTTTGGCCAAAGTTTCAAGCATCTTTGGGTACTAAACTGAAGTTTAGCACAGCCTTTCACCCACAGACAGATGGACAATCTGAGCGGGTGATACAGATTTTGGAAGACATGCTTAGGGCATGTGCCTTGGAGTTCCAAGGGAGTTGGGACAAACACCTAGCTTTAGTGGAGTTTGCCTATAACAACAGTTATCAGGCAAGTATTGGCATGCCTCCGTACGAGGCACTGTACGGGAGGAAGTGTAGGACACCATTGTGTTGGGACGAGGTTGGTGAGGCCAAGCTCGAGGGAATAGAACTTGTTGAGATCACCAAGGCTAAGGTGAAAATCATTCGTGACAGACTTAAGGCTGCCCAAGATCGGCAGAAGAGCTATGCAGACAAACGGCGAAGGCCGTTAGAGTTTGAGGTCGGGGATGAAGTTTTTCTAAGAATTTCTCCTTGGAAAGGTATCATCCGATTCGTATCAAGGGGTAAGCTTAACCCCCGATACATTGGTCCGTTTGAAATCCTGGAGAGGATTGGGGCCGTAGCTTATCGTCTCAAGTTAACACCGGAACTTGAGAAAATTCATGATGTGTTTCATGTATCGATGCTCAAGAAGTATGTGCGGGACCCGTCACATATTCTTGAGAAGCCACCGGTGGAGATCCGAGAGGACTTGCAATACGCAGTAGAACCGGTAAAGATAGTGGGCCAACAGGTAAAGCAGCTTAGGAACAAGGAGATTCCTATGGTAAAGGTGCTTTGGAGGAGTGATCGAGTCGAAGAAGAAACCTGGGAGACCGAGGTCTCAATGAGGGAGCAATACCCGTTTCTTTTCGATTAGACACGTGGATTTCGGGGACGAAATCCCAAATAAGGGGGGGTGAACTTGTAACACCGTCCCCAAATATATTTACCGTTATGTAAATTATGTATTGAATATGGTGTATTGAGTAATGAATTTACGAGGTTGTAAATTTTTGTTATTTCTTTTGCGTGAATAGTAAATTCCACGTGGGGCCCACACTCGGAGCGGGGGTAACCCGATAACGCGAGACCACATGTTATATTCATCTTGGTCTAGATAATAGTTACATGGTGGTGGACATTCATAATGGGCCATGATAAAGGCATTGGGTTGACCGGTTTGGCAAATAGGGCCCAATTACCGGTATTGGTAATTCAACATATAACAGCCCGAAATGAATTTCGGGGGCTTATAAATTAAAGTTGGGGAATGTATATTCATTATGAGGGTCATAATGATTGAAAACACATATTATATTTTATTTGACCAGATAAAATAAAATATAGTTAAACTAGTCCGAGAAATACAACTTTCGGGGCCGAATGTACACGTCGGGACAACATGGGATGACCTCCCACATGAGTGGGGGCCACCCCACGTTTTTATGGGCTATTGAGACAAGGGAGGGCTGCTCAATGTCATAGGGAGGTGGCTGGATGATTTAATTGGCATCAAACAAGTGTGGACCTCACTCCCACACTTATTTGCTAAGTAAGACAAGGAGGAAGGTCTCCTCACTCCCACCCCTATCACTCAGCTCGACCCAGCCCCCAAAGAGAGAGAGGAAGAGCTCTGAAAATCCTCCATCTCCATAGCCAAGAAAGCTCAAACAAGCAAGGAGCTCAAGGGAGAAGATTATAGGAGGAGAGAGCTAGGAAGAAGTGTGAAAATTAAGGTAATAACCTTATCATAACTTTTCCTTTATTTTTCTTCTACCATATGAGTTATATATCATATGAATAACCCCTAGGATGGTTCTACATGCCCAAAGTGTAGAACAATGGGTTGAAAGATGGTTATAAGTCCAAGAACGGACTTAGAAGCCAAAGAGACCGGCTCACCGGAAAATAACCTTTTAGAGGTTATTTGTATTGATTTGGGTTTTGTGATGATAAAACCTTGTTAGGCACTTGTAAAGGGTGATTTAAGAACTTTCACGAAGTTGAAAGAGTCGCCGGAGTTGTCACCGGAGTTCATCAAAGTTCGCTGGAGTTCCATCGGAGTTCAACCGGGAAGGGTAGAACTTCACAACGCTCATTCGAGGTGAGTGGACGGCTTAATGTCTTATAACTCTTGGGTTAAGTATGAGATTACCTAAATAAATGTTATAAGTATTCATAATGATGTTTAAAAGAGTTTAAGCATGTAATTAGCCTAGGTAATTAGGCCTATGTGAATAAAACTACATGATGATGCATGTGAAGTATATGAAAAATGTATAAAAACATTTGTGATGTTTTGGATGACCAAAATGGCATTTATTGGTTGTTTTAGACATGATATAGGTTGTATAAAAATTTCGGGTCAAACGGATCACGTTTCGGGGGTCAACTCGGGGGTCAACGGACCGTTGACCCAAAACTCCGAACATACCCGGCGCCGGGTATAGGGCATACCCGGGGCCGGGTAAGCTACTGCCTCCACATATTAATTTCACCGAAAACGCGAACCGAAGTCCGGTTCGAAGGAGGGGCTGACCCCGTACAACCTATGTGTGTATATTGTGCATGGAATTGCATGGAATATGATGATTTAATGTCAAGGTTGATATTTATTGATTTAATTCTAAGACTTGGTTTAGTCTTTAGTAATAATATGATATAGACCCTATCTAGTGTGATATGTGGTAAGTCATAGGTCGGGTGGAGTACCCAGGGATCGGGCGTGTATCCTCAAAACTCGGTTATAGGGTGGAGTACCCAAGGATCGGGCGGTTATCCTCAAAACTCGGTTATATAGGGTGGAGTACCCAAGGATCGGGCGGTTATCCTCAAAACTCGGTTATATAGGGTGGAGTACCCAAGGATCGGGCGGTTATCCTCAAAACTCGGTTACAGGGTGGAGTACCCAAGGATCGGGCGTGTATCCTCAAAACTCATAAGATTACATTTAATGATCTAGGACCGGGCGGTGTCCTTATGATAATTTATTTGAACAAGGAGGAGTTCTATACACTCATAGGTATATGGGTGGGTTGGGATTTAAGTCAAGGATATTGGCTACTATTATTTTCCCAAATAAACAATGACCTACGGGTCGGGTATTTCCAAGTGTATGCATACTAATATGTATTTCAAACTTGGGGGGAAGGACTATACGTATATGTATCACCCTATGTTTGGGTCTTATACTTGAAACGTTAGTTATTCTACATTTAGCTTGCTACTCGCTCGGTACTTGTACTGACCCCTTCGGGGGGCCCCACCATTTCAGGTTGAAGCTAAGGCTAGCTATCCATACTTTGCTTGGTGAAGTATTCCAAAGGAAGACGTGGTTCGTGCTTCCTTTACTGTTTTAAACTACAAACTTGCTCATGGATATTTTGTAATAAATACATTTGTTTTGGGCCTGCGTGCCTACGTTTTGGCCAAGTGTGGCCCACGATTGAATATTGAATATTTCCGCTATTCGTTCAACCCTATTATGTGATGTTGTTATGTATGTTTACTTACTGAGTATGGTATGGATTATGTTCATGGACGCCTTGTTTGACTAAGTCACGTTGACTCGTGGGTGACGTCATTTAGTCATACGGCGGTTGTACACGCGCTCAGATGCGGTCTGGGGCGTGACACCCTCCGTCCCTATTATAGCTTCCAAATAGGTTTGGCACAGAGTTTAAGGTAGTGGGTATTGTGTGGTGGAGAGTTGTGTAGAGGAGAGAGAAATGTGTAAGAATTGCTGTGAACCACAAATTCTGGCCAAAAAGGGAAAGTGGAAGTTTTAATTGGGACGGACGAAAAAGGAAAGTTGGAAGTTTATTTAGGGACGGAGGGAGTACATCAACTGTTTGAAAAGGCCCACTTTGACTAAGTACAAGGATCGAGGATTCGAGGGAGTGTTACTATATACCTAAACCGTCAAACGTAAGGCATGTGCGATGTACGGACTAGGATTGATGGTGATGTGGAACAGCAAATTTGGCCCTTTGCGTGTTGTCTATATATGAAGTACTCGTACTATAGTATGGACTCAATTATTGTTCATTCTTTGCTCAGTACGTTTATATAGTCCGTATCTTTCTTTGTTGATACATCTGAGAGAACAATTCAAGTTAAGCTAGCGAGCTATCATGGCACCGCCTCAGCGTCGGAATGAAAACATCAATGATAAAAGAGATTCTCTGTGCATCACTTTCCTCGTCGCCATCGTATGCGCAGGATTTGTGACGTATACTGTAGCCAGCTTACTCAAAGTCCGCAAATACACCGGCGACTACCCCATCTTCACCCTGCAAAAAGCCGCGGTACACAACCTCAACCTCACCGCCATTACCGGAGCGGACTCCTCTTTTCTCCTAGACACGAGCATAAACATCACGCTGCTCTACCAAAACCCAAACGGCCACGTGGCAATCTCCTATGACCGTCTCGCCGTCAACACCTTGTATTTGGGCGAGCTCGTTACTGTTCCGATCATTCTTCCTCCGTCAGTTCAGCCCCCAAAGAATGCCAACTCTTTATCGGCATTCTTGAACGGACATTCTGCTCCGGTGGGTGGGGCGGGCTTGGAAAAGATGCCGCTCATTCCGATCAACATCACGGTCGAGGGCTGGGTTACTTGGGACTCTAGCTACCTTTCGAAGGAAGGAAAACTGCATGTCATTTGCCCATGCTATCTTCGGTCGGGTTACGCCGGGGACTATAATTTACGCCAGAGTTGCACGGTTGACCTCGATCAGCATGCCTTGAAGACGACTTAATTAATCCACTATACGGAGTATATATATAATTAATCATTACTAATTAAATATTATTGTGTTTTATACGGAGTACTATTAATTACTACTATATACATGCATAAGTACTCCATATTATTAATTAGCTAATAGATCGATGCATCACGCATGTAGTTGATAACTCATACTCCATAATACTTCGAATATGTGGTGTATAATTATGCAATGGAGTATGTTTTACGTAGTATTAATTAATGAAGTAATTACGTAGTATTAAATATGTGTGTTAGTGTGTATGCATGTCTTCAAGCATTGATAAATGTCTTTGCTCTTATCTTATACTCCTTATTAATTACTCCGTACTAATCTTAACGAGTTAACAGTGTAAAAGTGTAAAACAGTAAATTACAATACATAATTCTACTTAATTAGGAGGACCTTAAATGAAACATGTTTTATTTTATAAGTAGGGTTTTCCTGTCGTAATGTCGTAATAAACGAAAACAATTTTAATGATCATGCATGTATACTAGTGCATTTTATTTATGTTTTAATTTAGTTCTATTCAAGGAATTTTTATATTACTCGCTCCGTCTCAATTTGTTTTGTAAAGCCAACATTTTTTTGTCAACACTCCCTATTTATAGTTAACTCAATTTTTAATAATTAAAATTTACATATTCAAAAATTACATTAAAATTTCTTCAAAGTTGTAAACTCCAAATTAGAATTTAATTAAAAATTGACATCATAATTAAGTGAACAATGCGAGACTGTTTGACTAAAAAAAGTCAAAATTACAAATCAATTTGAGACAGAGGTAGTACTATATTAGTATACTTAGTAGAGTATATGTTTGCATTACTATTAACAGAAAAACGAAAATTTGGTACAGCTAGCGGCGACAGAAAAATATAGGGAGTACAACATAAGAAGACTAGCTTAACCAAGCTTTGAGACAAAATTAAATACGAGTATTGGAGTTGAGCAAATTAAAGAACCGAAGAAATACTATGCATTAGAGAGTGCAGAAGTGGATATGACAATCAGGTGTGAACGGTAAAACAGAAAGTCTAATACGATAGTAATTACTAATTAGTAGTACTTCGTATATTTCTCAAATAGATTGAGACATCATCGTGTGGACTTATAACAACCCAAATTTTAGTATAGAAACTCCTTACCAAATATCACAAAATCACAAACCCCGATTATCAGTGTTGTCTCCCCCGTAAATTGGTATATGATGTTATCTAGCCTGGAAATTCACCGAAAACATATTAATTAGTTGTAACAACTTCATTTTAGTCAATAAAAAAGTTATCAGCTAAAGTAAGAATGATTTCTTTTGAACTGAAATTTGCTGGTCTGGTCTGATCTGGTTTGATCTGGTTTGTTTAAGTCTGGTCTGGTAAACGTCTGGTCTCTGTGTATTTTGTAACTGTCCAAGTCTGGTCTGATCTGATCTGGTTTGGTCTGGTCTGGGATTGAAAACAGTCTAAAAGAAAACATCCTAATTTCGGAACGGCGGTAGAATTGCGAGAGGTCTCCTTCACAGAATCACAGCTTCAATTTAGTCACTATATCATGAGGAGCGGCAGAGGGTAACATCATATTCTCATGTCCAAAATGTCATCATTTAATTTGGAAGTGTTCTTATAAATTAAATGATGTAGTGAAACTATAAACTAAGATAGCCTCCAATCCTCCTTTCCTTCAATAGGAAAGCTATGGAAATACGGAGTAAAACCTAAGGTTTATATGAATGATATACAATGTAAAAGTTTTTCTTAGAAATGTATTATTTGTGCCAAGCGCATTGGCATTCAATTCCATGATACCACTATGAATCTTTGACACGTCCATATGAGGTCACAAGTTCAAATTTCATTTCAATCAACAATTGTTAAATAGGTCCATGTACTTTCGTGAAAAAGTCAATCAGGCAATCAAGTCCATCAAGGTAAAAAAATTAACCAAATTTGCCATTTGAGCGGTAATCAACCGATAACCCTAGTACTTGTTGATGTGGAGGCTGACATTTATGTAATTTCCATGTGTATGTTGTGTTTTTATTTATAGAGTTAATTCTCTAAAAAGATCAAAAAAGTGACCCAAGGGAACAAATAGGACTACATGTTTTTTATTCCCTTTAGTAGGACTATTTATTTTCCCAAATGATTTCAGTACGTTTGCTTCAATTCTAATCAATTTTAGCATGTTGTGATCCGCGTTTTCAAGTGAGTGATTATTCAAATCCTAATCCATAAAACGAACTATCCAGAGTGATTTGAGGTCAGTTTTGATTGTTTTTTGTGCTATGAGGTTGGATTTCCAGTGCAAGATCTTTAATATGTACAAATATGTTAATTATCCGATTAGGCTTGTGATTAAACAAAATTACAACATCAAAAGTGGATACAATAAAAAATTATGGAACTATATCAATAATTTTTTTCTATATGTAAATTAAAAGTTACTTAACCATCATTAAGGCTCTGTTTGCAACTACTTGTGCTTAAATAAAAGCACTTTGGGGAAAAAGTGATTAGTAGTAAAAGTTGGTAGTGTTTGGTAAAATAAGTGCTTTTTGTGTAATAGAAAAAATAAAAAGTAGATTCTACACGAAAATCGAGGAAGTAAAAGTTGGTAGTGTTTAGAAAAATAAGTGCTTTTTTCTTAAAAAAAAGCCAAAATCACTTTTTTTAATTGGTTGCAAACAAGCCCTAAAGGATAGGGAAGGGGGTAAAAGTACATTCTTGATAGTGTAGGTGTGTAAGTGACAATAAATCAAACTTTAAGGGGGGTGAATGGTAATTTCCCTTTGAGAAATAAAATAAGTGGTACAAATCAAAAGTAATGTGTCATGCAATGAAATAGGTGTGCAAATATAAACTTCTAAACCGTCAATAAAGATACTACATGATATAAACTTCTATGTAGACAATATTCAAGACAAACGTGGTTGGTCGTATTGTCCATCTAAGTATAAATTTCAATTAAGATTAACTTGTTACCCTCAAGACCTAGAGATGGCAACAGGCATATTACCGTATCAGACCTTTTGGATAATTTTTCCGCCACATAACCGTCCCATTACCCAATGGGTTTATTTGTATTTAAACCATAACCGCCCCCAACGGGTAACGGATATAACTGTGGGGTCCGCAGGTAATCAATAATCACTGTATTACATGAGTTATTGATATTTTAATATAAAACCAATATATTAAAAGGAAAAAAAATGATATCTCCTAGACGACTCTAAATGTGAGAGGCCACTTAAGAGTTTTCTACATCTATTAGGCAAGAAAAAAGGCAACCTAAATTTATTTGAACTTCAAAATACTTATATTGAAAATATCTAGAATGGCAAAAAGATGCCCAATTTGATTTATTATTCCTCCACTTCCACCATAATTTCAACGAGTAAGCCTTCTCAATATCAACAAGAGATCTAATATTCAAACCACCCTCATCATAGGCTAAACACAGATCTTTCCACCTTATCCATTGAGCTTTATGTTTAGTATCATTTGACCCCCATAGGAAATTAGTTATTCTCTTATGAAGACTCTTGATAACAGCCTTAGGCAGAGTGTCAACAGCCAATATATGCAAAGGGATAGTATTAAGAACATGTTTAATAAGCACCAGTCTCCCCCCAAAGCTTAAATTTTTCTGCTTCCATGTTGATAACTTCTTATCAAAGCTTTGGAAAATACCCTGACAGTAATTTTTCCTGTTTATTCCTTTGTGCAGAGAAGATCCAAGATACTTCATAGGCAAATTGATTTTAGTCATACCCAGGAGCCTCTCCATGTTCCTGATTTTAGAAAAAGTAGTTAAATAAGTCAAATATAAACTATAGAAGTTGTATCGTGTTAGTTAATTTATGTAACGTACCTCGAAAGTACTACACCGGAAGTTTAAAATTTTTCCAAACAAATCTTTCCTAATTATGACAAAACAATAAATTTAAAAAAAAAAAAATAACATATCTGAATTAGAACTTACATATCTTCTGGTCCAGTGGTGATAATCTTGACTTTAGATATCCACGTGATTTGTCCTTTCCGAAAGAATGGTTATTAGATCTCCCTAAGAGAGGCTAAGAAATCTCTTCGCTGGGAAATAAATTGGTAATACTGAATCTTGAAAATTTGATTTGGATATTTTTTGAGTTCAATTGGAGGATGCTAAGAATACATGTCTCCAACTTTCTGCATAAATTGCAGCTAAGTAGTCTACTTTAATTTTATGCTTCTTCACTTCAATATAGAAGCTTAATAATACATTTATGTTCAATGTTTACTAAAGTGTCCAGCCACATGAATTCCTTATATAATCTAACTATAAAAATAATCTTAAAAATGTTGGGTGATACTAGCTATTTGCATTTTGAGTCTACTTTTACTAATCTCTTTGTAATAATTTACATGAAGATAAATTTGTGTACGTAAATATACTTTCAATTGTTATTTACTATTTATTATAATTATAATTGAAAGAAATAATTATCCCCCATATGACTAAAACACTTTCACTTTCCCAATCTATGACCAAACTAGTTTTTTTCTCAAAATATTACCTAAATTGTATTTTTAATTAAAATTCGTAATTAATAAATAATCAAATTATTTCTATGGACAAATTTACCCTTTATGTTATATCCATAAAACCCTAAGCTCCTACTCTTTTTCTCCAACCCTAGCAACTAGACGCAAAAGATCTCTGGCTTCCTGCACTCCCCGCACGCCTTGCTGCCACCGGCTCACCATCCGCCGCCGTTCAATAGCACGACCACCGCCATCTGTCCATCTACTCGCAGGTTTCAAGGCCACCCCCAATCCCTCGCTAGTTCGCTGCTGGCTTCGCCAAAAATCGACCTCGCAGCACGCAACCTCCATCCCTAGACCCGCGTGTCGCTGCCGTCCCAAGCCCTCAGCGTCGACGTCGTCCCGATCCCTGTTCGTCAACACTGTCTCTGACCCCTCCTTGTCGCTGCCAAACCAGTCCCCTCCATGGTCGCTGCCAACCGCACTCCAAGTCGCTGCCGCTAAGCTGCGCCCCTCCGTCGCTCCAAGAACTCAAATTTTTCAGTCAAGGCGGCTGAAGTTGATGGCGGACCGAGGTTGAAGACGAACCCTGGGTTGAAGACGATGCAAGATAATGTGCCGTGAATAATTTACATTTAATGACATGAACATCACAAGAAGTGCAATGAGTTATGACACAAATTAAAGTGCAATGATATGGCAAGAAGTGCAATAATGTAAAACATGCAATGACATGAAAAGAAGTGCATTAAAAAGGACATGAAAAAGTCTATAAATTCATAGCATTTTATGTAATATTGTGCTATAACTCCATCATAAAGTGCATTATATTTAACTAGATCTAAAAACTAAAGTTATGAAATCTAAAAAACGCTAATTTCATAACATTTTTGTTATGTGGTGCTGTGAATATCGCCATAAAGTGCAATAAATGTAGTGCAATGACCACTTCATAAATTGCATTATTTTTACCCGGACGAAATTAGTGTAAAATGCATATTTTTAAAAAAAGGTTATTTTTGTCCTTCCACAATTTAATATAAAGAAAATATCTTTTTTTTTTCAATTTTTGGTCATATTTCGGGAAGAAAACATAACTACTCACATTTCGAGAAACTCACTTTGTTTTAGTCATATCCCGGGAATTTTTCCTAATTGAAAATGTCTCCTGAATGGAGGGAGACGTCATACTGATAAAGTGGACATCAACTAACAACATATCTTCCATAACATTGAGAACGATGAGACTACACAATTATTATTTGAACAACCTCCTCAAGATGAGATTATTGTGAAACTAAAGTTGGTGCATCCACTCGTGGTTCAACTATTAATAAGAAGCTCAAAGCGGTCAAGATAGAGAAGCCGTGATATTATTCACCTTTAAATTTTGTTTCCCTTTCACATTTTGCATTTAAATGTTTTGAATTGTTATTTATCTTTTTTTTTTGTTTTTTTTCAAGTAAGACGTTTTCATCAGATAATTAATATTTTCTTAGAATCTCATCCACTTGAACTCATTGACGTTGTGATTGCATGTTCTCATCAAACTCACATTTCTTTTTTTAATTTTTTTTATTTAAATTGATTTCCATATCCTAGACCAGATTACATCGAAACAGATCAGACTAGATCAGAAAATTTCATAGAGCATCTCACATTCATATTATCAATCGAAAATAATTTTAGTTTTAGTTGTAGTTTTAGAATATAACTTTCGTTTAATTATACTTTTAACTTAAGAATGACACCTTAACTTTCGTATAATTATATTTTTAAATCTATATACGTAGATAGGGTAGAAACCAAGTACCATCAATTGTGTGAGTGGTAGCTCAAAATTTTTAGCTTCTTAATATTTATGCACATTTAAACACATATTTCACAAATTATTGCTATTATTGTGATCCTACCATACCTTTTGTTGGAAAGATAGTGGTATTGGGTGGTGATCCCACCATACCTTTTGTTGGAAAGATAGTGGTATTGGGGGATTCTTCTAAAATATATTGTTTTTGTCCTCCAAAGGACACAAGATAAGATATTGTACAAGCAACTTGAATTCATTATTTCTGTGATCATACACTAGGTGTTGAAGTTGACAAAAATTATGAGACTCGAGTGCGTGGGAGGAACATCTTATGCATTAGAGATTGAAAACCTTATTGGGTGGATTTAGAAGATAAGAGATAGGGACCTAATTAAGGAACGGTGATGATGGAGAATCAATGTTGACATCCGCTCCTATGACTGATGGTCCTATTGAAGCTATTGTTAAGATCACTTATCTCAATTTTGAAATGCATTGTAATGACATTTCTTATTTAAATTCAAAGGCAATTCATGCCCTAATCATTGATGAATGTGACAAGATCGCAGATTGATATGTTGGGGCTAACTCCTGGTGAGGTGAAGAGATACTTAAGCTCGAATTCAACATCTTCTAATTCAGACGTTGCATTTCAAGAGATCCATTCTCCAGAATTTCACAATAGCATTAAATGTTCAGGTGTGCCAAGTCATGAGCTGAAACTCCAACTGATGCTAATGAGGAATATCGACCGTTCCCCCGAATTTTGTAATGGCACTAGCTTTATTGTCACTAAACTCGAAATCCATATTCTCGAGGCTCAGATGATGTCTAGAACAAATGTAGAACAAAAGTTTCTAATTCTGAAGCTTAGCTTGACTCCATCTGAACTAAAGCTTCGTGTTAGAATATATGTTAAATATATTCTATTCATTATGTATATATTTAGTTACCTTGTTTATAGCCATTTCATTTATTGTATATATTTGTTTCCTTGTTAATCTCTTTGTAAACGTGTATTTAACCACCATTTTGATAATGAGAAAGCACGGTTGAAATCTTTCATGGTATCAGATTAAGCCATTAAGGTTCATTTCTCTGTGACCTTCTCTGGTTTTTTTTTCTCTTTCTTTCTCCTTTCTTCCGCTGCACCCCAGAAATTTGCCCTCATGGCTAACCCCCAAAAATTTCATTCAGCCCTCACTATTACGAATGTCAAAACTCTCATTCCTATCACGTTGGACGCAGACCACGGCCTATACCACTCTTGGGCCGCCCTCTTCAAAGTCCTCGTTCAGGTTCATGACCTTCATCACCATATCATTCCTCCCAAAGAAGAAACAGAGAAAGCTGCCTATGAGGCTACAAAGGCCGCCGACCCTGCTCTCTGGCGGAGATTGGATGCTGTAGTTCTGCAATGGATTTATGGGACTGTTTCCACGGACCTTCTTCATGCTATTCTTCTCAAAGACGACACCGCCTGTGCCGCCTGGACTCGTTTAGAGTCGCTGTTTCAGGACAACAAAGCCTCCCGTGCTGTTCATCTCGAGGCAGAGCTTACGGACCTGAGTTTTGAGAACTTCTCCTCCATTGATAGCTACTGTAATCACATCAAATCTCTGGCCGAACAACTTTCCAATGTTGACGCCGCGGTTCCCAATAGCCGTCTGGTTCTCAAACTTACCGGTGGACTGCCTGAAGCCTACGCCGGAACTGTGGATTTTATTCAAAATCAAGACCCACTCCCTGATATTGAAAGTTGCCGCTCTCGCTTGAAACTGGCCGAGCGTACCATCAAGAACCGCCTCACCAAGGAAGGAACCAACCAGTCACAGGCGGCCCTTGTCTCGTCGAGCAATGTCCAGAACAGTGGATCCTCAGCGGCATCTTCCTCTGCGCCTAAAAGCTCCCGAACCAAGAAGACCAATTCCAAGACTTCTGGACCCAACTCTTCTCCTAATAAAGGCCGTAACTCTGGGTCTTTATATAGCCCTAATTGGCCACCGCAACCATGGGCTTCATGGAATCCTTGGGTAGCCCAATAGGCCATGCCCCCTCCTGGCTACTTCACCCAGCCCCCGCTCTGCTGGACCGGGTATTTAACATATATTCTAACACTTCGGTTCATCACATTCAGCAGAGACAGTTTCCTTTGATGCTTAGTTACGTGATGAACATTAATAAGAGTTAGCAAAAGTCTTTGGAGAGAGTTGGTGTTTTCTTACGTCGTCCGATTTTCACTCATGGACAACTTCAAGTTGTTGTTTCAAGAGTAATCTCTTGTTTGTGTATAACTTTATTATATGTGATGATGACGGAAAAACAGTCAATAAATTTTTTGACATTGTTTACAAGGAAGTATATAATTTGTACTCGCTCTGTCCTATAGACAGAAACTCACAAGGTTTACGATGTTTGACTGCCCATAAAGTTAATTATATTTTTTAGTAAATAAAATTTACATATTGAGATTTAAATTAAAAGTTTTATAATGTCACAAAAAAATTCAAATTTGATTTAATATAATGTCTATCTTCATTGAAAACAATATAATATACGCGTTGTAATATCTTTATCACAACATTTCTATATATTCACATATATTTTATTGCTTCCTATAAATGTTTCCATAGATTGCTATAAATGTTTTTACTTGGAAAATAAATCATGGGCCGGCATCAACATTTTCAAAAATCTATACATTGAAATGTTTTATTCTCCGCTCTTAGATTAAGGGAACAAATGGAGGATTATGGTGTGGTAAAGCCCACAACAATTTATTGGTAGGGAATTCCGTAAATTTTATGCTATATGAAGTACATATTTATTAGTAGGGAGTTTTAATTTTGTAATAAATTTTGATTTATCAAGCGTTAAGACATGATGTTTCAATTTATTTCAGAAATATAAATATATATACTTTACGATTAATCCCATATGTTCATACACTGATACACTCATACCTCATTCTTTTTTTGTCTATACTGTTGCGTTGGTTTTTGTTGAACTCCAGTATTTGTTTCCAAGCCTTCCAAGGTAGTCTTCTTACTTCTTAGGTTGAACTAGTATTTTTTTTGTGGGGACTATTAGCTGTACGCCTGTACGTACCAACTGTACATTTTTTTTTTTTGTCAAAAATGCAAACATAATATACATGTTTCATTCAAGGTCCTCCTAAAAGTGATGTTTTGTAATTTACACCATTAAGATAAGAACAATGACATAGAAATATTCATCAATACTTGAGCACATACACAGATCAGATGCAATTAATAAAATATATGAAGTGCTCGTTAATATAATACGGAATATATCCCGTATTGCATAATTACATTGTTAACTAATTAAGTAGCGCATGCATTTATCTATTTATCTATGCATATATCGTAGATCAGATACGTACTCCTATTATATAGTAATCCTATAATACGAGTAGTAATTTAATATTTTAATATACTAGGTATGAAATCCAATAAGGGAAATATGATAATATTATTATATTGGTAATATCAGTAATTAATGATAATAATGGACTGATTAAGTCTTGAAGACATCTTCATCAACCTCAACATTGCAAGTCTGCTGCAAATCATAGTCCCCGGTATAGCCCGATCTCAGAAAGTAGGGGCAGTTGACATGCATTTTCCCGCTGCACCACTCATGATTCCAATCAGGCCTATCCCAAGCAATCCATCCATCCACAGTAATGTTGACTGGGATGAGCGCCATCTTATCCAAGCCCGTCCCGGCCACCGGGACAGAATGACCATTTAGGAAAGCCGATAAAGCGCCGGCAATTTTGGGCCGCTGAACAGATGCAGGAAGAACGGTGGGAACAACAATGGCCTCTCCAAGATATACGGCGCTGATGGTGAGGCGGTCATAGCTGATTGTGACGTGTCGGTTTGGGTTGAGGTAGAGTATTGTGACATTGACATTGGTGTCAACAAGGAAGGAGGAATTATTAGCTCCACGTCCACCGATAAGGGTGAAGTTGAAGTTGTAGACGGTGGCTTGGTTTAGGGTGAAAACAGGGTAATCAGCCGTGTATTTGCTGGGAACTACTTCTAGGACGACGAACAGCACGGTAAACGGCACAAGAAATAGGAGTAAGATGATGAATATCCAGCAAATGCCGCCGAGTTTTCTGTTACCTATATCATCAGTAGGTGCCATAGCTTGTTCCTTAATTTCTCTGTCAAAAAACTAAAGGAATGAACAACGACTACAGAATATTTTGGACGTCAATTCTATAAATTCGAAGTGCGGTTTGACATCACCATCATAATGGCCCCGCGTGCTAATAATTTCACACTAGATGGCAAGAATGTGATTACGTGTTCAACTAATTAAGGTAGATTCTATGGTACCCCAAATGTACCGTACCTTTGTCCAAATGGACCAATAAGAATGATGGAGTTGAATTATTTAACTCTAAATTAAAAAACATATAATGATTTGGACCAATCAAATGCATGGTAGGTACGGTACCCCCATTTGTTAAATGGGTACCGGAGTTGTCACCACTAATTAATTTACATCGACTCGTGTTTGTTTACGATAAAAAAAATTACATGGACCCATCTAAGATGCAATTAATTAACATGTGTTAATATATTGTTGGCCCAAACGTTTTTTGTATATTAATAATGGTCAACACACTTTCTAGCAGCTCACTACATTGTACCCATTTATCTATCTGGCCTATCAGTATTTTCCCCTCCCGTTAGAAAATAATTCAGCTCTTTGTTGAGCTAATGGTGAGCTGTGTGTGCAGTGTATTATTTGAGTGTCCTTCTAATAAGACCAAAAATCCTATGCTATAAGGACAGTCCCTCCATCCACGCTTGTGGGTGTGGAGCGTAAGAGAGAGCTCAGCCAAACCACATTCTTCTTCCTCCTTGACTTTCCTTTGTGTGAGAACTTGATAGTGAGTAGAAGTGAGTAGAAGTGAGGTGTTGGCGAGGCTAGAAAGGTGTGTTGCTCCCTTAGCCTAAGTGTGCACAAGAGACAACTGAAAACCGACCTCCGGACTACCTGAGCCGGAATCCGGCGACGGAATCGATCCTCAACTACATGCATACATGTTGCTGGTTGAGATTTATCTTACAAAAAGAAGTATATATAAATATGCCTAAAGGATCAAATATGCCATCGGTATTGGTGGTGTAAGCACAATACAATTCACGAATTAACATAAAGTCTAATTTGCATCATGAACCGTCAAAACTTGGTTCAAATTTCATTTTTTACGAGTAATCAACCGGTCACCAGTCGATTCAAACATGTGCATCTCAAGTTGAGACTAAAGGTTCAAATAAACCTGTCACTCTTGATCAAATCACCCCTCAAAGTAAGGCTTAAACTATCAATCAAACCGGTGATATTGCAGATGACCGGTTGGTTACAAATAAAAATGAATTTGAACCATTTTTTCAAGTTCGGGGTGCGAATTGGACGTTTTATAGTTTAAGAATTGAATTGAGCTTACACAACGGTACAACAACCTATTGGACTCTTTAGCCTATAAAATTATAAATATAAATATGTGAAAAAATTTGACAATTTTAAAGAGATTGTTCAAAACGGGAGTAAACGATAGATTATACTATGGGACTATTATCATCATCCTTGGGTAAAATTTACTCTAGAACTAGAAGATAATTTTGGGACAGAGGACATATTTTTCATAATTTAGAAGATTCAGTCAATTCATGTGTTTCAGCCACAACTTCATTAATTTCAATAAATTCAATCGATTTAGCCAATTTTAGAGTTATCATGAAGGATCAAAGTCATAAAAAGGAGATGAAATGGCTACAAACCCCACACCATATAGGAAACACAATTTTAAAAAGGGGTGGACAAGAATATAGTGAACTGTACCAAACCAAGGTATTGAATTGGAAATAATGTTTTATATGAATCTTTAAAATTCTATAGGGAATCGAACCCTACTGATTTCAAACCGTTACATGATCGTTTTCACAAAATGATCATCGATACCAGACTGAACGAGACTGAACTTCAGATTCAACTATACATTTAGCATAAGTCCCTTATATACAATGAACTAAATACGCTACTCTCTAATATCATATTCCATTTATTTACGTTTTGAAGTGTGTAAAAATATCACTATGATTAACAACAAAATTTACATCTGTCCCAAATTGTTTTGCAACGGTCAATATTTTTTTATCTACCAATGTTAAAGTTAAATCCATCATATTCATTAATAGGTCAATCTTAATAATTAAAACAAGCATATTCAGAAACTACACTAAAATTTCTATAAGATTAAAAAAAAACCTAAATTAAAATTTAATTAAGAATTCATATCTTAATTAAGTGAATAAAATAAATCCGTTTGACTCAAAAAGTAAATTTTTGCAATTTAATTTAGAACGGAAGGAGTAAATATACAATAAAATCTAAAACTAACAAATACAATAATAGATTTTTCTTAACAAAATAACTAATAAAACCGATTTGAACCCAAACAAAATGATAAAAAGATTGTTTGAGATTTGAGAACAACCAGATTCGTAATACCGTATTTAAATATCGAATTCTTATACGAAGTTAAAAGAAAATAAAAACCCCAACCGTGTTTTACACTAGCACTGAAAAAATTCAAAAAAAATTGGTGTACACGTTCTTATACACACTAGTATACCTCCCTGTTTGTGAGAGGTGTTTTTTGTCTATGAATGCCAGTTTACAGACAAACAAAACTTTCATAGACACAGAGATGTACTGATGTGTATAAGAACGCGTACAAAATGATTTTTTTGAAAAGTTTCCTTATAATTATATGGACTATGTTTTATTTGCCTACACATTTCTACTTTTTTGTTGTACGATTGTTCCCATCATGTATGCATATTAATATTATCTGAAAAATTTGTTGATTCAGTCCCGTAACTTATAGTTATACCCGTTATTGGTCCTATAACTTTGGTAACTTGCAAATTACATCCCGTAACTAATAAGTTGGTGCAATTTTGGTCCTTCTCTGCCGGAACTTACCAATTTTGCCGGAAAAGGAAATGCCACTTGCCAGCGGGCAATCATTTGGAACTCATTTGCTGACTCAACTTTGGCCCTTAGCTGGAGTAAGAAAATCATCTCTCCGGCAAAGAAAGAAAACCCTATTACTGCGCACAGTCTATTACCGGATCTGCAAAAGGGAGGAAAGAACGTGTAACCCAACCTGGAGATTTCTCCTGGATTTAGTTGGGAGAGTGAGTTATTCTTCAAAATTGCTTGTAATGGTTCTCAAATAAGGATTTATGAAGTGTGATTGTGGTAAAAAGGTTTCTCTTCTAACTTCTTAATTGGACCGATAGCAATCCAGAAAGAGCATTTGTGTGTGTGCTAGAAATAGAGTAAGAAGTTCAACTTCTTTAATTTAGATGATTTGCTTCTATTTTTTACTAAGTGATATGCTTTAGAGAGAGCAAAGTGGAGGGAGGGTATTCGTGTGGAGAAGTGATCTCGTATTATTATTATTATTTCTTCTCATCTTTTTTTTCTTGTTTTTTATTGTTTTATCCTTATATATATAAATATTATTTTTACCCTTTTTATTTTATCATTTTAAGTATATTCATCCCGTTTTATATTATCTTTTTTATAATAGCTTATTTTTTTTATCTTCAATTTCTTTGTTTTCCTTTTGATGGTGATATTATGTATCGATTCATGTTAGCCGACCTTAATATCTTTTGGGACTAAGGCTTGGATGTTGTCGTTGCTGCTTCTATTTTTTACCAAGTAAACTAGAAATTTTAGAATAACATTTGCATGTCAAATTTATAATTAATTCGTAGAAAAATTAAAGTATATTTAATTTTTTAGATTCTGCTAATAAAATTACTGTCACGCCCCGGACCTAACCGGACACGTCAACAATCCGCCGTACAGTACGAATAGTCAACCGCAGTCCAACACATCCATACTATACAAGGCGTCTGGAATATCATTCAAAGCAGCGGAAATATTTAATTAGAGTGTTCGTGCCACACTTTGGCAAACATGGGCATACAAGCCCCCAAATGATTATTCAAAATGTAATATCCATGAGCATTAATTTAAATGTTTTTAAAACAGGAACGGAGGAAGCACGAACCACGTCTTCCTTCCTTGAATTCGCCCGGAGCAACGGGCACTGGTAGCAAGCTCAGCTCCTACCTGAAACTGTGAGGTGGCCTCCCCCGTGAAGGGGAGGTCAGTACTTGGAAGCATTTGACAAGTACAATGACAACTATACTAAGTATAATCAATGTTTCAATTTCCAAGACCCTCAATTTAGGGTGTTATTATCTCATGATTTACTTTGTTCGTTTAATGTCAATTCATCATTTCTTACCACGGTCTAGAGCCCAGCTCAATAATCACCGTTACCTACTACGGTCTAGAGCCCAGCTCAATAATCACCGTCATCTACATCGGTCTAGAGCCCAGCTCAATAATCACCGATAACTACTACGGTCTAGAGCCCAGCTCAATAATCACCGTTATCTACATCGGTCTAGAGCCCAGCTCAATAATCACCGATAACTACTACGGTCTAGAGCCCAGCTCAATAATCACCGTTATCTACATCGGTCTAGAGCCCAGCTCGATAATCACCGATTCTTTACAATTCAATTTCTTAGGATCCATTCATCCATTATTCAACTACAAATCCAACTAATATTTCAATACTAGTTATTTACTCATTTCAATGTAATTCTTCATTCAATATGTAATTTGGCCTCAATATCAAAATATCACTTTTATTCCTTCATGGCTTCTTCTCATGAAATAAAAGTATACTTATCACAAATGGGATTTATGGTTGATACTACTATCATGCCATCATATTCATAACATTTAGACATACACCATTTATTCAATAAATTTATATATTATGCAAACTATACTTATAATCAATAGTAATTTCATTTAGGCATTATTAACCATTAATAATCCATGCAAATCACATTGTATATTCATTTAGGGAATCTAATGAAATTAACCCAAAGATTATAAGCAATATAGTCGGTCATCCTCACCTTAAGTGAGCTTAAACGCGATCTACGCTCCCCCGGTTGAACTTTGACTAATTTCCGGTGAACTTTGACCAACTCCGGTGAACGTTGACCAACTCCGGCGAAACTCCGGCGAAGCTCAAAAATACTTTAATCAAGTTCCTAACAAGGTTTTAACATCATAAAACCTTAATCAATACAAATAACCTATAAAAGGTTATTTTCCGGTGAACTTGTCGGTTTGGCCCCTAAGTCCGTTTTTGGACATAGGACCACCTTCCAACCTATTATTCCACACTTTAATTATGTAGAACAACCCTAAAGGTCCTTTATATGATATATATCACATATGATAGAAGAAAAATAAAGGAAAAGTTAATATAAGGTGATTACCTTAATCTTTCTCACTTTTCCTAGCTTTTTCTCCCTTCAATCTTTCCCCTTGGACTTCTATTGCTTGAGCTCTCTTCAAGGATGGGAAAAGGAGGATGGGGATTTTCTTGGTCTTGCTGGGGTTTGTGCTGGCCGAGAGAAATGAGGGAGAGAGTGGGTGAGGAGTGTTTTTGTCTCTTTGATCAAATGAGTGTGGAGAGGAGGTCCACCTCATGTACCTTGATCCTTTTTCTTTCAATTCAACCCCTCCCCCATGTTTTCCATTCCCACCAGCCGGCCAACCCTTCATTTTGGGTGGCTAAAAACGTGGGTTGGCCCCCACACATGTGGGAGGTCAACCCTTTTTGTCCACGGGTGTACAATCGGTCCCGAAAGTTGTATTTTTCGGACTGTTTTAAATATATTTTATTTTATCGGGTCAAATAAAATATATTATGTGTTCTTAATCATTATACCCTTTATAATGAATATACATTCCCCAACTTTAATTTATAAGCCTCCGAAATTCGTTTCGGGCTGTTATCTGTTAAATTACCGATACCGGTATTTTGGCCTTTTTTGATCAACCGGTCAACTCTATATTATTTCTTTGGACCAAATAAATTATCCACCACCATATAGATGTTATATTGACCAAGATGAATAAAATATACGGTCTCGGGGATATCGGGCGGCCCCCGTTCCCGGTGCGGGCCCCACGGGCGAATTTGCTATTCACGCAAAAACATTAATAAAAATTCACAACTTCGAATACTCGTTAACCATTCCATAAGTTCAATACATTATTTACTTAAAAGTAAATACTTTTGGGGACGGTGTTACAAGTTCACCCCCCCTTAATTGGGATTTCGTCCCCGAAATCCACGTGTCTAATCGAAAAGAAACGGGTATTGCTCCCTCATTGAGACCTCAGTCTCCCAGGTTTCTTCTTCGACTCGATCACTCCTCCAAAGAACCTTCACCATAGGAATCTCCTTGTTCCTCAATTTCTTCACCTGTTGACCCACAATCTTTACCGGTTCCACCGCATATTGTAGGTCTTCACGTATCTCCACCGGTGGCTTCTCAAGAATATGAGATGGATCTCTCACGTATTTCTTGAGCATCGATATATGAAACACGTCGTGTATCTTCTCAAGTTCTGGCGTCAACTTGAGACGGTATGCCACGGCCCCAATCCTTTCAAGGATTTCGAACGGACCAATGTATCGGGGGTTGAGTTTTCCCCTCGATATAAATCGGATGATACCCTTCCAAGGAGAAATCCTTAGGAAGACCTTATCACCAACCTCGAACTCCAATGGCCTGCGTCGTTTGTCGGCATAACTCTTCTGCCGATCTTGGGCAGCCTTGAGTCTATCCTGAATGACTTTCACCTTAGCTTTGGTGATTTCAACAAGTTCAATCCCTTCGAGCTTGGCCTCGCCAACCTCGTCCCAACACAACGGTGTTCTGCATTTCCTCCCATACAAGGCCTCGTATGGAGGCATACCAATACTCGTCTGATAACTGTTGTTATAGGCGAACTCGACTAGGGCCAAATGTTTGTCCCAACTTCCTTGGAACTCCAGAGCACATGCCCTAAGCATGTCTTCCAATATCTGTATCACCCTTTCAGATTGTCCATCCGTCTGTGGATGAAAAGCTGTGCTAAACTTCAATTTAGTACCCAAAGATGCTTGAAACTTGGGCCAAAATCGAGATGTGAACCGTGGATCCCTATCCGAGACAATGGATATCGGGACTCCATGTAGTCTCACAATCTCCTCCGTGTATAGCTTTGCCAATCTTTCAAGAGGATAAGTAATGTTGATAGGCAAAAAGTGTGCACTCTTGGTGAGCCTATCAACCACTACCCATACTGCGTCGTAGTTGTTCACTGTTCGTGGTAGCCCCACCACGAAGTCCATGGTCACGTGTTCCCACTTCCATTCCGGAATGGTCAGTGGCTGCAAAAGCCCTGCCGGGTGCTGGTGCTCCGCCTTAACTTGCTGGCAAGTAAGGCATCGGCTCACGTACTCTGCGATATCCCTCTTCATACCCGACCACCAGTAACTTTCCTTCAAGTCTCGGTACATTTTAGTACCTCCCGGATGCATAGCATATGCCGAAGAATGAGCCTCCTCTAGTATAGACTTTTGGAGCTCCTCACTCTTTGGTATGCATACCCGGTCCTTAAACAGTAAAAGACCGTCATCACGTACTCGAAAGTTCTCCTCGGGCCCTTCAAGGATCATCTCCCGGATCTTCTGACATTCTTCATCAATGGCCTGACATCTACTGATCTCGCCCAGCAATGTAGGTCTAACCTCGAATCTAGCAATGAGGACCCCACTCGTGGACTCCTCCACTTGTGCCCTCAAAGTTCGTAGACATGTGAGTAATGTCCCCGACGTACTTTTCCTGCTCAGTGCATCGGCCACTACATTGGCCTTTCCGGGATGATAGTCGATGATCAAGTCATAGTCCTTGATCAACTCCATCCATCTCCTTTGTCTCATATTCAACTCTTTCTGAGTGAATACGTACTTCAAGCTCTTATGATCGGTAAAAATGTGACATGTCTCCCCATAGAGGTAATGCCTCCAAATCTTTAGTGCAAACACTACCGCCCCCAACTCTAGATCGTGGGTAGGGTAGTTCGCCTCGTGTTTCTTCAATTGCCTAGAAGCATAGGCAATCACTCGACCGTTCTGCATGAGTACACATCCAAGCCCTTGGATGCTAGCATCACTGTATATGTCATACCCTATCCCTTGTATGGGTAGAGCGAGAATCGGTGCTTCTGTAAGCCGTTTCTTTAGTTCAAGAAAGCCTTTCTCACAATTGTCGTCCCATATGAACTTGGCCCCTTTCTTCGTGAGCTTTGTTAATGGAGACGCCAATACGGAGAATTTTTCAACAAACTTACGATAGTATCCTGCTAAGCCAAGGAAACTACGTATCTCTTTCACATTTTTGGGTCTCCCCCAATTCATAATGGCTTCTATCTTGGCTTTATCCACCGAAATGCCCGAACTTGACACGACATGCCCGAGAAACCCAATCTCTTTGAGCCAAAACTCGCATTTAGAGAACTTGGCAAATAGTTGTTTTTCCCTCAGTCGTTCAAGTACAAGACTCAAATGATCTTCATGCTCCTCTTCACTCTTGGAGTATATCAAAATGTCGTCAATGAATACTATCACAAATTGATCTAAGTATTCACTGAACACACGGTTCATCATGTCCATGAATGCCGCTGGTGCATTGGTTAGACCAAATGACATCACCAAAAACTCGTAGTGTCCATACCTAGTGCGAAATGCACTCTTAGGTATGTCACTCTCCTTTATCTTCAATTGATGATACCCCGACCTCAAATCAATCTTCGAAAATACTGTCGCCCCTCGAAGTTGATCAAACAAATCATCAATCCTAGGTAAAGGATACCTGTTCTTGATCGTGACCTTGTTCAACTGTCGGTAATCTATACACATTCTCAGTGTGCCATCTTTCTTCTTAACGAAGAGTACGGGTGCTCCCCACGGTGAATGACTGGGCCTAATGAACCCATTGTCCAATAGTTCTTGAAGTTGAACCTTCAACTCTTGAAGCTCGGCCGGTGCCATTCGATAAGGAGGAATCGAAATGGGTTTGGTTCCCGGCTCCACTTCAATTACGAATTCGATCTCCCTGTCGGGTGGAAGCCCCGGCAAGTCTTTGGGAAAGACATCCGGATATTTGCACACGACACGTACATCGTTGATGTCAACCTCCTTCTTTGCTTCATCCACCACGTAAGCAAGGTATGCGTGGCATCCCTTCTTCATCATCTTCCGTGCCCTCATCACGGATATTATACAACTATGAGATCCTCCCCGATCTCCCTCGAAACGTAGAGTGTTTCCCTCAGCATCCTCGAGTTCCAAAACCTTGGCATAACAATCCACTCGAGCATGATGTTTCTCGAGCCAATCCATCCCTAGAATTGCATCGAATTCTAACATACTTAGAGGTACGAAGTCACAAGTCAAAGGTTGACCCGTCACTTCTACCTCACACGAAGGGTAGTAGTGTTTCCTCTCCACATCGTCTCCCAACGGTGTAGAGACCAACAAGGGTTGCGTCATTTCTATCAACGGCACGTCTAAACTTTCGGCAAACGCTTCACTCACGAATGAACGTTGTGCCCCGGTATCAATGAGAATTCTTGCGTTTCTACCATTGATCTTTAATGTTCCTACATATATAAGTCATGTAAGACACACTAGTCAACGTACCGGATCGAAACGGGGCTTAACGAAAATTTTTCGGGTAAAAATACACTGGACCGGCGCCGGTTATAGGCAAGACCGGCGCCGGTTTGCCTTCGGAGTGGCCGGATACACATAAATTGAACTGGACCGGCGCCGGTTATGGCCAAAACCGGCGCCGGTTCACCTTCGGCAACATCGGAAAATTCAAAACCGGCCCCGGTTGCGAGCACGGTGATTTTCCGACCTCTTTTTCCCCTGGACCGGCGCCGGTTATGGCCAAAACCGGCGCCGGTTTTGCTACGGCGTCTCCCGGAATTTGGTTTTCAATTCGTTTGAGTCACCCCGACCCTTGACCGGCGCCGGTTATGGCCCAAAACCGGCGCCGGTTTACCCACGGCAACCCCAAACAGACGTTTTTAATTAGAACCGGCGCCGGTTTAAGCCTCGACCGGCGCCGGTTTACCCCTGGGCAGTTTATTTTTGCAACTTTTTGCTAAGAAACCGACCGGTATCGGTCCCGGCGAGCCCGTACAAAACCGCTATCATTCTTAGCACTCAAAACATGTAATTTATCAATTGTTACAAAGGATTACCTGCAACGGAGTCGGGATTAGCCCGGGCGTCAGCCTCGGTCATTGCATAGACTCTAGCTTGAGTCCTCCCTTGATTCACGGACGGCGCGTTGCTCGTGCTCGCTCCCCCTTGCCCCGTACTAGCATGAGGTGCCCCAGTCCGGTTCCTACTTGCCGTAGTAGCGCCACTCGATCCCGCCCCTCGGTTCCCACCAAGTTGAGGGCAATTTGGTTTAATATGCCCCGTGTCTCCACATTGGTAGCACCGAGGAGGGTCACGACACTTACCCCCATGGTTCCTGTTACAGTTCCTGCATCTAATCATCATTGGGGCTTGCGAGCCCGAGTTTTGTCCACCCGTGCCTGAGCTTCCCCTAGATGGCGGTGCCGGTGCCCTAAATGATCCTCCTCCCCCATGGTTCCCTTTCTTATTAGAACCTTGGGGGCCATGGCTCTCCCATTTCCTCTTCTTTGCCTCCTCGGCGTCCCTCTTCTTCCTTTCCTCCCATTGCTTTTCTCCCTTCAACCCCTGGGCAACCACTTGGCTGAAAGTCATGTTGGGCAATTGAGTCGCCCTATCACGTATCTCCAAGTCCAAGGCCTCCCAAAAGTGATTCACCATTCGGTTCTCATCACAAGCATACTCCGGTATGTGGTCGGCAAGGTCCCTGAACTTATGCTCAAGTTCTTTCACCGTCATGTTACCCCCTTGGGTCAAAAGAGTGTACTCCCTCACTTTGGCGTTTACCTCAAAGTCGGAGTAGTATTGGGCAAAGAATTCTTGCCGAAAATCCTCCCAAGTAACCGTCCCGCCATACTTACCCTTGGTTCCATCCCACCACTTGGATGCTAACCCTTCAAGTAACCTCACCGCGATTCTCAATTTGAAATCGGGGGTGAGTTGCATGTCAAGGGCTGCCTCGTTCAGCCTCTTGATCCACTGCGCGGCAACTGAGATGTCTCCCGTCCCATCGAACGGTTTACACCCCAAGTCTCTCGCCTCCTTGATGTATTTGGAGATCCTTATGGTTGGACCTCCATCACCACGGCTCCCATGCGCTTCTACATGGGTCCTCGAATCACAGTAGCTCCTCCCTCTTGGAGCTCCGGCCGAAGGTGGCCCTGCACGGCGCCTTCGGCGTTCTCTCCTTTCCTCACGCTCCCGATGATATTGTTGGAGCAGTGCTTCAATCCTAGCCAAGGAGCCATTTTCCTCCTCGTCACTAACATCGTCGTCATCCCCTTCATAAGGGGTCTCAACCGGCTCAGTTTCCGGCCGGTAGGTCGAATCCTCATAAGACCAATAGGTCTCGCTTTCCGTATCGACGTGGCCATCGCTCACGGTTTGTTGTTGTCGGCCTCCGCGGCCTCTTCCTCTTGATCCCCTAGAGGACCCCCGACTACCGCGCTCGGACCCACCCGGCACACGGCCCGTCGGGTTCCTCCTAGTGATCCTTCCAACTGGTTCCATTTCTGAAAGAAATTAGAATGAGTCATTAGACTCGTATCAATGTCAAATGACGGATAGGCACTTAAAGACATCCTTTGGCTCAAATCACCGCCATACCAATTGTTAAGGGTACCATCTTAACGATTAGAGACTTTGCAACTCAAGTATCAAAAGTTCTATAAGTACAAAAACTTTTATGCTCATGGTTTTCAAATTCATTTTTGAAAAGAGATTTTTGAAGCTTCATTATGAAGTTTACGGACTAAGGCTCTGATACCAATTAAATTGTCACGCCCCGGACCTAACCGGACACGTCAACAATCCGCCGTACAGTACGAATAGTCAACCGCAGTCCAACACATCCATACTATACAAGGCGTCTGGAATATCATTCAAAGCAGCGGAAATATTTAATTAGAGTGTTCGTGCCACACTTTGGCAAACATGGGCATACAAGCCCCCAAATGATTATTCAAAATGTAATATCCATGAGCATTAATTTAAATGTTTTTAAAACAGGAACGGAGGAAGCACGAACCACGTCTTCCTTCCTTGAATTCGCCCGGAGCAACGGGCACTGGTAGCAAGCTCAGCTCCTACCTGAAACTGTGAGGTGGCCTCCCCCGTGAAGGGGAGGTCAGTACTTGGAAGCATTTGACAAGTACAATGACAACTATACTAAGTATAATCAATGTTTCAATTTCCAAGACCCTCAATTTAGGGTGTTATTATCTCATGATTTACTTTGTTCGTTTAATGTCAATTCATCATTTCTTACCACGGTCTAGAGCCCAGCTCAATAATCACCGTTACCTACTACGGTCTAGAGCCCAGCTCAATAATCACCGTCATCTACATCGGTCTAGAGCCCAGCTCAATAATCACCGATAACTACTACGGTCTAGAGCCCAGCTCAATAATCACCGTTATCTACATCGGTCTAGAGCCCAGCTCAATAATCACCGATAACTACTACGGTCTAGAGCCCAGCTCAATAATCACCGTTATCTACATCGGTCTAGAGCCCAGCTCGATAATCACCGATTCTTTACAATTCAATTTCTTAGGATCCATTCATCCATTATTCAACTACAAATCCAACTAATATTTCAATACTAGTTATTTACTCATTTCAATGTAATTCTTCATTCAATATGTAATTTGGCCTCAATATCAAAATATCACTTTTATTCCTTCATGGCTTCTTCTCATGAAATAAAAGTATACTTATCACAAATGGGATTTATGGTTGATACTACTATCATGCCATCATATTCATAACATTTAGACATACACCATTTATTCAATAAATTTATATATTATGCAAACTATACTTATAATCAATAGTAATTTCATTTAGGCATTATTAACCATTAATAATCCATGCAAATCACATTGTATATTCATTTAGGGAATCTAATGAAATTAACCCAAAGATTATAAGCAATATAGTCGGTCATCCTCACCTTAAGTGAGCTTAAACGCGATCTACGCTCCCCCGGTTGAACTTTGACTAATTTCCGGTGAACTTTGACCAACTCCGGTGAACGTTGACCAACTCCGGCGAAACTCCGGCGAAGCTCAAAAATACTTTAATCAAGTTCCTAACAAGGTTTTAACATCATAAAACCTTAATCAATACAAATAACCTATAAAAGGTTATTTTCCGGTGAACTTGTCGGTTTGGCCCCTAAGTCCGTTTTTGGACATAGGACCACCTTCCAACCTATTATTCCACACTTTAATTATGTAGAACAACCCTAAAGGTCCTTTATATGATATATATCACATATGATAGAAGAAAAATAAAGGAAAAGTTAATATAAGGTGATTACCTTAATCTTTCTCACTTTTCCTAGCTTTTTCTCCCTTCAATCTTTCCCCTTGGACTTCTATTGCTTGAGCTCTCTTCAAGGATGGGAAAAGGAGGATGGGGATTTTCTTGGTCTTGCTGGGGTTTGTGCTGGCCGAGAGAAATGAGGGAGAGAGTGGGTGAGGAGTGTTTTTGTCTCTTTGATCAAATGAGTGTGGAGAGGAGGTCCACCTCATGTACCTTGATCCTTTTTCTTTCAATTCAACCCCTCCCCCATGTTTTCCATTCCCACCAGCCGGCCAACCCTTCATTTTGGGTGGCTAAAAACGTGGGTTGGCCCCCACACATGTGGGAGGTCAACCCTTTTTGTCCACGGGTGTACAATCGGTCCCGAAAGTTGTATTTTTCGGACTGTTTTAAATATATTTTATTTTATCGGGTCAAATAAAATATATTATGTGTTCTTAATCATTATACCCTTTATAATGAATATACATTCCCCAACTTTAATTTATAAGCCTCCGAAATTCGTTTCGGGCTGTTATCTGTTAAATTACCGATACCGGTATTTTGGCCTTTTTTGATCAACCGGTCAACTCTATATTATTTCTTTGGACCAAATAAATTATCCACCACCATATAGATGTTATATTGACCAAGATGAATAAAATATACGGTCTCGGGGATATCGGGCGGCCCCCGTTCCCGGTGCGGGCCCCACGGGCGAATTTGCTATTCACGCAAAAACATTAATAAAAATTCACAACTTCGAATACTCGTTAACCATTCCATAAGTTCAATACATTATTTACTTAAAAGTAAATACTTTTGGGGACGGTGTTACAATTACCATGTTCTGTTTGTTGGTCCAGGATCTTGAATTTTAAAACCAAAGTGTATATAACAGTTGAGTACACTCTTTTTAAAAAGCTTAGACTTGTGAAAAAGGGCCAAAGTCGGATGAGTTCCGGCAAAATTAGTAAGTTCCGGCAGAGAAGGACCAAAATTGTACCAACTTATTAGTTACGGGATGTAATCTACAAGTCACTAAAGTTACAGGACCAATAATGGGTATAGCTATAATTACGGGACTGAATCAACAAATTTCCCTATTTCTAACTACTTATTGCTTCAATTTGGCGAATCAAAAAATATGTCTCTACATTTATTAAAACATTACATATTTGCTCTCGCAATACAATTTTTATCAGAAACAAATATTGTCAAAATCAAATCAGAGAATCTAATATTAACAACATATCAATTAATCAAATGCCTAATAATATCAAGTTACCTACATCTAAGTTGATGCATATTGAATGAATATCGAATGACTATGGTTTTTGAGGTGTGTGAAGGCAATTGAAAGCCGAGAATGAAATGTCACAGGGCAGTCAATATCAATTCATAATTTTCTTGCAATTCACTTGATTGCACACCATGGTGGTCTTTGAATGAGGAAGTAGCACGATCTTCCATGAGATATGATGCATCCTTTGATAGCGTAAGGCATATTCTACTTTGACATCCGTGCTGCCTCTTCAAGTTCCAATTCATGATATCAATACTAATTATTTAATGAGATGACCATGTTTCCTCTAAATGTGTCTGGTACTCCTTGCTAATTTGGGTTTTTCACATTACATATTAGAAAATTACATACGATTGGATCTACAATTAATAAAATCTTTTCATGTAGCACTAAAGTCAAGCGTCAATCTTTCCAATTTTGAAGATCTAAGTACTGCTAACCTATATATTAACAGATCATCCTCTATAATATTCATTAATGTGAAGAAGAATATAGTGAGCTGTGTGTGCAGTGTATTATTTGAGTGTCCTTCTAATAAGACCAAAAATCCTATGCTATAAGGACAGTCCCTCCATCCACGCTTGTGGGTGTGGAGCGTAAGAGAGAGCTCAGCCAAACCACATTCTTCTTCCTCCTTGACTTTCCTTTGTGTGAGAACTTGATAGTGAGTAGAAGTGAGTAGAAGTGAGGTGTTGGCGAGGCTAGAAAGGTGTGTTGCTCCCTTAGCCTAAGTGTGCACAAGAGACAACTGAAAACCGACCTCCGGACTACCTGAGCCGGAATCCGGCGACGGAATCGATCCTCAACTACATGCATACATGTTGCTGGTTGAGATTTATCTTACAAAAAGAAGTATATATAAATATGCCTAAAGGATCAAATATGCCATCGGTATTGGTGGTGTAAGCACAATACAATTCACGAATTAACATAAAGTCTAATTTGCATCATGAACCGTCAAAACTTGGTTCAAATTTCATTTTTTACGGGTAATCAACCGGTCACCAGTCGATTCCAACATGTGCATCTCAAGTTGAGACTAAAGGTTCAAATAAACCTGTCACTCTTGATCAAATCACCCCTCAAACTAAGGCTTAAACTATCAATCAAACCGGTGATATTGCAGATGACCAGTTGGTTACCCATAAAAATGAATTTGAACCATTTTTTTCAAGTTCGGGGTATGAATTGGACATTTTATAGTTTAAAAACTGAATTGAGCTTACACAACGGTACAACAACCTATTGGACTCTTTAGCCTATAAATATAAATATGTGAAAAAATTTGACAATTTTAAAGAGATTGTTCAAAATGGGAGTAAACGATAGATTATACTATGGGACTATTATCATCATCCTTGGGTAAAATTTACTCTAGAAGATAATTTTGGGACAGAGGACATATTTTTCATAATTTAGAAGATTTAGTCAATTCATGTGTTTCAGCCACAACTTCATTAATTTCAATAAATTCAACCGATTTAGCCAATTTTAGAGTTATCAAGAGGGATCAAAGTCATAAAAAGGAGATGAAATGGCCACAAACCCCACACATATAGGAAACACAATTTTAAAAAGGGGTGGACAAGAATAGTGAACTGTACCAAACCAAGGTATTGAATTGGAAATAATGTTTTATATGAATCTTTAAAATTCTATAGGGAATCGATGTTGGAAAATTATTAAGTATTTCAAATAAACAAAATTCATTTAAAATGTTTTTTTTTTATTTAATTAATATTTAGAACAATAATGTACGGATAACACTTTAGCCAGATTTAGTTTGTTGAAATGCTTGAGTGTTGACCGAGTATTTTGGGAGCATGGGTGTGTTGCTTGGCCACCCACAACTCTCTCCTAAGTACGTGGATCACCTAGCATCCCCAACAACTTTATTTTATCAAATAATTTACATGCTTCACATCTCTATTTAATGGACTTACGTGATCGAAGACACTTGATAGAGTATCTAATTAAGTCCGAATACTTTAAACTATACATATAATATTACGCTAAATAAACTGCTGGGTTACATAATCAATACTTCTATCCTCGTAGTTCTGTGTCCGGCAATTTAGCCGAAGAGCCCGTTATATCTTGGGGGAAGATTTCCAGCCACCGGAAATACTTTCTTTAGGACAGCGACTAGCGCGTCTCGGGCTGTTTTATTTTTCTAACATTGTTTTGCAGGTTACGACGATTATCTCCAACAATCTAAAGAAAGTAAATATCGTCGGAAACTGCCGCTCGCCCCTAATTGCCGGAGAAGTCAGTCGCCAGAGTGCCAGATATCCGTCGGCCAGAACAGGTTGCAAGTGAGATGATGAGGATGGACGCAAAGTCGTAGCATAATTGTACCGTTACTTCTTGACCGTTCTGGTGGTTGTCGTCCGCGTCATTTGCTGCTAGCCCCCTGTATTATACGTTCTATGCCCACATGCCTGCTGCGAATGAAATTTAGTATCTCTATCAATTACTTTAGTTGCATTTTTTATATCTTCGGGAATCTGCATGTGTTATCTTATGGCAATTTGTGATAATTTTAATTGTTACCCTATTCTCAATGAGCCTTGTTTTAATCCCAAGTGTTGTAATTTATGTCATTTTATGTGATAAAAAGACAACTATGAGAAACAATAATCCACTTAAATCAAAATTAAAATTGATTAAAAGTGATGAAGATTTTATAGCAGTTGTTTCTCAAAGTTGTAAAATAAATGATGTGAATGAATGAATGGTAGACTGCGGGGCTACCAAGCACATTTGCAAAAACAAAAGTGCTTTAACCTCCTATATATCTTATTACTATTATAGGAGATGATGAAAACCTTGTGTACCTGGTGGACTTAAAACCGCTAAGGTGCAGGGTAAAGGAAATGTTATTCTTAAACTCACATCGGAGTACACTTTATCACTAAATGACATGTTTTTGTGCATGAGATTCGGACAAATTAATTTTGTTTCCGTTTCTCTCTTGATATTTTTTTTTTTTTTTTTTTTTTTTTTTTTAACCCCCGGAAGGTAAACCACCAAAATCAGTGGGGTAAATGCCGGGGGGCATTTACCAGATTTTATTAATGAAGGAGATGGGATACAAAAGAGAGGGGGACCAAACCAAAACCTCTCAAAGAAAAGTTAAACAAATAATCTAAAAGATGGAATGTTAAACCTTGATATAAATTGGGGTTAAAATATCCTTTGATTATGACAAAATTGTCATGACTAAAGATGTTTTTTTTTTTGGGCAAAGGCTATTGTAAGAGTGTTTGTTCTGTGAAATATAATGTTTATGTATTAAAGTATGATAATGCTCTCACTTAATTGATTGATTCGTATGATTAATGGGATGTTTTGGAAGTATTAATTACATGTGGTAATATATTCTATTGTTGCTATTGATGTGTTAATTCCTATGGTGTCTAAATTACTTGTTGATAAATTCTGTGAGATTTTGTTACTGTGGTGTTAATATCTAATTTATAATTGTGATGACCGAATTGAAAATTCCATTGGTAGAGTAATATGGCTGAGTGGAAAATTCAAATGGGTTTTGTCTTTTTGCATGAAGGTGCAGTTCTGTTTTTTGTTCTTATTAAAAATTGAAATTTGAATTAGTTAAAGACTAATTATACGCTACTGCATGCTTGTAACGCAATCAGCAAATTGCTCATGCACGATTTAGTGCGGTGATTGGTTTGTTAAATATATTGACTTTGTTAGAAGTTATTGAATGGTCATAATTTTTAATTCGTTAAGTACGATGTTATTGCATGCACATTTATACGTTTTTCTGGAGTCTTGCGTTGAGTTTTTTAAATTGCGTATGCTTTAGTCTATTTTGTATGAGGGCATGGTTCTTTCTGGGTTTGCACGTTACGAAGTTTTATTGGCCTAATTAATTAATTATTATCTCTTGTAGTTTATCATGCAAAAGGTTTTATTAACTCTAGCTACGAGGTTGCATGGATAAGCCTGAAGTCAGTTTTGATAAAATTTTGAATTGTGCTTATTATACGTGTAAATGTTTACCCAGTTATATGCCGCGTTCATATCTTGTTAGCCGCATGTTATTCCTCTAAAATTATTGTTCACATTGATTAATGTACGGTGAGCTTAATGTTATACTCCATAAATATATTTAAAATGTGGGGTTATTTTAAACTCATTCTAACGTAAATGAGATACCATTAATTATGGAATAAATTTGATTGGGATTATCCGTTGTAATTAATTGATACAATGATGATATGTTTATTGAGAAATAACCATTGTACTAGAGCAGTACAATGATGTTATATGAGAGTTATCCATTGTATTACAATGATCTTATATATTTTATTAAGAGTTATCCGTTGTATTATCGGGATACAACGATGTCATTTGAGTTGAATATCACACAAGTGATTTTCTATTTTCAAATTGGTGAAATAAACTATGTGAAACCCGACTGAATGTCGGAAGATTGAGCAAAATTGTGGAAACACAAAAAGTGTATTTGATGAGCTAAGCCATTGTATTAAAGTAATACAATGATGATATAATTTTTAGATGATATTGTTGTATAGTCGACTGCAACGATATCATATGAAATGTATGAAATATAAAGTTGTCATATAACTATGACGAATGGAGTCAATAGTCTCCTTTGGCCGAAATCCTAGGATATTATATGTTATACACCGAGGGAAATGGACTGTCACTTGATAACAAATAGGGATGGTAACCCAACCTGTGTGATTGGAGATCCCATGAAGCAGGTTCATATGGGTAATAACAAGTCTTCTATTTGTTCCTGCTAGTCTATTATGTCCATTTCTAGGGTGAGGCTAGACTGCATTCGCTGTGAGGGTGAGTTAAAACTCTTAATGATTTTCATAGCCTTATGGCTGGTGTGTTAAGTGCAGAACACACTTGATGAGGTCACCTATATGAGTGTGAGGTGGGGCCGCCTCCATGAAGCATGACAACGCTTCTAGAGCACTCAAGAATACCAAGCACGCGCACGGCCTAAAGGCGCACCACGGCGTTAACGCGAGGAATTGTGGGGGGTGAGACATGGCCGTTAAGACCCTGACTTACCATAGTAGCTTACTGGTTCATAGAAACTATATGTTTCACCAGAAGCTCGGTTTGTAAAGACTTAATCGTCTCGGTTTGGTTCATAGTCTTCGGACACCAAACTTAAAGTCTCGTTCCCGTTAATCCAGCAGATTTTCAAAATTATATTTTTTTTTAAGTTCAAATGTTTATTTGAAATATGTGGGGGATTGTTGGAAAATTATTAAGTATTTCAAATAAACAAAATTCATTTAAAATGTTTTTTTTTATTTAATTAATATTTAGAACAATAATGTACGGATAACACTTTAGCCAGATTTAGTTTGTTGAAATGCTTGAGTGTTGACCGAGTATTTTGGGAGCATGGGTGTGTTGCTTGGCCACCCACAACTCTCTCCTAAGTACGTGGATCACCTAGCATCCCCAACAACTTTATTTTATCAAATAATTTACATGCTTCACATCTCTATTTAATGGACTTACGTGATCGAAGACACTTGATAGAGTATCTAATTAAGTCCGAATACTTTAAACTATACATATAATATTACGCTAAATAAACTGCTGGGTTACATAATCAATACTTCTATCCTCGTAGTTCTGTGTCCGGCAATTTAGCCGAAGAGCCCGTTATATCTTGGGGGAAGATTTCCAGCCACCGGAAATACTTTCTTTAGGACAGCGACTAGCGCGTCTCGGGCTGATTTCAAACCGTTTCATGATCGTTTTCACAAAATGATCATTGATACCAGACTGAACGAGACTGAACTTCAGATTCAACTATACATTTAGCATAAGTCCCTTATATACAATGAACTAAATACGCTACTCTCTAATATCATATTCCATTTATTTACGTTTTGAAGTGTGTAAAAATATCACTATGATTAACAACAAAATTTACATCTGTCCCAAATTGTTTTGCAAAGGTCAATATTTTTTTATCTACCAATGTTAAAGTTAAATCCATCATATTCATTAATAGGTCAATCTTAATAATTAAAACAAGCATATTCAGAAACTACACTAAAATTTCTATAAGGGCATCCCCATTGGTAGGATTATTAAGAGATTAAATAAGTGACGTGACAGATTTTTTATAGAAGCATCATTGAGATGTTGGAATAAATCCGATAATACTTTAATCTTCATATTGGAATTATCTAGAGAATTAACTGAGCGGAAGCGTACCTGACTCCATTGGAGATGAACTTTACAGACCCGTGAGACGGAGGCTAGGGTTTGGATCTTCTAGTTGATACACACCCTCGGGAATTATCTCTCTAGCGGTGGGATGCAGAAAGACGGAATGGTGTGTACAACTAGGGACCATAACCCCTCTATTTATAGAGAATACTTAACCCTAATCAGCCCATCATTAATTAGGTTAAGCCCGTGGGTCTCTACACATTTGGGCCCTATACCTTATTAGATAACTTATTAGCCCACTTAAATTAATATCCATATGACCACTAATTTTTTGGGCTAAATATAAGATAGCATATAACATACAATTAACCCAATAAATAATATATTGTGAATATTATATGTAGTATAAGTCCAATAATCTAACAATCTCCCACTTGGACGACATACACATATGTATACACAATCCTTAGTATTGTATGTTTACTTTAGGAGCTCCAGAATTTTGCTATCAAACTGTAGTCATCTTTAATCAATCCGGTCCATTAATTATATCAACATAGGACCAAAGAAGTCTTTGCTATATTCACATAACTAGACCCATCAATGATCACATATATTAATATAATAAACGACATGGATCAAGTATAGGTGTGTAGCGTGGAAATAACATGAAGTGTGGTCTGGAATAGAATGTCTATTTCCAACTGGTCCACCTTTAGATCAATAATGTAACTGTAAGAGTACATAAAACTTTAAACTTCAAACTTTATACTTTATTTCTGCAGAAAATATCCTTAAAAAAAACTGAATTAACCAAAATTATAGAAACATTACAAACTCCCACTAAAACTCATAATCTTCAACTGATTTGACACCCATTTGAGCAACATGCTCATGAAACACTTTGGGTGGCAATCCTTTAGTGAGCGGATCCGCAATCATGGAGTTTGTGCTAATGTGTTCTATAGATAACATTCCTTCTTGTACTCGTTCCTTAACAGCCTTAAATTTGACCCCAATGTGTTTTGCCTTGGTCAAACTACTGTTGTTCTTAGCATAGAGGACTGCTGACCTATTGTCACACAATAGCTTAAGTGGTCTTTCAATGCTATCCACTATGCGCAGTCCACTAACAAAATCTCGCAGCCATAATGCCTGATTGGATGCCTCATAACATGCTATAAACTCTGCTTCCATGGTGGAAGTCGCTGTAAGAGTCTGCTTGATACTCCTCCAGGAGATAGCTCCTCCAGCCAGAATATAGATGTAGCCCGAAGTGAATTTCAAGGAATCCTGACATCCAGCAAAATCAGAGTCGGTATACCCAATGATCTCAAGCTGATCCGATCTCCGATATGTGAGCATATATTCCTTTGTTCTCTGTAAATACCGCATGACCCTTTTGGCTGCTTTCCAATGGTCCATTCCCGGATTGCTCAAATATCTGCCTAACATCCCAACAATGTATGCTAAATCAGGTCTTGTACAAACCTGAGCATACATCAAACTTCCTACAGCCGAAGCATAAGGAATGTTCCTCATTTCTTTAGATTCAAAACCATTCTTAGGGCACTGTATGAGACTAAACTTGTCTCCCTTAGAAACCGGAGTATCTCCTGGTTTGCAGTCTTGCATGCCAAACCTTTTGAGAACTTTATCGATATAGCTCTTTTGTGAGAGTCCAAGAACGCCTTTGGAGCGATCTCGGTGTATTTGAATTCCTAATACAAAAGAAGCCTCACCAAGATCTTTCATTTCAAAATTCTTTGAAAGAAATTTCTTAGTTTCGTGCAATAAGCCCATATCGTTGCTAGCAAGCAATATGTCATCAACATACAAAACCAGGAAAATATGTTTACTCCCACTGAACTTGTGGTATATACAGTCATCACTGACATTTGGTTGAAAACCAAAAGATATGATTACTTTATGAAACTTGTGATACCACTGACGAGAAGCCTGCTTGAGCCCATAGATGGATTTCTTTAATTTGCAAACCATTTTCTTTGGATCTCCCGAAACAAAGTTTTCTGGCTGCTCCATATAGATTGATTCCTCAATGTCACCATTGAGAAATGCAGTTTTCACATCCATCTGATGAAGCTCAAGATCAAAATGTGCCACTAATGCCATTATTGTTCTAAAAGAGTCTTTCGAAGATACGGGAGAGAAAGTCTCTTTATAGTCAATTCCTTTCTTTTGAGTGTAGCCTTTAGCAACAAGACGAGCTTTAAACCTTATAACATTGCCCTTTGAATCCCTCTTGATTTTAAATATCCATTTACAACCAATGGGTTTAATACCTTCGGGCAATGAGACTAGCTCCCAAACGTCATTGTCACTCATAGACTTCATCTCATCTTTCATGGCATTAATCCATTCTTGAGAGTTAGAACTTTCCATGGCTTGACGGAAGTTGATTGGATCATCTTCCGCAAAACCAACATCTGATTCTTGTTCTTGGAGGAAGACAATTATTTCTTCCACCAAATCCCAATTTTCCTCATGTTCTTGGAGAAATACAATATAATCATCCGGAATTGCATTTCTCCTCTCTCGAGTGGATCTCCTTAATGGCACCTCAGGTTCTTGAGGTTGTTGAGTTTGATCCTCATTAATAATTTCAGGTACCTGATTGGGGATATTTTCGAGATTGCCCTGAACTGGAGTTGTTTCTTGAACATTATTAGGAATAAAAATATCTTGATCATGTTCAATGACAACTGAAGGAAGAGTAACATGCTCTTCCTCAAGGACAAAATCTCTAACCTTATCTCCCCACCCCCCAAACTCAATATCCTCAAAGAACCGGGCATTACCCGTCTCAAAAATAGTCCTGGTAGTGGGATCATAAAATTTATACCCCCTTGACCTCTCAGAGTATCCTACAAAATAGCTAATAACTGTTCTAGAGTCCAGTTTCTTTTCATTTGGCCTATAAGGCCTTGCCTCAGCTGGACAACCCCAAACATGGAAATGATTTATACTGGGTTTCCTTCCAGTCCAAATTTCATAAGGGGTTTTAGTTGTAGCTTTAGTGGGAATCCGGTAAAGTAGTATGACAAATCATACTCCTAACCATGTCCTTTAATGTACGGTTTCGCCTCTCAGCAACACCATTCATGCTAGGAGTTCCAGGCATAGTGTACTGAGGAACAATCCCACACTCCTCTAGGAATTTAGCAAATGGACCTGGACGTTGTTCACCGGAACCATCATATCTACCATAGTATTCACCACCACGGTCAGATCGAATGGTTTTAATTCTTTTGCCTAATTGATTTTCAACTTCGGCCTTATAAGATTTGAACACGTCTATTGATTGGGACTTTTCATGAATGAGATAAAGGTAACCATAACGAGAGTAATCATCTATGAATGTGATAAAATATGTTTGACCATTTCTACATGGTGTAGGGAATGGTCCACAAATATCTGTATATATCAATTCTAATAGATCTGAAGCTCTCTCGGCACCTAATCTCTTTTTGTTCGTTTGTTTTCCCTTAACACACTCAACACAAATATCCGAATTTGAGGAGTCAAGAGAATCAAGAATTCCATCGGACACAAGTCTCTGAATTCTTTCTTTAGAAATATGTCCTAAACGCTTGTGCCAAAGTGATAATGAATTCTCATTGGTTAATTTTCTTTTAGTACCACGAGTACTTACATGCAAGGTTTCATTATATGAGGCAATTATATCAAGTGAATATAGATTATCATAAACTGATAAAAGACCGGTACCAATAAGCTTTGAATCTTGAAATAGACTGAACTGACTATTTCCAAATGAACAAGAATAACCAGATTTGTCCAATGCAGAAATAGAAATTAAATTCCGCCTAAATGACGGTACAATAAATGTCTCTTTCAAATCCAAATAAAAACCAGTCTTTAATAATAATCTAAAAACACCGATAGCCTCAACTTCAACCCGCTTGCCATCACCGACATAGATGTATCTTTCACCATCAATTGGTTTTCGGCAGCTCAGGCAACCCTGCATGGATACACTTATGTGAGTAGTAGCACCGGAATCTACCCACCAAGTGTCCTTGGGTACCGAAATTAAATTAACCTCAGAACAAACAAGAGCAAGAGACATACCCTTTTTCGCACGCCAGGCGTGGTACTTAGTGCAGTTCTTTTTCTTGTGATTAGTCCCTTTGCAAAAGAAGCATCTAGATTCCTTAGTTTCTTCCTTAGTTTCCTTATGATGCTTTCTTTGAGGCCCTGAATTTACAGCTTCCTTAAATTTCCTTTTCTTGCTGCCCTTAGAGGTAGATGCCAAATGAGCACTTTCAGTCTTATCTTGCTTTATTCTCTCTTCCTCTTGAACACAATGAGAAATGAGCTCATTGAGAGACCATTTCTCCTCAATGCAGTTGTAACTGACTTTAAATTGATTAAATTGAGAAGGAAGAGAGATCAAAACTAAATACACAAGCAATTCCTCAGGTAAAATAAGCTTAAGTGCACTTAGTTTTGAAGCAATATGAGACATTTCCAAAATGTACTCCCTTATGTTCCCTTTGCCTTTGTACTTCATGGAAACAAGAGTGCTCAAAAGAGTACTAGTTTCCGCCTTTTCGTTTTTAGCAAAACGCTTTTCAAGTTCGGCAAGGAATGATTTGACATCATTCTCATCAGACATAGTGCCCCTGAATGATTCTGGAATTGCACGTTTCATGATCATTAGACTCATGCGGTTTGAGCGTTCCCACCTCTCCATCTCCCTCTTTTCATCAAGGGTAGATGAGTCCTTAAGAGCGGCGGGTTTCTCAGTCCGGAGTGCAAGGTCTAGATCCATGCAACCGAGAACAATCATAACGTTCTCTTTCCATTCCTTAAAATTCGTGCCATTAAGCACAGGGATGCTATTAATATTAGCAGATATTGTAGCAGCTGAATTGTTGACTGAAAGAGAACAAAGATAATATAAATTATATGCTCTAAAAACTGAAATAAACTTGATAATTAGTTTTAAATTTAAATATTAGCAATCCCCATCACAAGATACCTAGCGCAACATCTAATCTTGTCTTTGGACATAAATTAGACTAGCAAGTGGTACTCTTGGTGTAATAATAAAATTTTGATAATAAAATCATGTCAAATACTAAGCCTTTCTTTGGACCGACTTAATATTCACATGAAAACCTCATAATTATCACAAATTTTATTATCACAAATGTACTTAAATTTCGGCCAAATAATAACCTTCCTTTGGGCCGATTATTATCCGCATGAAATAAGAAAGTACACAGTCATCTTAATATATGAGTTAATTAATTTCAACAAGAGAGGCTACTTTGGCAGCATGTTGTGTCAATTAACTAACTCAAATATTAGACATGCTAATATTAAATTAAAAAACTGAAAAATAAAATTGGGCGAATTTCTCTGAATCTCATGCAAATGTGTTATGTATAACAATAATTTGTAAAATCCATACTCAAACGCTAGCTGTGCGATCGCAAAATATGATTTATACATCCATAACACATAGTACATATTTTTCAAGTCGTAAGTCATGATCACCATCACAAGTAATTTATTTCAGTAATATCCAAACATATATTTCCAAATTAAACAGATATTAGCCGTAATTACATATATGTACTTAATTACCGAATCTGATAATCACAAATATACACATAATAACCAAATTCATAAAAATACCAAAACTAAAACACCCAAAATTTAGAAAGTACTCCGTAATAGTCAAGACTCAAGACCAAAAGGGAAATATACTACGTATGTAAATTGGTCTTCCATATATATATATCAATTTGCCAATTTTCAAATACGAATACCCATTAAAACTGAAGGGGCCATTCACGATTCTCATAAGTCATAATCAATTAACAATTAAGCATTACGCAACTTTAATATTGAACATTATTGAACAACTTTGATATTCTTTTCGTAAGAAAAATCAATCAACGGAAACTGGCCGATTCCAATAAAAGAACTCAAAACATGATGTAAAGCAACCCAAAAAGTTCGATAGTCCCAAATCCCAATACAGTTATACTGAATTGCGACATGCTTATTCCAGATTGTCTTAGTTAGGTCTAAAAGCTAAGGCAACGAAACAAAATAAAAAAAAAAGGGAATTTAATGATGTGGCTGCCAAACTCATTTACCGTAGGTTTTATTTATGAATTCAATCGCTATAAGCGAGAACATCAATGAAAACTCAAATACAATTCCATCGCAAATCAAACCTAGTCGGCAGATTAAAAAATTCAGATATTCAAACCGGTTACATATTTCATCAAGAACATCTCAATCGAAAAAAATTAAATATATATTCAAAAGAACAATCGCAAATGCTATTGCGATTCAAAACCGGATCACGAAACTCCAATATAATGGATTCAATTAATCAATCAGCACCGATTCAAGCATGAGAATTACATGAATTACATAAACGTTAATCACAGTACCCTAATTCCAGATTGATCGACAAATTTCACAACAAACGAAGCAGCATAAATTCAATCGTTTTGCTTAATGATTAACTACCGATCTGACTCCAAATAATTCAATATGAAGAAGGCTCTGATACCAATTGTTGGAATAAATCCGATAATACTTTAATCTTCATATTGGAATTATCTAGAGAATTAACTGAGCGGAAGCGTACCTGACTCCATTGGAGATGAACTTTACAGACCCGGGAGACGGAGGCTAGGGTTTGGATCTTCTAGTTGATACACACCCTCGGGAATTATCTCTCTAGCGATGAGATGCAGAAAGACGGAATGGCGTGTACAACTAGGGACCATAACCCCTCTATTTATAGAGAATGCTTAACCCTAATCAGCCCATCATTAATTAGGTTAAGCCCGTGGGTCTCTACACATTTGGGCCCTATACCTTATTAGATAACTTATTAGCCCACTTAAATTAATATCCATATGACCACTAATTTTTTGGACTAAATATAAGATAGCATATAACATACAATTAACCCAATAAATAATATATTGTGAATATTATATGTAGTATAAGTCCAATAATCTAACATGAGAGACATAAATTATTTAATGAGATTATTTGCTACAATAATCTGGGATCAAAATATGAATCCAGATTATTTAAATTGTATATGTAATAGAAGTTAATGTAGGACCAAAAAAATCGGATTATATGAAGATGATGGTTGGGAGACATAAACGAATATTGAGATTATTTAAAAATTAATTATATAACAATATTTAAAAGGTAAGAATCATAGACAAAATTGATTATTAGAGATCATGAATGGAGATGCTCTAAGATTGAAAAAACCTAAATTAAAATTTAATTAAGAATTCATATCTTAATTAAGTGAATAAAATAAATATGTTTGACTCAAAAAGTCCATTTTTGCAATTTAATTTAGAACGGAAGGAGTAAATATACAATAAAATCTAAAACTAACAAATACAATAATAGATTTTTCTTAACAAAATAACTAATAAAACCGATTTGAACCCAAACAAAATGATAAAAAGATTGTTTGAGATTTGAGAACAACCAGATTCGTAATACCGTATTTAAATATCGAATTCTTATACGAAGTTAAAATAAAATAAAAACCCCAACCGTGTTTTACACTAGCACTCAAAAAATTCAAAAAAAAAATGGTGTACACGTTCTTATACACACTAGTATACCTCCCTGTTTGTGAGAGGTGTTTTTTGTCTATGAATGCCAGTTTACAGACAAACAAAACTTTCATAGACACAGAGATGTACCGATGTGTATAAGAACGCGTACAAAATGATTTTTTGAAAAGTTTCCTTATAATTATATGGACTATGTTTTATTTGCCTACACATTTCTACTTTTTTGTTGTACGATTGTTCCCATCATGTATGCATATTAATATTATCTGAGAAATTTGTTGATTCACTACAAAAAAAACACGGGATTGACAGGGATTTTGGCACGGATTTGGCACGGATTTTGGCAGGGATACGCCAAATCCATGCCAAAAACACTTTGGCACGAGCTATTTGGCACGAAAAATTTATAAGTCCGTGCCAAATTCCGTGTCAATTCCGCCTTTTTTTTTGTAGTGATTTAGTCCCGTAACTTATAGTTATATCCGTTATTGGTCCTATAACTTTAGTAACTTGCAAATTACATCCCGTAACTAATAAGTTGGTGCAATTTTGGTCCTTCTCTGCCGGAACTTAACAATTTTGCCGGAAAAGGAAATGCGACTTGCCAGCAGGTCAATCATTTGGAACTCATTTGCTGACTCAACTTTGGCCCTTAGCTGGAGTAAGAAAATCATCTCTCCGGCAAAGAAAGAAAACCCTATTACTGCGCACAGCCTATTACCGGATCTGCAAAAGGGAGGAAACAACGTGTAACCCAACCTGGAGATTTCTCCTGGATTTAGTTGGGAGAGTGAGTTATTCTTCAAATTTGCTTGTAATGGTTCTCAAATAAGGATTTATGAAGTGTGATTGTGGTAAAAAGGTTTCTCTTCTAACTTCTTAATTGGACCGATAGCAATCCTGGAAAGAGGATTTGTGTGTGTGCTAGAAATAGAGTAAGAAGTTCAACTTCTTTAATTTAGATGATTTGCTTCTATTTTTTACTAAGTGATATGCTTTAGAGAGAGCAAAGTGGAGGGAGGGTATTCGTGTGGAGAAGTGATCTCGTATTATTATTATTATTATTATTATTATTTCTTCTCATCTTTTTTTTTTTTCTTGTTTTTTATTGTTTTATCCTTATGTATATAAACATTATTTTTACCCTTTTTATTTTATCATTTTAAGTATATTCATCCCGTTTTATATTATCTTTTTTATAATAGCTTATTTTTTTATCTTCAATTTCTTTGTTTTCCTTTTGATGGTGATATTATGTATCGATTCATGTTAGTCGACCTTAATATCTTTTGGGACTAAGGCTTGGATGTTGTCGTTGCTGCTTCTATTTTTTACCAAGTAAACTAGAAATTTTAGAATAACATTTGCATGTCAAATTTATAATTAATTCGTAGAAAAATTAAAGTATATTTATTTTTTTAGATTCTGCTAATAAAATTACCATGTTCTGTTTGTTGGTCCAGGATCTTGAATTTTAAAACCAAAGTGTATATAACAGTTGAGTACACTCTTTTTAAAAGGCTTAGACTTGTGAAAAAGGGCCAAAGTCGGATGAGTTCTAAATAATTGACCAGCTGGCAAGTGACACATCTTTTTCCGGCAAAATTAGTAAGTTCCGGCAGAGAAGGACCAAAATTGTACCAACTTATTAGTTACGGGATGTAATCTACAAGTCACTAAAGTTACAGGACCAATAATGGGTATAGCTATAATTACGGGACTGAATCAACAAATTTCCCCATATTTTGATCAACTGATGCCCTCAAAGAAACATATTTGAACAGTGAATTCCCATAAATGAAGTTCCCAAATAGTTCACTTCTGGCCAACGGTCTTTACTATACCTCCAACTCGTTCAAGAAGTAATCCTTATCTGCACTGAAAGCATATTTAGGGGATTGAAAAATATTGACAAAATGCTTGAATCTGACTTTCTACAGCCACAACACGCACCCAGAATGCAAAAGTTAAATAAATAAAACAAGAACGAAGATGCTAAGAAGAGGCCTACCTATTGTTATCCATCTCAGGTAAGATCCATTTAATATTAGGTGTATACGTTGGGTTTGAATGGTTGCTTTAAAGGTGGTAATAACTTCTTATAAAATGTTGCTACAAACTTTAATGAGATGCATTTTTTGTTTCTTATGCTAAATCTGTGCAGTTTAGCAATAGAATTAAGAGACGAAATGTTTAATAATACCAGTTCCCTTTGTCCCTTTTTTTTGTGAATATGTCAAGTAATCTAAAATGCTACTCCGTAAAAAAATACTGATAACAATTATCAAGCTCCGTATTTCCGGCTGATAACCGCTTTCGCGGCGTTGTAGTAAAACGGAGTCTAACCTTTCGGTTTTTCCCCGAGTATCGTGTCTCTCGAGGAATGGCGGAGGAGCTTCTTGATTTTAAGTCCAGTCATAGGTTATCGCAAATTATTGGAAGCTTTCCAAATTAAAACTTTTGATTGATTTTCTAAACTACTTTTTGGAAAAGAAAGTAAATTAAATTGTGCAAATACTAATGATGGCTCAAAAATAAACTAAAGGAAAAAAATATAATATTAAACTTAAATGGATTGATGCAAATAAGGGCAATGAATCGAGTAATTAGAAATGAATATATTCTTGGACCTAGTAATTAGGGAAATTAAAACTAAAATTGGACTAATAATTTCTTTCCTCATAGACAAGAATAGAAACTATTTTCATTAATTTATCCTATTTCTAGGTGTCATTAATGTGTTAAAAATGGTTGGCTTGAATTAAATTCTAACCTCATAGACAAGGTAGAAATAATTCTCCAATATTTTAATTAATAAAAATAGCCAAATTCATTAACTAGTTAAACTCATTATTTAAGCAATTGAATTTATCTCTCATAGACAAGATGTAAATCCATTTCATTAAATTATCCTATTTCTAGGCCTTATTAATGTGCTCGAATATGGTTGGCTTAAATTATTTTCTAATCTCATAGACAAGTTAGAAATAATTTTCCAAGAATTTAATTAATGAATATGGCTAACAGTTATTAATTACTATTTCATCATTTCAAACAACTAGTCCAAATTATTGATTTTAATCCCTAATTTTCGGTCAACAAGTCAATCCATATTCCTTTAGTCAATTCATGCCCAAAACAAATTTAGCTAATAAACATCATTTTTTCAATTAACAATATAAAGAATATATTCAACATTAACAAGGAATTACACATGGATGATGGCAAAACGTATATTCTGGAACAATAAACTTATAGGAACTAAAATATAATTTTATGGAATTTTTCCCGAATTTTATAACCTAAAATCCAATTTTAACAACTAATTGATAATTTTCCCAATATTAACTAGAGAATACAAAAAAGGCAACTGCAAATATTCTAAATTCGTTCTAAATTTTATATTGACTGCTAGGAGTGATATTACTGTGAATTAAAGTGGAATTAGGACAAAAACTAATTTTTTGCCTTTTTTGAGTATTTAATTTAATTTATGCAATAATAACAACTAAATGCCGGAATTTATTAAAATTTACTTCTACTTCGTAAAAATTAACTTTGTTCTGATAAATAACTACCTTGAGGCTAGTAAACAACTATATAATTAATTGGAATGGATTTAATGTCAACAACTATTTTATTCAAATTTAAGAAGAAAATGCGAAATAGTGGGATAATTTTCTGGAAATTTTTGAAGCATAGATAGAAAAAACTAAGTACAGATTCAGATTCTACTCATTGAAAAGATGAAAATATATATAAAGAACTCACAATTTGGAGCTAAAATGAGAAAGATATGAAAGATTGAAGTTGAAGGTGCAACAATGGTGGAAATCCGAGCTTTGAGGAGGAAGAAGACGCCCTTTTTGATCTGATTTGGGCTTGAAATTGGTGTGGTTGAGTTGAGGAAAAATCGGGCAATTTATAGCAGAAATTTCCCCGAAGGCGGCCAACCAGGCGGCCGCCTTCCGCCTCTCTCCGGCCGCCTGCCGTCCTCGTCGCCGACAGCGGTCGGTGGCCGGTCCCCGTCAGCCGTAGGCGGCCACAGAGGGCGGCCGCCTTCCGCCACACGTCGGCCGCCTGCCGTCTTTTCATGGTCAAATCGGATCGCGGCGGATCCCGGCGGATCCCGGCCGCCGCAGGCGGTCCAGCAGGCGGCCGCCTGCCGTCCTGTCTGGCCGACCGGTGGTTGGTTTCGTCCCCTTGTGCCGCAGGCGGCCACCGTAGGCGGCCGCCTTCTGTCCAGTGTCGGTAGCCTTCGGTCTTTTCCTGGTCCCGAGTCAAAGCGAGGTTGACTTCTGATTTTTCCCGTAGGCGGCCGCGAAGGCCTCCATTTTGGGCGCCTATTTGGGCGCCTTCTGCTATTTTTGTCTGGCAGATGCGGCTTTTCCTGCTCTTCATTTTTGTCTTCTGAATCACCTTGATAAAATGCTTGCTTCTTCCGGTATAAATGCATTTGTCACTCAAATTGACTCATTTTGTGCTCAATTGACCCGAAATCCCGCTAAACATATTATGGACGTGATTTTTACCTGATTTCATGAAACTTGAACCAAAATATATAAAATGTGTCTTTTCTTTCTATTTTCATTCAAAAATCGCTTAAATTTGATAAGAAAAATAAGTTCAAAAATGGACTTATCACCGGCCATTGGGTTCCCATTACTCTTTACTTCACATTGTTAGCTTTATGTATAAGCTTTATGAGGCCAAAATTTTGAATTTATATTTTTAGGTTACATGAGCTTACCAGTATGTAGAGTCAACTCTTATATCTACACATGTTCAATTCTTTTTATGTGTTCTTTGTCTTTATTGTTTGAAAAAAAACATGTTGATGTTTAGCTTTTGAACTAAACAGGTACTCGGATACTATTTTAATGCAATTCTCTTGTTATCGCTTGTGAGTTCATGATTCCTACTCAGAAGAGCGGAAGCATTTCGAGACAGATGATGATCAGAAGAATAATTGTTCGTATCAGGTTGACCTTTTAGGATGGAACCCGGGGTCGTAACAATTTGCATGTCCTAATCTAATACAACAACAACATCCAAGCCATAATTTCGGAAGATTTTGGGGTTGGCTAACATGAATCGATCCATGATATCAGAGCTAAAAAGAGAATAAATATAATAACAATAAAAAGATAAAGTAAGTGAAAATGGATAAGATAAAAATAAATATAAGATAAAAACATAAGAATACGAAAAAAATAAAGGATAAAAAAGAATATACGAAAGATAAAAGATAAAAATAACATAAGAACATAGAAAGATTAAAAAAAATATAACAAATGAGAGAGAGAGAGATCAAACGTCCACACGAATATGTGTCCTCCACTTTGTTCTCTCCAAAGTCATACTCTCATCCAACCGAAGAAGAAACATATAAGTTCTAATCCCTCTAATTCAAATCTATTTGAGTCTTCCTCTCTCTCTCCCCCCGCGCCTTCTTCCCACCTCTCAACTCGTCTAACAGGTGCATCACTTGGTCTTCTACGCACATGACCAAACCACAACATTCGAGACTCCTGTATCTTATCTTCTATAGATGTTACCCCCACCTTTTGTCTAGTTATCTCATTTCTCAAGATGACTTTTCTAGTGTGTCCACACATCTAGCGCAACATACACATCTCTGTCACGTACACCCATCTTTTTGAATGTGACATTGTTTCACATCTCCACATTCTACACCATATATTAATGCATGTCTAATTGATGTCCAATAAAATCTATCCTTCATTCTTGTTAGCATACCTCAATCACATAAAAATCCTTATGCATTCTTCCATTCCATCCACCCTGCTCTTACTCTACGGGATACATCTCCATCTAATTGATCATTCTTCTAAATTATGGAGCCTAAGTAACAAAACATATCACACATTGGTATATTCGTGTTATCAAGGGTAACCCCGTGGAACATATCACACACTCTTATTACACACGAGAACATACTTCTCTTCCTACCTTGAAAATCAAGCACTAGCATCATATGCTTAGTGACAACACTCTCATCTGAGTTAACCTTACAATCAGTGTAACTAGTTCTCCTAGTAGTTAATATTAAGTAGTCAATTTGAGTAATATTAGTTCCACTTCTATTTATAGGTCACAAGGTGAGAGCTTGTTTTCTTGAACCAAGTGTTCATTATCACTACAAGATTTAGCACCTTTTGCTACAAAGTAATTTTGTCGGGAAAGGTTTGATTTTGTAGGGACAAAGTTTTAGCGACAAAAAAAAATTGTGGGGTGATTTGTAGGGCAAAGAGTGTGGGGAAAGGGTTTTCGACACAAAATTTATATCTTTGTAGGCTAAAACCTAGCCCTACATATCTTTTACATACAAATTACTTTTATCTAGACAACACATTCCACACAAGTTCTAATTTGTAGCCATAGACATTTTAACACAAATCATTATTTGTAGACATTTGTATGTAGAAGGTTTGTTTAGCCACTACACTAATTTTGTGGGAAAAGGTGAACATAGGGATCAGATACAATACTTTTAGGAAAAAATTAATTATTTTTAGGATGAAATATTTATAGGGAGAAAACATTTTTTAACACAAGAGGTGATAACACTCGAGGTAAAACTTGCTTGTGGTGACAAACTAATTACTTGTCTCAACACAACACTGAATAAATAATATTTGTAGATTAAACTTGATAATGATTATCCTAGTAAACGATGGTTTGAGTAATATCAAAGGGAAATGAAAGATAATGTCTTACATATCATATGATTAGTAAGAAAAACAAAATAAAGTATTTGAGAACAAATAATTGTCATATCACAATCTCTATTCAACTTCACAATTTGCCTCGTCGAAATCTCCTTCATTATCAAAAGTATCATCCTCATCTTCACTACCACCATCTATTGAAACCGGTACAAACGAGGGAAGAACAATACCAGGAACTTGATTGCATAATTTTTCCAGAGTTATGCCAAGACATCAAAGTACTATTGAAGCTCTGTTCAACTTTCTTCTTTTTTCTTTGCATCATCTCCTCTGCCACAATTCGAGCCATGTGAGAAGCTTTTCGAGCAGCACGTTCACGTTCCAACTCATCTGACAATTGCTGGATTTTGGCAGAAGATTGACCAACTTCACGAAGACGGCCATCTCCCATACCACGAATGCGACGTCCTGGTTGTGTACCAAGAACAGATGTCATAATATTTAACCCAACTTCCTCATCATCAACAAGTATCTCTTCCAAAGGAGTGTCATCAGGGAGTTGTTGCTCCTTTGCCTTTCCCTTAAGGTACTCATTTTTTTAGCAACCATTTCATCCTATAATAGTAAACAATAACAGTGATAATAAGAGAGTAAAAATAGAAGCTATACACTATAGATAACATAAAACATTGCTAATAAGAGAGTACAAATAGAAGCTATATACTATAGATAACGAGTGAAGGCGCTATTCACTCAGAGCCAAGATCGATGTAGAGTTTGCTGGGAAGCAAGAGAACAAAAAAAAAAATTGTGCCTGTAGCCATTTCCTTATACCACTGAAACAAAGTTACCTATGGTTCCCAAGTATAATCGAGATTTGACCTTGGCCATTTCCTTGACCTCGGCAGCAGGGGTCCAATCATTTCCTTATATACGATTAACTAGATCATATAAGAAATGATTATATGCATTTCCCAATATTAGCTTTTGGGAACAACTTGATACAAATGAGATTGGACCCCTGGTGGGGAAGGGCAGAAGGGGAGCATGAAACCACTAAACCACAATCCACTTGTATCAAGTGTTACTCTCGACGATACAACATGTGGTTTAACATCAAGGGCATCAATATAAGAAATTTATGTGAGGGTCTTAAGATTTCATTCTCACGAGAGATCCAAATTTTATAAGAACTAGACATGAACTAGGATCTTTTTTCATACAATTTGAACTTTCTACATCAAAGATACAAAGTAGAGAGGGATTAAACACACAATACTTTGTGTCTTAAGATATAATAAGAAGTTTAATTTAATAAGTTACATATTACCTTGTGCAGAGCATACTTATAGAATAATAGAAAGAAGGTTTAAAACTCAACTTTTTTATCCAACTAATTCTGGAATCATATAGTAAATTTAATACTATATACCTATCAAATATATAGGTAGAAACGCTTGGTGTGTATCTGGTATCTGGTATGCCCCAAGACATACTCGGTTTTTGCTATCAAAGATAATTTGTGCATCAAACAAACACACACACACACACATGCATATTGTAAGAGCAAAATAAAATCATATATGTATGGGTCGATCATGGCCAAGATTAAGTAAATTAAAAGCTGCAAACAATTCACTAAATCAAGAAGATTTGTATTCTAATTAGCAACTATAAACAGGGTAGCTATTCATATGATTTCAATTAAACAAAGAATTTAAAAGTCCATAAAAGAAACGATGAAAGTTGAAAAATTAAGGGCCTGCCGCAGATATCATCGAGATTGTCACCTTACTTGTATAGGTTGCAAGAATCAATTAATTGCTACCAAACTTGAAAGGAATAGATTTGAGAGAACAAGCCCCGACGTCGAGTTCATCAAGCGCTACCACCACCAAGCCTTTCGATCGAACTTCAGAAACCATAACAGGGCGGCAAAAGAATTTGGGTTCTTTTAGCCACTCCAAATAATTTAGTCCAGAAGTAGTGGCCTGGAGAGCTATTAGGGTAGTGGGGGCGTAGTGGGATTTAGGTAAAAAAGTAAAGAGAAGGAATTTTTTAGTTTTGGAGCCAAAAATCAATAGATCATTCCAGTTCGACATATGTGGAGTGAGTAGTAACGAAAAAACACTACTTAAAATATTTTATTTTGAGATTGAAAAACCTTTACCAAATACGGAGCACTTCATTATTTTTATCATGTGTGGATAGATATACTTAAATCTAGTTTGATAATATGTGAAATATTGTTTGTACAATTGAACATAGTATTTTATTATTTGCCACATCAATCTTAAACTGGTTGATTTGGTCGGGTTTGTTATATTCCATGTTTAATTTTATTTTTGTCTGAACTAGTCTGTTCAAATCTTATTTAGAGCCCGTTTGGTGATCTTATTTTTTGACTTATCAGGCTTATCAGTCAACTTTTTCATCAAACATGTAACTTTTAAATTGTGAAATAATAAGAAAAGGTAAGGTTGAAGTTAATTTTTTGGTTGTATTGGCCGAAATTGATGCAGATAATCATTTTAGTTGTTTTTCATATAATTTTTTCTTTATTTTATTACTAAAATATGTTTTAAATATATTATTTTCATAAATAAGAAGAATCAACACATCTAACAATTCATTCAAAACTTCATAAATTTCAGTAGAATCAACCAATATGTATTATCAAAACCAAGTTTAATACAAAAAAATATATTACTTTTATCATTTATTAACATTTTAATATTATATATACTCGTGCATTTCTATAAAGTAATTTTTTTCCTTTTTGAGAAAAATAATCTTTGCCTGCAAATATAATTTTATTTTAAAAAATATGTGGGGAGAGAACTGTTGCTAAGAAGTACTTCGTACGTTTTTGAAGAGATAGGATGTCTATAGAGAGAAATAATTTTTGTGGGGAAAAAAATTTGTAGGAAAAGAAAACACCCCACAAAATATTTTCTTTGTAGGCAAAGAAAGTCTTTGTCTATAAAATTAATTTTGTATGCATGAAATTTGTAGGGAAAGGGTCGAAATGTACTAGTGTATATTACAGCCAACTCATATGTCGAGGCAGAATCCGGAATGTTCTTCTCGCTTCATTTCTAGTGCCAAAATCAATGTCTGCCATGAATGCTCTCAAAAACAACATGCATAAAGAATATTCGAGCCCAACAAAGGTTATTGTCTTCTTAAGATAAATATTTCTACACAACAATAATTGTCTCCCAGAATAGAACATCTTTCGTTCTCGAAGGACTCGACGACCCAAACGATGCACAAACGAAAGAGCTGTAATGACGAAGAAGGACGAAAAAGGTTTTTTTTTGAATTGTTTGCAGATTTTGGAATGTTGAAGTGTTTTGGCCATGAGACACTAATCCAAAAGTGAAAAAAAAATATTATCTAAAGAATTAACTCTATATATGAGTGTTTTACATTGCTAATTAAAAGTAGTGTTTTTCAACTTTAGCTTTAAAAATATATTTCCAATAATTGTTTTCTGCTTAATTTAACACTTTAACTTTGTTTGAAGTGAGGTGTTAAAATGCTTCAAATTCCATTTTTTTATTGAATACATTCCACTTTTAGTTGTATGAGTATCGTACAAATTCCACAATTGATCCACATATTTGATTATAATCACTTTTAGTACATGACTATCGTTTTTTGACCATAAATGACACTTCTGTAGATATTTTCGGTGGTTAAAATCACCGCATCTGAAAATTGGACGAAAGGACCACAAATGGTCAAGAAAAAATAATCAAGTACCAAAATTGAATAATTAAAATGAAAGATAACTGAATGTGAAATCAACATAAAATTCATAGGACCAAAAATAGAAATAATTGTTTTTACTCACAAAAAATACTGTTTTAACAAACACTTAACTTTTACTATTAATATTAGTTTTCTCTCTAACAATCCCAAAATTTTAAGATTATCCATTTCTTGAAAGAAAAGGAGACCTAAACACCACGAAAAGTGTTAGTAAAGACGCTTTTTGTTGTTCAATAAATAAAACCATAAAAGCATGACAAATTTATATTTAATACTTCAAATTTGATAAAATTACAAAAACGGAAAAGGGTCAAATAGGCCCTCCAACTTATATAAAAAGGTCAAATAAGTCCTTATATGGGATGTTTTGTCCGGCAGTCGTCATTTGGGGCAGGATCCGGTGGAATTTTTTGATGAAATTTTTTGAGCATCTTATTCATTAAGTCTAGTTAGTTTATTCATGCCAAAATAAGAGCTTATTTGAATAAGATGAATAAGATGAATAAGATGAATAAGATGCTCAAAAAAATTCACCGGGAACTGCCCCAAATGGCGACAGCCGGACAGAGCCTCCAATATAAGAGCTTATTTGACTTTTTATGTAAGTTCGAGAGCCTATATGACCCTTTTCTCTTACCTAAATTAATTAAGCGGTATATAACGAAATACTCCGTAATCCGTATGATATGATTGGCTAACGGCTTGCCGGTTACTACTAGAAAATTGTCCTTACACGGTTCCACCAACACATTGAGTTGGTTCTAATAAAAAGTACGGAGTAATTTATAAGTCAAAAGTGAGAATCAATTCTGACCATTGAATTGATCTGGACAAATAGATGAAAGAAAATCAAAATTTAAGTAGAACATACATGTTGTGACTTTATTATAAATATGAAGAATTCTAAATGAAAATACGGTTGCAAAATGCAATGTACGAAGTAATATACTACGTACAAAAGTGCATACCAAACAAAATATATCAAAATCCTAAAAAAATGGGCGTAACTTACAAAGTATGAAAACCTCAAAACCATGTATTTTAACTTGTACGACGAATGCTTCTATGAATAACAATGTTCTTTGTAATACTTCGTATAAAACTATTCGAATTAAAGTTCCATAATTCTGATTTTATCATCGCTTATTTTGATTGAAAATGTACCTAGTGTTGGTAGAAAATAACCCGGGTATAGAATTCGGCAGCATTTCAGTATAGTGAGAATCGCCCTCCTGAATACAAGGGGTTGGTGGCCTATTTATAGGCATACACAATAGCCCTCCAATTAAGTGTTACATGGACTTGGCCCGATTTATCAACTAACACTGACGCTAATGGGCCAGCCAGCCCGATAAGTAATTAAATAATCCCGGACCAATATCCGCTAGCTGGGCTATGTTCTGAGCTTGGTCGGGCCAAAGCTTGGGCGTAACGGGCCAATAGTCTTGGACCCGGCCCATTATCCCAACACGAGTCCCCCACTCCCTTAGTCGAGTAGTAGACTCGGGTAAAAGGGAGTAGTTAAGCTGTTTTGGAATTGGTCCGGTTTTAGGTCCGGCCGGCCGGTCATTATCGAGCCTTGAATTTGATCCAATTGCTTGTGAAAGGATGGACTCTTCTTTGCTCCGACCGGGAGACCTCTTCCTTTGTTCATGATAAGGGGGTGCCTCGTTAAAACCTTACTAGGAAAAAACCCAACGGGAAAAAATTCTAGTGAAGGAAAAAGAGTACACCGAAACCTTAAAATAAAGCAAAGGAAGGTCAATCCCTTCGGTTCTTGATTAAGTGCCTGCTTTACTGGTAAGTCGAGATATGTTCCGAAAAGATCAGTCGCGCGGTTGTTTGCCAGTGGTGTCGGTCGAGCCGAGGTATGCTTGGGAGAAGGCTGGTCGCAGTTGTATGCTGAGGAAGGAGATCCGAGGTATGCCTGGGAGAGGCTAGTGACATAGATGTTCGCCGATGTTGGCAAACTGGGTATGCTCGGGAGATGCTGGCCACCCAGCTGTCCGCTGACGATGGACAACCGAGCTATGATCTGGAAAGGTCGGATGCAATACTGTCCACCTTGATCCTCATTGCTTGCAAAAGGATAGGGTTTCCTCTGTCTGGTAGCAGCCTGGGGTCTTGTTTGTTCGATTAGCAGTCCGGGGTCTTGTTCTTCCGATTAGCAGCCCGGGGTCTTGTTTGTCCAATAAGCAGCCCGAGGTGTTGTTTAAAACCAAGCAAACGGGTGAGCTCTCTGGCCACTGCGTGCAGCTGCAACGGTCGCCATCTGCTGAGGGGATGGCAAAGACCGGTCTTCACTTGTGAGCAATGCTCGTCTGACGTTCTCGGGAGGATGCAGTGAGTAGTCCACCATGATTCATCCTTAGGAGTGAGAGACCCGAGCTCGGAGCTTGGGTTGGCTCTCGCCCGCCAATAAGCCCATACGTAATTCATGCACTGTCATGCATGTGCAACCTCGACCGAAAGATAGCCTTAGACGAACTTGACTTGGAGATAGCCCTTCACGAACTTGGACTTAGATGAGCGTGCGTGACTTGGTATGGATGGTGAGGTGATGATTATAGGCCTCGTCACGACCACGCACTTAGTTTGAATTTTGAGGCCTGTTAAAGAAGAGCCTGAACCAGCGCTGTGTAGTCTAGGCTCAGGAGTGGACGGGAGAAAACTGAGGATGCCATGAAGCTACACAGCTTCCCACGGAGCCAACGATCGGAGCATGCCCGAGCGTGGCGGCGACCAAGGATATGAAAGTTCCATTCGAACCTAAATAAAAGTAAGACAAGTTGAATGCGTTGTCCCGGGATGCGGACCATAAGGTAGTTGCGGTGTTAAAGCCTCCCTAGTGATCTTGGAGTTTGCAAGCTTTAGGCTCTAGGCCCGGCATCTGGAGCACGTCTGAGCTTCGAGGACGTAGAAGATGAGGCAGTTGCTTTGTTCAAGGCCCATTACAGTTTCCGGAGCTTGTCACTTGCAGGATTGAAGACTGTTGTCCGGAGTAAATCCGAGCTTAGCTGCGGACCAAGGAGGGTTGCAATTGGCTGACATGGTATGCAGACTACCTGTGATGAGGAGAAGAAAAACTGGGCAATGATGATCTTGGACTTGTTCTCTGTGATTGATTTTTCGCTTGAGCTTGTATATATGCGTCGTTCGTTCTTTCAATTTACTTCGTCGTTTTTCATTCAAGAATACTTGGAGAACTAATCGGGGATCTGGCTCCCCACCTATGCCGCGAGGGGCGGAAAGTCGACAAGGTCGACCTTGACCGCGCCCTGCTGGGTAAGGCGGGGCTGACCCGCACACTGTCGGTCTAGGACCAACGAGTTGTGCAAGCTGTTTGGCCAGCGATTGGACAACGGATGTACGAGAGGGGCTCGGGGCGCGACCTCTCGCATACCTTCAACCTGGAGGTCGGTCTTACACCACCTTGACTTGTACAGCTAGTTTCATACTTAGGAAATATTTGGTTATTCTCTTTCTGAAAGTCGAACTGAAGTCGGCCAAACGTAAGGGCAAGGCCCTGCATGATCAGACCAGAACGGACCCGCACCGCTGACCATATCAAACGAGTATGCGGGCTGTTAACCCTAGCAACGTCAGACAGCGGGTGTACGAGAGGGGCTTGGAGCACGACCTCTCGCATACCTTCGGCCTGAAGACCGGTCATATAGTCGCCGCACAGTTGATTTGGTCAAACGAGTATGCGAGCTGTTTAGACAGCAACGTCGGACAACGGATGTACGGGAGGGGCTCGGAGCACGACCTCTCGCATACCTTTTCGACCTGGGGCCGGTCTCACAGTCGCCCTGACCGAGCAGCTAATCCTAGACTTAGAAAAAAGTTTGATCATTTCCCTTTCCGAGGATCGAGCCGTGGTCGACTAAACACCGAGAGCGGAGCGTCATAGTTTTTTTTTTTTTTTTTTTTTTTTCTTTTTTTTTTTTTGGCCGCCGCCCGTTCATTTCCAAGTGAAGTCGGACCTCATTAAATTCTAGATTGAAAACAATTTTTTTTAAGTAATGAAAGAATTTGAGAACTTGAGGAGTTGCTCCGAGTCCTGCACTTGGTGCTTGATCACAATCTTGCTATGCTCGCTCAAAGGATTTGACAAGGTGCCCCGCGCCCGTACTTTGTAGTTTTGATGTTGATAGTATGGACCTATCTGTGCAAGCTTAGGCAACATGGTTTTCATCACTATCATCTCAGACTTGCGCACTATGGCGAGGCTGTGCAACCAAAGCTCTCGGCGAAGACGGTACGCTCACTTCGCGGGATTGAGCCCGTGCAACCTAGTCTCCAGGCGATGATTGTGTTCCTGTCTCGGCGGATTGGGGCTGTGCAACCAAGCCTCTTGGTGGTGATCGAATACTCACGTCGCCGGGTTGAGCTCGTGCAATCACGCCTCCTGGTGACGACCATGCGGCCGTCTCGCCATGGCGGACTCGTGCAACGAAGCCTCCGGGTCATGACATTGTGTCCACCTCGCCAGTTTGAGCTCGTGTAAGAGTATCCGATCTTCCGGTTGTCGTTGCGGGTGTTCTACGAAGCCTCTTGGTGGTGGCCGAATGTTCACGTCGCCGAGTTGGGCTGGTACGACCACGCATCCTGGTGACGACCGTGCGGCCGTCTCGCCATGGCGGGTTCGTGCAGCCAAACTTCCGGGCCGTGACATTGCGTCCACCTCGCCAGTTTGAGCTCGTGTAAGAGTATCCGATCTTCCGGTTGTCGTTGCGGGTGTTCTACGAAGCCTCTTGGTGGTGGCCGAATGTTCACGTCGCCGAGTTGGGCTGGTACGACCACGCATCCTGGTGACGACCGTGCGGCCGTCTCGCCATGGCGGGTTCGTGCAGCCAAACTTCCGGGCCGTGACATTGCGTCCACCTCGCCAGTTTGAGCTCGTGTAAGGGTACCCGATCTTCCGGTTATCGCTGCGGGTGTTCTACGAAGCCTCTTGGTGGTGGTCGAATGTTCACGTCGCCGAGTTGGGCTGGTACGACCACGCATCCTGGTGACGACCGTGCGGCCGTCTCGCCATGGCGGGTTCGTGCAGCCAAACTTCCGGGCCGTGACATTGCGTCCACCTCGCCAGTTTGAGCTCGTGTAAGGGTACCCGATCTTCCGGTTGTCGCTGCGGGTGTTCTACGAAGCCTCTTGGTGGTGGCCGAATGTTCACGTCACCGAGTTGGGCTGGTACGACCACGCATCCTGGTGACGACCGTGCGGCCGTCTCGCCATGGCGGGTTCGTGCAATCAAACTTCCGGGCCGTGACATTGCGTCCACCTTGCCAGGTGGGGCTCGCCCGGATGATACCCAACCCGCCAATTGTCGTTTGGGCTTTGTTAGGCGCGTAGGGGAGAACGGGCGCAGAGCATACGGGCGTACATGGTGATAGCTACAACGTGCACGACCTCACGACGATGCTACACGACTCTGGCTTGTCGGTGCCGATGTGTATCCTGCGATTTCAAAATTAATTCTAATAGAAGCTCCATAATTAAATTTTTAACATTTGATACATCATTGTGGGTGTTTGCAAAATAAGAAGCAGCGAGCCAAAGCTGGAAACCGAAGATTTCTTCAATTCGTCCCAAATAAGAGCCATCTCTCAGCCCTCCTGCGAGCCTACTGCGGAACAGAGCACGGAGGAAGCAGAAGCTAGAGTCCATCTCGGCTGGGAGAGGCGTGGGCCCCTTCAGCCATGTTTGCCGCTGGTTGATGTCGCTGAGGTAGTTTGTTGGTTTGGAGGCTGCAGAGAGCGTACAGCCCTCGGCTCGGTCGGTGATGGCAGCTACTCCGGTTGTGGCGACGGAGGCACCTAGTGATTCGTGTTCTCTGGGACCATCGCAGGGAGAAGGAAGCCATGGCCTTGAATTTTCCTCCCGAGATCTCGAGCGGCCATTAATGGCAAAGCTCGGGAAAAATCAGAGACTCCCTTCGGATCTGACTCTAGGCAGCGCAGCGCGTATGAAGTCCTCAATCAAGTTCGTCGCTGCTGTTGCGGCGGCGAGTTCTCTATGGTGGCTTCATCTGACGGCGCGGGATGGACCCTGGACGGCGCACCCTTGTGTGATTGGTTCGGACAAGGGTATAGGAGCGATCCACGAACGGCACCTGCGAGAGGATGAGCGAACCGGGAATTTCGCCGCTACAAACGTGCACGCTCTCTGGCCCGCCGGGATCTGGGTTCGAAGACTCCAGCTTTTTTCAAAATCGGATCTGTTTTTTTTGTTGTAAAAACCCTTCTTCCTGGTCATTTTTGGGCTGGATTTTAAAACTGTCATGAATTGAAAATAATTTTTTGGCTGGCGGCGAGGCATGGAACCGGCTGCGAGGCCTGGAGCAGCGATCTGGAACATCAGCATCGATCTCAGCAGATGGCGCACCAGCGGTTCATGCTCTGTGGAATTTCCCAGATCTGAAATTCTGGAACTTTTTTATTTTTGCTGATTTTCCAAACCAATTCTGGTTGTCTTGTTGCGATTACAAGATCATTGTGATGACCTCTACGACTTGGCGTAATATGGTTAATAATGTGATTAAGATGAAGTTGTGATTCGTGGGGAATGGTTCATCCAATTTCTGGAATTATGATTATTTTTCTATGATGATTTTTTGAGCAATCTCACTTGATGATGGTTCTTGAATCTTCCCAAGTTCCTACCAAAAAATGAGAGATAGAGCTCTCAATGAAAGCACCAATGTTGGTAGAAAATAACCCGGGTATAGAATTCGGCAGCATTTCAGTATAGTGAGAATCGCCCTCCTGAATACAAGGGGTTGGTGGCCTATTTATAGGCATACACAATAGCCCTCCAATTAAGTGTTACATGGACTTGGCCCGATTTATCAACTAACACTGACGCTAATGGGCCAGCCAGCCCGATAAGTAATTAAATAATCCCGGACCAATATCCGCTAGCTGGGCTATGTTCTGAGCTTGGTCGGGCCAAAGCTTGGGCGTAACGGGCCAATAGTCTTGGACCCGGCCCATTATCCCAACACCTAGTTTATCCATTTTGAAGTGAGCAATAAGCCAATGATCGAATTACTTTTTAAAAAATGATTGAAATTTCAATTGAACATTTACACACATACATACATGCATATAGTGATTATTTAGAGCTGCGACTAATTTTATTTTTTGATAAAAACGTGACACATCGACAAAATATCAACTCCGATGTAGACGTCATCTTCGTTTGGATGGAAATAATATGTTAGAGGCGTTTCTAACCTTTACTTTTCTAAAGGAATATTACTAATTATCAAATCAGAGTTTAAAGGCTAAAGAGAAAGGTTGGAGTCAAGTGGAGGTTGAAAGAGACGCTTTGCTACTATAATATCTAGATTGTAAGAGGGGATTGGGAGTTCTTATTTTGATTTAATAGTGGAGGATATTATACTATTGCTTCAATGTGAGACTAGAATGTCAGTTAATCATTGCAAACGGTCCGCGAATCGGGTTGCTCACACTCTTGCTAGAGCGGCCCTTTCCATGATGGATGGTAGTTTTTACTTTGATTCAGCTCCTAGTTGTATTCATAGCCATTTGGCTAATGACATTTTGAATTTATAAAGTTTGCTGATTTTCATTCAAAAAAAATCGGAGTATAAAGAATCTGACAGGGCATATGGGGTTGGAATCACGACGAACATACTCTTTAGACATTGCACCGATGACTGACCCAACATGTTCTGGACATCGCCCTCGTCTGGGCTCCTCGATCGGACGAGGGAACTTCACTCGGGATGGTCTACTTAAGAAACCCTTTCACGTGTTTCTAACAATGATTGACGGAATCACCCTTGGCCCCGTCACACCAGCCACACACCCTCGGTCTAGAAACGTGCACCGCGATCAGCCGATCAGCAAGACGAGGAAAACAATATAGTCTACGATCCATGTTTAAAGGAGGACATTATTCCTCTCGTCCTCCTCTAGTTTACTCATGTGTTTGAACTTAATGCGCTTGACATATAGGGGGTGTCTGTTAAGGTGAAAAGTAGGGAAAATGTACAAATATACCCCTGTAGTATGGGTGTGGGAACAGATATATCCCTACTATTCTATTTTTCGGAACAAATATACCCCTGAACTTTTAAAAAGGTGCAAAAATATCCCTCATGTTCTTATAAAGGGGCAAATTAATCCTTATTAACTTTAAATTAATAAAATAAATTTCAAAAAACACCAAATATAAATTATAAATTCGAAATTTAAAATAAAAATAAAAATGTAATAGTGTCTAATTCTCCCTTTTATAGTTTTTATATCACAATTTAATATTGTTTAAACATTAAATATTATTTCAAAATTTTACTATATATTTAAGATTCTTTCGAAAAGGTGCAACACATGTTTTGCAATGTAGAGAAAAATTAATTTTTTGCATTCTTTGCACTATAAAATTACATATTTTGAAATAATATTTTATACTTAAAATATTAAATTGTGATATAAAAACAATAAAGGGAGAAATGGACACAATTACATTTTTAAAATTTTTAATTTTTAATTTCGATTTATTAATTTATTTTTTGTCTTTCTTTTTTTAAATTTATTTGATTAATTTAAAGTCAATAAGGATTAAATTGCTCCTTTATAAAAATGAGAGATATTTTTGCACCTTTTTAAAAGTTCAGGGGTATATTTGTTCCGAAAAATAGAACATGGGTATATTTGTTCCTCCACCTATACTACAGGGGTATATATATACATTTTCCCGTGTAAAGTAATCATTTTACGTGCAAAGTGTAGGAATACAAACAATTTACATCGTTTGATACGATTATTTAATGTAAATTGTAAGATGTCATTTTAAAATATTTTACATTGCACGGAGTAACATGTAAAACACTTTATGTGGGGTGGTAAAATATATTACATTCTTAATATAAAATTGATTAAATTAAAACCTTACAATGCTACTCTATTTTTTCACGTCAGACCTTGTCGGAATGCCGACATCTCTCTCTTGCGGCTTGCCCATCCATTCTTCTCAACAGCAGCACCATTTATTCTACTTTTGATCAAAATAGTTTAAAGACCAATTAATATAGCTTCAATATGTTGGGTAATAAACCTCCCAACTGATGGATTGACTAGGGATGGAGTTTTTCATAGATCAGGAATTATAGCACTGATTCTGAATTTCAGGCATATTTTTTAATTAAAAGTTAATTATGAGTTTTGTTGATTATTTTTATCAAATATAAAGTTATTACAGATTATGAGTACAACATCATTGAAAAATAATTCCTCAAATTGTACATCCCGAGGTGTTCAGAAGCCTTGTTTTATGGATCGTTAATTAGTCTCTATCAATATAATTATCAATATTTTTTTTTCCAAATATTATTTTCTTGACTTAATTAGCATACGATGACATGTTAAAAGAGTAATTTTAATTTTTGGTTGGAGCCTTACGTGTGAACTTATTTTTTGAGCCAAACAATGCATTTACTTTGCATGTATTTTAAAAATAGATCGCATATCTCACCAAACAATATGGGATAAGGGTCAGTTTGGTCCTCGAAGTTGCAAAAAAAGAGTCAAATAAGTCCTTATATAGAAGATTCTGTCCGGAAGTGCCATTTGAGGTGGCTCCCGGTGGAATTTTTTGATGAAATTTTTTGAGCATCTTATTCATTAAATCTAGTTTACTCATATCAAATTTTAGATAAAAATTCAATCGGGAAGACATTCAAATGAATTCTTGAAGATAATTGTGCCGTTAAAAGCGCAGTTATCTTCAAGAATTCATTTGAATGTCTTCCCGATTGAATGTTTAGCTGAAATTTGGTATGAGTAAACTAGACTTAATGAATAGGATGCTCAAAAAGTTTTATCAAAAAATTCCACCGGGAGCCACCTCAAATGGCACGTCCGGACATAATCTTCTATATAAGGACTTATTTGACACCTTTTTTGCAACTTCGAGGACCAAACTGACTCTTTACTCCCAAACAATATATTTGAATTTTACATGTAAAATGATTGCATTCATACACTTTACATGCAATCACTATGCATGTAAAGTTTAATGTGCAAACAACCAAACGCCCTCATATTGCAACTACAAGCAACCCTTCTTTGTGCAGATGTAACAGTTCGAAAACTCATTTGATAGATATATCTTTCTTTCTCTCTCTATATTTAATTTTGCCTTCTCTCTAGAATACGACTAGCAGGTTCGATCATGGTGTAGCTATCAGAACTTATAATACAAAAAATATGTCAATAGATCTTTCCATTATTATCATGTTTTGAACAAAACTTTGTACATGATCTAATTCTGTAATTCTAACAATGTTTTTAATTTGACCAAAATTTTTGAGATGGGTATATTCTGATCTGATTTGGTCTGTTTAAATCTGATCCGATCTGATGTATTGAATGTCTACTTGTTGTGTATAACTAATGAAGTCTGATGGATATAGTGGCAGCCCCATTGTAGTAAGAGGTCGAAACAAATTCTTCAAAAGGAAAGAGAAATGTTAGATCACTTACTAAATTCATTTTAAATAGTGATGCCAGAAAAGGGGTATGGCTAACATACCTCAATTGAGTAACCATCCAGAATAAGAGTATGCACAGATTCCCAAGTCGAGTATTTAACCGGAAGATTGTCAATGGTTTGTCGAAAGAAACAACCTTGAATTGCTAATGTACTAAAGCCCTGTTTGTATTTTGGTGGATCGGGACCTAAGCACTGCATTTAGCAGCGTTTTCTTTCAGGGAAAATGGCGGATTGAGACACAACACACTATTACCCAAACGCACACTGAGAGCCTGTTTGGTAGCATGAAAATCGGTTGTTTTGGCTGATTTTGCTTAAATTTATGAAGTTTTGGCTGAAGTAGTTGCATTGGCTCTTTCAAATAGGCATTCACTCTTATAGCTTTTGGACATGTTTCTTTACTTAGCATTAATTGGTTTTGTAAGGAACTATAGCTAATAGGCATACCTTACTGGTTGTTGTAGTCCTTTGTTTCTCACAGAATGCTTATGTACGCTTCAGGTTTGCATAAACATATTTGGCATGTAAATGTTTCTTGTTTTACCAATTTCCATTGTTATTGTTGGAAAATGAATCTTTCAGTGTTCTGATTTTAAGGCGTAGATGATAATTGCAAGAATAAAAGCGGACCTACTTATTTTATGGAGTGGCTGTTACCATCTCTACACAAACCAGAAAAATTTACCATAAATGATGTACGTTGAATCTCTCTTGAAATGATAAATACCTTTCTATGAATTGTCGTTATCAGACTTCCCAAATTGTCACTGTTTCTCTATGATACAGAATGGTGTATTTCCTACATGATTGACTGGTTGTATAGATCCAGAGCAGGCTTTAGAATGAATAATGAGCTCTGATTCAGGAGTGCCTCTAGTGGGTAGTCAAAGCCTTTATTAGAAGTGCAATTTTCTTTCACAAATGTCCATTAAGGCCATGCATCCTGGTGATCCTGCCTCCCATAATGTAAGGTTCTTTAATCATTAATGGTGGCTTTAGTCTCACGCGCGCATGCTACTGTTGGAGATAATCGTCGTAACCTGCAAAACAATGTTAGAAAAATAAAACAGCCCGAGACGCGCTAGTCGCTGTCCTAAAGAAAGTATTTCCGGTGGCTGGAAATCTTCCCCCAAGATATAACGGGCTCTTCGGCTAAATTGCCGGACACAGAACTACGAGGATAGAAGTATTGATTATGTAACCCAGCAGTTTATTTAGCGTAATATTATATGTATAGTTTAAAGTATTCGGACTTAATTAGATACTCTATCAAGTGTCTTCGATCACGTAAGTCCATTAAATAGAGATGTGAAGCATGTAAATTATTTGATAAAATAAAGTTGTTGGGGATGCTAGGTGATCCACGTACTTAGGAGAGAGTTGTGGGTGGCCAAGCAACACACCCATGCTCCCAAAATACTCGGTCAACACTCAAGCATTTCAACAAACTAAATCTGGCTAAAGTGTTATCCGTACATTATTGTTCTAAATATTAATTAAATAAAAAAAACATTTTAAATGAATTTTGTTTATTTGAAATACTTAATAATTTTCCAACAATCCCCCACATATTTCAAATAAACATTTGAACTTAAAAAAAAATATAATTTTGAAAATCTGCTGGATTAACGGGAACGAGACTTTAAGTTTGGTGTCCGAAGACTATGAACCAAACCGAGACGATTAAGTCTTTACAAACCGAGCTTCTGGTGAAACATATAGTTTCTATGAACCAGTAAGCTACTATGGTAAGTCAGGGTCTTAACGGCCATGTCTCACCCCCCACAATTCCTCGCGTTAACGCCGTGGTGCGCCTTTAGGCCGTGCGCGTGCTTGGTATTCTTGAGTGCTCTAGAAGCGTTGTCATGCTTCATGGAGGCGGCCCCACCTCACACTCATATAGGTGACCTCATCAAGTGTGTTCTGCACTTAACACACCAGCCATAAGGCTATGAAAATCATTAAGAGTTTTAACTCACCCTCACAGCGAATGCAGTCTAGCCTCACCCTAGAAATGGACATAATAGACTAGCAGGAACAAATAGAAGACTTGTTATTACCCATATGAACCTGCTTCATGGGATCTCCAATCACACAGGTTGGGTTACCATCCCTATTTGTTATCAAGTGACAGTCCATTTCCCTCGGTGTATAACATATAATATCCTAGGATTTCGGCCAAAGGAGACTATTGACTCCATTCGTCATAGTTATATGACAACTTTATATTTCATACATTTCATATGATATCGTTGCAGTCGACTATACAACAATATCATCTAAAAATTATATCATCATTGTATTACTTTAATACAATGGCTTAGCTCATCAAATATACTTTTTGTGTTTCCACAATTTTGCTCAATCTTCCGACATTCAGCCGGGTTTCACATAGTTTATTTCACCAATTTGAAAATAGAAAATCACTTGTGTGATATTCAACTCAAATGACATCGTTGTATCCCGATAATACAACGGATAACTCTTAATAAAATATATAAGATCATTGTAATACAATGGATAACTCTCATATAACATCATTGTACTGCTCTAGTACAATGGTTATTTCTCAATAAACATATCATCATTGTATCAATTAATTACAACGGATAATCCCAATCAAATTTATTCCATAATTAATGGTATCTCATTTACGTTAGAATGAGTTTAAAATAACCCCACATTTTAAATATATTTATGGAGTATAACATTAAGCTCACCGTACATTAATCAATGTGAACAATAATTTTAGAGGAATAACATGCGGCTAACAAGATATGAACGCGGCATATAACTGGGTAAACATTTACACGTATAATAAGCACAATTCAAAATTTTATCAAAACTGACTTCAGGCTTATCCATGCAACCACGTAGCTAGAGTTAATAAAACCTTTTGCATGATCAACTACAAGAGATAATCATTAATTAATTAGGCCAATAAAACTTCGTAACGTGCAAACCCAGAAAGAACCATGCCCTCATACAAAACAGACTAAAGCATACGCAATTTAAAAACTCAACGCAAGACTCCAGAAAAACGTATAAATGTGCATGCAATAACATCGTACTTAACGAATTAAAAATTATGACCATTCAATAACTTCTAACAAAGTCAATATATTTAACAAACCAATCACCGCACTAAATCGTGCATGAGCAATTTGCTGATTGCGTTACAAGCATGCAGTAGCGTATAATTAGTCTTTAACTAATTTAAATTTCAATTTTTAATAAGAAAAAAAAACAGAACTGCACCTTCATGCAAAAAGACAAAACCGATTTGAATTTTCCACTCAGCCATATTACTCTACCAATGGAATTTTCAATTCGGTCATCACAATTATAAATTAGATATTAACACCACAGTAACAAAATCTCACAGAATTTATCAACAAGTAATTAAGACACCATAGGAATTAACACATCAATAGCAACAATAGAATATATTACCACATGTAATTAATACTTCCAAAACATCCCATTAATCATACGAATCAATCAATTAAGTGAGAGCATTATCATACTTTAATACATAAACATTATATTTCACAGAACAAACACTCTTACAATAGCCTTTGCCAAAAAAAAAAACATCTTTAGTCATGACAATTTTGTCATAATCAAAGGATATTTTAACCCCAATTTATATCAAGAGAGAAACGGAAACAAAATTAATTTGTCCGAATCTCATGCACAAAAACATGTCATTTAGTGATAAAGTGTACTCCGATGTGAGTTTAAGAATAACATTTCCTTTACCCTGCACCTTAGCGGTTTTAAGTCCACCAGGTACACAAGGTTTTCATCATCTCCTATAATAGTAATAAGATATATAGGAGGTTAAAGCACTTTTGTTTTTGCAAATGTGCTTGGTAGCCCCGGAGTCTACCATTCATTCATTCACATCATTTATTTTACAACTTTGAGAAACAACTGCTATAAAATCTTCATCACTTTTAATCAATTTTAATTTTGATTTAAGTGGATTATTGTTTCTCATAGTTGTCTTTTTATCACATAAAATGACATAAATTACAACACTTGGGATTAAAACAAGGCTCATTGAGAATAGGGTAACAATTAAAATTATCACAAATTGCCATAAGATAACACATGCAGATTCCCGAAGATATAAAAAATGCAACTAAAGTAATTGATAGAGATACCAAATTTCATTCGCAGCAGGCATGTGGGCATAGAACGTATAATACAGGGGGCTAGCAGCAAATGACGCGGACGACAACCACCAGAACGGTCAAGAAGTAACGGTACAATTATGCAACGACTTTGCGTCCATCCTCATCATCTCACTTGCAACCTGTTCTGGCCGACGGATATCTGGCACTCTGGCGACTGACTTCTCCGGCAATTAGGGGCGAGCGGCAGTTTCCGACGATATTTACTTTCTTTAGATTGTTGGAGATAATCGTCGTAACCTGCAAAACAATGTTAGAAAAATAAAACAGCCCGAGACGCGCTAGTCGCTGTCCTAAAGAAAGTATTTCCGGTGGCTGGAAATCTTCCCCCAAGATATAACGGGCTCTTCGGCTAAATTGCCGGACACAGAACTACGAGGATAGAAGTATTGATTATGTAACCCAGCAGTTTATTTAGCGTAATATTATATGTATAGTTTAAAGTATTCGGACTTAATTAGATACTCTATCAAGTGTCTTCGATCACGTAAGTCCATTAAATAGAGATGTGAAGCATGTAAATTATTTGATAAAATAAAGTTGTTGGGGATGCTAGGTGATCCACGTACTTAGGAGAGAGTTGTGGGTGGCCAAGCAACACACCCATGCTCCCAAAATACTCGGTCAACACTCAAGCATTTCAACAAACTAAATCTGGCTAAAGTGTTATCCGTACATTATTGTTCTAAATATTAATTAAATAAAAAAAACATTTTAAATGAATTTTGTTTATTTGAAATACTTAATAATTTTCCAACAGCTACATGTAGCATGCACGCGCACTCAAATGCTTATTACCCATATTGCATTTATGTTGGTGCAGGAACTAGTGTTCCTACCACTCTACAACTTGATAATGGCTGCTTCAGTTTTTAAGAAGAATGTGGTGAGTATTCGTGATGCCTTAATATTCAGAGAGATGTTCATAATTAGTTTAGACTCTATTGTTTACAGAGCCTGACCATACTCGTGAGACTAGTCCTAAGTTCGTTCTAACTGGTCCCGCATTTTGGGCCAGTTGTTTCCATCCCCTCAATCTAAACAAATCTAAAGTGTATTTGGTTTGGTAATTTGTTGTGCACTTCTTTTTTGTTTTGCTTCAATGAAGGAAAAGCTGAAGTGCATTAAGTACTTGACTTGTCACCGTACTTGACTTGTCACCGTAACTTGTCACCCTAGGTGCATTAAATAAAATAAAGTTAGAATGATTATTCTTTTACAAACAATATCAAAGAACACTGGATTAACCCAAGCTCTGCTTCTTGCCTGGTTTTGCATCTGGATGGGAAATCCATTCAAAAATCCGACGGGAGTGACGAGATTTTCAGTGGTATTCTTCCCTTGTATTTTAACTTTCAAATCCATGTAAATCCTTAACAATCCAAGAGTTAAAGAATTCATGACAATTTGAAGACAACCGAGTTTTCATAGACCCTATACAAATTCAAATTGAGGACACCCGAATTTCGATGGAATTCTTAATTTCTTTAAAATCCATAAGAATTCATATTGGGGACATCCCTTTCGTGTTTGCTAATTGCGAGAGCGTGCCTTTCAAAAAAAATGCCAGAACATGTAAAAAGATTAATAGAGGTACAATTAAATAATTTTGATATAATACTAATTTAGTACGTACGAGTACTACAAATAGAGATGGAGGCATACGACCAGAATCTCTAGAGAAAAAGCATATATTTTCAAAAATATAAATATGACAAGCAACATCAAAGGGAAAACTACAGGAAGCTAAGGAAGCAAAAACCATGAAGAAAATAAAAATAAAAACAAGGAGGGGATACGTAGAGCATCTACACTTAATTTCTTGATAACAGTGTTGGGAATGGTGTTATTGCTACCGTATAACTTCAGTCCGTCTTCTTTCGGACTAAGTTTTGCTATCAGATGCACAACTTGATTGGTCTATCTAAAAACATGCTTTTTCTGAATATGAAACATATCACTAATCTATTTAGCGTTGAGGACCATCTTCTTCAAATAATCCAGAGGGTCATTAGAGTCATTCAAAAGGTTGATAAACATTTTAGAATCAGAATCTCTCTGAAAGTCTTTAAGACCATTTTTAAGCCTCCATCTCAGAGAAGTGTCAATCACATAGAATTCCGCGTGGAGAATTGATTTAGCTTGAATGGGAAAAGAGATGACCAAAATACACAACTATACTAGTCATGTGATTGATCCAATTAGGGTCATAGTGAGGGGATCAATTCAGGTCAGGCCCACCTCATATTTTAATTTTAATTAAATTAACCCTGGTAAAAAATCATGTAACAAATTTTCCAAAAAAAGTTTTCACCCATCTCAATGCATTGAAAGAATCATTACCAAACAAAAAAACATACTCAATACTATATTTCGGTTTGGATTGGTCCGGCTTAGTTCAATTTGATTTGCTTTGGATTTGTTACTTTTTATAATTAATAATATATTGGGATTTTATTGATTTTTTCATCGAATCAATTCAGTTTATTTGGTTATTCTTGGTTTTGGTTTGATTCGATTTAATACGATTTGAAAGAAATACTACTAAACTCAATCCAAATTATATATAGTTCGATTTAGTTTGGTTAAATCAAATCAATATGTGATAATGCAAACCCCCAAATATGTGATGTTACATTGCCTCGAATTGTGTGATGTGCATGAATAGCTAGAATCCTCGGTATCAAACCTTTATTGTGTTATACTCCCTCAATCCCTTAAAAGTTTGCCAAGTTTGATCGACATGTAAAATAATAAAGTAAAAACTGTGTGGTAAGGATTTATGCAAAAGAGAGAAAGAGATAACATGAACCACAAACTAATTTGTTAAAAGAGAAAGTAACAAAGCTTTTGGGACAATCAGAAAATAAAAAGTGACAAAGTTATAAAGTGATGGAAAAAGTACCATATCAGTAGTATTAAGACTCGAAAGCTTTTTTAAAGTGAGGGCATGCTGTTGGCTGTGGATACGAACCAGATCCAGCCCAGTACTGAAGAATATTACTACCCTGTCCCGGTAAGATTGTCCCATTTTACCATTTCGGTCTGTCTCACTAAGATTGTCACATACCTTATTTGGTAAAGTTTGTGTGGCTCTAAATCATTCTTACTTTATTCTTACTTTATCAATTCAATATCAATCACATAAACCACTTTTTATAGATTTGCGTGTCACTTCCTCTTGTTCCATTGCTAGTGGGACGGAGGGAGTAATTCGAATCTGGTTAATTGGTGTGAGTTTGTGTCTTATTATATATGTATATCGGTCAAGTTCTCAGTCTCGTTTTTATGTTTTTTTTTATCATCAACTCCGACGGCTTAGATTAATAACCAATAATAGTTCAGAGTATGGGTCAACAGACAAAAAGAAAACTGATAACCTTTACCGTTATCCCTCGAACCAGACTTGGAATTAATCGCCGTAGCAATATAATTCGCTGATCCATAACCGGGAAACAAAAGGCCTAATACGATTACCAAATTCCTCTCATCTCCCACATCCAAAATCAACATCTTACAAACAGGAACGATAAGTAAAAAGCAAATAGCAAGACAGACATAACAATCACTGAAAGAACAAACAAAATCAATAAAATAAATCTTTTTCAAAACCCTAGATTTGCTTGCACTCCATGGCGGCGGCTCAGGAGGGGGTTGCGCCCGTCGCTCACTCGCCACAACCTCACCATCAGACATGTCCCCGAAGTTTTCCATGCAAGTTTGTTGCTTGAACCTTCTGCCAGCCCCTTGCCGCATCTCAAGGCTCCTTTGATCCAGCCGCCTCGAAACAGCCGTCGTTCGTCTCATCACCGTATTCAACGGGCTAGACCTTCTTTGTGATCGAAACCCGTGATCGGAGAAACGAGGAACCCGGACAACGTCTTCGACAATAGACAACATCTTCCAAACAATCCAAAGAGACATCTAACAAATAAAGACTCGGAGATACGGCGGAGAGCCGTCTCTGGACAAACCCTAGGCTGCCTAGACGGCGGCTCTAGAGAGAGGAAACGAGAAGTTTTTTTTCATGAAAAACATTCTTTCTCGTTTTTATGGTTATAAATGAGTTTTTTTTTAACTTTTTAAAAGAAATTAAACTATTATTTCAAAAAAGAAAAATAAACCATATCCAAAATTCACACGGGAAATCAAAATTTGTTTGTACTATTTTGAAATACAATTCTACCAATGACTTAAAAGAAGGTTTTAATTGACATTCCTTGAAAACTTTAGAACTCTATTTGATTTTTTTCATTTTATATATCAAGTATTCTACTATTCTATACAAGTAATCTTTTACTCTGTATTATTTATATTTAAATAGATATCCTATCCTAAATTCTAATAAATAAAAATTTATAATTGTTAATAATAGCTTGTACCCCTCATGCAATTGTGTCAATATTTATGTGCAAGTATTGTTATACATTACATTCAAACGGTTGTACCTTATTTTTCAGATGAACAAAAACGAAATTACAGCATTAATGTTTTAACGTTAGCAAGATGAATCAACATTGTAACCGTATGCCTTTTGTTTTTTTATCAATTTGATTCAAGTTATGTTGTTTGCAAATTTCATATTCCTAAATACGGGACGCATCTAAATTATAGATAGTATATGTTAATCAATTCAGACAATTATTTACATAACATGGAATTAAAAGATTGACTGATTGATAAAAAAATATGTAGTAATACTTTCGAAAATATCCACTTGAAAGGTTACCAATTTATTAATGGTAAATTATAAAATAATTATTTTCATAAATTTATATATTGACCGACAAAGAATAAGAAAGGGTGATTTACTTAAAACAAATAGCTAAGTAATATTGACAATATAATTTTTGTAAAAGAAAATAACACTTAGTTTAAGATATCTATAAAGAATCATACTCCTTCCGTCCCAAATTATTTCGCAAAGTCAACATTTTTTATCAACAAATAATAAAAGTCAATCCTCCCTATTGATATTTAACCCAATTTTTAATATTTAAAATTTACATATTCAGAAACTAAATTAAATTCTCTTCAAAGTTGCAAACTTGTAATTAGAATATTATTAAAAATTGAAATCCTAATTAAGCAAACAAAATGAAACTGTTTGACCATGAAAAATTAAATTTGCAAATCAAATTGAAACGAAGGTAGTATTAACACTTTTTCCAAAAATCATAATGTTACATAGGGGGTGTTTGGAACTGATTCTGCTTCTGCTTCTTTTTTAAATTACAAACAATATAATTTGCAAATTGCAAATTTCTCCCTGTAAGTATCTAAAAAATTTAGGTCATTTTCGTTATTAGTCCCACAGTTTTACTCATTTTCAAATTTGGTTTTATAACTAATTAATATTAGCAATTTTACTAATTAGCAGAATCTAAAACACAATGTAATAAAATTACCATGTATCTAATTACAAACAATATAATTTGCAATTTTCGTCCTGTAACTTTAGGTCATTTTCGTTATTAGTCCCACAGTTTTACTCATTTTCAAATTTGGTTTTATAACTAATTAATATTAGCAATTAAAGGACTTCCCCCCTTAAAAGTACACTTTTCAGCGATAGAATGCACAATAAGCTAGATGTCACCGACATCGGATTTTAGTGGAAAAGTAATTGAATTGCATAAATTCATTAGTTACGGATCAAATTTGCAAATGATTAAAGTTACAGAAACAATAACGATTACAGTCGAAAGTTAGAAAACTAAAATTGCAAATCTCCAGTTAATAATTATGTTAGTTCAGTTTATTGTTTTATTATCCATTTTTCAATTCTTCGAAACTTACATACTAGTATATGTTTACCCTTATTCTTGGAATTCCTGCCTCCGAGATTGCTTCTTCCGTTGAAGAGGATATTGGAGACCTCTCATCTACCTGTGTTAGAGCAATACAATCAAAAATTACTATTGCAATTACGAAGTGGTAGTTGTGTGTTTTACTATTTGTTTGAGATAAGTATACTACATAGTGTAGTAGGAGCTTTTGACAAAAGGAAAAAAAAACGAAATAAGGCAATACATAATTTTACCCTTGTTATGGGAACTTCTTCCATAACTTCTTCAATATCAGGCATTGGAAGCATATCTCTTCAATTTGTTATTAGAATAATCCAGAAATTTATTATTAGAACAATTATATAAGGGATAAGGGTCAAATTGGACACCATGATTACATGAAAATCTCATATTGCACACTAAGGTTTCAAATGGACCAAATTGGACACTATAGTTACTTGTGTATCTCATATTGGATACTAAAATTTCAAGTGGATCAAATTTTACGTTTTTCTGGTCATTTTTTGGACATCCACCAAAGATATTCATCTTGAAAGGTACAAGTATTCCTTTTTCTCGACTATTATGTCAATGACACTTTTGGTACTCGACTTCTAATTTTTCCATTTTTAGTCCTCGACTATTGTGTTAGAGACACTTTTATTCCCTAACTTCAAGGTTTCTCACATTTAGTCCCTGAATATTGTCAAATTGACACTTTTAGTCCTCCCATTATGATTTTGGCACAATAAGTGGAGGACTAAAAATGTCACTATCATAATAGTTGAAGGACTAAAAATGTCACTTTTATGAAAGTTGAAGGACTAAATATGGAAATTTTCAAAGATGAGTACCAAAAATGTCTCTAGCGCAATAGTCAAGGACTGAAAATTGAAAAAATCAAAGTCGAGTACCAAAAGTGTCAATGACATAGTAGTCGGAGGACTAAAAGTGGAAAAAACTCCTTTATTTTATGTACCTAAAATATAAAAATTACTTAATTTGTGCATTTAGATTTAGAATATATAATTAGAAATTCCAATTAAGAAAATCTATTATAATGTAATTGAATTCTTTAATATTGTTAAATCACTTTAATCGATATTTCTTAAAGTTATATAAAATCATATGAATAAAAAGTTTTTAGTGTCCAATATTAGATTCTCATAAATAATGGTAGTTGTATATTTAAAATTTTATTTGAGTTGAGAATACGGGGGGGAGTTGAAGATACGATTTCCAGTCAATTACAAAACAAAAAAACAAAACCGTAATGTGTCCACCAGTGCCGCGGATGATACTGGAGGAATCCCCTCACCCTACTATTGTAATAACCCAAAAATTACTCTGGCAAATAATTAAGTAGCCCTAATTTTATGTTTCAAATTTAGCAATTCATTTAAATTAAGAATACTACGGAAATAAAAATATGAGTATGTTGCAGATCTGATGAGCAGCGAATTAGTATATGAGAATAGATTATTGTGTATTATTCAGTATTCATACGTGTGTACAATCTGTCCTTATACCAATGAGGTGACTAGTCAAAAAGGAAATATATTAAAAGTAATCCTAAAATAGAGATATAACATGACATAATTAAATAGACAAAATAATATAATGCCCAATATAAGATATACGGTCCATAATACCCCCCTCAAGTTACAGCATGAGGATCCAAAATGTCCAACTTGCGAAGAAGAATGTAGAATTGAGTCTTCCCAAAAGCTTTAGTAAAAATATCCGCGAGTTGTACGGTCATAGTAACATAGCTAGGAGCAATGAGATTAGTTGTGATAGCATCGCGAATAAAATGAAAATCCACCTCAATGTGTTTAGTGCGTTCGTGAAATACGGGATTCTGAGCAATATGTAATGCAGACTTACTGTCACAGAACAACAGAATAGCATTGTCATGATTAATTCCAAGGGTGAGGAGCAAAGCTTTGAGCCATTTAAGCTCACATTTAAGCTCACACGTGGCTGCAGCCATAGCCCGATACTCAGCCTTAACGGAAGAACGAGAAACAGTAGACTGTTTTTTTTGTTTTCCCAGGAAATAGGAGAATGCCTAAGAAAAACCAGCCACCCAGACAAAGACCGTCGAGTGAGCGAACAAGCGACCCAATCAGAACACACTAACCCGAGAGACAAAGTTCACTATCAGCACGGAGGAAAATGCCTTCACCAGGAGAACCTTTCAGATAGCGAACCACACGTAGTGCAACATCCTAGTGAGCTTGACAAGGAGCCTGCATAAATTGAGACAAAATATGAACAGAATATGTGAAATCACGGCGAGTAACAGCAAGGATACGCCGATAAGATTCTGGATTAGTCAGAAGAGGTCCTTGAATTTTAGCCAGAGAATGATTTTGCTCAATAGGAGAGTCCGCAGGTCTGGCACTAAGAAGACCAGTTTCAGAAAGAATGTCCATGGTATATTTACGTTGCGTGAGAAAGAGACCTGAGGGACTACGCGCCATTTCTATCCCAAGAAAATACCGGAGTGAGCCCAAATCTTTCATGTGAAAGCAATCACCGAGATAAGCTTTAAAACGAACAATAGCATCATCATCATTGCCTTAGATAACCAAATCATCAACATAAACCAGAACATTAAGCTGAGTAATTCCCTGAGTGCGCGTGAAGAGAGAATAATCAGCATAGGACTGAAGAAACCCATATCCTTTCAGAGCACCCACCAACTTAGCAAACCAACACCGGGGGGGGGGGGGGGGGGGGGGGGCTACTTCAAGCCGTAGAGAGATTTATGCAAACGACACACAAGAGAGGGATCAGAAGTAGCGCGCATATCCATGCGGAACCTGCATGTAAACTTCCTTAGCCAAATCGCCATGTAAGAATGCATTATGAACATCCATCTGATGAAGTTCCCAGTTTTTGGATTCCGCAACGGCCAAGAAAGCACGGATCGTGACCATTTTGGCCGCATGGGCAAAAGTTTCATTGTAATCAAGACCCTCAACTTGGCGATTGCCAAAAATAACCAAACGAGCTTTGAGTCGTTCACTACTGTCGTCAGAGTGATATTTGGTTTTATACACCCAACGACAGCCCAATGCCCGTTTTCCAGGCGGAAGAGGTTGCATAAACCAAGTGCGGTTTTCTTCAAGAGCTCGAATTTCAGCGCGCATAGCATCACGCCAATCTGGGTCCTGGACAACTTCTTTAAAAGAGCCTGGTTCTTTACTAGCTGAGAGTGTCGTGAGAAACACACGATAGCGGTGAGAAAATTTATCACAATTAATATAATGAGCTATAGGAAACGGTGTACCTGAGTTGGCTAATGAAGAGGAAGAAGCGGGGAATGGACTATCAAGCATGATTGTATGTGTCTTAAAGTCACGCAAACGTACAGATGAAAGTTTAACCCGTTTCCCGCGACCCAAGTCTGGTGAAGAAGACATAGAAGCAGATGGTACCTCGGATTCAGTGGTAGGAGCAAGAGCGTCAATACATGGCGGAGGAGGTAGATCCGGTAAGGCTGGGGTAGCTGAAGGATATTCCAGGTATCCAAAGGCGGAAACATTGGAGGATCATCGTGAACAGGTACGGGAGGATTGGTGAAAGGAAAAACATCCTCAACAAATTTAACATCTCGTGACACAAAATACTCCTCGGTCTCAAGATCATAAACTCGCCATCCTTGTTTTACCAAAAGGGTACCCAACAAAAACACATTTGTGAGTCCTGCTCAGAAATTTATCCCTGGTAGAGCGAAGATGTAGGCAAAACAGAGGCACCCAAATACGCACAAGGCTGCGTAATCAGGCGATTTCCCAAAAAAGTATTTCAAAAGGAGTTTTATGGTCCAGTAAAGAAGAGGGAGTCCGATTAATAAGGTGAGCTGCAGTGAGAATACACTCCCCCCAAAATTTAATGGGAAGATTAGCCTTAAATCTGAGAGCTCGAGCAACATTAAGAATGTGTCGGTGTTTGCGTTTGACATGCCCATTTTGATGCGGTGTGGCAACACAAGAGGTATGAAAAATAATCCCTGATGTCCGGACAAATTCTTTGAGACAATTAAATTTTGTCTCATTATCACTACGTACAATTTTAATATTTTGAGAAAATTGACGCTATACCATAGCACAAAAAATCATGAACATGGGAAAAACTTATGTTTTGTCAACCAAGTGATATACCCAAACAGCACGGGAAAAAGCATCAACAATAGTCAGGAAACTTTTAGCGCCACAAGAGGAGGGCGTATGATATGGTCCCCATAAATCACAATGTATGAGCTTAAAAATACGAGTACTTTTACTAATCTCAAGGGAAAGGGGTCTCTAGTATGTTTAGCCCTAAACAGATCTCACATGGCGAAGAACCAAAAGTTGAGTATTCACTCACAGGTTTGATCCATTTCATGACAGTATCTGATTGATGTCCCAAACGCTGATGCCAAGTGACAACAGAATCAGATCTTTTATGAACACTAAAAATGGAAGCACCAGTGACGTCCTAAAAAAATATAGTTCATTCCTCCGCTCACCCGCTCCAATCAGCCTCCTCGAGTACAAATATTAGAAGTGAATTGGATAAAACAGTCAAGATCATCCATATTCGGAACTTGTCGAAGATTGGCTTTGCTTTCCTGTCGAAGTGAATTGGAATTTTAATAATTAAAATTCTCATATTCTGAAACTATATTAAAATATCTATGAAGTTAAAAAAAGTCCAAAATAAAATTTAATTAATTATTTGATAACCATATTAAGTGAATAAAATGAACCTGTTTGATCCAAACAGTCAATTTTGCAACTCAGTTTCTGACAGAGGGAACGCACGATTCTACATTTTTTTCTCTACATTGCATTAATTTGAATGACTCATTTTGATTAATTAATGTCGACGCTTATCAAGTAAAGGAGGGACTTTTAGAGGAAAATGAGTAGTTGAAACTAATTATATAAGTTGGCCAAATAAAGCACAAATTGTTTGAATGTTTTTCTTTTAAAAGGGTAACTTAAACAAATTTAATCCGTCTCCATCCTAAACTTAACATACTGGTCACAAAATCTTAGATATATGAATGTTGTAATTAGCAAATGAAGAAACTAAGATATCAAGAAATAAACAAACGCTTTCACAGTAACAAAAGTAAAAATTCTTATATTAATTACCCTATGATCCCGATTATTAGGTTGAACATTTTGTTGGCCATAAAGAGTCTTGGCATTCTAAACACGTAGCATGTACTGTAGCAACAACATGCATGCATACGTTCAACTATTTCTTCATACAAAATACATTGTGCCACTTCCACGATTGAACCATCAAATCACCTCATTGCCATGCTTCAAGATCTTCCTTGTCTAGGTCTGATTTCTTCAGCTCACCATTGATAATTTTCAGCTTGTTCTTTGCACCTAATGCAATTTTCATAGATTTACTCCATGAATGATAGTTGTTGCCATTCAATGGAGTATTAACGAGTACAGTGCTCAGATTATCCCCTGAACCAACATAGAAAGGACTATAAATGTCCTCTACAGCTGTACGCTTTGCCATGAATGATCCGGTTACAGAATCTTTACTATATGGCATGATTTATTAATGAATTTCAGCAAATTATGAAAATCGCTCTGATACCGTATAGAACTATTTACTACTCTATATTCAAACGTAATGATCACCATGCACAAGAAGTACGAGGAAGCATAACAAAGTTTATTCATGTGAGATGAATTACAATATGGTGAGAGGAGTCTTACACGTTAAAGCTAACAAGAAGGCTATATATAGAAAGAAAAATAAAACAGAATTCTAACAACCGCAAACTAACTAGTAGCTTCTAGATTCTTCTTGTATCTAATAGCTTTGAACATATGCATGCATATTGTAGCTACGGGTACATGCTGCGTGTTTAGAATGCCAAGAAAGGGCACGTGATATCAAATTCATTACCCATCGCACCTGTAGAGATCAAGTTTTATTTTTAAAAAGAATTTCATTGTTATACTGATTAATTGTGTGTGACTATAGAAAGAGTACTTAAACGGTAAAGGTACACTATTAATTATATATAGTATACATACAAAGAGTAATACTCCAGCCAGTAATGTGGTGATTAGCAACGGTAGAGCCATTTCCCTTCTTCAAAAGTTGTAGAAAGAGAATTGGAAAGATCAAAGAAAATGAAATTTGTGGATAAACATAGTTGAGTTGTACCTTAGTATATGATGTTTCCATATTCTCACCGATATCGTATTGGATTAAAAACATGATAAGAACATAGTTTTTTTTGGAATTATAATGGGAACATGCATACTTTTTTGTTGAGAATAATAATGGGAACATACCCAATTACTATTTGCGGTGCTTTATCTCAACTGAAAAGAAAACAGAACAATTTTTGATATATTTGGACCAGGCTAGCTTAATCTAAACCCTTGTTGCCATATTCCCTACTTCTGATTCGATGACCCAATTTAAATGCATGAATAGGACGTGTGGAAAAGGATGAACATATATATATATATATATATATATATATATATATATATATATATATATATACTGCCATGTGATTATATATACTTCGTATTTATAATTATAATTATCCTCTACCAGGTAGCATTTTTCCACTTGTCAATGTATGGCCTTTGGCGCAAAATAAATATGGCGCCAGACCGAGTGGTGGAAAATCTTGGCATTAGAGGCCGATGCATTAAAAAAACGAGATAATATTGAATATATATAAATAGAAGGAAAAAAATATATGGAGTAACAAACATATTTATAAAACTAGTTTGTTGCTAAACTTAACAAATTTGTACATTTTTATACAGTAAACAAATAACTAGACTAACATATCTTCTACCTAGTAGGCTACTGTTCTCAAGAAAAACATAAGAACAATGAGGAAAAAAATCATCATTCATCACACTGAAAGTATTAATTTAACCGAATTAAAATTTAAACGAAAAAGTTAAGAATTAAGAAAATGAAATATGAGCTAGAAATTATATACATACCTACGCCTTCAAGACGAGATGAGAGAAAGAAAAAGAAGTGAAGAAAAACCAGAAGGTGTGGGGATTCCTACTCACCTAAGCTGCTATATATGCGTTTGTGCATAAGTGCATGTGGGTGTTGTGTGAGAAAAGTAAATATGTATTAGTGAAGTAATTATATGGGTGCCCTATGGCCTGTGGCTTATATCTTCAGTAGACTCATAAATATTGAGCATTATCTACATGTCACACATTAGAAACCGGCCCTAGTTCTCCATTTTGACTTTTTAGGTCTTCTTTTATTTTGTATACGATTTACATTCATCAAATAGAACAAGAGGCGGATGAAAAAAAGGAGCCAATACAGAGAAGTAAATTATCAAGTCGAGATGATTATAGGGCTGGGGGAGGCGGGTAGTACAAGACTAAGACTCGCCTCATGACTTTACGAGGGAGACTCGCCTTGCACCATGACCCACAAAGTTAAACCTTTTATACTTCTACTATTTTCTTGTTAAAATTACCAAAAACTTAAGGTGACTATTAATTAAGATGAGAAGGAGTATGTCATCAGAAAGGGAATTCGTGTGCGCGCTTCGATGAGTGTAGTGCGTCATCGGAGGGGTGCTTCTATGATTTTTATATGTGTTGTTACGTTAGGAAATTTGAACGTCACCCCACTCTTGAGATTGGTCCCCCTATCCCTATAACCACTAATAGTACGTATGTCATCACGAAAAAAATCTCAACTTTTGCTAGCTTGTCAAATTGTGGCAACTCCAAATCATACACAGTTGGAGTAGACGATTCTCTGATTTCTAGCTTATTTCTTATATGGGTTAAATTTGATCAATTATCAGCTACTTTTACCACGTAACTTAGTCTATATATTATTTTGAATTGTTCACATCTTTTTATCCTATTCTGGTGTAAGTAGTTGGGGTAGTGCCTTGTATTTAGGAATTGATTTTGCTCTCTTTGTTGTATAAATTCAACTGTAAATGATGTACTGAGAACCCAATCAAATATACAACTTCGTCTCTATTTTCTTTATGGTATCAGAGCTTTATAATTTTTTTTCATCTCTGCCCTAAGCTCGTTCTGCCTTTTGAATTAATGTACTCAGATGTTTGGGGACCATCCCCCTTCAACTAGGGGCAAAGCCTGGACACTAGATCAAAGTATCAAACTAAGTCAATACAAAGAATATTTTGAAATATAAAATTACATAGATATTTTACCTTAAAAATTAACTTGTTTTTTTTTATTTGGGGTGGGACAAGGCCTAACTAAGCTCCCGGAGAATTCCGCCCTTGCCTCCAACCTTTTGCCCCTCCCTACTTTACCATATTGAATTTTCAAAAAATTGTTTTAACTCAATATATAGGGTAATTTAAGAAATTTCGTTTAAAATTTAATCCCTCAATAAATTAATCCCTCAATAAAATTTAATCCCTCAATGTACGGAACAAAAACACCTTCAAATAAACAGACTTTGTGCATAGTAGCTTGACCATGTTTTAAATATTTCGTAAACATCTCAAATATTTCAAAACATTAACTACTCCCCACTAAAAAAAATAGAAATCAGTTAGCAAACTAATATGGGAGTTCAGGATTAAAGAGAAGAGTAAATGTACTTCTACAATTACCTCCTTCAATTTATTACAATTTAATATCATTAGTACGATTATTGTGATTAATATTTTTTGTGACTTTAATATTGTTATTGAATTGTCATGAATACTAAACATAGCGCTTTTCTGTGACTAAACATATGGGTAATAAAGATAAATATGATAATAGTATTAATAATTATTGTTATCCTGAGTGGTTTAAGTAAAACTAAATATAACTAAATTAATAAAATATAGCTTGTAATAGTAATATAACATATTATTGTTAATTAACAAAAAGAGTAAAAGAAGATACTAACAAACATAAACATATACAGAGTAATTTATTAAGATTTACTAGTTTTAAGCGATATTTAGAAAATATATGTTCGAGTAGTTGAAAAAAAAGGCTAGAAATGAAAATATGAGGATAATCACCAACTGCATAATTTTAAAAAACTAGTTAGATAACGTTTAAAAACTTGTAGGATTAATATGCCCTAAATTCACATACACGTGGAAATTTCAAGAATATTTCATATTTTCCTTAATTCTTCCGTATATATGCATATTATATGTATGCTTGAATCCAGCTGAAAATGAGTATGCATGGGTCAAAGTTGGTACTTGCCGGTAAATTTTATATATCCAGCTAGATAGCTCAGTGCTTGAGAAGCCACGGTAAGAGATCCACTTTTTCTAGCCGAGTTCTAGCTAGCTCTGCAAAGAGAGTTGGAGAGAAATGGGGCACTCCCTTGCTAATCCCTATTATATATATGATCGAATGGATAATTAGCCTTGGAGTAAGAGTCAACATACAAAGTAGCTAGAAGAAAGGAGGCACACATACTATAAATATGCGTGGAATTTGTTTTTTCCATGGACTGTAGCCTGAGTCAACATAGCATCTATGTCCCACCTTTTCAACAAATTTCATAGCCCACTCCATGTTTCAGCACACAGGAATTTGTTAATTTAATACAAAGTTTATTGTTGGAAAAAATGTTTGTGCATGCCTTTTGTACTCATTAAATTAATACACACATTTATGAACAAGTTATTTCATGCCTTTTGATGGTACATTATATTATTATGTACATTATTATGGACATAACATTAACGACATGCATACAAACGGCAATCAACGTAGTGGCACTCAAGCCGGGTTTTTGTTAGGAGTTGAATTTTCCGGATACTTCTTGATAATGATGCATGTTTGTATTTATTTATTATGTGAATAAATCTCTTCCTACTTGACGTGTTTAAGTTGTTACGTAAGTGTAAATATATGCCCCAAAGGCCGGATGTACATCGACAGATCAATGAAATACAATTATTGATTTTCATCCCCAATTTGATATTTTACATGGCATCAGAGCAGTAGCTTGTGATCTTGCGAAATATTTTTTTCTTTCAAATTTTGACCGACCACATGACAGGGATGAATGGAGACGGCAACTGCACCAACGACCAACTGCGAGAGTTTCATGAGGATAATGCCGCACATAGGGATACCAAAAAATCCACCAGTTGTGCTCTAGGCTTTACAAACAAGCAGTGGAAATATTTTCTAAAATTGGTGGAGCAATGTAAGACCACCTCTTCCAACGACAAGATTTCAGGTATGAAAAAAAATGTTGACTGGCTCCTAGATTCTGGAGCATCCTACCACATGACAAGAGATGCATGGCTCTTGACTAAAGCTGGAAATTTGGCTCCTCTTCCGGTAACATTACCAAACGGTGATATCACCCATGCCATTCAATTAGGAGATGAGCAATTGAGTTCGGATTTAAGAATTAAAAATGTTTTATTGGTGCCTGAATTGAAGTGTAACTTAATTTCAATAGCATGCTTGACAGTTGACCTAAAGTGTGATATATATATATATATATATATATATATATATATATATATATATATATATATATATATATATACTAATGATATTTGTGTGATACCCACCTACCTTCGAAGATGCCAATTGGAGTGGGTAGACGCCGCGGGGGAGTATATCACCACTTTGATCAGATTCAAGCTTCTTCAATAACCGCAGAAGACTCAGGTGAATTGTGGCACTCAAGATTAGGGCATCCATCTTTGACAGTTTTGAGTTCAATTCAATGCTTGGATAAATCTCTAATTAAGAATAGTACGAAAAAAGTCTGTGGCGCATGTTTGCGTGGAAAACAGACGAGAGATGTATTTAATGTGAATTCATCTAGAGCAATGGAAGCATTTGAATTAATTCACTGTGATGTATGAGGTCCCTATCGAGTTCCTTCAATGTGTGGGGCACGGTATATTTTTCCTATTGCCGATGAGTTTTCACGAGCAATATGGGTACATTTGTTGAGCGCCAAAAGTGAAGTAAAAAATGTTCTTAAACATTTTTTTTGTATGACTAGTCGGCAATTTAATAAAAATGTGAAGGTAGTCAGAAGCGATAATGGTACGGAGTTTCAGAGTTTAAAGGAATATTTTTTTGGACAATGGTATTATTTTTCAAACCACATGTGTTTACACGCCACAACAAAACGGAAGAGTTGAGCGGAAGCATAGGCATATTTCGGATATGGCTCGTACACTGCAGTTTCATGCTAATCTTCCACTTGAATTTTGGGGGGGAATGTATTTTCATTGCCGCATATCTCATAAACACATTACCTACCCCTATTTTAGAAAATAAAAGTCCTTATGAAATCTTGTATAACAAAACACCATCTTATGATCAACTACGGGTTTTCGGGTGTATGTATTATGCACACAATAAAGGAACTTCCGGGGATAAATTTCCACCAAGAGGGATAAAATGTGTTTTTGGGGATGTGGTTATTCACATAGGGTTTGAAAGTGTATGACATTGAAAATGGTCGTCATCTTATTTCTAGAGATGTTCACTTTGTTTGTTGAGTCCAGCTTTCCGTTTGCACTAGACACCAATTCTGGAGAACTTTCGGTCCCATTAGCCGGAACGCATCCAGCTAATAACCTGGAGGATTCAGTCATGACTTGGGCTCCTCATGTGTCACTACACGATCGACATGACACACCACCAATTATGGATGCTCAGGTAACCACTCTGCATGCCTCTACCAGGAAGGATAATACCATCAACCACAATAATACTTATGCTTCTGATTTAGTGTATCATCAACATGCAATAGTGCAATACAGGATGAAGCCATGTCACATACACCCATGCATATATTGACCAACGACAACCCTTGACGAGGTGGAAACAAAAAAATAAAGATAGTTTGTTGATCTCCTTGACGAGGCGCACCTCCCAGTATTTTGCTTTTAGTTTTTCGGAGACTTTTTAAAATCGGAGTTAATTTTTCTAACGGCGTTAGACGTCATGCCCCTGCTATGATCGTGGGAGCAAATTTTCATAAAGATTTGTCACATACCCGATCGGGTATATACCCTTACCCGATCGGGTATGCCCAGAAAAATCACTTTCTGGGCAATTTCCTGAGATACCCGGTCGGGTATCCTATATACCCGGTCGGGTATCAGACCCTGCAGCTCCCAAAAGCCTATAAATACACCCCTTTCCTTCACAATAAAATCACCAATTCACATATACTCTTTAGCTCAGTTTAGATTAGTGTTTTCTTTATATTTTCTAGCATGTTTAGTCTCCAAATGAGGAGCTAAACTCTTCCATCTTGGTTTTGCTACTTTGAAGCTTAATGAATTTGTAAGCTGTGAGTTATTCTCTTTAATCTTCTTCCTTGAATATTAATTATTCCTTTAAATACTATTTCTATATCAATGTTGGGGAGTGTTACTAAGATGACAATTAGTTAACATCTTGACATTAGTTATAGTAATAATTATTTCTTCCTCTACGTTAATATTGGGGAGTGTTACTAAGATGACAATTAGTTAACATCTTGACATTAGTTATAGTAATAATTATTTCTTCCTCTACGTTAATATTGGGGAGTGTTACTAAGATGACAATTAGTTAACATCTTGATATTAACTATAGTAGGATTCATCTTCTTTAATATTCTTTCTTGAGTATTAATTAATTCCTATTCATATTTCATATTAATATTTTGAACATTACTTAAAGGATCAACTAGTTTTGTTTCATATATTAATTAATACTAGAATCGGTCGATTAATACGCTTGTTATTAATTCGGTCCTTTCATGGTAGTAAACTTGGATTATTAATGCATGCATCTCATGGTTAATAATCTAAGGGGAATTAATTATATTGATTAAACCAATAAACCGCTTGTGTTGAGGTTATCAACCTCAATCGTTTTCATCTTAAGTTTATTGCTACTATCAAGTTAATATACGGCGCTTGTTCTATATTGACTCGATAGTAAGTTTTATTAATGAACGCTTCTCGTTATTAATAACTACCCTCGATGAACTGGATATACTCCTCGATTGAGTATTCGAGAGGAAGATAGTTAAAGATATAACCGGGATCGACGAACATTTCATTAAGTGGATAAAAGCAAAGCCAAGTCTTCTTCTCATTAATTAAACTCATTTAAGTCATTCATCTTAGTGTTAATTAAATCAAATCTAAAACCCCCCCCTTTGTTACTAGTTAATTAAAAAGAGAAATATTCCTTTCCCTGTGGATACGAACCTTACTTCAATATACTACGTATATTTGTTGTATTGTATTTATTTTGAGTGCACACCACGACAAATTTGGCGCCGTTGCCGGGGAAAGGCAATTATTTTTCTTTTTATTTTATTTCAAGAAAAAAAAAATTAAATAAAAATAAAACCGAATCACCAATCTATAAACCAATTGGTGATAACTTGGTATAACCGATCTCTTGAAAAATATAAAGAATTCTTATTTTCTATTTCTGAGCTTTGTTTGAGTATATGGTTAAACACCGATCTATAAACCAAATCACCTACCAAACAAATCCCGAAACGGAACAAGCCTTCGAGAGGTTTAGGAATTTATTTCCGAATACTTCTTCGGAGGAATCATCAAGTGCTAGCTCCAACTCTAGCGAATCTGAAGAGCCAATCACTATGGCTCAAGAGACAAGAACATTGAGGGAGCTCACAGCTCCGAACTTGAATCAACAACCATTGTGTATTACCTTCCCTACTCTTGATGAGGGTAATACGTTTGAGCTAAAATCTGGGCTCATTCATCTGCTACCGTCCTTCCATGGCCTAAGAGGGGAGGATCCGAACAAACACCTCTCAGAGTTTCACATCGTTTGCACAAGCATGTGTCCAAACGGTGTGACTGAAGAACAAATCAAACTAAGGGCCTTTCCATTCTCTTTGAAGGACACCGCGAAGGATTGGCTTTTCTATCTTCCTTCTGGGAGTATCAACACATGGGCGCAAATGAAGAAATGCTTCCTTGATAGGTATTATCCTGGTTCTATCTCGTCTTCTCTCAAAAAGCAAATAAGCAACATCGAGCAAAAGGATGATGAGTCCTTGTATGAATATTGGGAACGTTTTAAGAAGCTATGTGCTAGCTGCCCCTATCACGGATACACGGAACAAGACCTCATCTTATACTTTTATGATGGTCTTGTTGATGATGATAGAAGAATGGTGAATGCCGCTTGTGGAGGTGGCATTGTTAACAAAATTCCTTCACAAGCAACAAGCTTAATCTCGGAATTAGCCGAGAACTCACGGCAATTCAGCCGCAAATCCTCCACCCGAAGAGTTCTTGCTGCGGAAACAAGTACAACCGATCTAGAAAGTCAAGTTGTCGGCTTGACTTCTTTGGTAAAAGAACTCCTTCTAAAACCAAAAATTCAGGAGGTCAAAGCTTGTGGCATTTGCACATCAACCGGACACCCCACTGATTCATGTCCATCACTCCAAGAAGAGCAAGTTAACGCCCTCGGTTTCCAAGGACATCAACAAAGAAGGTATGATCCTTTCTCAAATTCTTATAATCCGGGATTGAGGGATCATCCAAATTTGAGATATGGGAACCCTCAACAAGCCAACTCATCTTCTCAACCACCTTTCAACACCCAAGGCTCAAATTCTCAATCTAATATGTCAACTGATGAGATGATCCGAACTTTGACCTCAAACATGGTTACCATGCAACAAAACATGGGAGAATTTCAACAAACCATGATACAATTCCAACATGAGACAAAGTCAAGCATAAAAATTTTGGAAACTCAAGTTAGCCAAATTTCAAATGCTGTGAGCCGACTTGAAGCAAAGGACTCGGGTAAACTCCCATCTCAAACGGAGCAAAATCCGAGGCAACATGTGAATGCCATCATGTTGCGAAGTGGGACGACATTGAAAGAGGTAGAGAAGAAAGATCAAGGGATTGAAGAGGTTGACCGTGAGGAGGAAGCTAAATTCGAGGAGGACTCAACAAAATCCAACCCCCCTCCATTGTCATCATATGAAGCAGTAGCTCCTTTCCCCGAGGCACTGAGGGAAACAAAGAAGCCAAGGAGAGATACATATATCTATGAGACTTTCGCCAAGTGTGAGGTAAATATTCCACTCCTTAACTTGATTAAAGGTGTCCCTCGATTCGCTAAATTTTTAAAAGAATTATGCACAATCAAGAGGACACAACACTCAAAGGGAAAACAGAAAGTTGAAATCAGTGAACATGTTTCGGCAGTTTTTCAAAGAAAACTCCCAAAAAAATGTACTGACCCGGGCATGTTCACTATACCGTGCAAGCTAGGAGACACCATTTCTAGGGCCATGTTAGACTTAGGGGCATCAATTAACGTGGTCCCCTATAATCTTTATAAATCTTTGAACCTTGGCCCTTTAAACAAAACCAATGTCACTATTCAACTGGCCGATAGATCAACTATTTTCCCAAAAGGGGTAGTGGAAGATGTACTAGTTTCAGTAGGTGATCTAGTGTTTCCTGCCGATTTTTACGTACTTGAAATGGAGAGTGATGAACATGAAGTCCCTATTTTATTAGGGAGGCCATTTTTAAAAACCGCTAATTCAACAATTGATGTTTCTAGCGGACTTTTAACTATGGAATTTGATGGAAGGAAAATAGAATATAACATTTATAATTCTATTAAAAATCACTCTTCCTTTAAAGAATCAATTTTGATCATGGAGGAATCACTAGAAAAACCACCGACGGTTGAGGTGGTAGCAAGAAAGAAAGCTCGGCCTTACTGGAAAAGGCCGAAAAATAAAATTGACACAAGGCCGAACAGGGCCTTAAAGAAGGATAAAAGGGATGTTTATGATCCCACTTAATTCAGAAAATAAAATAAAAATAACGTCGTGCCGCGACATTAACTAAGGCGCTTCTTGGGAGGCAACCCAAGTTTGTATTTTGATTATTTGCATTCAGTTGAGTGTCTGTGTAAAGAAAAAAAAAAGCGCTCCAGGGGAAGGTACCGGATCGGGTTACACCCTTCACCTGGTCGGGTATATTTAATTGAGTTATGGGAATTCCTACGGCGTGATTTTCCCGATCGAGTACTACCCCAACTCGATCGGGCCCGACCCTGGAACAAGCCAACCCGCGTATACCCGATCGGGTATGTCAGGTCACCCGACCGGGTACCCGAGTTTTTAGCCCAAAACCCACATTTTCGAACCCCCTCTCCAAAATCCTTCATCTTTAAACCTTCTTTCTTCACTATCTCCATCAATACTCACCCAAACTTCCTCATACCACCACCAAAACACTCCCCTTTACAAACAAAAAAAAAATCCCCATATTTTCTCCTCTCCATAAAACCCAAAACCCCAGCCCCCCGAAATTCACGCTCCAAAAAGGCAATCAATGGCACCAAAGCAGGACAGGGCCGCAAGTTCACAGGCTAGGGGACCGATTCAGGGCTACGAGGATGTACATTCGAACAAGGTTATTACGGAGACGAGCACTAGGGACAGTGCTTCGAACTAAGTGAGGGGGAGTCACTCATTGATACGTACTTAAGTTTGATACCTTGTAACTGGCATTATTTTCTTCACATGAAAAAAAACAAAAACAAAACAAAAGAAAGAAAAAAGAGAAAAAAAAGAAAAAAAAAAAGAAAAAAGAAATGCTAGTTAGGTTGAAAACCCAGAACGGGCAATCTAAGCAAAAATGGCTTATAAAAAAAATTGAGTGAGTGGAAAGGATGGAAAAATAAAAAGAGTTGCTAGGATGAAAACCTGAAAAGGCTCCTAGGCAAAATGAGAGATATGAGAGATATATTTGTTTTTACAGGACATCATTTAATCTTTTGAACATGAAAAGGAGAGAAGAAAAGAGACGAGCAGAGAAGACCATGAAACCCAAGAAGATGTTTATCCTTGGTGGTCTTTTGCTTTTTTGTTGACTGTTGAACTCTTGAGGACTTGGAACTGTTAAACATTTGACTTTACTCGAGGACGAGTAAAGAAGCTAAGTGTGGGGGAGTTGATATTCGTGTAATTTTCGAGTGTATGTTTGTATTTTTAACTAGTTTTTATTAGTTCTAGTTGTGAAAATTACACACTTTTGGTGTAATACTTTATTTTCATTTTTTATTTGTAATTTAGTTAGATTAGGATTTTCTGAGCCAAACAGGTCAAAGATCATCTAAGGGATCAAGATTGGACCTTAAAAGATCAAGGAAAGTGCAAGGAGACAAGAAAGATTTCGATTTGGAAAAAATACTCATGTACCCGGTCGAGTATTGCCTATACCCGATCGGGTAATTGCTTGATTCGACTGTCCAAATCAAATCCGAAGACAAATGATCGTGGGAGCAAATTTTCATAAAGATTTGTCACATACCCGATCGGGTATATACCCTTACCCGATCGGGTATGCCCAGAAAAATCACTTTCTGGGCAATTTCCGGAGATACCCGGTCGGGTATCAGACCCTGCAGCTCCCAAAAGCCTATAAATACACCCCTTTCCTTCACAATAAAATCACCAATTCACATATACTCTTTAGCTCAGTTTAGATTAGTGTTTTCTTTATATTTTCTAGCATGTTTAGTCTCCAAATGAGGAGCTAAACTCTTCCATCTTGGTTTTGCTACTTTGAAGCTTAATGAATTTGTAAGTTGTGAGTTATTCTCTTTAATCTTCTTCCTTGAATATTAATTATTCCTTTAAATACTATTTCTATATCAATGTTGGGGAGTGTTACTAAGATGACAATTAGTTAACATCTTGACATTAGTTATAGTAATAATCATTTCTTCCTCTACGTTAATATTGGGGAGTGTTACTAAGATGACAATTAGTTAACATCTTGATATTAACTATAGTAGGATTCATCTTCTTTAATATTCTTTCTTGAGTATTAATTAATTCCTATTCATATTTCATATTAATATTTTGAACATTACTTAAAGGATCAACTAGTTTTGTTTCATATATTAATTAATACTAGAATCGGTCGATTAATACGCTTGTTATTAATTCGGTCCTTTCATGGTAGTAAACTTGGATTATTAATGCATGCATCTCATGGTTAATAATCTAAGGGGAATTAATTATATTGATTAAACCAATAAACCGCTTGTGTTGAGGTTATCAACCTCAATCGTTTTCATCTTAAGTTTATTGCTACTATCAAGTTAATATACGGCGCTTGTTCTATATTGACTCGATAGTAAGTTTTATTAATGAACGCTTCTCGTTATTAATAACTACCCTCGATGAACTGGATATACTCCTCGATTGAGTATTCGAGAGGAAGATAGTTAAAGATATAACCGGGATCGACGAACATTTCATTAAGTGGATAAAAACAAAGCCAAGTCTTCTTCTCATTAATTAAACTCATTTAAGTCATTAATCTTAGTGTTAATTAAATCAAATCAAATCTAACCCCCCCCCCCCCCCCCCTTTGTTACTAGTTAATTAAAAAGAGAAATATTCCTTTCCCTGTGGATACGAACCTTACTTCAATATACTACGTATATTTGTTGTATTGTATTTATTTTGAGTGCACACCACGACAAAGTGCACGTCAGCTACCTAGCCGCTTGTTTTAGACTTTGGTGAAGACATACAATAATAGTCTTCTACATCAGCAAATTAGGATCTAATTTTTGTAAATATATAAATATATAATACGAAATTCCCATTACTTACGTTGAAAAGAATGAAGATGTTTATTAGGTTTAGTGGATTGACTAGCTTTTATATAAATTGAATGGTTTTACTGTAGTATACTTTTGCTAAACATTTTATTCAATTTATTGATGTTTTACTCAACATTTGCTTAAGTTTTTGTTTAATTTATCTGTTGCTGTTAGTTGGGGTATAGGGTATGAGGTTTTTTGTTAACTAGATTTTCACCCGTGCGATGCACGGTTAGAAAATTGGGTAAAAATTAATATTAATAATCGTTAAAATAAATACATTTATAAATCGTGATTTGGAAAATAAAAATGACCCTTATAGGAGTAAGATTTGTGAATAAAAGGTGTTCTAATTTTCTTTAAAATAAGATTCAAAATGATTACTCCTAATAGAAAAAGAGTTGGTAAAGTTTCTAAATTTAGTAATAAAAAGTTGCAACTTTTAGGAGCAAGCGAGTCATGTTTCCGGAAAATAATAATATTACGTGTTCCTAATTTGAAATTGAATGAAACTATTGAAAAAATGGTACGATTATGTAGTCAATACTATGTAATTAATAAAGATAATTCAAGTAAATTATGAGAAGTTTGATGGGTGATATAATGAGAAATTTGATGAAACTTGTGATGCTATAAAAGTTCTATTTTTATTATTTGATGATTAAGCTTTGGTTTAAGATGGCTAATTATTTTCTAAAATATGAATGAAATCTTTAACCAGGATGTCTAAATGAGGCAAGTGGGAATCCTAAATTGAGACGAGAGTAGCACATTAGAAAAAATGTTTATAATATATTTGTCCTTTGCACTCTACAAATATTCAAATATTAACTGTATACTCCGAATTTCATAATCAACTTGGAGGTTTGGATCAATTCTCAAGAGGTTAGGTATTTGATCATTTTTTGTGATCAATTCTTTTAATATTTGTCATGTGTTCCATATTTGTTCCCCACTTTCTTTGTCAATAATTTCATCCCCATTCTTTGAAATACTTTTCTTAATATATGCCAAGTTTATATGGAACAATTGCATCCCAAAAAAGTTTCTTTCTTCCTATGGAGGTTGTCTAATTGCCTCCTTCCTTTCGCTGATAAACTTAATCAATTTGGCATTAATGGACCCTTCAAATGTCCTTTTTGCAACAGTAGTGATACTGTTAATCACTTCTTCCTTCACTGCCGTTTTGCTAAAGAGATTTGGAACCATTTTGAAACCATTCTTGATTTTCATCCCAATAATTTGGGCAATTTCAAAATATATACGACAGTATTTCATAGTTTTCAGTACTTTCCTCCTTCACTCACTTAATCTAGGACACTTTTCTTACTACATTCACCTTGTTACTTTCTCATTTCAACACAAACCCCACTCCTATCACAGTTTTACCACCCTACTATTCTAATTTTTCTATGAGAAACCTAATAGGTCATTTAATACAAAAAAAGACTGATGAAGTATTAACTAATTTATTGTATTCAAATTACACAAATTAAAGCAAATACCTATTTCAGATTATGAAATACTATCCTCCGTTTCTTTTTAATCGCAACATGTTGAATTTTACACTATTCACGTGTTCTACTTTGACTACATTTTACGGTATTATTTTACGAAAATTATTTTTTTAAAAAGATATTGTTCAATTCATCTCATTACAAATTTTCAAAATCTGATTTTTAATTATTTTTAACTAATAGAGATTAAGATATAATTACGGTCAAAGATGTGCGTTGACAAGTGTGAAATGTTGACCGTTGCAACTAAAAAAGAACGGAGGAAATATATGATATTCTTTTAGCTTATTTAAAAGCAAATACTCCATAACCTAACACATGCATGTATGTATAGATCTGCTTTGACTATTTTCTTTTGCACGATTATTTAAAAAATACTTACACATAAATGGGCTTTTTCAAGTATACCTTCAACCATCAACCAAAGAAAGAGTGCCTCCACCAGAATTCCAAAATCCAAAGTGTAATAGATTAGTATCACTGCGTATAGCAAACTGTTGCCTTTCCGGTGCTTGACAATAAAGAGACAGATGAGCCAAGCTCCAAAATACAAAAGTGCCAAGCTAGAGACATGCCTAGATCCAAAAATAAAATCTACAAAACTATCTATACGGACCATACTAAAAGAGAAAAAAAGTCCACAAATCCATTAATCCAAATCCAAACACAAAAAAAACTAGCCAAACACAAATCCTTCCCACTGAGCCAGTTATCTTCAAACCATGGCAAAACCGGCTCCCTTGTACACAATTACACATGTTTGACCAACCACGGCAGCAGGGAAGGAGCCCGATAGGTTTCTATGTCACCCCTCCCGGTGATTTCCTGTGGTTCCCGGTGCATATCCTGAAAAAGAAACAAAGCTTGAGAGTTGTAGTCCCATTTTCATCCCCAGAGAATCTGACGGCATAGTCCCATGTTTGGGTGTCCCAAACAAAGCTGGACACCCACCGTCACAGGGAAAGGAAATTCGGATCTAATGAAGCTTTGGACTCCAAAATCCCATCTCTTTAGGTTCTCGAAGAATATGAGCGCAGGTTCCTCTAGATTTTGCACTTTTGGATCTCCCTCATACTCCTTTTCCACACCCGCTTCATCTTGGGCTGAAATCCGTTAGTTCACTTCCTGTCGGCTTGGATTGCAACTTCCACATTTAAAAAAAGCTTCTTAGTTTCACGGAAGGCTCTGCTCACCACCGGGAAGAGGATGAGTACAACTGATTCCACTATGTAATAGACTGACTATATGGTCGGTATTGTTGTTACTTTTTTACCATGGAATCCTAAAAGATGAATAGGCAATTAATAGGCAATATACTCGCATTAATCAAGAAGATATCACGTGAATATTTTGCTGACATATAATTAACCCACGGTCAACCAAACATTGAATTAAAGTTGTTTGAAACAACTTGTTTCAACTTTCAAGAATATGAGTCTCGGACACGCCACATATTTACTTTTTGAATTACCATGCTTGAATAATGGTTTGAACGGATCTTCCTCTATTTTCTTTTTAATTCTATTGGGCGGGAAAACCATATGATTTACCACCTCTTTTTACATAGAGTAAGATTTGTTTGTGAGTTATTATAAATCAACACTTTGTATGGGTAATGTGTATTTGAAAAGTTTTTCAAATATATATAATCGATAATCAACCATATTTTGATTTGACATTAAAACCCAAATGAGATAATCGTGATTCTTAATTCTAAATTTTAAAATAATTTTGAACACCTAAATTGTAAATGCTAGATCCGCCACTGAACACATGCCCCTATCTGAAAATGGCTCAAACCACATGTACGTTTTCTGTACTACTTTTCCCTTACTTTTATGTATAGAATAAAAACATGATAATCTTAATTTGGAATATACAAATGTTTTTAGTCCTATATAGAGTAATTTCTCATAATTTTATTATACTCCGTAATTTTACTTTAAGTGAGTAAAGAATAATATGGTTGCGCTCGGTTTTAAGGGTTTTCCATCTGCCTCTTCAAGGTCAATTGCTTCCTCTTTGCTCCTTTAGTCGTTTTTTTATTTCACTATTGAGCATTTGAGCTCATTGTTACCCAAATTCACATTTTCTCAAATACATTACCATCTTATGCTACAAATTCAACCAAGAAAAGTTAAGATCTTTTTAGATTCATATGCAGTATTCGTTGTTTATTTAATTATTCGTCACATGAAATTGTAATAATTGATTCCATTTTATTAAAGTATTTTCTACATTTGGTTAATTAATTATTGATTTGCTTGATTGCTTCATATCAAAAAATCAGATGAATAATTATATACAATCAACTATGCAAATTAGTCGATGTTTTTGTCAAGGTTGGTTGAATCGTCAATCTTTCATCATTTTAACAAACTAGATCGCACGGGAGAAATTTTTTTTATTTTTAATTATGGTGAAATACATATAATTGAAATATTAATGTAAGACATATTTATTGTAAGAACATTAAAATACTTGTATGATGTAGTAAGATCACTATGATAGGTTTGAAGTACATTCAAAAAATTAAAAGAAAATTATACTATGTAAGTGCTTAAACTAAGTGGGTACATAAAGCAAACATAGTGGAAATTGTACATTTTTTAGAAACTTCCACATATATAATGACATTTATTGTGAAATTGTTTGAGAAGCCACATGTATTGCTTGTCAATATTTTCATCCTTCTCACTTGGTAACATTTGAGAGAGCTGACTTTTGTTGATCATCATTCCATTTGATACCATTAGAGGGAATTCGCGTTGAAACGTAACAGGCATTCTCACATATATTAAGGAGTCGAGTTCAACCTTGATAATGAATCCAAAAATGACTCCAAATTTGGCACCAAATAATACGATAGTATTTTTTTGTTCTATTCAAAATTGAATTACACATAATAATAATAATAATAATAATAATAATAATAATAATAATAATAATAATAATAATAATAATAATAATAATAATAATAATAATAATAATAATAATAATAATAATAATAATAATAATAATAATAATAATAATAATAATAATAATAATAATAATAATAATAATAATAATAATAATAATAATAATAATAATAATAATAATAATAATAATAATAATAATAATAATAATAATAATAATAATAATAATAATAATAATAATAATAATAATAATAATAATAATAATAATAATAATAATAATAATAATAATAATAATAATAATAATAATAATAATAATAATAATAATAATAATAATAATAATAATAATAATAATAATAATAATAATAATAATAATAATAATAATAATAATAATAATAATAATAATAATAATAATAATAATAATAATAATAATAATAATAATAATAATAATAATAATAATAATAATAATAATAATAATAATAATAATAATAATAATAATAATAATAATAATAATAATAATAATAATAATAATAATAATAATAATAATAATAATAATAATAATAATAATAATAATAATAATAATAATAATAATAATAATAATAATAATAATAATAATAATAATAATAATAATAATAATAATAATAATAATAATAATAATAATAATAATAATAATAATAATAATAATAATAATAATAATAATAATAATAATAATAATAATAATAATAATAATAATAATAATAATAATAATAATAATAATAATAATAATAATAATAATAATAATAATAATAATAATAATAATAATAATAATAATAATAATAATAATAATAATAATAATAATAATAATAATAATAATAATAATAATAATAATAATAATAATAATAATAATAATAATAATAATAATAATAATAATAATAATAATAATAATAATAATAATAATAATAATAATAATAATAATAATAATAATAATAATAATAATAATAATAATAATAATAATAATAATAATAATAATAATAATAATAATAATAATAATAATAATAATAATAATAATAATAATAATAATAATAATAATAATAATAATAATAATAATAATAATAATAATAATAATAATAATAATAATAATAATAATAATAATAATAATAATAATAATAATAATAATAATAATAATAATAATAATAATAATAATAATAATAATAATAATAATAATAATAATAATAATAATAATAATAATAATAATAATAATAATAATAATAATAATAATAATAATAATAATAATAATAATAATAATAATAATAATAATAATAATAATAATAATAATAATAATAATAATAATAATAATAATAATAATAATAATAATAATAATAATAATAATAATAATAATAATAATAATAATAATAATAATAATAATAATAATAATAATAATAATAATAATAATAATAATAATAATAATAATAATAATAATAATAATAATAATAATAATAATAATAATAATAATAATAATAATAATAATAATAATAATAATAATAATAATAATAATAATAATAATAATAATAATAATAATAATAATAATAATAATAATAATAATAATAATAATAATAATAATAATAATAATAATAATAATAATAATAATAATAATAATAATAATAATAATAATAATAATAATAATAATAATAATAATAATAATAATAATAATAATAATAATAATAATAATAATAATAATAATAATAATAATAATAATAATAATAATAATAATAATAATAATAATAATAATAATAATAATAATAATAATAATAATAATAATAATAATAATAATAATAATAATAATAATAATAATAATAATAATAATAATAATAATAATAATAATAATAATAATAATAATAATAATAATAATAATAATAATAATAATAATAATAATAATAATAATAATAATAATAATAATAATAATAATAATAATAATAATAATAATAATAATAATAATAATAATAATAATAATAATAATAATAATAATAATAATAATAATAATAATAATAATAATAATAATAATAATAATAATAATAATAATAATAATAATAATAATAATAATAATAATAATAATAATAATAATAATAATAATAATAATAATAATAATAATAATAATAATAATAATAATAATAATAATAATAATAATAATAATAATAATAATAATAATAATAATAATAATAATAATAATAATAATAATAATAATAATAATAATAATAATAATAATAATAATAATAATAATAATAATAATAATAATAATAATAATAATAATAATAATAATAATAATAATAATAATAATAATAATAATAATAAAACAACTCTAATTGGACATCTATATCTATATTGCTTTAATAATCAAGGAAATATAAAACAAAAGTAAGAGTGAGTTGCATGTCTGTGTATAAATTCTTGTTTTTAATTTGAACTTAAAAAAAACTGTTTTTAAGTCATAGAAGTTTACCCAAAAAAGTCCATAGAAGTTAACGTAAATAACCTAAAACACATTGAATTAATAAATCACTTTTAATTACACACAGTATTCTAAACACAAATTTAAATAAAATTAACAGGGTTTGCGATACAAAACACAAACTTAAATAAAAAATAAAAGGGTTTGTGATACAAAACACAAATTTAAGGAAATCATTTATTCGCGTACAGGAATAGCTCAGTTATTGACACAAGTGAGAGGGAGATTTCATAGGTAGGGGCTGGGATTACTATTATAATATCATCATCCGTATAAGTTCTTTTGCTTCCAGTAGGCCATATTCATTCATTGACTTGTGTCCTTGTCTGAAATATGATCAATCTGCTTTTCCTTTCTTTCCTTATCTTTCTCATTCCCCTTAAATAGTTAGATCAGATCGAAGCTTCCCCAAAGTGCTTTGAAGCAACGGCTTCAAATGCCCTGAGTTTTACAATGCATATAGTTATTCCGGGCTCCCCTTCTTTGAACTAAACACATTACATTCGCAATCAAATTGGTTAATTATTCACGGTTTATATCATTTAAGGGACCGGGAATAAACCAAATGAAGTATAAACATATTTTTCTTATTCCCCTTAATTGTTACTTTTTCATATTTTAAGTTTAAATAAACCCCAAATGAAGTATAAACATATTTTTTAAATACCCAGCCATATCATTTTTGCAATGAAATGACCAACCTTTTTTCCAATTGGTTTTTTACGTGCCTGTTAATCCCAAGTATATATAGAAACTTGCCTTACCAGTATTCTCCATAATACGGATCTTCACTTATAACTACAAATAATTGTTACAAAAATGACAATTTTAAAGTAATTCTTTATTTAGGAATCAAGAAATTCAGTTAAAGTTTAAACAATACAAAGTAGTTCGATCCATTTACAATTATTGTTAGCTCCTGCCTGCCACCTGGGTTAATTACAATGAAGAATAATTCAGTGACGGTTCTCAATTAAGCACGACTGGTAGTGCATGTGTACAGATATTAACCGGCTATTGAACAAACGTTTTATATAATGACGTGTCAGACATTTCTTGGCGGGAACAGTTATTTGACACACGGTTCCATTGTTATACTCCCTCCGTCCCCGAAAGAAGTTCACCATTGCTTTTCACACATGTTAAGGAAAGAAATTTACTGGAGGGTAAATTTTACTGTTTGGACACTGTTCGGCACTGTTTGGTACTGTTTGGCACTATTTTGATATAGATAATTTGGCAAATAAGGAAAGGTGAACTTAATTCAGGGACTACCCAAAAAGGAAAGGGTGAACTTGTTTTAGGGACGGAGGGAGTATATATAAAGATTAGTCAAAGGTGTTGATTTGGACATTCTCAACAAATAGTTTAATAATTAGCTTTTTACCATCACGTGTACTCATAGGCTGGTAGAGAAGCCTTTCAGGTTTAGAAAATATGGTGTAAATTTTTAGCGTTGATTGTGAAAGTTTACATTTTATAATTTCTCGGTGATTATTGTAGTGTAAAGTTTTTTTAAATTTTGATTTTGAGTTTTGTCCTGATGTGATATATGAAGCAGAATTTGGGTTTGAAAGAAGAGGGATAAAAGCCCCTGCGGGTTTACTGAAGGCGAGACGGGCTTGAGCCCATCTCCGTGGGCTGGTTGCGGGCTGTTTAATTAACATTTATTATTCATTTTATTTTATTTCCTAATTTATTTTGTTTCTTAGTATGATTTAATTAGGACTACTATTCTTAATAGAATTAGAGGTTTCCTATTTTTATTTAGTTTCCTACAATGGATTAATTAGGACTTCTATTAGAACTAGAGGTCTCCTATCCTACATAGTATTTAGTTTCCTATTATGATTTAAGAGAGAATTTGACTTTGCACCCCACGTTTTGGATGATATTGGACTTTGCACCCCATTTTAAAAAAACTTTGATTTTGCACCCAATTTGACTTCAAAATCATTTGACTTTGCATCCCATTTAGAAGTTTTCCTTCACAAATGTTATATGAGAGGGTGCAATGTCAAAGATTTTTTAAAATGGGGTGCAAAGTGATATTGGACTTAGAGGGTTATTTATACCCTTGTATGATTCATTCTTGATCATCTTGGAATAAAATTGGTTTTAGTTTTTTCGCTCTAGGCAACGGTATTTTTATCGTTGATTATCTGGGCAACGGTTTACCCCGTTGATTTTTATTTTTTATGTTCACAACAATTGGTCTGACATGCCGGATCCCGTCCCGCCGGAATGACAAGATCAATCACTGAACGTTCGTCCAAGATGGAGGCCGGACAGGTTTTGCTGAACCAAAAACTGGACGCGCGAGGAGCGATGCTAGCGGAGATCGCAGCTTCACTCAGTTGCGCTCACGAAAGCTCTCGCGCCGCCAGCGGCGGAGGAGCATTCATTGGTGGTGGCTTCACTTGACGTGGCAGCGACTTCAATAAACGCGGCAGCGGCTTCACTAAACTTGGCAGAGGCATCCGCGTGAAGAACTGGACTTTGCACCACCACTCTAACGACGTTGATCGACCTTGGTTGACGGAGAAGACCCAATCGGCTGGGTTGCTAGGGCAGAGAAACAGTTCAAACTAAACTGTACTCCGCCGGCAAAGAGGGTGGCAGCCGCTGTAGTTACGATGGAAGGGTCAGCCATATACTGGTTGACCTGGTTATGGGCACGAAAGTCGGCCATGTCATTAGATGAACTAACACAGGCGTTGATGGCCCATTTTGACTCACGGTTTCAGTGCAATCGCTTTGAGCGGCTGTCCGGAGTCAAGCAAGCAAAGACCGTGGAGGAGTAGATCTCAATTTTCGTTCAACCAGCAAGCCAGGTCCCAATGCTATCTAACGAACACTATTTGAGGAATTTAATGAATGAGCTGAAAGGATCGAGTGACAGCTCTGCTAAAGATATTTGGCAGCCCCCGAAAACAAATGTTAGTCGATTTCCGAATTTCAACCTTGAGGACAAGGTTTTTTTGAAGGGGGGTAGAATTGATATGAAGCAAAATCTGGGCTTGGAAGAAGAGGGGCAGAAGCCCCCCCCCCCCCGTGGGTTTACTGAAGGCGGGACGGGTTTGAGCCCACCTCTGTGGCTGGTTGTGGGTTGTTTAGTTAATATTTATTATTCCTTTTATTTTGTTTCCTAATTTATTTTGTATCCTAGTATGATTTAATTAGGACTTCTATTCTTATTAGAATTAGAAGTTTCCTATTTCTATTTAGTTTCCTAGAATGGATTAATTAGGACTTCTATTAGAACTAGAGGTCTCCTATTCTATTTAGTTTGCTATTATGATATAATTAGGATTCCTATTCTTATTAGACTTAGGATGTTTTCTTTTGAACTGAAATTTGCTGGTTTGGTCTGGTCTGAACTGGTCTGGTCTGGTCTGGTCTGGTAAACGTCTAGTCTCTGTATATTTTATAACTACGAAAGTCTGGTCTGGTCTGGTCTGATCTGATCTGGTCTGGTCTGGTCTGGAACTGAAAACAGTCCAAAAGAAAACATCCTTAGAGGGTTATTTATACCCCTTGTATGCTTCATTCTTGATCATCTTGGATTAAAATTGGTTTTAGTCTTTTGGCTCTGGAGAACGGTATTTTTATCGTTGATTATATGGGCAATTGTTTACCCGTTGATTTTTATTTTTTCAGTTCACAACATGATGTCATGTCCTTTTCTATTTTTAATGATTTATAAAATTAGATCAATTGGAGCAGATTTTTAGATACCATGCCTTATAGTTTTTTTCTTTGGAGCAGATTTTTTGTTGAGATTGGAGCTGATTCTTTTGTGTATAGAAACTTTACTAAGTTGCATAAAAAAATTTGACTACACAAATCAACAAATGAGACTTAGAGGGATATAAGTTTTTTTTTGAACCAGGATATCAGTTGTTTTTTAGTGCAACATATAAATTACTCCGTATAATCTTTGGACTTTGTCCAGCCACCTCTATTTGTGTTAATTTAAGTTGATCATGTGATTACCAAGATTTCTTTAGTGATGTAAAAGTAAAACTGTTTCATACTTCCATATCCGATTTGATATCAATTAAAGTGCTGAATTGGAAAAACTGATTATTTAACTTCTCAATCTTTTTTAATTAAATTATAGCTACCTGGTTGAAATCAATCTCTGTCCACTTTGAATGACCTCAAATGGAAAATACACAATTTGCTAATAATCTTTTTCATAAGTACGTCTATTTTCTACTCATGTTTTGACTTTCAGGGAAAATGATCTTAGAGAGGCGCTATTCAGATTTTGCGGTTAGATGTTGAGGCTACTCTAAATGTGGTAGTAAGAAGACGAATGAGTTCATTTCTGCCTAAAGGTACAAATGAGTTCATTTATGTACCATTGAATTTCATTCAGCCACTTCCAATATAATGAAGTGTTTTCCTTTGTTTAAAAATAGTACTTTTCACATTTTAAGTTTTAAAAAGTTAGAAATTATTTTTGTGAATGCTTTACCTTAAACTAAGCATTTTAAAGGTAAAGTCTTGATCCAATTCAACAATGTTGCATTGTTCATTGAATAGACCTGGGGTGTACAATCTTTTGATATTGAAATTCAAACCTATTAACATACTATACTAAATTAAAGTAGCTGTACCTAAACAATTTTTCTTGGTTCTTTTGATTATGCTGAACTTTTATCTTAAAGCACAATCTAATTGAATCAATTGATTATTAAATATTTAATAAAATGTTAAAACTTGACAAAGAACTACCTGAATCAAATTGTGCTTTCATTTAATGAAAATTCTTTCATTAAATTCTCCTTTGGATCCTACATAATTGCACTACTTTGTGTACAAGGCTTTTTACGGCTTAGTGCTTTAACCGCACGATCCACATTAATAAAGATCGACGGCTATCCGTTCGTATATGGTACACCCGCGTGTACGGGTGGGAACCGTACATCCGGGTCTTTTTGTAATTTAATTGAAGCTTAATCCCAATTTAATGAATCTGACGAAGGACCACATAAAAAAGGTCCAATTAATTAAGAAAGACAGCCCATTCAACTAATACAGCCTAATTTTTTTTGGTGACGTTTTTGTAATTTAAGCGAAAATTCATGGCTTTCGTGAAATGAGTAATAATGTACACTTAGTGAGCATCTGATCCATTGTATTGAGTATTATGAGGCTAACAATGAGTATCACGGTCTCTAGTTCATGACTTTTAAATTTTTTCTTTTTTGTTTTTGTTTTTTCTCTTATAAAAACTTATTAAATTATATTTATAATTCACTCCTATTAATTTCAATATGCGAGTTTAACGTAATATGATACTTTTGAAATATGTATTGATATGACATTTTAAAAATGAGCATAATATCAGTACTAAATGAGCATACATAACTTACAAAGTGCACATTGATATAAAAATTCTAATGTTTGTTAGTTGAGCATCACAACATTTTAATTGAGCATCAAACATCCGCTATTGAGATGAAAACCATGGTTTCTGCTGAATGAGCATTAATGAACTTTTAACGAGCACCAGACCTATTATGTTGAGTATTAGGAGTCTAAATTTCAGAATCGTGATCTCTGCTTCGTAACTTCTAATTCACTTTCTTTTTGTTATTTTTTCTTTTATAAAAACTTATTTAATTATATTTATAATCAACTATTATAAATTTCAATATTTGAATATAATGTAAAATAGTACTTTAAAAAGTGCATTGATATGACACTTAGGAAATGAGCATAAGATCAGTGCTAGATGAGCATAAGTAACTTACAAAATGCTCATTGATATGAAAATCATAAGGTTTGTTAGTTTGACATAACAACATTTCCATTGAGTATTGTTGAGATATATTATCTCGGTCCGTTACTCTTCAAGAGTCCAAGACTTCACGTAGTACGGAGCCCAGTCTGTGAGGCCCGTTTTAGCCTATCAGGCATGTTTCGGCCCTTTGGGCCCATGATGGATAGTCTACCCGGGGGGTATCTTATCCGAGGGGTTATTGCGGGAATAACTAGAGAGAAATCAGAGCAAATAGGAGGAGAGAGAGTTGATTTTATTAAATGAACTCAGCGTGGAGTTGAGATGTAGATTGTGTCGATTACAAGGAGAAATGGGCTGCTATTTATAGCAGCAATAAATGCGATGGGAGGACACGTGTCAGTAATCCAACGGCCGAAGGGTCACATCAGCCTAGTGGCACCGGCAGTGGTACGTCAACCGCATTGAATGCGGTTGGCGGATGTGACGTGGCATTAAATGCGGTGGTTGGCTGTCTCTAAAAGGAATCTTCGATGATTGAGCTTGTTCAGCCGAAGGCTCCCGGTGTAGCCGAGGGCTCCCTGTGTAGCCGAGGGCTCATTGCGTAGCCGAGGGCCCCTTGTGTGGCCGAGGGCCCCTTGTGTGGCCGAGGGCTTGGTTCAGCCGAAGGCTTCCCCTGGTGCCGAGGGCATGGGAATGCCGAAGGCACCCTAGTGCGTATTCTGGGCTACTTTGAAGCTTGGGCCGTTGTATTTGGGCCTGAGATGTTCTCTGGGCTTAATGGACTTGTGTAGGAGAAGTAGGAGTCTATGGGCCGGGGGTTCCTGGGCCATGTACTCCATCAGGAGTCCCTCACTCCTTTTGCCGAAAGGTACTTGAGGGAAAAGGAGTAGGTGCGTTGATTCTTCTGGGGGCTTTCATCATTTCGCTGGGTGCCTTTTGCTGGAGAACTTTGTCTATTGCTGATTGCCGAAGGCTTCCCTCAGTCCCTCACATGTCGAGGGTTTTCTGAGGGAAGTATAACACCTGTATGACTGCAGAAGGCTTTCCTCAGTCCCTCACATGTCGAGGGTTTTCTGGGGAAAGCATAGGTGTATTGCCTGCGTGTGTTGTGGTGAGGGCTGCTTCATTATTGTCAGTGACTGGAAAATTTCTGACATTTTGCTTTGCCGAAGGGGTTCCACTTTGATGTTTGTCTGGAGGCTGTACGCGTCAATTGAAAATTGCCTGTATGAAGGAATTTTTGTTGTGTATGATCCCCGAGGGGTGTATCCCAGTCCCCCACTCCTTGAGGCCGAAGGCAAGTTCGGGCTGAAGGAGTTATGATGAGTTGATGAGCCCCCCGAGGAGTGGTTACATTGATAAGCCGAAGGCCTATGTTGCTATGGGCTCGAAGGCGTTTGGTGGAATTCGTTGCTTGAAGGCTGCGGTGAGTGATAGCCGGAGGCTATCATTCGGGGGCATCCCAGTGTTGCCGAAATATAGTCGTTGTAATATAGCCGTTGGAGGGGGGATTGACGTGGCGTGTCCTCGTTGGCTGAAGGCGGACGGCTACCACCCATTGGGCGATGAGGCGGTGTGTAATGATGGGCTTTTCAAATCGAGGCCCACATATCGAGGCCCTGAGCCTATAAATACCCCAAAGCTGGAGTCATTTTTCCTTGTGTGTTCATTGTGAAGCGAAGCTCTGCCCTTTTATTTTCTAGAGAGAGAAAGTTTTATTTGATCAAACCCCAAGCTTCGAGGTCAGTTCTTTCACTGTTCTCCGACTTTTCCAGCATACTTTGCTTTATCGCTTTAGATTAAGTGTTAGTGCCTCGCTAGGAAATTCTTAGCCTCCCCTTTTCTTTACCTTTAGTCTTCCGACACCGAAAGATGTCATCTGCAAGCGATTCCCAAAATCACTCGAGGGAGCCCTCGTTTGCAGCAGAGAGCACCTCTGACACTGAGTCACCAAGCGAGCAGTCTTCGACCCACAACGATCTTGCAGTGGCAGAGGAGGTACAAAGCAATCTCCGGGTGGAGTTAGAGGCTGAAGAGTTTGAGCAAGTCGCCGCGGACGAGGAAATGGCCCTCGCACTCCAAGTGGCTGAGGAAGAGGAGGAGAGGGAGCGACAGGAGGTGACTGTTGCTGTTTTGCCCCTCCGAGGTTCAGGGGAGACGAGTACCTCTCGGCCTTTAGACCCGGAGCCTCTGAGTGTAGCCCTCGGGAAAAAGAAGAAGTCAAAAGCTCCTCAGAAGAAGAAGCAACCCGCAGCGGATTGTGGGAAACCTGTGGGCATACCCGAGGGACACTCTTGGTTGAACACCGCCGCCCTCGCGCTGAAGTCGAGGGCTGACCGGGCCGAGTGTTACGTCACCCAGTTGCATGTGGGCCCTTCGGCCACCGTGATTGAACCGGGGCCTAACGACCTCCTCTCCCAGGCTCCCGAAGGATGCTTCGCCGTACATGTGCTGTCAGTCTCGATGGGCCTCCGGTTCCCGTTGCACCCATTCCTCCTTGAATATCTTAGGTTTGTGGGCTTAGCCCCCTGTCAACTTACCCCAAACAGCCACTCTTACATTACCGGCTTTCTGCAACTCTGCCGGTCTCGGGGGGTAACGGCCACTCTGGACTTATTTTTTCAAAGCTTCAACCTGTGCCGGGGGGGCCATACCAATTCCGAGGGCTTCGCAAACCTGCAGCAACTTGCCCCCTGGAGGCTTTTCGACGATGTGCCCTCGTCTCACAAGGGATGGAAAGACCGATTCTGCTACATTAAGATGGCTGGAAACCCATTCCCGAGGGAGCTGCGCAATCACTTTAGGCGGCATCCGAAGGTGGGAAATGCCGTACTTCAGAAGGATGGGAAGAAGATCGCTGCCTTACTGCCGGGGGCCACAAAGCATGTGTCCGTCAAGGACTCCACCCTCCCAGGGGATTTGCTGGCCTTAGGCTTTCGACGGTACCGATTTCTGGGCGAGAGAGATGAACAGTACCCCGTTTTTGAGAGAGCTTTCGGTAGCACTGGAGGTAGTTACCGGAGGGTCTGCTTTACTTTACTTAGGAATTTCGCGTATCCTTATTTTATCCCCCCCCCCCCCCCCCCCCGTTGTTGAACCCCCCGGTCTGACCCCATTGTTGTTTTGCAGGTGTTAACATGGATGTCTCTAACTTCGCCGCTTTGAAGAAGAAGTTGGCCAAAGAGCCAAAAAAGAAGAAGGAGGCGGGGAGTCAGAAGCCCGTCGATGATTTCTTCCAGAAGGATGGGGCATCTCAGGTGCCGGAGGGGGAGGGACCATCCAAAACCGATGATGCCGGTGCCGGTGCCGGGGGCTCCAAAGGGGAGGAGCTCAAGAGAAAGAACTCCGGGAAGGGTGTAGCCCCCCCGGAGAACAAGAAACAGAAGAAGGGTGCCCCCGGGAGGAAGGATGCCCCCATAGTGATAGTCGAGGAGCAGCCTTCCTTGAATCCTTCTGCGACTACTCCTCCTCGATCTCCTCCATCCCCCATAGACGAGGGAATCCGCCCGGCGGAGATCATCCAGTTCCCCGTCAAGTCGGGGACCTCAGTTATGCATGGCACCCTTCATCCTGTAGGATTTATGAGGGGGGTCATGGCGCCGAAGGATAGGTCAGTGCTGGCCCGCCTCGGGGATGACATCCTCGACTACAAGGTCGCGAGCTACAGCACTATGGTGAGTTGTCTTCCCTTTTTATCTCCTTCAGTTCTTTCTTTTTGATGATAGCGCCCGGTGAACCATTCTGATGCCACATTTTTGTTTATATGCGTTTATGTGCAGGCTGCCTTGGCTGCTTCTGAGCAGGCCCGAAGGGTTGAGCAGCTGAGGATTGCCAAGTGCCAGGCGGACGAGGCCCTGAAGAAAGCTGATGAGGAGAAGGTCACCCTTAGGCAGAGGGTTGCTGATGCGGAGGCGAGCCTTCGGCTGGAGAAGGAGGCCTCGGAGCAAAGGCTCAAAGACGCTGAGGCGAGGGGGAAAGCCGCCGCCGAGGAAGCCGCCGCTGCCATTGCCAGGACCGTTGCCGAGGCTGCCGAGAATGATAAGGCTGAAGCGGTGGCTGACGCCAGAAAGAAAGCGGTTGAGGCTTTTCTATGCCTTATAAACAAACATCTTTTGCACTTTAAAATGTTGTTGTTGATGGATGATTGTGCCTTCGTGCTTTTGTGAATGAATGTTTCCTTCTTTTCGAACTTGAATGCATGCCCCTGTTTCTCTTTGTGTTTGTGTATGAATGAATGTATGTTCTCCTTTCCCTTGCCTGGTTTCCCGAAGGCCAAGAGTTTGTGGACTTAGAAAATTTTCTAAGTGAGACCAGACCAGGACCCTTCGGCTGTAAAGTAGAATTTGCCGGAGGCTCGTGATTGTGGACTTAGAAAAATTTTCTAAGTAAAATTCCACCGCATGTCTTCGGTGATGAGTCATAGGGATTGCTTCCGGGTTGTAGCAATAGGACCGAGGGCTAAGGTGAATTAGATCTAGGAGATTTCCCAAGTGAAGTTGCCTCCAATGCCTCCGGGAAGCTTGGAATCCTTTGTTTAGTAGTGTAGCTTTTGGCTACTGCCAAGTAGTTTGGGAGGCCATCGACCATGAGTCTGTAGGTGAAGAATTGCCCTCCCGAAGGGTCCACATTTGCGAACTTAGTCATTTTTCACGAAGTTTCAATAGGTGCTGTAGTGAATCCTTCGAGTGTAGGAACTTCCTGAGCCCCCGGTGCATATGGTTGCCGAGGGGTTCGAGATTATGGACTTAGTGAAATTGTGAGACTTTGTTTCCAACAGATCTTGTGAGCGGCCCCCCGGTTTGATGAGTGATTTCCGAAGGATGCCGATTCGTGGATCTAAAAAAAAAAAATTTTCATCGTTGAATGAGTCGGGTGGCATTCTGCCTTCGACATGAATCCTCCGGTTTGTGTAGATATAGGTTTAGCTTGCCTCAAAACTTTGTGGAGCCTTCGGTATGTCACATAGTTGATTTTGATCCAGCCGAGTTTCGGCCTTAGCCAAATCTAGGTGAAGTTTTGCTTAGTGAGCCTCCTTCTTGGGCTTCCGGGGGAACTGTTGTTCTCCAAGGCTTTATGTAGTGGAGCCTTCGGCTATGTTGCCAGATGTTCTGTTGTTGGGAAATTTTCTGTCGCCTTTGGAGCCTTCGGGAATGTATGTCCGAAGTGTTGAGCCTCCGGGGAGAATAGTATCCGAGGAGTTCCTTCCCCCCTACACATCATTTTTTTTTTTTTTTTTATTTAGATGGTGTAGGAGAGGCATCTAGAAACTTGGTTTCTAGGAAAGGCTTGGCCTATATGGGAGGCAACGGAACAAACCGTTGGCTCCCCCTTCGGGAATGACCTTCCGATATCCCGAAGGGTTTGAGGGTCGTTTCCTCGGCCCGAGACATCGTCTGTTGCCTGCTTCCCCTTGGGAGATAGCACGGAAAGCGCCTCGGTTTTGAAAGTCGTCCCCTCAGCCCGAGACATGGTCTGTTGCCTGCTTCCCCTTGGGGGATAGCGCGGGGAGCGTTTCGTTTGTGGAAGTCGAATCCTGGGCCCGGGACATGGTCCGTTGCCTGCCTCCCCTTGGGGGATGGCGCGGAAAGCGTTCCTTGGGAAGGGTTTTATTTGTGTGTAGAACACAAATAGCCGGGGGCACTTGGTACCAGCCGGAGCCGAGGGGTGTTGCACCCCCCGGTTTTTTTTTTTTTTTTTTTTTTTTTTTTTTGTAGGAATATGTAAAAGTTTTTGAAAACACTTGGTGTTTTCAAAGAGTGATGGGGGTGACCCATACACTTGGTACTTGGTACCTAAATTGTTGTTCCTCCTCACAAGAGGGAGTGGCCTTGGGCCTTTTATGGTGAAGAGATGAGGGCTTGGCCGCTCGTGTGTAGGAGAGAAGGGGGCCTTGGGCCGCTTGTATAATATGTAGGTGATGAAGGCTTGGCCTTTTGATTATTCTTCAAAAACAGAAGGGGCCTTGGGCCATTAATATTTACACTTGCTGAGGATGAGGGCTTGGCCGCTCATGCCTTATTGATAGAATTTGACAAGGTGGTGCACATTCCAATGTCTAGGGACCTCCGTCCCATTGGGGCGTTTAAGCTTGTATGTCCCTGGTTTGATGATGGCTGAGATGATGTAGGGGCCCTCAAACTTGGGAGCCATTTTTCCTCCTTCGGTGGGTAGGCTGGCTTCCCTTCGTCGGAGGACGTAGTCACCCACTTGAAATTCCCGAGAGCGGACCTTGGCGTCGATGTAGCCTTTGACTTGTCTCCTATAGTTTTCGGCCCTGAGGAAGGCTTGCTCTCGGCGTTCCGAGATGAGATGAAGGTCGAGGGCCATGTTGGCGTCGTTGACCTCGGGCTCATATTGTTCCACCCTTCGGGTCGGAAGGGTCACTTCTGTTGGAGCCTTAGCCTCAAAGCCATAGCATAGGGAGAAGGGTGTCTCGCCTGTTGCGCGCCGAGGGGTCGTGCGATAGGCCCATAAGATGTTGTGAAGTTCTTCTACCCAGCCTCCCCCTTCGGCTTCCAGCTTCTTCTTCAGCCCTTCAAGTAGGGTTCGGTTGGCGTTCTCTACTTGCCCGTTGCCCTGAGGATAGGCAACGGAAGAGAATGTGTGCTTGATGCCCCAAGCTTCAAGAAGGGCACAGAATGGGGCTGCCTCGAACTGAGTCCCGTTGTCGGAGATAATTTGTTGGGGGACGCCAAACCTTGTGAGAATATTTTTGAGGACGAAGTGACGGCACCGGGCCTCCGTGATGCTGGCGAGGGGTTCGGCCTCTACCCACTTGGTGAAGTAGTCAATGGCCACAATGATATATCTGTTGTTGGAGGTACCTCTCGGCAGAGGGCCTACTAAGTCGATTCCCCATCTGGAGAAGGGTATCGCGGTGCTGATGGGGGCGTAGTTGACAGCTGGTCTGCCGGGGGCCTTCTGAAAGTGCTGGCAAGCGGTGCACCTTCGGGCTAGATCAGCACAATCTCTAGCCATCGTGGGCCAGAAGTAGCCCTGAACTATGAGCCTTCGGGACATGGAGAAGGGTCCCTGGTGAGCTGAGCAAGTGCCACTGTGCACTTCCTCCATGGCGACTTCGGCCTCATCCTGATGAAGGCACCGGAGGAGGGTGCCGTTGTAAGATCTCTTGTAAAGCTTCCCGTTTTCGAGGGTGTAGCTGGGGGCCCTCAGTTTTGTCAGTTTTGCGCGGCCCTCGTCCCGGGGTAGTAGTCCTGTGGTGATGAAGGTGATGATGTCGGAGATCCAATCCTCCGGCCTTAGGTTAATATTCATAATGGGGCTTGCGTGGATGCTTGAGAGGCTGAGCTCCTCGATTCTTGCAATTTTTGAGAGATGCTCGGGGGATTCATCCGAGAGCTTGGACAGAATGTCGGCCTCAGAGTTTTGAGCCCTCGGTATTTGGGTGAGAGAATGTGCCTCAAACACCTTGAGCAACTCCTTAGCCGCTTCTTTGTATTGTTTCATCCTTCCTTCCTTGGCTTCGTACTCCCCGGAAATTTGACCCACAACAAGTTTGGAGTCACACTTGACGTGGATCATCTTAGCCTTCAGATTTGCTGCCAGCCGAAGGCCACAGAGGAGGGCTTCGTACTCGGCCTCGTTGTTAGAGACTTTGAAGGAGAAGCGGATGGCATAATAGGCGCGGAAGCCCTCGGGCGTGATGAGAACTACTCCTCCTCCGCACGCTTTGGTAGCCGAGGAGCCGTCGGTATAGAGGGTCCACCACTCATCAAGAGGTGCCGAAGGCTCCTCACCCACTGCTGATCTCGCGGTGCACTCCGTTACGAAGTCTGCCAGGGCTTGGCCCTTGATGGCAGGCCTCGGGCGGATATCTATGTTGTATTGGCTGAGGAAGATGGCCCATTTCACCATCCGAGAGGAGCTAGTGGGACTCCTCATGAGGGCGCCGAGGGGTTGATGAGTGAGTACTTGGACCGGATGAGCTTGAAAGTAGTGACCAAGCTTCTTGACGGTCCAAACGATGGCTAGCACCGTCTTCTCGACGGGAGAGTACCTGAGTTCGGCCTCCCGGAGGGTTTTGCTGACGTAGAAGATGGCATGTTGGATGCCATCTTCCTCTCGGATTAGTACTGAGCTGATAGCCGCGGGGCTAACACCGAGATATAAGTACAACGTCTCCCCCACCTTCGGTTTGGAGAGCACTGGGGGAGAAGAGAGGTACTTCTTGAGTTCGTCGAAGGCCTCTTGACACTCAGATGTCCATTGAAAGCCCGCCGTTTTCCTCATGATTTGGAAGAAGGGGAGGGCCCTCTCGGCTGATTTGGAGAGGAAACGGTTGAGGGCCGCAAGGCGACCCGTCAGCCGTTGAACTTCTTTGACGTTGCGTGGAGGCTCCATGTTGATGATGGCCTGAATCTTCTCGGGGTTGGCCTCGATACCCCTTCGGCTGACCATGTAGCCTAAGAACTTTCCCCCTTGCACGCCGAAGGTGCATTTCTTCGGATTCAATCGGAGATTGAATTTTTGCATGATGGCAAAGATTTCCCGGAGGTCGTCGGCGTGAGTGTCTGCCTTCTTGCTTTTGACGATCATGTCGTCAACGTAGGCCTCCATAGTGCGCCCCAAGACAGCTTGAAAGACTCTGGCCACCATCCGGGTGTAGGTGGCGCCTGAATTCTTGAGGCCGAAGGCCATCACAAGGTAGCAGAAGATGCCTTCGGGTGTCATGAAGGCTGTTTTTCCAGCGTCTTCCTCGTGCATGTAGATTTGATGATATCCGCGGAATGCGTCGAGGAATGACATGATTTCGCATCCGGCGGTCTCATCCACCAATTGGTCGATGTTTGGCAGTGGGAAGGGGTCCATGGGGCATGCCTTATTCAGATCCGTATAGTCCACGCACATGCGGAAGGTAGGAGGCTTCTGTGCGAGGACTACGTTTGCTAACCAAGAAGGGTATTTCACCTCCTTGACGTGTTTGATGGAGAGGAGCATGGCCACCTCCTTTTTCACAAATTCCCTCCTCTCGGCCGAGAGGGGTCTTCTCCGTTGCTGCACTGGCTTGGCCGAAGGGTCCACCGCAAGGCGGTGGGTGATAACCCTTCGGTCAATTCCTGGCATATCCTCCGGCCCCCATGCAAAAACAATGGAGTAGGCGCGGAGAGCTTTGATGATGCCAGCCTTCAGGTCTTCGGGGAGCTTGGCTCCGATCTTCAGGACTCTCTCCGGCTTGGCCGGATCTAGTATCAGGTCTTCAGTTTCCTCGGCAGGCTCAGCCCTCGGCCTGCCTTCTTCTTCCTCTAAGGCTTTGGTGGTGATTGTGTCAACACGTAACTCTGTTTTACTAACCTTCTTGGTGAGCTGAAGGTAGCAGGCCCTGGAGAGTTTCTGGTTCCCCCTCGAATAGCCGATGCCGGTGGGCGTGGGGAACTTGAGGCAGAGGTGCCTCATGGAGATGACGGCCTCCAAATCCTCGAGGGCGGGCCGGCCGAGGATGATGTTGTGTGCGCAGTCGAGGTTGACGACGACGAATTCCACTTCGAGCTTGGCTCTATGGGATCCGTCGCCGAATTCCACCATGAGGGTGATGACGCCCTCGGCGTCTATGCTGTCCCCCGTAAATCCGGAGAGGGGGGTGTTGATGTGCCGAAGGGACCCCCTATCGAGTCCCAACTCCTGGAAAGTGCTGAGATACATGACGTTGACAGAACTCCCCGTGTCGACGTAAGTCCGGTGGATGATGGCATCCTTGATCTCGGTGCGGATGACGAGGGCATCCCTATGCGGCAGGGAACCCGAGGGGCGGTCCGCATCTGTGAAGAAGATGGGTTCCCCCCTCGGCCTCTTAATTGGGGGTATGTGATTGACTTCCCCAATGTAAAGGGACTGTGCCCATTTCTTCCTTTGGCTGGTGGAGTCTCCACCAGTGTTGCCGCCGTTGATCATGTGAATGTGGCGCTTGTATTGCTGATGGGAGCCTTCCCCCTCATCTTCGAGGCCCCCAATTTCTCGCTTCTTTCCCTGTGGGTTCCCCAAGGGGATGGTGTTGGGGTTCACCCACTTGTTTGCCTTCGGTGGTGGCCCTTGATGGTGAAGGGGGCCCTGGGGAGGAGGGCCCCTGATAAATTGAGACAAGTGGCCCGCCTGTATCAGCCTCTCGATGGCGTTCTTCAGCTGATGGCAGTCGTCGGTCTTGTGTCCATGGTGGCGGTGGAAACGGCAATAGGGCTCATCAGGGCCGATGGCATAGATCTCGAGGGGTGTACGGGAGTCTCGCTCAACGAGCCCCCGCTCTTCCGCATGATCCAGAATGACGCTGACGGGGTGCGTCAGGGGAGTGCGTGGGTGCTCCAGGAGGACGGGTTGCGCCCATGCCTTCGGATTATTCTTGTAACTGCCCCCGGGTCTGGCTTGGCCACCTCGGGAGCGATCGTTGTACTGTGGCTCTCGGTTGGTCGGAGGGGGAGGCCCTCCGGGCCGGTTCCTGCCTTCATTCTTCTGAGAGGGGTCCGCGTTGCGGCGGTCTTTCTCGATTTCCTCCGCTTCAGCGTACCGATCCCCCCGCTGAAGGGCCTTTGTATAATCGCGGGGGGGATCAGTGATAAGGCTCCGGGAGAAGTTACCATTGCGGAGGACGGTGTGGAAGAGGGCCATCAGGGTCCTGTCATCGGCGCCTTCGACCTCGAGGGAGGCCTGCCTCCAGCGCTCCAAGAAACTCCGAAGGGTTTCCTCCTTCTGTTGTCTCACGTTCAGAAGGTGGGAGAAGTGTTTCTTTGAGCGGTGCCTCCCGGCAAACTGCGTAAGGAAGCGGTGGGCAAGTTCTTGCCACGAATCAATGCTGCCTTCGGGCAACCGGTTGAACCACTCAGACGCTGGTCCCTCCAAGGTGGAAAGGAACCAACGGCATAAGTATTCATCCGATGCCCCCATCATCATCATGCTGTTTTGATAACGGCTATAGTGCTCCTGGGGATCCGTCTTCCCCTCATATGGTTTGATAGGTTGCCCCCGATATTTGTGGGGGATTTTGGCCGCCAACACCCTTGGGGTGAAAGGCGTCCTAGTGCGGAGCTGAATGAGGGGCTCGCCTGAGCCTTCGGCAAGTTTACGTTTCATTTCCTCCACCTGTGCCCGGAGGTCAGCGTACTCCGGATCTGGCCTCGCTGTGGAAGCCGTCGGGGGTGCCTGTCGATTCTCCTCGAGTTGACGGAGGAGGGCTTCAATGATTTCGTCCTTGGGATCCTTCGGGGCAACCCCTTGGGAGTTGGCCCGGAAGGATTGCGCCTGATTGATCTGATGCCTGGCGTCATCGGCATGGAGGAGGGCTTTGCCTTTGCTTCGCGGGGGAGGCACGCCCTCGGCGCCCGAAGCAGAGGCTCCACTCTCCTGGGGCCTGCTGAATGCCTGTTTCCCGAGGCGGTCTTGGACCCCTCGGTGCCCGGGAGCTCCCCCAAGCCTCTCAAGTACAGAGGTTCGGGGTTTCTCTTTCATCACGGGGCGCTTGTCCCTGGATTGGGCCTCTTGGGAGGCGGTATCCTGCGCCATGACCCCCTCGGCATTGCCAATCCCCGGGGGAGGATTGTTGAACAAAGGAGGGAGTGGTGGTAGGTTGATAACATTCCCTCCAGCGTGGGGCTGAAGGGGCGCCTGGGAGGCGAGGGCTCCGGAATTGAGAGCCATGTTTTGAACGAAGGCCGCAAAGGCAGCCTGAAGATCGATGGCCGGGGCCGGAGGGGGAACTTGGTTCTCACTCCGATCCCTCCTTCGATTATCAAGGCCAATGCGGGCATCAGGGGCGTTCTTCTGTAGCTGCTGACGGAGGTCAGCGGTAGCCTGCTCCAATTCAAGGATGACACCACCCTCGGGTACTAAGAGCCTGTTGGAGGCCTCAGCCCCGTTGGTTTCGCCGGGGGCGACGTGGTTCTCCTCCAGAGTTTTGGATTGGGCACGAGTGGTTCTTCCCATTTTTTGGCAAGTGTTTTTGTATTTGGTAGAGGGGGAGGGTTTCTTACTTGATAGTTCAGACCTCTCAACGAGAGCACCAAATGATGGATAGTCTACCCGGGGGGTATCTTATCCGAGGGGTTATTGCGGGAATAACTAGAGAGAAATCAGAGCAAATAGGAGGAGAGAGAGTTGATTTTATTAAATGAACTCAGCGTGGAGTTGAGATGTAGATTGTGTCGATTACAAGGAGAAATGGGCTGCTATTTATAGCAGCAATAAATGCGATGGGAGGACACGTGTCAGTAATCCAACGGCCGAAGGGTCACATCAGCCTAGTGGCACCGGCAGTGGTACGTCAACCGCATTGAATGCGGTTGGCGGATGTGACGTGGCATTAAATGCGGTGGTTGGCTGTCTCTAAAAGGAATCTTCGATGATTGAGCTTGTTCAGCCGAAGGCTCCCGGTGTAGCCGAGGGCTCCCTGTGTAGCCGAGGGCTCATTGCGTAGCCGAGGGCCCCTTGTGTGGCCGAGGGCCCCTTGTGTGGCCGAGGGCTTGGTTCAGCCGAAGGCTTCCCCTGGTGCCGAGGGCATGGGAATGCCGAAGGCTCATGTCTTCGCCCGTTTTCTCCCAGCAGCTTCTTATGCCAGAAAAGGCTATCCTGTGAGTTTCGGAGCCTTCGGCCAAGGGGGCCGAAGGCACCCTAGTGCGTATTCTGGGCTACTTTGAAGCTTGGGCCGTTGTATTTGGGCCTGAGATGTTCTCTGGGCTTAATGGACTTGTGTAGGAGAAGTAGGAGTCTATGGGCCGGGGGTTCCTGGGCCATGTACTCCATCAGCCCATTTTGGGCTTACTTGGCCCATTAGGGTAGACTTATTCCCTACTCCCTTTCAACAAGTATCAAACATCATCTATTAAGATGAAAATCAGAGTTTCTATTAAATGAGCATTAATAAACCTTGAATGTGCATCCACATATTATGAGCATTAAAACACATTCAATGAGCATTAGACTTATTCAATTGAGTAATGTGAATCTAATGTCATATGCAACTTTCAAAATTTGCATGAATATGACATTTTAAAAATGAGCATAATATGAATACAAATTGAACAAACTTAACTTACAAAATGAGTATTGATATAAAAATCATAAGTTTTTTAGTTGAACTTCAAGACAAGTTTATTGAGTATCAAGCATTCTATATTGAGTATTAAAAACATGAATTGAGTATCTGTCTGTGCTCCTATATCCATAATCAACTCCTACATGAATCTAAAAAATAAGTTGAAACATTTAATAATATGTATATAATTCATTTTCACAATAATTGAATATATAACATTAAAGTAGAAAGTTACTAAAAAAGGAGACCAAACAAACAAAAACAAAAAAAGAAGATAAAGTCAATAAACAAAAGATAAGAATCGAAGCAGCGGGAAGTAATAACTCAATAGGCTAAGCATCGAGAGCGCTTTTTCTCCCTAGGGTTGCCGACGGCCGCCTAGGGTAGTCTTTTGTTTTCCGGCGATGCCTTCCAATGTATGGCGTCCGGTGTTTTTCCGGCGGTGCCTTCCAAGGTACGGCGTCCGGCGTTCTTCCTTTGGTGTAGCAGGTTCCTTTGTCGCGACTCTTGGCCGCAGGGCTTGGGCAATGGGCATCTTCTAGGGTCGAGAAAGAGGGGTGAGAAAAGACGGCCTATTGTGGCGCTTGGGTCCAGCGTTGTCCCTCTCCGTAGGGCTTGGACATTGAGATCGAAGGAGGACGATCTAATGTTCTTTCTTCTCGTAGGAGAAGTAGTTCTGTGTGAACATAGTAAAAACCTTGCCCGGAGAAAAACTCAATGGTAATGTTGTACACCTATTTTTAGTCTAATATTTCAAATAACTGAAAACACTAATCCAAACACATTATAAGCCTAAAAAGTGTTTCTCAGTAGGACACTATTCCAGAAATAAAGGTTTACTATGAACAAATAATAAGCCATCAAAAGGTTGTTTATAAGCAGGCCTCTATTCCAGAAATGTAAAAGCAATTCAAAATGCTTTTTGAATTGTGTTTGATTTAGCATTCAAATATAGGCTTATATAAATTGACATTAGTTATGTTATTGAATTGTGTTTGATTTAGCATTCTCAGTTTTCATATACCAAGTATGATTTTTTTAATTAGTTCGTTCTTATAGTCGTCCCCCCCAAAATTTATGCAAAAAATTCTTTATAAAAAAGACTACTCTCCAACCAAGTCCTTCATGCTTAGTTTCGGTGTTTACAATAGAAAAAATGTTCTCTGTGCATATATTAAGTGTAGTGTTGGACCCATTTCAGTCCGCCCGACCCGGGAACCGGCCCGGCCCATTACTGTGCGGGCCCGGCCCAACCCGGTGTACTGGTTTTGGTTCCGGGCCTAGGCCCGGTCCCGGGGGTTAGAGTGGGGCGATCCCGGTTCACCCCATTCTTTGGAACCGACCCGGGCGGGCCCAGGCCCAATTCGGGCCCCTTTTTTGGTTTTTTCATTGTTTTGGACTTTTCCTGAGTTGGGCTTGGTGTTTTTTTTTGGGGGGGGGGGGTTGGGGGGTAGGGGGGGGTAGGGGGGTAGGGGGGGGTCGGGGGTTAATAAGAAAAGAAAAAAACAACATGGACCCGACCCGGAACCGGTGGTAACCCGGGCCGGTCCCGGGTCTTCTACCAAAAATCAAAAGCCCCGCTGGGCCTAGGTCCGACCCGGACCCGAGTCCATGACTAATTAAGTGTGAATAAACCCATAGAAGTCAATATGCATTAAAAAGTGCACTTTTTAAAATCAAGGGTTTGATTTTTGTGTTCACGTTTTCTTGCAAATGAAGTTGACTTATAAATTCAAAAAATTATTTCACTTTATCTAATTTCTCCTTGAGTTATAAATACAAATCAATTTTCTTTTTTTTCGAGATTAGGCTGTTTGAATTCTGTCCAGCCTTTTATGAATTCTTAGGGGGGCATACTCATTATATTTAGGAATAGAGGCCTGCTTACAATTGAAATTTTAGTCCTATAGCCAGTTTGGAACTTTTTCATCCTTTCATGTTTAATGTTCAGTTTTTCATTTCTTGAAAATATCACAATACTTTTTCTTTTTGTAATATCACATTACTAAATGTCCGAAACTTTTCATCTTTTACATTCAGCATTCAAAAGTGTGGTTAGCCACCACACTTTTGCTTATTGAATTAATAATTTGGAATTTATAATACCTAGGGATGCAAGTATTTAGATGTTGAATTTTCCTTCATTAGCGTTTTATGGCAAAAAAATGAAGTTGAATAATAAACAATTGAAGAGAATAATGCCAAAAAAATGTCAGATTAACAGTAGTGTCGTATCAAAGTGTCTTAAAAGCTATCAAATTTGTAGATAAGTCGGTGTCAAGAGTGTTTTTTGAATTACTTGAATTGCTCAATTCAATTTATGAGTACTCGAGGACTTTTTAATCCTTCATTTCTCTATATTTATCGCTTCTTTGTAAATTTCTATTCAGCATTCATTTCTGACAGAGATAATCTAATATGGATTTGTTATGACATTGATAGGAAAAACATGATAAAACAATTCTACCGCTTCAATATAAGATGATTTTGCTGAGATAGTCAAATGTCATCTCTAATTTCAACCATGTTTATTTCATCTGCATCGACTCAGCTTTGCATGCAGATATCCTTGGGTGCCCAAGTAGCAGGAGGTACTCTCCAATTCTTTGTTTCTCTGTTTCTCTATTCTCTGTGAATACATCTCCAGTCTAGCATTCATTGATTGAGTGGATGTTTACGAAAAAACTGATTTTTGTTCTTAAAGTGGAATAGGTAAAACTGTTTTCCATTCCTTCAAATGCATCTTTTTTGCTTTGTTTTTACAACCTTTTTTTCCTGCCTTTTTTATCCATGTGTTTAAAGGAAAGGAGAAGATATATTGAATGAGTGTATGTGACAAAGAAAGGAGAAGATATATTCAATGAGTGTATGTGACAAAGTAGCCATACTTTTCGCTCGTGTGAAGCATTTTTATCTTTGTCGCTAAAAAGAATCATAATCGGTCTACAGCCTCTCTCCATCAATCTCTCCTATGTATGTGACGGGCATATCATTACAAATTTGAGTGTCGGATTCAATCATTCAATGGTAATTCATATTGTTATTATTTCCTCACATTAATTATTTATGATTTACCATCGCTGTGTTTTTAAAATATTACATCATCGAACTCTGATGCACTTTTAATTTTGAACTTTCTTTACTTTTCAGCTTTGAACGTAACTGAAACACATTACTCGAGGCAGAACAGGTAATGCATATATTTGAATTAAGAAATGAAAGTCCAGAGTCCTGCATTTTACAGTCTATAGAAGGATCTGAACTGTGACGACGATCAGCGCGAACATCACTTCCGATTTCCGAAGGAGCTGGACTTTCAGCGACAACCTCACCCACGAACAAAGGAGGACGCTGGTGCCGGTCATCGAAGACAAACTCAGCCCTGACATCAAAGGTAACCCCAGCCTTCTACGCTCATATTTACTAGCTAGCTAGCTAGATATGTTACGCATAATCATATCGTAGAGAAGTATAGCCGTGGGAGGGGCCTTGGTAGAGCTATGAGATCACGTACCTTATAATAGTAGGAAAATTGAAGGAAAATAAAATGATAAACCTGCATTTCCGTACGTCTCAAGTAGGCCAAATTACCAAATTGATAAAAAAAAAAAAAAAAAAAAAAAGAGGGTTGTTGGTAATTTGGTAATTAATTTGGCCTACTGGAGACGTACGGAAGTGCAGGTTTATCATTTTATTTTGGGAAAAGGTACATATATACCTCTATAGTATAGGTGCATGAACAAATATACCCTTGTTCTATTTTTCGGAACAAATATACCCCTGAACTTTGAAAAAGGTGAAAAAATATCTCTCATGTTCTTATAAATTACCAAATTAATTCTTATTGACTTTAAATTAATAAAATTAATTTCAAAAAACACCAATAAATTAAAAATTCGAAATTAAAATATAAAAAAATTAAAAAATGTAATTGTGTCCAATTCTCCCTTTTCGTTTTTGTATCACAATTAAATATTTTTAGTATATAAATTCACTATTTTGTAATTTTTGGGCTATTTATCATCATACAAAATATGTAATTTTATAGTGCAAAAAATGCAAAAATAATTTTTTTACATTGCAACACATATGTTAGCACATTTTCGAAAGAATATTAAATATATAGTAAAATTTTGAAATAATATTTTATACTAGTACTAAAAATATTTAATTTTTATTTTTTTTTTTATATTTTAATTTCGAATTTTTAATTTTTTTGGTCTTTTTGGAAATTACTTTAAAGTTAATAAGGATTAATTTGATCCTTTATAAAAACATAAGGGATATTTTTTCACTTTTTTCAAAGTTCAGGGGTATATTTGTTCTGAAAAATAGAACAGGAGTATATTTGTTCCTGCACCTATACTATAGGGGTATATATATATATGTACCTTTTCTCTTTTATTTTCCTTCAATTTTCCTACTATTATAAGGTACGTGATCTCATAGCAGCTCTACCCAACCCCTCCCACGGCTATCCTTCTCTACGATATGATTATGCGTAACATATCTAGCTAGCTAGTAAATATGAGCGTAGAAGATCGGAGGTTACCTTTGATGTCAGGGCTCAGTTTGTCTCTGGTGACCGGTGCCGGCATCCTGCTTTGTTCGTGGAAGTGATGTTCGTGCTGATCGCCGCTGCAGTTCGGATCCTTCTATAGGTTGTAGAATGCAAGACTCTGAACTTTCATCTAATTCAAATACATGCACAGAACGAAAGTCAAGGGAGTCAAAGAACTTACGAATGAGCTCCAATGGAGTTCTACCTTTTGTGAATCGACCGATGAGGGTGAAATGGAGATGTTCCGTGAGAATGGACGTACGGGCGATGGAATCTTGATGGCGATACAGCCCTTGTGTCGCCCAAATTGGAGCTTCATGTGTTCATCAATGGTTGGCCGAGCCTTAGGGGTAGCAACCATTGCTGCGTAGGATCTTCGTGGTGGCGGATTGTCCCCCTGTGGAGGGGGAGCTGCCATGGCGCCGCTGTCCTTTACTTCCGTCAAGAGTTATTTTCTTCCGTTGGAGCCTCTCTCTCTAGAAGACCGTTGTTCAACAAAAAGAAAAGTATATATGTTTAATTTTCCTCACAGTTATGCCCATTCTCCAAACAGATCTTGGATTTTCTGGACCAATGATAACACTGTTTCTATCATTCACGAGGGTCCCCAATCTTTGTCTATGATTATTACTAACATTGGGAATCCAATTCCTTTTTTGGTTTCAATTGTTCATGGCAGCAGTGATAGAATTCAAAGAAGACAACTTTGGGACGAGCTTAGGCTTCTCATATCTTCTAATAGTAGTAGCCCTTGGATTGTTGCTGGAGATTTCAAAATGCTATTACTCACCTCAATGAGTATAGGGGTAACTCTAACCCTAACACTTAGTGGACTTTCAGTAACACTTAGATTTCAGTAACTCTATTACTGAATTCAATGATTTCATCAATGCCAATGCCTTAGTGGACATTCATATTTAATACTACTTCCATTTTTTTAGTTGCAACTTGCAACATTGATGAATTTTATACTCCATTCGCATACTCTACTTAGACTACATTTTATTTATTAATGTATTATAAATTAAATATTGAAAAATGGTGTTCAATTCCTCTTATTTTAATTTTTACAAATCTATTTTTTTTATTTTTACTAATTGTGAATGAAATGTATTAACGGTCAAACTTGTGCGTTGCAACTAAAAAGGAACGGAGAAAGTATATTCATATTATAATTATATTTACATACGAGTACTTATTAGAATTAATTAGGGATAATTTAACGGTCAAACTTGTGCGGTGCAAAGTCTAAAAGTTTTGAAAATGGGGTGCAAAGTTCAATATCACCCAAAAAGTGGGGTGCAAACTCAAAATTCCCCTATTAAATATTACTTGCATTCTTATAGTAGTCATATTTGAATATTAGTTGCATTGTAAGAGTAGTCACATTTTAATATTGACTACATTTTGATAGTTACAATTTAATACTAGCCACTTTATCATATTACATACATTGGCATTAGTCACACTATTTGCATTAGCCACATTATAAGATTAGTAACATTATCATGTAAATATAACTTGCATTTTGAGATAGTCAAATTTTAATATTTGTTACATTTTCATAGTTGCTACTTGCTACAACTTAATATTAGCCACAATACAGAGTATCATATTCCTTTCATTTGCATTAGCCACATTATACAAGAATTAGTCACTTTAAAATTTGATACACTTTTATAGTTATTACAATTTAATACACTTTAGAACAAAAGTCAATGCCATGCTTCGTTGACAAATGGATCATCAAAAATGGCTACCAGACGTAACGCTTTGTTTACAAATGCATATTACTTGCACTTTAATACTTGTGAAGTTGAGACGCATTTTGGAAGACTGGAACACAAGAAGTAGGGGTGGACTCGGGCCGGGCGGCCCGGCCCGGAACCGGCCCAACCCGGGTGGAACCCCAAAAAATGAAAAAAAAAAAATCAATTTAGCCCGGACCCGGGCCCGACCCGGCCGGTTCGCCAAATGTGAGACCCCCCCCCCCCCGGGCCTAGGCCCGACTCGTGGGCCTAGACCCGAGAACCGGGCCGGTCCCGCACAGTAGCGGGCCGGGTGGCCCGACCCGAGTCCACCACTAGCCCGAGACCAGCTGGATATAACTGGACCGGGACCGCAACCCGTAATTATCCGGGTCGGTTCCAGTCTTATTAATGGGACCCAGGATTGGTACTGAATCTATCCCTAGGAGAACACCATTTCCAATCAGTAAAGATGGTCACATATTCACATTTGAAAGATACAGTTACCAATTCAATAGGATTTAAAACATCACCAAATAGAACAAAAGTCAATGCCATGCTTCGTTTACAAATGGATCATCAAAGATGGCTATCGGTACGTAACGCTTCCAAAACTCAGCTCGATCAATATCACAGTTCATAAATCATAATTCACGTACAGAAATCCAATTCGACACTTTCAAAACTAACTACTTACTACGTAATAAATATAAATTGCACTAAAAGACCAACTCTAAAACATACAGACTGTAAAAGTAATAAAAAAAACTGTATCCTTCCCTGTCTTGACCTGCTTTACCTCACAAAGCTGTCTTTAGGGGTTCAAAAAACATGCAGTATTGATAACAAAGCAATAGCATATCTCAAATATACACAAAGTTGAATCGCATGGAAAGAAACCCTGATATCTTTGCATATTCAACCAAAACTCATCACTACTCAAGACACATATATCATCACCCACGAATTTTCGTAATCTGCAAGGCTTCTGGCATAGAAATCATGACAACGCTATCCGGTACTAATAAATTCTTGATAACCTACCAACCAGAACTTGGTGATAAACTCATACCATTCTGAATATTGGATCAGATCGAGTAGGTAACCTATTCAACTGGGTGTTAACCCGAGAGCAAGTACTCACTGTGTTCTCAGCTCACTGATTAGATAACATAAGTATGAGTTAGTCTATTTAAAGTTTCTACACCCTAATAGAGAGCTAAAAGATGACTACCTATCAGATGAGAGGCTTGGTGGAGAAACTGGACAGCCAAAAACATTAAGCCATTGTTTGGTTCAAAGGAGGGGAGGGAAGGGGAGAGCCAAGGAGGATAGGGGAGGGAAGGAGATAGAATGATTTTGATAAACATTTATGTTTGGTGGGAGGAAAGGGGAGGAAAGTTTAAAAGAAATTTCCTAATTCGCCCTTGTTTTATAACTTGTTTTGCAAAGCTGGATAAATGTGATGAATCCAAATACTTTCTCCGTTCTTTTTAATTGCCCCTGACTATATTCTATTTATTACTCCCTCAGTCCCGTTTTATAAGATGTCTTTACTATTCACTTGGTCAACACAAATCACTCTTAATCTCTTATTTTATATATCAAAAATTTATGAAATTTGAATTATTTTTTGCAGGTTTTGTAGCAGGTTTAATATAGTTTCTGAATATGTAATTTCTTTTTTCAAAAAATAATTTGAGTGCAAACAAGGATCTGTTTGCTTTATCGTTGGTCAAACATCGTAAACCGAAAAGTATTTTATAATTCGGGACGGAGGGAGTAATATATTATGAATTATTTTTAACAAAATATTGTTAAATTCCTTTTTTTTTAACTTTTCAAAATATGAATTTTTTTTTATTTTTAACTAATATGAAATTGTGCGTTGGCAAACGTGAAAAGTGGAACATTGGAACTAAAAGAGAATGAAGTATTATTAACTGAGTTCATAAATCATAATATTGAAAATTAAACGAAATACTTGACAGCCCTATGACTAATTATTTATATTTTATTGAAATTATTTATTAAAAATTCTTCTTATAAATATAGAAAATATAATATTACTTTGATTATACATAGAGGTTAAAAGTATTGACAATAACCAATTTTGAATTATTTCAAACAACTGAATCACTGATTACATATGCAAAAGAAGTAATCATATTTAAATTATGAAACAATTTCAGTTTTAATTATTAATGGGGTATTTTATAGTAAGTAATAATAGCCATTATAAGCGTTAAAAGGCATAAGAGGACTAGAGGAGTGAGAGTGTGAGACGCAAGAGAAGAGATTGAGCTGCTTATATTTTGAGAGTTCTGAATAGAAGGCTCTTTTTGTCCACTCATGTATCCAATCTTCCGTAATTCTCATTGCCTCTGATTCTCTGAATACCCCAATTTCGGGTTATTTCGGGGCTTTGAAATGAGGGACACTAGGAAGTTTTAGAAGTCTTCCCCTCTTTATCTCTATTTCTTCCAACCAAACAAACATCAATCCCCTAATTTCTTTCCCTACCTCCCGAAATCCCCAACTAAACCCAGCCTTAGTGATGGAAAAATGGTAAAGGAGAACATTAATGTAGACATTCTAGGAAAACTTGCACGCATTCATTGGATGATAAATGACAAGCCTATATTTGTTGTCCCCTAGAGCATTACTCCTACGGATGCCCTTGATGAAGACAATTTTGGATGGGAAACCATCATATATCATATATGGAACTAAAAGTCAAACATAAAAGCAGTTCAACTGAAGGAGCGGTACTCGAGGGGCATTTTTGAAATAAGTAATAGAGGTGGATGGTGAAGATTTTCTAGACTGGTGTATTTGGATGTGATGAGTGGTCTCTGTGTTGAGACTTTCAAGGCATGTAACTATGCATATTTGTCTATTTGAGTTGGTAAGTACCAAAATGCTGGTATTTGATCTAGCAAAAAAATGCGTGTACATGCAGGGTTGATCCACAATGTGAGAGTCAAGGCAGAGCCTCCCCAAACCGGAACTAGCCTTTTCCCACCTTCGCAAATATTAGAGCATTCTTTTGTTTTTCAGTCCAATTAGCATAAGAATATAATACATAGACCTATTTTTTGCACTCTAAGCTCAAACTAATCTGAATAATGAAAAGCAAATTTGAAAGGTGTCCTATGAAAACCGGAAATTCCACTAGCCTATTTCTTAAAGACAGACTTCATCACTGGAGAAGTCCTGGCTGCTATCCCGAGCACTGGTCTTTTTGAGTTGCGCGTAAGTGAGCAAATTACATAGAAAGACATCATCCTTTAGCCCAACAGGTTGTCTAGCCTCATTCTTCCTAAAATGCACAAAACATCACAATGTTCATAAAAGTTAAAGCAATTTGATAACACAGAGATGCAATTGATGCCCCATCTCTCTTCAACAAAAAATATGCTTTTCACTAAAAGTGGAGACCATAACCCAATTCACTCTCAGAAGTCCCTGTCAATCACTCAATCCACATTTCATAACCAATAAAAAGATTTCCATGTCTCTTCTTTTGCATTCTCTTTGACTGGTTGTCCTTGCAATCCATAAATTTTCAGTACAAAGCATTGAGAAATATCGTACGGATATTTAAATGGATACATGATACACCATTCGTCCAATAGTCTTGAGAGGTGTAAAAGACAACATTGGCACTTCAACACCACTCCACTTTTACTATTATTTCAAACAAACTCTTTCATGGAGATGCCAAAAGTTTATACAAAAAGAAAATTAACGACAAATACTGGATATGTAGCAGTCACGTCTTTGAAATTCTGCAAGTTCCCTAAAAGCAGAAATTTATGAGGCATCCGTTGGCACTTCAACACCACTCCACTTTTACTATTATTTCAAACAAGCTCTTTCATGGAGATGCCAAAAGTTTAGATAAAAAGAAAATTAACAACAAATACTGGATATGTAGCAGTCACGTCTTTGAAATTCTGTAAGTTCCCTAAAAGCAGAAATTTACGAAGCATCCAAATCTCAGTACAATTGAACTACCAATCTCCTGGTGACATCTCCATAAATAAGACCCGGTGTTCTATCATGCATGTCACCAAACCACATACAAGGCTCAGCATGCTAGATGTAATACTTCCAATCCATAACGGAGAAGCCTTCAACTAAATAGTGCACTCCATGCAGCCTCTTTGCCCTTTCAGATCTGTATGGTAGAGAAATTGACATGTAACCATATTGCTCACTCCATTCCTCAGTGATGGCTCTTGTGAGGAAAATACAGAATATATGACTTCTAGGAACCACACTTCCAGAAGAGCTCAATTTGCTAATAGGATACCTTAGTTTTCACCAATTTGTTTATCTTTGTAGGGATGGTAAAGTATGAAGAGGGCGACCATAGCATATTTCCACATTCATAATTTATATCACTACCTAAGCAGTTTATTAAGTAAGGCTAGAAAGACAACTAGACAAATAGGACTTGCCTCAATAATAAGATCTTGAACTGCTACCACCCATATAGCTTCCACCCCCCGTTTCACGGTTAGAATAAAGTGACGAGTAAGAGCTGCCACCCATCTGATTTTAATAGATGGAAAAAGTAACCTTCAGTGTCAAGACGTCAATTTCTAAAGATATTCTCCCTCCCCTTCGGCCCTCCCAAATAAAAGTCATGTTTCAAAAACTTTTATTTGAAGCATTGTAAAATAACAAGGTTTCAACAGTGAATATTAATAGTCAAGTACAATTCCTTTAAAGCCACACTGAAAGAGAGATCAGTATACTCCAAACAGAACTTGTATAACTGTGAAACCTGATTGAGCTCACAAAAAATGGTTGTACATTACACAAACATGACTTTTTGGGACGACTGAAGTTATAGGCTTGAAAGAGGTAAATAAAGTAAAAGCCTACATCACTGCCATGAGGCATATAATCACCACCATAGCCTGAAGCATACATTCCACCCACATCACTACCACTATAGGATCCTGCAAAAACAAATCGCATCATAACCAAGTAGAATTTAAAAACATAAAAAACTAATGAACTAATATTTCACACGAGTTAAACAATGTTCACAACTCACCTCTGTCATACCCCATACCCTGGCGACCACTATAAAGTCCATGAGAATCTTGACTAGACATAGAACTTCTGCCCCCATATCCAATAGGAGGCCTTCCAGGTCTGCAGAAGTTTTGTGCAAAATAAATTAGCCAAAGTACTAGTGCCAAAAAAAGTTTTATCTACTTAATTATTTCAGAGTGGCACATATGTATGTGTACCTGTCGCCATAGGAACCACCATATTGAGAAGCACTGCGTCCTGCATACTCATAGTCCAATCGTGCACGAGAACGGCGAACTCCTGCCTCAACATATCGAGGAGGAGGAACATCATCTTGCTAATGCATTAGAAGAAAAAACATTTCTTTGCATCAGTAAAATGAAGTGATATACAGAGAGAAGACCAATGCATCTCACAAATAATAATAATTATTATAAAGGCAAATGAAAACCAGACCATTGCAGTATATGAACGTTTAGAGCCAGATATAGAATCATATTCCCGAGCACGGCTTTCACGGTACACTGGAGGGGGTCTTTCAAACCTCTGCTCATAGCCATCATCAACATATGCTCTCCGTACGCCAGTCCTAGATGTTCCTCCTGGAAAATCATTATAGCCAGATCCATGGGGAGCATACTCGTCTCTATAGGATGAACGCCTGTCAGAATGCACTCTAGGAGCATAGTCTATTGCAGCTCTGCTTCCATAATCTCTCTTAGTACTACTTCTTGTATATGCATGAGCTGCATGATAATAAATCAATAATAAATGTAAATGTAAACATGCTGGGGGAGTAGTGAACACAACAGAAAAGTATACCAACCAGGCGGCCTTCTCTCATATGACCTGCTAGGCACATGAGCAACAGGTCTGCTCTTAGGAGGGACAGCAATGGCTGGTCTTCTATCTCTATAACCAGCAGATCTTTTATAATTCCGATCAACCAAAGGCGGTCCACGTGTACCAACTCTTGATGCACGAGTGGGGAGATTAAGGGGCAACGAGCGTCCCCACGGAGCCCTGGGCACTCGTACTGGCCTGCGCCGAGGCCTCACCACATCTCCTCGAGAACCATATTTTCCCCTGCCCCTTGAAAGGGGTCTTGATAATCTGGCCCGAACTTTGACCTAAAAGGTGGGTGATCCTTTTAAGAAAGAAATATGTTTGGAAGAGACACAATGCAAGATATAACATGGATTTAGATAACAAACCTTACTGTCTCCTTCACCCAGCATAGCATTATTGATGCATTTAGCACAAGTAACAGCATCATCATGTGAATCAAATGTCACAAATCCAAAATCCTTTCTCTTGGCAGATGGCATATTACGAGCAAGCTCAATCTTTTCTATCTTCCCATATTTTTTTAGAAGTTCAGTAACATGGGCCTCGTCCCAATGGGATGGAAGACCATCTATAAAGACCGTTTTAACCTGGATAAATAAATATCAGTTAGGGAGATTGTTGACTAATATTATCCCGCTACGTAACACAATACGATAAAATGTTGGCTACAAAAACGATAAATTTCTGAAGAAACAAAAAAAAACATGCAGACCACTCTAGAGAGGAGAATTAACAAAGGAAACTATAAATAAAACAGAGCATTATATCCACTATAATGCTCATATTAGTTTTCCCAATTCATGTCTTTTTGGATGATTGAACTTTAAGTATCAACTAAATGTCTTTCCATTAATCCTTCAGCAGCAATATGCTGCATATACAGTGCTGGACAAAAAAACTTGTCTAAAGCAAATCCAAAGTGTGAAGGCCACTTCTAATCCAGAGCAGAATGTCCTCTGTTTAGGAGACGTCCCAACTACAAATGGAACAACTCCACCGTCTATGAATTCAATAGTGCAGACTGGAAGTATTTACCTGAGCCATTATTTCATCGCCTGGATCAATGAATGAATCTGCGAAGGAAACCTTGGCAGGTCTGTCAACTCCAAAGACAACATTTCTCTTCTGAAGACGCTTAAAAGCATCCATAGCATCTGAACGAGAAGAGAATTCCAAGAACGCAAAGCCGCGATTTGTTCCTACGATATTTGTGTCCTCCACTAGTGTCAAGTCATCAATATTCTCAACGCCATAGTGCTTCAACTTCTCATTCAACTGGAAGGGCAAAGTGAACATCAAAGTAACAGCTGTTAAGCAACAGCTTAAAATGATCTTATAACCTTATTCTTGATGATAACAATATAAAGCGACCTAGTCTACTTACAGCATCCTTTGTCCATGTCTTGCATATGTTGCCTAAAAACAGAGTATCACTGTCTTGACTTGGAGTAACACCGCACTTTTTTCCATTAACCTGGAACTTTGGCTATCAGGACAATAATCTTGACAAAAACATCAAATCAGTTTTAGCTCGAGAACTACAGAATCAAGAAAATACCACAGGATTTTTTAGCTCTACACAAGCACGCTTGGCTTGTTCTACAGTTGCAAATCTCAGAAAAGCAAATCCCTTATTCTTCTTGGTCTGAGAGTTCATCATAAGCCTCACTTCAGTGATTTCACCAACTGGACTAAAGACCTTCTTCAGATCATCTTCAGTAGCATCCTTGTCTAAGCCACCGATAAAAATTTCAAACTCCTTACGCTTGCGTCTTTCTTTAACCACTTCGTGGTGTTCTTCCTCTTCGGCTGCATTAACCATCTCAGCATGTTCTTCATTTTCTTGTTCATCACCTTCTTCTACCTCAAGGTCCTCATTGACATCTTCAACCTCCTCCACCTCTTCAACCATATCACCTTCACCCTCTTCGCCACAAATAAAGTCCTCCTCATTATCTTCTATCTCATCTCCCTCATCTTGTTCATCTTCTTGCTCACTTCCTCTCTCATCATAATCAGCACCAACATACTCTTCAGTTTCATATTCAGGATCATTATCCTCCAAGTCTAACCTTTCACATTTTTCATACTCTTCAACCGACTCTTTCGGTTCCAACTCCTCTGCCATTGAAAAATATATTCATCCAGGACAGTCAACATATTGAAATATACAAGTTCCTAACACCTTAGTGACCTACAGACTACATACTTTACCAAATGTCACCCGTAGAACTTTGTCATCTTTGAATCTTTTGGTCAATCAATTAAATTTTGACCAATGATATATTTTTATAAGAAATGATTTATAAAATAAAAATTATATGGAAATGTTTTTTGTTGAAAATACTTTGGTAAGTAAAAAATTTATAACTTTCATATAATAATACTAATCAATCATTGGCCAAATATTTACCATCATTGACTTGAAAAGTCAAAGATGGCAAAGTTATAAGGGACGGAGATAGTATGTCTTAAAGTATTAAACCACGGTTTACAATGACTTTCAGAGATAGCAATATGGCTTCCACGTAGACCATAAGCATACAAAATAACTTTCAAAAGAACTGTTGTCACACATGAGGACGCATCTTCTTTACTCTTTCCTCGTGGTAGTTAATGGTTGTATTATTCAGGGGACCTTACACATACTAATAACGTACTTTCCTCAAGTATGAAAAATGCCTAGAGAGAGATTCAAGAAACATGGAAAAAAGTTGTGCTACAATTAATGATTCAACATCTCACTACGAAGAGTGTAATCCGTACACGCAGAGGCAGTGTTTTAAGTATAATCTGACTAATATGCAAAAATTAAATAAAGATCAAATCTTTCAGCCTTTCACCAGATTACTAATACTACTATAGACAAATAGCTCATATACCCCAAAAAAAACTAAAAGATTGCCACAGAATAAGTTTGAACGCAATAATTATCATAAAGAGACATACAGCAAGAACTCACAAACATAAACCATACAATAATGACATGTCACTTACTCTTAGTAGGGGGGCATCTTTTTGCCTCAGATTCATGTTCCTCCTCTGGCTCATCTTTAGTCCTAGCAGGAGATAACTGCTGCTCACTAGCATTACCTATTTCCTCGACCATGGCATCCTCTTTGAGATCCACAGTGGTTTTGTCATCCACTTCTTTTACCTGGTCCGCCTTCAACGGTTCATCAGGGGGCTTTGGCTGGGCTTTGTTTGCAGCTCGTGTGAGACGAGACTTTCTGTTCATTCCGGGGCCTGCTTGCAGCTTCTTTGACTTCGGAGGCATTGGTGTCTTCTTACCTAAAATTAATAATCAAAATCTTTATATATATATACACACACACACACACATCGAAATCTCTAATCTTGATCTATTCACAGCTGATAATATATAAAAAGATATGTAGGAACAAGCAAAACAAGATGCTATAAAAATAAGAAGACAGTTAGTAATAATCAAACAACCTCGGGATACTTGACCAACGGCGTGGTGTAGACGGCGACCGACCTAAGGGAAAGAGGGGCTGGAAACGGAGAGAGCAATATAGCTTACGACCGTCTTGCTGAGAGATGAGCGGTAGAGAGAATTGCTGGATCGGATGAATTGGGGGGTGCTCATGAATTGGTACACGATCGATTAGGTTATTCCAGTTTTGGGCATTTGATTTTCAAATTGGACCGGACCAAACACTGGGCCAATAACTTTAAATCATCTAGACCTTGTCTGATAGTATCACATTTGACTATAACTTACTCCCTCCGTTCTTTTTTATTAGTCTCCTTAGGCTTTGTCACGGGTACTATGAGTATACTAGTAGGGGTAGTGTAAAAAGGTGTAATGAGTAGTGGGTAAATGAAAAAGTAGGAAAGAGAAAGGGTAATGGTAATAAAAGTGGGGGGGTATAAAGGTATATTTAAAGTAAAAACTTTCCTTAAATGGAAAGGAGGACAGATAAAAAAAACGTCCCAAAAATGAAAGAAGGACTAATAATAAAGAACGGAGGGAGTATGAAATTTTGATCAAAGTGACTGAATCGATTGATTCTATTGATTTATGCAAAAATTAGTTTTCAAGTCTGTGCGATGCACGGGCAGTACGTAATTTAGCTAAATTTAAATTTGATTATTTTCAAAATCATATATAATGTGATGCAAAAGCAAAATGTAAACTCAAGGGTTGTATAATTTCGACTTAATAGACTTATGACAATTGACGACTTAATCATTCAGTCATTAAGTAATGTTTACTTACTACTTAATTGAAAATATGACTTAATCATTCAGTCAAAAAACTAACTTAATCCTTAAATTGGAGAATAACAGTTCTTCCCATTAAGACGTCTATTGAGACGTTTTTTCTGTCATTTTTTTTTTCAAATTTTCAATTAATAAATGAATTTTTTCATTGACACTATAAATCAAGAATAATATGGAATTGTTTATTTTACACGATTCAGATTGTTTATTCAGCATACAAAATAAACAGCTTCAAATACAAATATCATTTAATCAGACCTAGACATGCATGTTAATCTAGACATGACATAATAGAAAACAAAAATAAACAACCCCTTTTAGTTTAATATAGAGCCCGTTTGATAAAACTGGAATTGATCGAATCAACTGGTTCTGCAGAAATTGATTAAGTTCTGACTCAATGGTAAGCATAATTAATTTTAAATTTTAATAGTGAGATGTTACATTTAACTCATAATTTTGTCATTTTGAAAATGTTAAAAAGTGTAGTTTTTAAAATTTCAACTCTTTTCTAAATTGGACAAATCTGAGCTATCTAAACCACTGTTCTAAAAATCGCTCTAGGCGTCCGACTAGTCGCCGCCTAGGCGCTAGGCGGTGGTCGGGCGCCCCGATTTTGGTCTAGGCGCTCCGACTAATTAAATCGGCGCCTAGGTGAATTCGTCGGCCGTCTAGGGCGCCTAGTTGCCCGCCCAGAGCGCTTAATGGGCCGCCTAGGCGTCTAGATTCATCGAACAATTTTTTTTTTGCTTTTTTATTTCACTATCCTAAGAAATATGTATCTTTAACTTTGACAATGTATGTGAAGAAAGCTACTAGTGAGTAAGTGACTAAGTGAGTAGATATAACATATTATTAAATGTGATAACTCTATCATTCATGCATGTTAATGTGTATGTGTGTGTATATATATTTTTTATACACACAAACACAACATTACTAATCATATTTATGCAAAAATATTGATAAAACTACAATTTCGATGTCTCCGATTAGTCCCCGCCTAGGCGCCCGCCTAGCCGACTAGGCGCTAGGCGCTGGGCTGGCGCCCGACTAGCGCCTAGCGCCTTTTAGAACATTGATCTAAACTAATTTAAAAAAATTGAAGATGCCATGGAATCCAAACGTATTCCTTCGTTCATTCTCAATTCAAATGCTTGATCCATCCATGTAGAGCACGGTACCATATATAGCACATTTCTAGTGAGTGGGATTCATTATATATGTATTATTCCAAATGGCATTGTATTTTTGTTGACATGTAAATGGTTATTTCTGATTCATTGTGTTTATTCATAAGAATTTTTTTTGTATCTTATCAAATAATCCTTTCATTTGTATTCTCGCATAAGCTATATAGTTATTTTGTACTTTCCATAGAAAATCAACTATTATTAATACTTTTTTGATCTATTTCCGTATATTAAGTTTTTCAGTTTGGATGACATCAGAGAGGCGGGTAACACAAACTTTAATTTCCAGTCGGACTTTGATGTATCAAGTTGACGTATTAGAAAATAATTTTCGAATTTTATTTAATGCGTAGTATTAATCAATCAAGTATAATGCATAATATCAGGCATCATAAACATGTTAATGGCAAAGTATGATATATACTAATGTACATAGTTTTTAATAATACATCAGTAAAATACTCTAGAAACTTATTGTGATGACATTTTTGATGTATGAACTCTAAACAATGGAACTCCCCAAACGAAGGAGAAACTCGATCAATTACTAAAATTTATAAAACTGAATAATGAAAACATACTGTAGTTTACTTTCTCTGTCTTTTTATAATAATAGCAAGTGTTCAATACTATGATGATCAATATGTAATGTGTAATAGCATACAGCTGCGCGCGCTATACGGAATTTTTATGTTTTTAAATTCTGGTTTTAGAAACACCAAGAAGCCTACATGAACGTGATTTTAATGTTGAGAAGTTCTGAATTTGTGTTTGGAGACCATATCAACATGTAATATAACAATAAAAAGTTAAAAATAATTAAATAATTATTATATATGATGACATGGCAAGGTTATGTGGCACATTGTATGCTCTTAAAAAGTTCCTCTTGTATATATATATATATATATATATATATATATATATATATATATATATATATATATATTGATTATATTTAAAATATATTTTATTAATTAAATAAAGAAACAATTATAAGAAAAATTGTTAATATCGTATTTTATATTAACTTCAACCAATACAATAGAAAACTAACTACAACCTTACTTTTTCTTATTCTAACAAAATTCAGCGCGCTAAACCAAAATTTCATGTTAGGTGAAAAGTTGGCTGAAAAGTTGGGTGAAAAGTTTCCAAAAACATGGTCACCAAACAGACTATTAATTTGGCATATTTTAAATTGCACTTCTTCATCAGCCCAAAGACAATAATATAAATTGGTAATTTTGTAATTAAAAGAATAAAAAATCTTAAAAGCTATAAAGATGTGAAGAGACATGTTTTTATTGATTCAACAACAAATGTGTTGACTTAGAACCAGGTCTATTTAAAAATCAAAACTAAAATTATATTCTTTCTAAAAACTTGTCTGGCTCTGTTAAAGACTTTTTACTTTTTTTTTATCATCAAAGACTTTTTACTTATATTTTAAGATTCTCAAATTGTCAACAAAAATTACACATTAGACCTAATTAATTAATTGAAATTATAAATAAAAAAAGAAGCCTACTCAGGTTACATATAAAGAAAAAAAATTGGGCCTAATTTTCTTTCTACTTTTTTTCGGGCCTAGGGCGGTCGCCCTTGCTGCTCTCCCCCTAGGACCGGCCCTGGGACTAAGGATGTTTTCTTTTGGACTGTTTTCACTCTCAGACCAGACCAGATCAGACTTCAATTCCGTAGTTATAAAATACACAGAGACCAGACATTTACTAGACCAGACCAGACCAGACCAGAACAGATCAGACCAGACCAACAAATTTCGTTCCAAAAGAAAACATCCTAATAATAATATAAGCAAGCAACGTAACAACAATATAATCAAAATACAACACAATGTAAAAAATGAAAATACAAAACTCTGAAATAGGGATACGAAACAGAAAAGTGTTTTTTTACTACAGAGAAGTTACTAATCTATATTGTATTTAATTCAAAAATAATATAGGCGAATCTACATGTAAAAAAGTTTCCACTATGTTGCAACACAAATATGTAAATACTCCGTCCGATTCAAAATCAAGTTCCACATTTGACTTCAGACATATTAAGAAAAGAAATTTGACTTTACTGTGGAGTGCACTGTTTGGACAATGTTTGACATTGTTTGACACTGTTTGGAACTGTTTTGATGTAGATAATTTGTCAAATAAGGAAAGGTTTGAAAGTGAAACTTAATTTTGGAACTGCCTGAAAAGGAAAGGTGGAACTTGTTTTTAAATCGGAGGGAGTATATAAATAGTATAACGAACAAACCGCTAAGCAGAAGGGCAAAACGCTGCCCCACTTGGCATTTTCTCATTCGGCTGTTTGGTATCAATCAAGTGAGGGCTTGTTTGCAAACTCTTAAATTAAGTGCTTGTATTTTCTTTAAGAAAAAAACACTTATTATATTAAACACTATCAACTTTTACTTTTCTCGAATTTCATGTAAAATCTATTTTTTACTTTTCTATTACACAAAAGCACTTATTTTATCAAACACTACCAACTTTTACTACTAATCACTTTTTCCGAAAAGTGTTTTTATTTAAACACAAGCACTTGTAAATAAAGCCTAAATGATACAGCTATTCACGAAACAAGTTTTGTTGTTGTTTGACTAATTCAATTAGCTATTTTCAATCAAAGCAGCTATATATCAGTTAATCAACCATTACTCACTATCAAAAAACTTAGTTATAGGCACAGAAATTTGGTAACTATTTTCAGTTAAAGTTACCTAGTACTACGTACTTTGTATTATTCTTTTATTAATAAAATATGTCTTGTTGAGGATTATAAAAAACATAGAGGAAAATGAAATACTCCGTATATACTGCTACTTCCGCCCCAATTTATTTTGCAACGTCAAAATTTCTTAATAATTCAATTTTAATAATAAAAATATACATATTAAAAAATTACATTAAAATCTATATTAAATTGCAAAAACCAAATTAAAATTTAATTAACAATAATTGATATTGTAATTATGTGATTAAAATAAGAAAATATTATCCAAGAAGTCAAATTTTTGCAAATCCATTTGGGAAATGCCAAGAAGGGAGTAGGTATTAGGGTATTACAATTACGCTTATTTAGTATTCACAAATAATTTTAGTCGGCTAATAGCCGTTATTTTTACTGTTTGTTTTTTGGAAATCCGTTATTTTTACTGTTAGTAATCTTTTTTATATATATTCGTCAGTCGTCACCCAAGCACGCATTACATTTTCGGTATCAAGATATTGCGTACACACTGACTCTCGACCAATCCTTATATATATACTTCATGATTCATGAACAACAGCTAATCAAAGTATCTCACTACACTATCCCTGCACTATATTTATAAATATACATCCACTTTAGCTTGCTACATCCAAGATCGAAGAAGCAAGTCTAGACTCCTCCAGACTCCTGCATCAAAGGTAAACTCCCGGCCTTCTACACTCATTACTAGCTAGCTAGATATTTTACGCATAATCATATCGTAGAGAAGGATAGCCGTGGGGGAGCTGGGTAGAGCTATGAAATCACGTACCATATAATAGAAGGAAAATAAAATGCAGAAGCGGGGGAAAAGGAAGGACGGTTCACGTAGGTAGAATAACGTACAGTACATTTCCTGGACTTTGACCGGTTAGCCAACCCGGTTGTGGGCCGGACTTTCACGTAGGTACAATCGTCACGTAGTATTATTTTTACAAATTAATTTATAAATTGTTATTTTAGTGCTTATAAATTGGGATATTAATCGTGGATAATACTACGTAGATATTAACCATTTAGCATAACACTGGAAGATATAGATAAGTTTGTTAAAGATTCATGAAAAGTTATTAGAATGAATATAAAATGAACAAAGGCTAGGGTACATTAGTTATGTGAAGTCGAGAGCTGTGGAGACATTCTAAGATGTATGGGAGCTCAACATAGTGATCAACGTCTATAGTAATTGACCGGAAAAATCCATGAAATTTAACTTGATTTAATTAAGGGAGTGTGCATCCTACTCAATATATGATATGATTTTACCACAAAAACTCCCATTTTTTTTATGTTACCACAAAACTGCCATTTTTTGTTTTCTCTTTACCCTAACTTCAATATATACACGCTAAATTTGATATAGAGATTCAGATTTATGTTCTTGCAAGAACATTTATTAGACTTAGGGGTTTAGGGGTACTAATTTAAGGGAGTATAAGATCAGATAAAACATAATTTTTGTATTTTGATTCCCGGGAGTTAGACTTAGGGGTACGAATTTACGGAAACTGCGGGTTCCGTTTTCTACCCATTTTCGAATGGGCTATTCCAGATTGCATGTGTGAAGGTGGTCACAGATGTCAGCTGCAGGAGCACAAGAGATCGTCAGAAATGTCAGACAGCATATATACATCTCGAATGTAATACCGGAATTGAAAAAGGGTTTGGAATTGAAAAAGGGTTTGGACAAGGATTTATGGAAAAAGTATTATTCGAAATCCTTTATTCCGAATGGCTGTTGATACACTTGTAATTTCCGTGTGTATGTTTACGTTTTTAGCTAGTTTTGGTTGTTTAATATTTCGGAAATTACACACTTTCGGTGTAATAGTTTAGTTTGTTAAATTCTTGTAATTTGTTTAGATTAGGTTTATTCTGAGCTTAAACAGGTCCAAGATCAATCAAATGATCAATGGTGAAGGAAGGTGCAAGAATACAAGACAAAAAGAAGGAAAAATCCTGATTTTGGTCTATAATCGGTCGAGTATATACATATACTCGATCGGGTATCTGGTTGACATTTCAAATCGGATCGGATCCGAAAACAAAGGAACATGCAGGAGAAGATTTTCCCACGTTCGAGTGTCTATACCCGATCGGGTATACTTATATACTCGATCGGGTATAGCTATAAAAACTACCCGAGTATTGATCGAGTATAGGGCGAATTCGATGTTCTACACATACTCGATCGAGTATGTATATATACTCGATCGAGTACTCGACCTGCACCTCAAAAAGCCTATAAATACACCTCCTTTCCTTCACTTTTAGAGCACCAATTCCTTTATACTCTTAAGCTCAGTTTAGAATAGCATTTCTTTATATTTCTTTTAGCATGTTTAGTCTCCAAATGAGGAGCTAAACTTCCATTTCTTGGTATTGCTCTTGAAGCTTGTTGATTATTAAAGTTGTGAGTTATTTTCTTAACCTCTTTCCTTGAATATTAATTCTTTCTTCAAATACTATTTCTATATCAATGTTGGGGAGTGTTGCTAAGATGACAATTAGTTAACATCTTGATATTGGTCTTAGTAATAGCTATTCCTTCCTCTATGTTAATATTGGGGAGTGTTACTAAGATGACAATTAGTCAACATCTTGATATTAACTATAGTAGGATTCATCTTCTTTAATATTCTTCCTTGAGTATTAATTAATCCCTAATCATATTGCATATTAATATTTTGAACATTACTTAAAGGATCAACTAGTTTTGTTTCATATATTAATTATTACTAGAAACGATCAACGAACCGATGGTTAATCGTTGATAGTTTCACAAGTAAGTAACTTCGGTTTATTAATGCACGGTCGTGGTTAATAAACTTAAGAGGGATTAATTTTGTTGGTTAAACCGAGACCGTTGTGTTGAGGTTATCAATCTCAATTGATTTCATCAAGGAGTTGATACACTTGTAATTTCCGTGTGTATGTTTACGTTTTTAGCTAGTTTTGGTTGTTTAATATTTCGGAAATTACACACTTTCGGTGTAATAGTTTAGTTTGTTAAATTCTTGTAATTTGTTTAGATTAGGTTTATTCTGAGCTTAAACAGGTCCAAGATCAATCAAATGATCAATGGTGAAGGAAGGTGCAAGAATACAAGACAAAAAGAAGGAAAAATCCTGATTTTGGTCTATACTCGGTCGAGTATATACATATACTCGATCGGGTATCTGGTTGACATTTCAAATCGGATCGGATCCGAAAACAAAGGAACATGCAGGAGAAGATTTTCCCACGTTCGAGTGTCTATACCCGATCGGGTATACTTATATACTCGATCGGGTATAGCTATAAAAACTACCCGAGTATTGATCGAGTATAGGGCGAATTCGATGTTCTACACATACTCGATCGAGTATGTATATATACTCGATCGAGTACTCGACCTGCACCTCAAAAAGCCTATAAATACACCTCCTTTCCTTCACTTTTAGAGCACCAATTCCTTTATACTCTTAAGCTCAGTTTAGAATAGCATTTCTTTATATTTCTTTTAGCATGTTTAGTCTCCAAATGAGGAGCTAAACTTCCATTTCTTGGTATTGCTCTTGAAGCTTGTTGATTATTAAAGTTGTGAGTTATTTTCTTAACCTCTTTCCTTGAATATTAATTCTTTCTTCAAATACTATTTCTATATCAATGTTGGGGAGTGTTGCTAAGATGACAATTAGTTAACATCTTGATATTGGTCTTAGTAATAGCTATTCCTTCCTCTATGTTAATATTGGGGAGTGTTACTAAGATGACAATTAGTCAACATCTTGATATTAACTATAGTAGGATTCATCTTCTTTAATATTCTTCCTTGAGTATTAATTAATCCCTAATCATATTGCATATTAATATTTTGAACATTACTTAAAGGATCAACTAGTTTTGTTTCATATATTAATTATTACTAGAAACGATCAACGAACCGATGGTTAATCGTTGATAGTTTCACAAGTAAGTAACTTCGGTTTATTAATGCACGGTCGTGGTTAATAAACTTAAGAGGGATTAATTTTGTTGGTTAAACCGAGACCGTTGTGTTGAGGTTATCAATCTCAATTGATTTCATCAAGGAGTTAAAAGATTAAATGCTACTATCAAGTCGGTATATGGCGTTGTTCTATACTTGACTAATAGTAAGGGTTATTAATGAACGGTTGTTGTTAATAACTATCCTCGATGAATTGGATATACTCCTCGATTGAGTATTCGAGAGGAAATAAGTTATAGATATAACAATGATCGACTAAAATATATCAACGAGTGGAAAGTAGCAATGCCAAGTCACTTTTATCTTTGAATTAAATCCCATACAACTCGTTCATCTTCGTGTTTAATTTAATTAAATCACTCCACAAACAAAATCCCCCCTTTATTTATTAGTTCATAAAAAGAGAATTATTCCTTTCCCTGTGGATACGAACTCTACTTCACCTATACTACGTATAAGTGTTAGTATTGAATATTATTTTGAGTGCACTCACGACAAAGTGCACGTCAAATTTGGCGCCGTTGCCGGGGAGAGGCAATTATTTTTCTTTTTATTTTATCTCATAAAAATAAAAAAAACATTAAAAAAAAAATTAAAAAAAAAAACTTACTCTTCTATTTTCTGAGCTTACATGAGTTATGAGTGTATGGATACCAACATTTCATCCTTAGAGAGTCAAATTTCCTTCTTGACTTCTCTAATAAATGAATTTATCTTAAACTCAGAAGCTCAAGATGCCAAGACATGCAACATTTGCATGTCTCACAAGCATCTTACGGATTTCTGCCCAAAGCTCCAAGATGAATACCTTGAACAAATTGATGACGTTGGTCACGAAAGGGATGTACCTCACATGATGTATGATCCATTCTCCAACTCTAATACGTCTACGGAGGATATGGTCCGGGCTATTGCTACCAACATGACCACCATGCAAAACAACATGGTGCAATTCCAAAATGAGACCAAGTCTAGCATTTCAAACTTGGAAACTCAAGTGATTCAAATAGCCGGAGCCATAAGTAGGCTTGAAGCAAGGGATTCGGAAAAACTCCCCTCTCAAATAGAATGTGATCCTAAACAGCAAACTTTTGCAATCACATTGACAAATGAGAAGGAAATGCAAAAGGAGATCCAAAATCCAGAAGAAGTGGAAAAAGAAGAAAGGGATGCAGAGCTCCAGCTAGTCAAAGAAGAGGATGAACCAAGTTTCAAGGTCAAATATCTATCCTTGTCATCCTTTGAGGTACCCCCATCAATTCTAAAAATTTTGAGGGAAACTCATAAAATTGACAAGGATAATGACGTTTTTGAAATCTTCAGCAAAATTGAGGGATCAAAACATTTTTCGTTGACCATGTTTAACGATAATTTCTTTCCCTCACTCCCACCACATGAATCAATGAAAATCTGGATATTTGATCCTGGAAAGATTTCCAAAGTGAAGAGTCGGAATAGTGAGCATTCCTATGAAAATCCTAGGAGTGGAAATGTGAAGAAGATAAATTATCACGATCCGAGTTTGAACGATTGAACACAATGATGGCGTCGTGCCGCGACGTTAAACGAGGCGCTTCTTGGGAGGCAACCCAAGCAAGGTATGTTTTCTTTTCAGTATGTGTGCGTGTAAAAAAAAAAAAAAAAAAGTGTATCTGGGGACATACCCGATCGCGTAATCTTCCATACTCGGTCGGGTATGGGTAAAAATAGGGAGAACCCGAGTTCCATGCTCGAGCGAAATGGCCAGTATTTTAAACATTGGAGGCATACTCGATCGAGTATCAGTTAATACTCGGTCGAGTATGTCCAGAAAGGCAAATCCAAAAGGAGCCTGTTTCCAGCACTCGATCGAGTATGGACATATACTCGGTCGAGTATGTCTGGAAAATCAACCTACCAGACCCTGTCTTGAAGGCCCGATCGAGTATTAAACCATATTCGATCGGGTATTACTGGAAAACTTCATACTCGAACCCCTGTGTTGAGTACCCGATCAGATATACCTGCGATTTAAGCCCCAAAACACACCCCAAAACACTTCATCTTCTCCAAACACCCATACCAACCTCAACCCATTCTCCCCAAAACTCCATTTTTCTACCTTCTCTCCACCATATCTCCATCATTTCCCCACCAAAACACCCACAACCCACCAAAAATCAAAATCACCCTACTCCACAAATAACAAAAGCCGAAATTGGGCACTAGGGACAGTGCTTGAACTAAGTGTGGGGGAGGAGACTCATCATGGGTATGTAATCTTATTTTCTACCTTTTACTATGCATGAACTTCTTTAAAAAAAAAAAAATGAAGAAAAGAAATGCTAGTTAGGTTGAAAACCCAACAAAATGGGCAATCTAAGCAAAAAAAAAAAAAGGCTTGTAAAAAATGATGAGTGAGTTGGGAGAATGGAAAATTAAAAGAGATGCTAGGATGAAAACCTGAAAAGGCTCCTAGGCAAAATGAGAGAAATATTTGTTTTTGCATGCACTCATTTAATCTCTTTGGAGAAAAAGAGGAAGAAGAGAAGAAAAAGAAGAAAAAAAAAAGGCAAGAAGATGGAGCATAGAAGATCATTAAACCCAAGAAAGAATGTTGTTGTAAAATCTCATTTTTCCCCTTGGTGGTCTTAGTTTCCTTCTTTCTTAAACTTTTGGAAAACTCTTAAACCGTTTGGATGTTTCTGTTTTACTCGAGGTCGAGTAAAGAACTAAGTGTGGGGGAGTTGATACACTTGTAATTTCCGTGTGTATGTTTACGTTTTTAGCTAGTTTTGGTTGTTTAATATTTCGGAAATTACACACTTTCGGTGTAATAGTTTAGTTTGTTAAATTCTTGTAATTTGTTTAGATTAGGTTTATTCTGAGCTTAAACAGGTCCAAGATCAATCAAATGATCAATGGTGAAGGAAGGTGCAAGAATACAAGACAAAAAGAAGGAAAAATCCTGATTTTGGTCTATACTCGGTCGAGTATATACATATACTCGATCGGGTATCTGGTTGACATTTCAAATCGGATCGGATCCGAAAACAAAGGAACATGCAGGAGAAGATTTTCCCACGTTCGAGTGTCTATACCCGATCGGGTATACTTATATACTCGATCGGGTATAGCTATAAAAACTACCCGAGTATTGATCGAGTATAGGGCGAATTCGATGTTCTACACATACTCGATCGAGTATGTATATATACTCGATCGAGTACTCGACCTGCACCTCAAAAAGCCTATAAATACACCTCCTTTCCTTCACTTTTAGAGCACCAATTCCTTTATACTCTTAAGCTCAGTTTAGAATAGCATTTCTTTATATTTCTTTTAGCATGTTTAGTCTCCAAATGAGGAGCTAAACTTCCATTTCTTGGTATTGCTCTTGAAGCTTGTTGATTATTAAAGTTGTGAGTTATTTTCTTAACCTCTTTCCTTGAATATTAATTCTTTCTTCAAATACTATTTCTATATCAATGTTGGGGAGTGTTGCTAAGATGACAATTAGTTAACATCTTGATATTGGTCTTAGTAATAGCTATTCCTTCCTCTATGTTAATATTGGGGAGTGTTACTAAGATGACAATTAGTCAACATCTTGATATTAACTATAGTAGGATTCATCTTCTTTAATATTCTTCCTTGAGTATTAATTAATCCCTAATCATATTGCATATTAATATTTTGAACATTACTTAAAGGATCAACTAGTTTTGTTTCATATATTAATTATTACTAGAAACGATCAACGAACCGATGGTTAATCGTTGATAGTTTCACAAGTAAGTAACTTCGGTTTATTAATGACGGTCGTGGTTAATAAACTTAAGAGGGATTAATTTTGTTGGTTAAACCGAGACCGTTGTGTTGAGGTTATCAATCTCAATTGATTTCATCAAGGAGTTAAAAGATTAAATGCTACTATCAAGTCGGTATATGGCGTTGTTCTATACTTGACTAATAGTAAGGGTTATTAATGAACGGTTGTTGTTAATAACTATCCTCGATGAATTGGATATACTCCTCGATTGAGTATTCGAGAGGAAATAAGTTATAGATATAACAATGATCGACTAAAATATATCAACGAGTGGAAAGTAGCAATGCCAAGTCACTTTTATCTTTGAATTAAATCCCATACAACTCGTTCATCTTCGTGTTTAATTTAATTAAATCACTCCACAAACAAAATCCCCCCTTTATTTATTAGTTCATAAAAAGAGAATTATTCCTTTCCCTGTGGATACGAACTCTACTTCACCTATACTACGTATAAGTGTTAGTATTGAATATTATTTTGAGTGCACTCACGACAAAGTGCACGTCAGCTGTTTTTTTCAATTTTAGAAGCATTCGGATGGATCCCCACAATTCCGAATAAGATGTTTGTAGTTTTTGAATGGCTTTTGATGGAAGTAAATCCACCGGAAAATAATTAATAAGAGGTAGCCGAAAATAATTAAAGTGCTCAGGATAATCTTTAGAGAGATAAATGTATGTAGTGTATTCAGTGTATTGAGCTTGATTAACTTTCCAAAGATTACATGATTTTATAGTAGAAAATAAGACATAAAAGATTCGGGCGACGTGGTCGCCATGTTCGAATTGATATGCAAATCAATAACCCGGATCCGCAGAATCCTTTGTTGATTGTGAATATCTTGAAAAGACGTCGCTGATGTAGTTTGTCGTACGGAGTCGCCATGTAGCTTCTGCCATGATGTCCAGAGACACCATGTACATATTGTTTAGATAAGCTTCTACTACTATGTCCAGGGTCACTGTGGACGCTCCTCTGGCTAAGGTACTTGATCACGTCCATGGTTGCTGTGGACATGCTCTCTAGATAGGCTTACAATGACATCCACAGTTACTCTGTACTCCCTGATCTTCTACTAACTCTTGTCCACAGTCGTCATGTACAGTCTTTTATCTCCGAACCCGCACACGGTCACCACGTACGAGCTCTTCTTATACCTTATCATCATCCGTACATAGTTACCGTGCACATCAACTCTTAACCCGTTTATCCATGGTTGGGATAATTATACCATCAGCTTTGAATGCAATGATTTTCATTTGTAAGGCTATTTCAAGTTGGCAGGTTATCTGCAAAGGTATGTATCTTTTGTAATTTCAAGTTGGCAGGTAATGTGCAATCCGTTCTAAATAATTTGTGATGCTGCTTTTCTCATGTTTTTTTTGCTTTCAGGAATGAGGAGTTGAGCACACCTGAGGTAGCCATTAGCTCAGAATCGAAACTTCCTCCAAAATGACCCATCGACTTATATTTGGTTTTATAGTATTAGGAATTATGACTAGTAGTAGGTTCAGGTATTAATGATATGGTAGAAGAAATTGTTTGTTTCAATTTATATAAAATAATTGATATTGGAAGTGGCAGGAAGGGATGTTTTTGTCATGGCTAGGGATTGCAAATCTGCAGAGGAAGGAGGAGGATGAATGTTTTGCAGAATTGCAGATTTCAGTATTCCACCCTTGCACTGGATCAAGCTTGTAAGTTTATCTACTTTACGTCTTATGATATTTTATTAGGCTGTTGAGAAAAATCTTTACTATATCTTGCAATATGCAAAATGTAGCCTCCAAATCGATATTGAAAATTATTAAGATGCAAATACACTTCTTAGACACCTGTATCATTCATATAATCTCAATCACTACCTTATGTTTTGTTTGATTTATTGATTGTTCGTTGCTAGTAATTTGATCTGCGTTTATGTGATGTTGTGCAGGTTTCGGGAAGTGAAGTCTACTAATGTTAGAGCAGTTTGAGTATAGAAAGATTAAACAATCGTGTTGCTATTACTTACTTCCTTTTTCAATTCACTTGTAGATGTACGAAAAACAAGTTTATTTATATCTTTTTTAACATTGTTATTCTTTCAAAAAAACATTGTTATATTATAATTGAAATTCTAGTATTAGTGTCTATTTATTCATTGGATACAATAATATGTTACTCCGTACTTTTATTTTTATTTTTGTTGCTTTTTGTTTCATCGTGTAGCTTTTTGTTGCATCTCATGTGTTGCTTTTTGTTATATCATGTTGCTTTTTGTTTAATATTTTGAACATTTAGTTTTTTTCTTCATGTTTACGTATATTTCAATTTTTAGTTTTTTTGTCTACCATGACTCTGTATAAATATGTGTATTTTTGCGTGCCACAAACACCTTAAATAATAATATTTATTTCTGAAATAAATAACAATAAGAAACAAGAATAAACAATCAGAAACAAAAAATTTAAAGTAATCAACAATAATAAACAATATGCAACAAAAAGGGTGACAATGAAATAATAATAACAATAATTGAATCTTGTAACTATTTAAAAGAAAATATTAAATTAAAATTTATACATACTCTTTTTTTTTCATTTTTTACTTCGTTTTAACATTTTTATTATTTTAAATTTCATTCCAACTTTTTATATTTTAAACGTTTTTTAGTATATTTTTCCCTTCATTTTATAAAATTAAAATATCTTATTTTCTATTTCTTTTTATTGGTAAAGTAAAATTTGAACTCTTTGGATGTTTTCAAATTTTGTATTGTATATATTCTGATGTTAAAAAATTACTCTCACAAAAATTTCTATCTACTTTTGATATTTTATACTAGTAATTACAAAAAAACGGGCATGAAAAAGTATCAACAAAAAGCAACATAAAGCAACTATTTGCAACAAATATAATAATATGATGATATTAACAAAAAATATGATATCTCTTTTGAATGATGGAAAAAACTATTTCTATTTTTTCACTTTTTTAGATGGCAATTTTGCCTAAATTCTTTTCTATTTTTAAGTTTTAACATCCTCATTGTTTGTGTTTTGTCTTTTTGTTTAATTCGTTTACATGTTTTTTAGTTGTACTGAACTTTTCCAATTTTTAAAATTTATTTTTAATATTTAATTTACATTCTTTTCAATATTGAGATATTTTTTAATATAAAATTTTATTTTATTTTCTTAAATTTTGTCAATTTTGATCTTTGTTTTAACTTTTACAGGTTTATATGTATTCTACATTAAAACAAATTAACTGTTTTTTGTACGGAGTATAATTCATTGAGAAAACATACTTTCTATTCTTTATTACAACCTTTCCCAATATTTACCTTTTCAACATTGTTTTGATCTTTATTTTTCTAAATTTTATACAGAGTATATAAGTTTTTAAACATTTTTTGTGATTCAGATATAAATTTATATTTTTTTCTTAATTTTTTTAAATTTAATTGCATCTTTTCAAGTTTGAGACTTTTTTATTTTTTTTATTTTTTAATTCGATTATTTACTTTTGGTTTTTAAACTTTTATTACTTCTTGTATTTGGTTTTATCTTTTTGAATTTTTATGATTTTGACATTTCTGCTTTGTAGTTTTGATTTAAAAGCAAAAAGATTGTAATTAGTGTTCTTTCCATTTTTCTATTGCTTTGTAATTTAGTTGACTATTCTTCCATTAAGCTAAGTTCTTATCTTTAGTTACATACTTACATTACTCACGTACGCTTATGTACTCCTGGGCCCACCAACAGGGAGTGAGGGACGAAGGCTTCCCGTAAGAGTGCTACAGAGCCTACTGTCTATTTGTGAAAAGAGAAGTCTAATTGGTCTGCCTTTGAAATATAAAATTAAAACTGAAAAGGGTGATATTATTTATACTCTTTCGACCGTTTGCGAAAAAATCCCTTTTTGTTTTGTATACGATTTGTCAAATAGAACCCGCCACTATGCGGACCGGACAGGTGAACCGGGGGGACTGTCAGGGACTGGCTCGGGCTTAACGTCCTTTGAAAGCGGCCCTTCTTGGCCGGGTCCGGTCCAGACCCATTTTTTTTCATTTTTTTTTTGTGGGAGGCGGGTTGAGCTGGGTGTTTTGGAGGGTTAGGGGGATGGGATTGGGGGGTTGGGAGTAATTAAAAAAGCTAATAAAAATTAATACAGCTCGACCCGAACTCGGTCCGGTCCTGGTGGATCCCGGGTCGGTTCCGGCCCTTTCCCCACAATAAACAACCCTGGTTTGGACAGGCCCGGAGCCCGGCCCGGCCCGGAACCGGTCCATGCTAAGGCAGGGCTAGACGGGTAGTGCAAGACTCAGACTCACCCCATGACTTTACTAGTTGAACTCGACTCACACCGTGACTCGCATGGGTCAATACTAGTGGGTCCCTGTCCGGTCGTCCCATGTGGGGCGGGTCCGCACCGCTCACCATAACCTATTTTCTATTTGACCATTATTTTGCTTTTCATAGTATTTCCTAGTATTTCATTTACCTTTATACATATTTTTTTCTTAAAATCACAAAAACCCGAGACTATTGGTGGGAGTATCTCATCCGAAAGGGAATTCGCCACGATTCGTGGTGCGTCATCAGAAAGGGGTGCTTCTATGATTTTATATGCGCTGTTAGGGAATTTGAATAATGGCACCACACCCTATTGAGATTGAATTGGTACATATGTCATCACGAAAAAAAAGCTGTTTTTTTTGCTAGCTTGTCAAATTGTGGCAATTCTCTGATTTCTAGCTCATTTCTTATAAAGGTTAAATTTCATCAGTTATCCGAAGTTACTTTTACCAAGCAACTTTGTCCATACATACTCATATATAGTCATAAATACACCATATACACATTACACTATATAGTACATACTCCGTAGTATAATATACGTAGTATTAATATTACCCGGTGTAAAAACATATGGAGTAATATTTGGAGAGACACTTGCACATTTATACATACATGTGCAAATGGGATGGGCCGATTCCTATCCAACCACGGACGGAGTATGGACACCCGATTTGACTGAACCGGTACAAATAAAAATTAAGGATTTTTTAATTTTTTTTTTAATTTGAGTGGGACATGGCCTAGGTTAACCCCCGGAGAGCTATGCCCCTGCCTCCAACCCTCCGCCCCTCACTACTTTACTATATTTAATTTGCAAAAATTGTTTTAATTGACCATACTTTATGACGATTTCAAATCTGTCATAAAGGCCGGTCAGTTACAATTAATATCTTCATCAATCACATTAAACAGCCTAATAATGTACAGAAAACGTTACAATATTTAAAATGAGATTCTTGGACGCTTCATCAACTCTAGTTGTCCGTTGCTGGCGGTTTGACCTGACGGTTCTGACCCGACGGTTTCACCACTCGTCATTAATGCTAGCCAGCTCAAAATAACTAACCCCCTGCCATAATATCGTTACTAACTACAATAATAAACACAAATCCGTTACAACAGCCATCATTAAGCTTCATTAACTTCTGTGATTAATCCTCTTTAATGCAACATAAACTGTCAAATTCTTGCTCTAATAGTTGATCCACGTACATGTGGTGCAATTCGATCGCAAGTTGCATTCCCGCATTATACGTGGTCCGACACTTTGTCCAATATACACACTAATTACATTATTCAATTATCACGTTAATTCTTTAAAATAAACTTTATGTGACGTGGTATATACACACAAGTAAATTACCAAACTTGTAATTCAATCAGCTTTGTATCAAATTACCATATTCACTATACCAACAAATTAGATGATGTAAAAATGCGTTTATATTCTCCTCCTCATTAAGCATGTACAACAAATTATAACCAGAATAGCATTCCCAATAATGAAGCATACACAGGCAGTAATAACCGACTTGGGTCTGGCTTTACAGAATAAAAATGTAAGAACAACAGCTGTAGGAAATACAAAATAACATAACAATATCAATGTAGGTAAATGCCGAAAATCGATCAGTCTTCTTGTCCTTATGTCCTCTTCCTAAAATTGAAATACAGTATTAATTATACATACGAAATTAGCTTTTAATGATCTAAGCACAACAACACGACTATTAGAGGAAGAGAAGAAGTATAGAAGATGAAACAAGGAATAACGCTCCAAATGGAATATTGGGCTTTTTTGTAGAAATTAAATATAAAAAAACCACTAGGTAAAATCATACAAAGAAGTAATAGAGAGAGGTTAAATATGTATAATCCTCTCCGATCCGGTAATTGTGCGGTAGAAGCCGTTGCATCATCCTAAAATTAAGGTAAAGTATTACTCTGCTTATAGATGAATGAAATAAAAGCGCATAAACACTTAAAAAAAAGCGCATAAACAAATAAGAAATTCTCTACCTTAATAAGTACTTAGTACTTTTTAACACTAAATAATTATCATGGAGTGAAAATGTCAATTTTACTACTTTTTGTAAAGCTCTTTGGTAAGACACTATTACATCTAACAAGTCTTGTTTTCCTTATAAACATTATTTAATACGTAGTACTTGGGAATTGGGATTCAAAATATACAAGTACATTTGAAGATTAAAATTTAATTTGTAGTTAGTCATTGATGTCTTTATCACCTTTCTATAAGTTTAGTAAGAAAAATTTGCAATTTTTGTTCTGTAGCTTTAGGTCATTTTCAGTACTAGTCCCGGAGTTTTAGCCATTTGCAAATTTGATTCTATAACTAATTAATATTTACAATTTAATTGAAGGACTTCCCCACTTAAATGTACACTTTTCAGATATAGAATGCACAATAAGCTAGATGTCGTCAACGTCGGATTTTGGTGGAAAAGTCCTTGAATTGTAAAAATTTATTAGTTACAGGACTAAATTTGCAAGTGATTAAAGTTACAGGACCAATAACAATTACCGTCAAAAGTTAGAAAACTAAAATTGCAAATCTCTGGTTTAGTAATTATATATAAGTAGTTCAGTTTATTGTTCTATTATCCAGTTTTTCAATTCTTCGAAACTTACATATATGTTCACCCTTATTCTTGGAATTACTGCCTCCGAGATTACTTCTTCCGTTGAAGAGGATATTGGAGACCTCTCATCTACCTGTGTTATAGCAATACAATAAAAAATTACTATTGCAATTACGAAGTGGTAGTTGTGTGTTTTACTATTCATTTGAGATAAGTAACATAGTGTAATAGGATTTCCTTTTGACAAAAGGGAAAAAAACGAAATAAGGCAATACATATTTTTACCCTTGTTATGGGAACTTCTTCCATAACTTCTTCAATATCAGGCATTGGAAGCATCTCTTCAATCTGTAATTATAATAATCCAAAAATTTAATAGAACAATTAAATAATGGTAGTTGTATATTTTAAAATTTATTTGAGTTAAGAATACGCCGGAGTTGAATAAAGAACTAAGATGTAATTAGAAAATGAAGAAACTAAGATATCAAGAAATAAAGAAAAGCTTGCACAGTAACAAAAGTAAAAATTCTTATATTAATTACCCCAGGATTCCGATTATTGGGTTGAACATTTTGCTGGCCATAAAGAGTACGGGAAATCATATCCATTATCCATCGCACCTGTAGAGATCAAGTTTAATTCTTAGAAAGAACTTCATTGTTATAGTGATTAATTGTGAAGGTGTGTGACTATAGAAATAAATTAGGTAAAAGTAAACTATTAATTATACATTCAAAGAGTAATACTCCAGCCAGAAATGTGGTGATTCACAACAGTAGAGCCATTTCCTTCTCCAAAAGTTGTAGAAAGAGAATTAGAAAGATGGAATAAAATGAAATTTGTGGATAGATATGTCAACGCAATCTGAGCTGATACCTGAGAAGTGTGATAAATTAGACTAGTTGTGTGCTATGACTGCTATCTACCTTCAAGACGAGATGAGAGAAATAAAAAAGAAGTGAAAGAAAACCCAAAGGTGAGGGGATTTCTACTCACCTAATAAGCTACTCCGTACTATATATGTGTGTTGTGTGAGAAAATACATACTTATAATTGAAGTAGTTTATGGAACCTACCACCGTTTCCACTCATATAAGGTATTACGGAGTATTAAAATTGTTACACCGGCCACCATCATTACTTATTTAAATTTTAGAGGTTAAAGGACCGTGGCTCATAAAAAGATGTTCCGACTCAATATATAGAGTACCCGACCGTGTTTCCACTTTGACTTTTTAAATCTTTTTTGTTTGTGCAAATTACCCGCAAGGTCCACATTTATACTTACTATATCATTTATGTCTACCAACATAAAACTTTTCATATTTAACTTTTATTTTTTCACTTTGTATTCTTTATTTCAAAAAGAGACTAAACGCTTAGCCTAATCGACATCGACTCTGCATCTGTCTTCATCTTCCCGAAGCTTCAGCCCGTCTTCCACATTTACCTATCAATCTTCTCATTCCTCAACATCCTCTCTCAGCGACTTCACCTCAACCGCTACACTGCCGCTCTCTCAATCCGTCTATCTCCAATCTGCAATTCGATTGTGGAACAGATGCAATGGTTACAACATCTATTTTGTTCTTCTTCACCATCATCTGCTTTGCAAATCTTCAATCGGCTCTTATCAACCGTCCATTGTCGTCGCCTGCCTAGTCCTCCACTGGCGTGACACCTCCTATGGCCCGCCGTGTGCCGCAGGCCCGCAGCTGGGCAATTGCTTTCTAATATGTTGTTTGCTTCGTACTTCGTTACTCGACTGTAGAGACTTCAATCCAGGTACGTTTTGTTCTAGTTTCACCTTTATTTTTTAATTTGTTTTCAATTTTTATGTTTCAAGCTTTCAATTCATCATTAGTTTTTGGTTTTGGCCTTAATTTTTGTTTGCTTTGAGCTTTGACAGTAAATAAGAATCTAAGAGTTTCTTATTTTTCTTTTAGATTTTTTGTTGTTGAACTAAAGTAGTGTAATTTTAATTTCGTATTAGGGTTAGCATGAAGCAGAGTAATAAATGTCGATATTGACAAGGAGTAATAAAGAGTATAAATAATATCACCCTTTTCAGTTTTAATTTTATATTTCAAAGGCAGACCAATTAGACTTCTCTTTTCACAAATAGACAGTAGGCTCTGTAGCACTCTTACGGGAAGCCTTCGTCCCTCACTCCCTGTTGTTGGGCCCAGGAGTACATAAGCGTACGTGAGTAATGTAAGTATGTAACTAAAGATAAGAACTTAGCTTAATGGAAGAATAGTCAACTAAATTACAAAGCAATAGAAAAATGGAAAGAACACTAATTACAATCTTTTTGCTTTTAAATCAAAACTACAAAGCAGAAATGTCAAAATCATAAAAATTCAAAAAGATAAAACCAAATACAAGAAGTAATAAAAGTTTAAAAACCAAAAGTAAATAATCGAATTAAAAATAAAAAAAATAAAAAAGTCTGTATAAAATTTAGAAAAATAAAGATCAAAACAATGTTGAAAAGGTAAATATTGGGAAAGGTTGTAATAAAGAATAGAAAGTATGTTTTCTCAATGAATTATACTCCGTACAAAAAACAGTTAATTTGTTTTAATGTAGAATACATATAAACCTGTAAAAGTTAAAACAAAGATCAAAATTGACAAAATTTAAGAAAATAAAATAAAATTTTATATTAAAAAATATCTCAATATTGAAAAGAATGTAAATTAAATATTAAAAATAAATTTTAAAAATTGGAAAAGTTCAGTACAACTAAAAAACATGTAAACGAATTAAACAAAAAGACAAAACACAAACAATGAGGATGTTAAAACTTAAAAATAGAAAAGAATTTAGGCAAAATTGCCATCTAAAAAAGTGAAAAAATAGAAATAGTTTTTTCCATCATTCAAAAGAGATATCATATTTTTTTGTTAATATCATAATATCATTTTTTGTAATTACTAGTATAAAATATCAAAAGTAGATAGAAATTTTTGTGAGAGTAATTTTTTAACATCAGAATATATACAATACAAAATTTGAAAACATCCAAAGAGTTCAAATTTTACTTTACCAATAAAAAGAAATAGAAAATAAGATATTTTAATTTTATAAAATGAAGGGAAAAATATACTAAAAAACGTTTAAAATATAAAAAGTTGGAATGAAATTTAAAATAATAAAAATGTTAAAACGAAGTAAAAAATGAAAAAAAAAGAGTATGTATAAATTTTAATTTAATATTTTCTTTTAAATAGTTACAAGATTCAATTATTGTTATTATTATTTCATTGTCACCCTTTTTGTTGCATATTGTTTATTATTGTTGATTACTTTAAATTTTTTGTTTCTGATTGTTTATTCTTGTTTCTTATTGTTATTTATTTCAGAAATAAATATTATTATTTAAGGTGTTTGTGGCAAGCAAAAATACACATATTTATACAGAGTCATGGTAGACAAAAAAAACTAAAAATTGAAATATACGTAAACATGAAGAAAAAAACTAAATGTTCAAAATATTAAACAAAAAGCAACATGATATAACAAAAAGCAACACATGAGATGCAACAAAAAGCTACACGATGAAACAAAAAGCAACAAAAATAAAAATAAAAGTACGGAGTAACATATTATTGTATCCAATGAATAAATAGACACTAATACTAGAATTTCAATTATAATATAACAATGTTTTTTGAAAGAATAACAATGTTAAAAAAGAAATAAATAAACTTGTTTTTCGTACATCTACAAGTGAATTGAAAAAGGAAGTAAGTAATAGCAACACGATTGTTTAATCTTTCTATACTCAAACTGCTCTAACATTAGTAGACTTCACTTCCCGAAACCTGCACAACATCACATAAACGCAGATCAAATTACTAGCAACGAACAATCAATAAATCAAACAAAACATAAGGTAGTGATTGAGATTATATGAATGATACAGGTGTCTAAGAAGTGTATTTGCATCTTAATAATTTTCAATATCGATTTGGAGGCTACATTTTGCATATTGCAAGATATAGTAAAGATTTTTCTCAACAGCCTAATAAAATATCATAAGATGTAAAGTAGATAAACTTACAAGCTTGATCCAGTGCAAGGGTGGAATACTGAAATCTGCAATTCTGCAAAACATTCATCCTCCTCCTTCCTCTGCAGATTTGCAATCCCTAGCCATGACAAAAACATCCCTTCCTGCCACTTCCAATATCAATTATTTTATATAAATTGAAACAAACAATTTCTTCTACCATATCATTAATACCTGAACCTACTACTAGTCATAATTCCTAATACTATAAAACCAAATATAAGTCGATGGGTCATTTTGGAGGAAGTTTCGATTCTGAGCTAATGGCTACCTCAGGTGTGCTCAACTCCTCATTCCTGAAAGCAAAAAAAACATGAGAAAAGCAGCATCACAAATTATTTAGAACGGATTGCACATTACCTGCCAACTTGAAATTACAAAAGATACATACCATTGCAGATAACCTGCCAACTTGAAATAGCCTTACAAATGAAAATCATTGCATTCAAAGCCATTCAAAAACTACAAACATCTTATTCGGAATTGTGGGGATCCATCCGAATGCTTCTAAAATTGAAAAAAACAGCCATTCGGAATAAAGGATTTCGAATAATACTTTTTCCATAAATCCTTGTCCAAACCCTTTTTCAATTCCAAACCCCTTTTCAATTCCGGTATTACATTCGAGATGTATATATGCTGTCTGACATTTCTGACGATCTCTTGTGCTCCTGCAGCTGACATCTGTGACCACCTTCACACATGCAATCTGGAATAGCCCATTCGAAAATGGGTAGAAAACGGAACCCGCAGTTTCCGTAAATTCGTACCCCTAAGTCTAACTCCCGGGAATCAAAATACAAAAATTATGTTTTATCTGATCTTATACTCCCTTAAATTAGTACCCCTAAACCCCTAAGTCTAATAAATGTTCTTGCAAGAACATAAATCTGAATCTCTATATCAAATTTAGCGTGTATATATTGAAGTTAGGGTAAAGAGAAAACAAAAAATGGCAGTTTTGTGGTAACATAAAAAAATGGGAGTTTTTGTGGTAAAATCATATCATATATTGAGTAGGATGCACACTCCCTTAATTAAATCAAGTTAAATTTCATGGATTTTTCCGGTCAATTACTATAGACGTTGATCACTATGTTGAGCTCCCATACATCTTAGAATGTCTCCACAGCTCTCGACTTCACATAACTAATGTACCCTAGCCTTTGTTCATTTTATATTCATTCTAATAACTTTTCATGAATCTTTAACAAACTTATCTATATCTTCCAGTGTTATGCTAAATGGTTAATATCTACGTAGTATTATCCACGATTAATATCCCAATTTATAAGCACTAAAATAACAATTTATAAATTAATTTGTAAAAATAATACTACGTGACGATTGTACCTACGTGAAAGTCCGGCCCACAACCGGGTTGGCTAACCGGTCAAAGTCCAGGAAATGTACTGTACGTTATTCTACCTACGTGAACCGTCCTTCCTTTTCCCCCGCTTCTGCATTTTATTTTCCTTCTATTATATGGTACGTGATTTCATAGCTCTACCCAGCTCCCCCACGGCTATCCTTCTCTACGATATGATTATGCGTAAAATATCTAGCTAGCTAGTAATGAGTGTAGAAGGCCGGGAGTTTACCTTTGATGCAGGAGTCTGGAGGAGTCTAGACTTGCTTCTTCGATCTTGGATGTAGCAAGCTAAAGTGGATGTATATTTATAAATATAGTGCAGGGATAGTGTAGTGAGATACTTTGATTAGCTGTTGTTCATGAATCATGAAGTATATATATAAGGATTGGTCGAGAGTCAGTGTGTACGCAATATCTTGATACCGAAAATGTAATGCGTGCTTGGGTGACGACTGACGAATATATATAAAAAAGATTACTAACAGTAAAAATAACGGATTTCCAAAAAACAAACAGTAAAAATAACGGCTATTAGCCGACTAAAATTATTTGTGAATACTAAATAAGCGTAATTGTAATACCCTAATACCTACTCCCTTCTTGGCATTTCCCAAATGGATTTGCAAAAATTTGACTTCTTGGATAATATTTTCTTATTTTAATCACATAATTACAATATCAATTATTGTTAATTAAATTTTAATTTGGTTTTTGCAATTTAATATAGATTTTAATGTAATTTTTTAATATGTATATTTTTATTATTAAAATTGAATTATTAAGAAATTTTGACGTTGCAAAATAAATTGGGGCGGAAGTAGCAGTATATACGGAGTATTTCATTTTCCTCTATGTTTTTTATAATCCTCAACAAGACATATTTTATTAATAAAAGAATAATACAAAGTACGTAGTACTAGGTAACTTTAACTGAAAATAGTTACCAAATTTCTGTGCCTATAACTAAGTTTTTTGATAGTGAGTAATGGTTGATTAACTGATATATAGCTGCTTTGATTGAAAATAGCTAATTGAATTAGTCAAACAACAACAAAACTTGTTTCGTGAATAGCTGTATCATTTAGGCTTTATTTACAAGTGCTTGTGTTTAAATAAAAACACTTTTCGGAAAAAGTGATTAGTAGTAAAAGTTGGTAGTGTTTGATAAAATAAGTGCTTTTGTGTAATAGAAAAGTAAAAAATAGATTTTACATGAAATTCGAGAAAAGTAAAAGTTGATAGTGTTTAATATAATAAGTGTTTTTTTCTTAAAGAAAATACAAGCACTTAATTTAAGAGTTTGCAAACAAGCCCTCACTTGATTGATACCAAACAGCCGAATGAGAAAATGCCAAGTGGGGCAGCGTTTTGCCCTTCTGCTTAGCGGTTTGTTCGTTATACTATTTATATACTCCCTCCGATTTAAAAACAAGTTCCACCTTTCCTTTTCAGGCAGTTCCAAAATTAAGTTTCACTTTCAAACCTTTCCTTATTTGACAAATTATCTACATCAAAACAGTTCCAAACAGTGTCAAACAATGTCAAACATTGTCCAAACAGTGCACTCCACAGTAAAGTCAAATTTCTTTTCTTAATATGTCTGAAGTCAAATGTGGAACTTGATTTTGAATCGGACGGAGTATTTACATATTTGTGTTGCAACATAGTGGAAACTTTTTTACATGTAGATTCGCCTATATTATTTTTGAATTAAATACAATATAGATTAGTAACTTCTCTGTAGTAAAAAAAACACTTTTCTGTTTCGTATCCCTATTTCAGAGTTTTGTATTTTCATTTTTTACATTGTGTTGTATTTTGATTATATTGTTGTTACGTTGCTTGCTTATATTATTATTAGGATGTTTTCTTTTGGATCGAAATTTGTTGGTCTGGTCTGATCTGTTCTGGTCTGGTCTGGTCTGGTCTAGTAAATGTCTGGTCTCTGTGTATTTTATAACTACGGAAGTCTGATCTGGTCTGGTCTGGTCTGAGAGTGAAAACAGTCCAAAAGAAAACATCCTTAGTCCCAGGGCCGGTCCTAGGGGGAGGGCAGCAAGGGCGACCGCCCTAGGCCCGAAAAAAAGTAGAAAGAAAATTAGGCCCAATTTTTTTTCTTTATATGTAACCTGAGTAGGCTTCTTTTTTTATTTATAATTTCAATTAATTAATTAGGTCTAATGTGTAATTTTTGTTGACAATTTGAGAATCTTAAAATATAAGTAAAAAGTCTTTGATGATAAAAAAAAAGTAAAAAGTCTTTAACAGAGCCAGACAAGTTTTTAGAAAGAATATAAATTTAGTTTTGATTTTTAAATAGACCTGGTTCTAAGTCAACACATTTGTTGTTGAATCAATAAAAACATGTCTCTTCACATCTTTATAGCTGTTAAGATTTTTTATTCTTTTAATTACAAAATTACCAATTTATATTATTGTCTTTGGGCTGTCAGTGCCTCACAATACTCAAACATCATCGTACTATGGGCGAACCGTCAATTACGTCCTTGTACTTTAGAAACACTCAATTGAGCCCGTCAACTCTTCAAAAACATTCAATTAAGGCTTTGTAACCGGGTGTCTCCCGGTTTGCCTGTTGCCCACTGATCTCGCAGCTTACGTGGAGGTCATTTACCTCTCTAGTAAGCTGAGTTAATATTTTTTAAACACCTCAGCCACCTACTCTATCCTTCCCCAACACTGCTCCGTAGCCCTAAGCCCCTAACCACCTTTATTCGAAGGTCTGTGAAGAAGGGAAGCCGCCATCGCTGGTAAACAGAGTACAAAGAACAATATAAGAAGGGTGAGGAGATGAGGGTGCAGCTAAATCTCGGTAAAAGAAGTGGAATTTTATGTTGTTGGGTGGATTGTTGCCTTGTTGGTGACTACCCTTCTTTCATTAGCTTTTAGAAAGCAGAGGAAACTGACCGGAAAAGTCGACGGCGGAGATGACTATCCTTACACCAGGCACCAGCTACTAATATTCTCTCTCTCCCCACAAAATCAGTTTTCCACCTTCAATCTTTATCTCCATCGGAAGCACAAAGTTGGGTGGAAACTCCCTGGTATCTTCTTTCTTTGTTTGAGTGGATGAAATTGGATTAGTTGTAAATCTGCTCTCTATTTCGTAACCTCCTTATTCTCTGTCTCTAGCTCTACGGAGTACGGACCAAATTTCTTAAACGCGGAAGGGCTATGGTCGGAGCATGTTGGGGAAAGAAAGGAGCTGATGTGTTCAAAAGTATAAGGGCTCTGCTGGAACTCGAAGGTGGAGGGCATCTGCAACGACGTGCCGATGCTCTGCGGGTCTTTTTTTGCAGAGCAGCCAACGAACTGCCGGATGGCTTGCACGGACTTGGGAATTGGAATGGAGATTGACAGGGATGTGAAGAGGGAGAAAGGGAAGGGGCTTGTGAGGGAATTGATTGAGGGGGGAAAGGGGAGGGAGATGAGGAAGAAAGTCATGGAATGGAACAAGATGGCTGAAGATGCTGCTGTGTTTCAAACTGTTCATCTCCGCCGCCGGGCTATGGAGATGTTGGTGAAGGAACCGAAGGATAGGGAAGGATGGGAAAGGATAGGGAAAAGGAAAGAGACTGATGTGTTAAAAAATATTGACTGAGTGTATTAGATGACCTCCACGTAAGCGTTCAGCTCAGCGAGCAATAGGCAAACCGGGAGACAACCGGTAATATAGACTTAATTGAGTGTTTTCGGAGACTTGACGGGCTCAATTGATTGTTTCCAAAGTACAGGGCGTAATTGAAGATTCGCGTATAGTACGAGGGCGTAATTAACAGTTTTCCCTATACATATATTTAAGAGTAGATGAAACCCCATTTTTTAGTTGGATGGTGTTCTAAAAAATGAGGTCATATTTAGTGGGAAATGCTTGACATGGTAAAAATACGGGATATTTTTGGGGATTTCTCAAATAGCGGGATTTGGGCTGTCAAATCCTAAATGTATATTAATTCCGCGTTGGTCTTAGTTATCTAGTCATGGCCAATGCTCTTTAGACATTTTGAAAGCCACGTGTACATTTAGCCTTTAGGTAATAGTAATACCGAGTATTTAGCATTTTTTGTTTTTATAGTTTGATGATTTTATTTTTTGAAGAATATAGTTTGATATTAAAATAAATTTTAATAAACTCAAAAAATTTAATGTAATTATTAAGTATGTCCGTTCCAAAATAGTTTGTCATGTGGACTTTCTCTCTGAAGTAGCAAAAACAACAACAACATTATTAGACTATACTACATTATTGCGGAGTTAATTGTCTGGAAGGATTCATATATTATATTGTACGATTAGTACAACATATACTAAAATATCAATGTTATGATGGTATATACTTCCTCCGTTCCTTTTTAATTGCAACAATCCACTTTTCACGCTTACCAACGCACAAGTTTGATCATTAATATTTTTCATTCCTTATTAGTAAAAAATATTAAAAAATCTAGATTTTGAAAATTTTAAATGAGAAGGATTTAAAAATATTTTTTAAAAGTTTAACTTATGATACATTTAATAAATAAAATGTAATATATAATATGTGAATAGTGCAAAAAGTCCAATGTTGCAACTAAAAGAGTCCCAAAATAGTACTCCGGTATATATGTATTAATAAATAAACTAATTAAGTAGCAATAGTAACTAACAACTTAGAGCCCGTTTGGTAACACTAAAATTCTCTGAATTGGCTGATTCTGCTGAAATTTATGAAATTTTGGCTGAAGTGGTTGTATTACCTGATTCTGCAAATTCATGAAAAAATTATATTTAAAATATTTTTTTATTAATAAATTAAATAAAAAATTATCTGAAATATAGCTAAAATGATCCTCTACAGTAACTTTAGCCAATACAGCCATAAAAGTAACTTCAACCTTACTTTTTCTGTTTATTACAAAATTCAGCGCGTGAAATTAAAAGTTACATGTTTGATGAAAAAGCTGGCTGATAAGCCTGATAAACCGAAAGAATGGGTCACCAAACGGGCTCCTAATGATAGGCCTTGTTTGGCAATCGGCTGTTAGCTGTTAGCTGTTAGCTGGTTGTGTCAGCTGTTTGATCACAGCTGGTTGTGTTAGCTGTTTTGATTGGCTGATTATGTTAGATTTTTTTGTAATAAATGTTTGGTAAAATTAGCTCTTGTAAACAGCTGTTTGAGTACAAAAAGACGCATAAGGACACGACTATATATATTGGCATACCGTATTAAAAATTGATATATTGGAATAGATAATCTCAACAAAATATAACATCATATTATGACAAGTAAATTTGAAACATCTTCGTTCTAAGCTTCTAATTCGAAGGTATGGATCTTGAGCTTAATCTGATTTCAATTTGAAACATCTTCGTTGTCCTCTTTTGTTTGCTTATTACGGAGTATTTCTTTGGTCTGTTTTTCTTTACTATCCTCATTCACGCAGTTCATCTGAAAGTGAAGAACATCGATTTGTAGTTTATTGATATGATTTTGCACTTCCCTTTTTGCCTTCCGGAATTGCATGCCCCAAGAAATAGGTGAAGAGCTGGGTATATAAAATAGTGGATTTGTTTAATAAGGGTATAAAAAGAATTTAATGGATCAGCCGGTCCTAAACACGGCCACCTCCAGCGTTTCTAATTTCGGCTTTTTGAGTCTCACCAGCCAAAGGAAGTAGGGGTGGGATTTTGGAACCGGGAACCGTAGAACCGATTGTAACCGAACCGTTAACAACATATAGGAACCGAACCGTTAACAATTAATATCTCATTTGTAGGAACCGAACCGAAACGAGTTATAACGGTTCGGTTCCCGGTTCCTATAAAAAATATGTGCATGGAACCGTTAAGGAACCGTTATTAAAAAAATAAAAAAAAAATTATTAGTAGTAGTAACAACAACAACAACAATAATAATATAATATCAATAATAACCACCACCACAATAACAATAATAAAAAAAATATAAGATATTTAACTAACTATTCTAATTTAATCAACGAAAATGAGAGTAATTAAAACATGTAAAAAATATAAACTTTGAGAGTATTCTAATTTAACAAGTCATTGACGTCAATCTTAATCCATATGATTCCTGTATCATCAAATCAAAGTCCTCTATATGAGCCATAAAAGAGGAACTTATGTTCTGTATCATGTAGTTTCTAATACGTATCAGCTGCAGTATTTAACTTATATCATCCTCTTGTAGAGGCATTAGTGACTTATTGTAATAAAAACCGGTTTTATTTTATATACTCATAATGACCGTTTAACCATGCTTCATGCATTGGTTGAGCTCAAACTTTGCAATAACTTATTTTAGTCACTTTGGCAGTTTACTTATCATACTTTACACGTTTCTCTTTTCATATCGTTCAATCCTTCTGGGATATTTTTCCGACATTCCAACCATAATATATTTATGCTTATGCCTTTATATCTCCCCCTAATGTCGGAAATTGTGCCATAATGATGTTTTTGAACAAGGATTTACATGCATATATATGGAACCACTTCTGGGGCCCAAGTGCATTGTTTCTATAATGGGGTTTCAATGTTGGCACATTTTGGCTCATTTAAACGTGTAAACTTTTGGGGGTTAGTTATTAACAAATGCCGAATTAATATAAATTAAATTTTCTTCATATATTTGGGAAACTTTCTAGCAATTTATCTCGGGCAAAACATTCATCTTATAATGTTAGATATATTATGCGGGTTACTTTATGCTCTTCACTATATTTCATAAAAGCCGGCAAAGTGGTCTTATACCACTCAATACATGTCAACATTTCAAGAGAGCATATCTTGAGACCAAGTTTAATATTATTATCCCACATTGTGAAACTTCAAGTTCACTTAACTCTCATGGATCCACTTTACAATATTGGGAGAATAGACGGTCTTGCCATTTTCTTATCTAAGAAGTATTTATATTATGGATGTCTTATACGGCATGTGGTGTAAACCTGGGTTGACCTTAAAGTGGTCATTTATTCAAAAATCTTAAACTTCATGCAACATGTGTCTAAATTATTCAAGTATATACAATACAGAATAAGGAGAATTCTGCTACTGGCAGATATTAAGGAAACACAATTTACACTACGCTGGTATGGTCTCAAACTATCACCCAATAAGTATGATACCACTTTTCAAACTATTACTTTGCAATGTTTGAGTAGCTTCTTTGAGCTTACACTCAATGCCTGAGATTTTATTATTATTATTATTATTATTATTATTATTTATGTGCACAACTTGTTTATAAATATAATTTGTGCTTCTAATACTTATTACCCTTAAAATAGGATTAAAATTCTAATCTATAAGATTCTCTCAAGTATACACATGCTTCAGGCATTATATCCTACAAATAGGATTTAAATATGTCGGGCTTTATGACAAGTATATATATGCTTTAGGCATTAACTTATCAACTTTTAGGACAAAGGTAATCTATCTCTAAATCAATTAATGATCTCTTACTTTCATAGAAATAATATGGATCACGCATCTAATGATGCATATAGAAAGTAACAATTAGTTAACACTACTCTTGAAGTAACACAAAAGTGATAAAATAATCATATTTGTGTAAAATTTATATAAAGTCATAAAATTTATCTTGACGTGTTATAAACAGTTTGTGGATATTGTATGTTTTGATACTTCAGGACCTCTCGGCTTTAAAACGCATCCACATAAAGGGCTACAAGCCCTGCTTATAAACACACACACACACTATCTTGTGTGTAAACGATGTGGGAATTTCATGTTCACAACACACCCACTTGTACATCAAATTTATACTCTTATAGTGACTTTCTTATAATTTCATATTTCCATTCCTAAAATTTTATTTATTTTTTCCCTCTCTCGAGTAGATTAACTTGAGCTAATCATTATACATAATTGCATTAAATTGTGATTTTCTAGGCATTATTTGTGTATCAGTAGCAATATTTGACTATATTTCAAATATATTTGAAGTCTATATCACTTACTTGAATGTTTTATAAAACATTGAAGCTATACTAGTCACATCAACTTATCGATCAATATTCAACAATCAAGTTTATCATATAAAAGTAATCATATTATGTTCCAAAATCACCAAGTTCTTAATAGATATATGTGGAACGTACATGTAACCTCCAATTCATTTTTCTTTAATGCTTACATAAATTCAAATTAAAGTAGAATGAATATATATATATAGTAATACAAATAAGGATTAGAAATTCAATGAAATGTTAATGAATTGATAAAATTTCCAAAAGGTAATGATATGTTAGTGAACTGCTAAAAAATTTCATCATTCATAATCAAGGCAATAAAATGCTACTAAGAGCACATTAGACAATAAATTACAAAATAACTTTAGAGAATGCTACTTCGAGAGCAAAAATAATAATCGATATCTCATCTGAGATTCATATCGCGAGATATATTAAATTAAACATATCATTAGCTTACGTATTATCAAATACTCCGTATATTGCAACATTCATTTGACAAATTTACTATATACATATCTCATAAGTAGATCATATTATAAGCAAGAATGTGTGGGTATCAATGCATGCTCTTGAATGCCCAATACAATTGAACTAGTGGGAATGTATTTTTGCAACCAAATTAGTTCTCATGGTTTGACAAAAATGTTCCAAAAAATATGATTAACAATCATACAATTTCTTCTTCTTCTTTGATGTACCATAAGAAGAGATATGATGTCTTAGTAAATGGAGATATTAACAAATTAGAATTGTAGTAATGATCATCGACATTTGTTTAATTTAGTTCAAGAGCATAATAAAATATATTGGAAATATTTCAAACACGTGTTGTGCTATTATGGAAGCTCACAATAAACTATGATTATTGATTTATTTTAATAAGAAAACACAATTGAATTTAAAATATCATAAATCACTCTACATAATTGCAATACTTTATAGCAAAAACATTTTCCCGCTCAACAAATTTCCGCTCACACCTTATAGATAAATTCCTCACTTCTCTCATCCCTCTCCCACTCCCTTCACACAAATCTACGGCTTCTCATCTCTCTCCCGGGCAAATCGATTCTCATCTCTCCCTCGCATCAACATCTCTAGCTTTCTCCATTTCAATTTTAATTCGAAACATTCATCAGCCTCTGCGCTTAGAAATCTGGCTCACCACAGAAACATCTCCGTCTTCATCATGCTAGAGATGCTTAGGTCTGGCCACTCCGTCTTTAGGGGGTGAAATCGCTGATGCAGGGGGCGAAATTGCTCTAGAAAAACATATGTCATTTGTGTTGACCAATGGATTGATGAAGATGAGGGCCTAAATAGAGCTTCTCATCTCTGGATCTTGCACACGGTTGATGAGGTACTGCTCCTATTTTTATTGATTTTTTACATTAATTATGAATCAAGAATTTCATTAACTCAAATGTCTCCTTCGATCCAATGAGTGAGTCAATCCAATGATCTTAATTTCACTAACTCATATGTCTCCTGCCGTCCTGCGATCATCCCATTTTCTCTTATCACAGGTATTTTCATCCTCTTACGGATTTCAATTCCCAATTATTGTTTCCATTTTCACTATTCTTCATTTTATTGCACATTAGGTTTTGTTTAATTCAGGTCAGAAAACTATTTTATACTTCTTATCAAATTTGGTTTCTTGCAGCTCATCTTCACTTTTTGAATCTGCTGATTGTATACTGTATGCCCTGTTTCAACTTTCAATCTTCTCATTATCTTCCCAATTTGGCTGAATTTTCTCATCCTGATGGGATTTCATTCACTCAACGGGCTCTTACTAATTTTTAGTTTGTTGTATGAGAGAGGAGAGATCGGTGCCACTGCTTTCTCTTTTCAGTCGGGGAGTAATTGAGATGCTCTCTCTTGGTACAAAACCTTATTTTTTCCACTTAATTTTCATACTTCGTATTATCTTTTGGAAGATTTATAATTTCTGAAAATTCTTGATTCAAACATTATTTTCTAAGTTTTTCTCCCACTTTAAATTTTTTTAATAGCTTTGACCAAATTGTGATCAATTGTAGTTGAATGAGTTCCAAATTGGCTAATCTAGGATATATGTTTTCTATCAAATCAGTCTTCTTTGTTTTATTGTCTAAACACTAAAATAGCGTAAAAGAAGTAAGCATATATAATGAAAGGAACACAAATTAGAATGAGAATAGCGTAAAAGGAGTAGAGGAATTGTTTTAGTAGGGTCCAGTGAGACTTGGGAAGATAGACTTGAATATTGCATCCTTCAAATACACCAAACTGCTATAAAATTGAAGTTAATCATACATCAAGCCATCACGTGATAAAAAGATGTATTTTGGTCATATTGACAAATACAATCAGATATATGAGGCAGAAAGGCTTCAAATCTGCTAACAGTAGTCCAGATGTTCGGCTCTAACAAATCTGAAGACGCCCTCTTAGCAAGAGCAAAAGTAACTTCTTTTGTTTGTGTTTTACGCTTTGACACTTTCAATAGCAGGCAAGGTAGATGCCGCTGATGAGCTAATAAAACAAGTTCAGTTTAAGAATCTGAGAAGTTAAACTATGTGAGTCCGAGAGATGTCAAAGAACCAGTCTCTACTACTCAGTATGAAGAAGATAACGGAGAAGTTCAAATAAAATCAGTACTAAGTGAAGATATTGATGATGATAGAACAAGTTCATTATCTTCGTCTCCTTCAGAATCAAAAGAAGATGTTCCATTTTACAGAATTGATAAAAATGCAATCATAAAGTCACTTAGTACACCTCCAGCTCCAAGAAATAACATAACTACAGATAACCAGGAGAATGGTCAGGAAGGCCGCCAGATTGCCAGAATAGATGAAAATTACTATTTTGCCAAATTCTATTGCTTCTGACTTGCAGGTGGAGGTATCTGAACTTGGTTGTCCACCAAGATATGTTGATGGAACCTCTTTACTAGAGGAAGAAATTTCAGTGTACAATAGGGAGATGGATGAGAAAGATACGTCTGACACATTATGGGTGGGTTCATCAGGATTAGATCAAAATGAATCAAGGTCTAATATATCTTCGTCTGCTTGGATGAATCTAATAGTCCAATAGCTCTATTAGGTTTAAGTTCTTCTATAAAACTGTACTATCCTAACTTACAAGATGTTTATAGGCATCTCGGCCTTAGCAGATGATTGTGCTTCAGATTTGGTGAATTTTTATTTAGTACTTCGTATAACTCATCCATTCTAGCTTGCAAATCATCTTGACTTTAATGAGATACATTCTTTTTTCACAATGCTACTCTTTCAACTTGCTTCTTGGGAAAGATAAAACATGACTTCATTTGAAAATGACTTTCACTTTTTTGGATGCTACTCTTTGAATCTTCATATTTTAGATCAATCTTTGACTATTTCTTTTAAATATTCTTGGTTGTTTTACATGTACTGAATATCTTTAAAATTTGTTTGGCCAACATTATTAAATTCTTGAGCATATATGCCTTCTTAGGATTATAAATCTCTTTATATAACTATTTGGTCTTAGTCGTTCTGGGTTTGCTTTACTCTCAACCTGAAATTTTAACCTCATGTATTTTTTTTGTAGATATGGTCATATTAGTAGAAATAGAATTGTGATCCAGCAATCAGTATCACCAAGTTCAACACTACATTCCAGTAATCATATTTGTAGCTATTTTTTTTCATTTTTGAACTCTGATTCTTCGTTTTAGGTTTTCATAATAGGTGTTAGAAGTAGAGTTTGGGATTCTTTTTTTCCTTTTATCTGTTTCAAATTTCAAAACCATTGTTTTTGTATTTTAGTGGTAATAAACTACAACTGGGATTTTAGTCAACGGCGGTCGCAAGACCTACATCATAAATTCATTCCTCGGTCAACACCTCACGGCTGGCGGCGATCTTGGGGAATGGAATATTGGTGGGACGGTAATTGATTTGCAGGGAAACGAAAATGTGGTGATGGATGTCATGATTTTCTCGGCCTCCATTGGAATCATGACGGCTGGCCAAGCAAGCATTTTGACCGGTATACATTGTTACAATAAGGCCACCGGATTTGGCGGCACAGAGTTTACATAAAGGTCACCAGATTAACACAAACCTGGATAGTGAATTCCTACTTTGATTACATGGGGATAATCACCGAGGACCCTGTCCAGCTTCAAGTTCATCAGTGGGGTGATCAACATGAACGATATATTTTTTATCTTTATGTTAATGCTGACGCCTATTTCTCAAGACATAGAGGACATTGAAACTTGAAAGTACTCCACAATCATTATCCAAGTGACATTCCAAAGATGGGATTGATTGTTAAAAATTGAAGTTGGTTTATCCACTCGAGATTTAACTATTAAGAAGCTCAAAACGGTCAATATAAAGGAGCCATAGGTTACTATCTTCCTTTAAATTTTTGTTTCACTTTTGGGTTTTGCATTTAAATGTTTTAAATTGTTATTTATGTTTTCATTATTTTGTTTTCAAGTAGATTATTGGTTCAACATTTTTCTTGCTATTAACCCAAATTAAGAGTTTGCTTTGGAAGTAAGTTTTGTTTTTAACTCGGAAGGCAAATCACCCATCAGGCCATCAGTGGGGCAAATGTCGGGATATATTTGCTGGTATTTTATTAGATTACAAATGAGTACAAAAAGAGAGGGGGACCAAACCAAAACTTCCATTCAAAGGCTTTGGAAGTAAGATGTTACGTATTATCATTAGCAAGATGTTAGATCAATTGCAATTGCGATATCATAAAGTTAATGTAGTAAGATTATCATTTAATAAAATTGAATAATTCGATGAGAGTGTTTGCAATTGCTTTTGCTTTAAAAAGATACTTTTTAAAGTAGTTTTCAAAAAAGTGCTTAATAGTAAAAGTAGGAAGTCTATGAAGTGTGAGAAAAAATTATTTTGGAAATTAAAAGTTTGTAGTGTTTGGTGAAATATGTGTTTTGTGTAATAGAAAACGTAAAAACTAGATTCTAGCTTTTAAGTTTCAAATGTTTAATTTGAGTAGAAGTTGTCACATGAATACACTTTTAAAAACTTTAAGCCAAAAGATGAAAATCGTTTTTTTTTATTTTTTGAAAAAAAAAAACCTAAGTTCCGAACAGCTTTTCTGGAGAACAACTTTTCTATTTTTCAACTACTTTGTCTTCCCGAATATTCGCTTTTACTTTCAAATTTTAGGCTACGTTTATAAGAGCTTTTAAGAGCTATGTCGCATAAAGCTAGAGATCAAACTATTAAATCAAGAGCTCAATCCATCAATTTATGTAAATAACTCGACATATTTAAGCACTGTTTCAACATCATCTTCTCATTAGACAGTGCACTCTTTCAAGAGACCATTCTCCAAATTTTCTCAATAGCATTTCATTGAATTTTCCGGTGTGCCAAGTCATGAGCTGAAACTAAAGGTGGGTGCACTATTGATGCCAATGAAGAATATTGATCATTCCTCTATTCCAGATTGTGTAATGACACTCGCTTTATCATCACTAAACTAGGAATCCGTATTCTTGAGATTCAGATGTTGACGTACACATATGCAAGACAAAAGTTTATGATTCCGAAGCTTAATTTGACTCCATCTGACCTAAAGTTGTCATTTGTATTTCATCACAGACAGTTCCCTTTGATGCTCAGTTAGGTGATAATCATTAATAAGATTCATGGACAATCTGTGGACATAGTTGATATTTTCTTATGTCATTTGATTTTCAGCCATGAACAACTTTACGTCATTGTCTTAAAAGTAACGTCCCCGTTTGGGTTGAACTTTACTACGCGTGATGGTGATGGAAAACCCGACCAAGAAGACATTGAATGTTGTTTACGATTAGGAAATACATAATAATTTTTAATTTGTTAATCTTCATTTACTTTTGCTAGAAACAATATATGCATTGTTCTATATTTACACAATATTTCTATATATTCGCAAATAAATTAATGCTTACTAACTGCATCCCGTGCGAAGCACGGGTGAAAAATCTAGTATCATAAATGATGGTAATCTTACTATGTTATAAAATGCCTAAGAGAGTTACATGGGCCTGTTTCCGTTAAAGCAGTGCGGACGGAAGCTTCAATTTAGCGTAGAGAAAACTAACCGCGAAGCTTGCTCCTGTTTATTCCCGTTCACTGCTGTTCAGCTTGCGGATGGCTTTATCTCTTTCTACGCCAGACATAAACCCTTCATTTTCATTTCTGCGCTCTTCTAATTCAGAGAAGCCGCCAACGTGAGTATCATTGCGCAGAGGAAAGTTCGCCGCAGTCCAGACCTCTCATCCTTCCGCAATCCTCTGCATCGGGCAATCAAGTGAGTCTTTCTTCTATAATCTGCTATTTTACAGGACTCTGGTATAATCTGCTTGCGGATGGGCAACCGGACCTCTCATCGTAAGTCTTTCCGAAACCCTAGCTATGATTTCTTCTCCTATTTTGCTTCTCTTTTGTTTCTATTTCATTATATTCTAGGTAGGGTTCTCATCTGCTCAATTGCAAGAACATGGTCGTTAGCCATCCTCAATTGCAATTCCTTCGGCTTGCAACATTGATTTCTCTGTTACAGGTGTAGCTCCAGTTTTGGTAAATCCAGAACCCCCCCCCCCCCACACCTAAATGATGTTTCCCTTACTGATTATGATGCTCCAGGAGTCCCTGTTTATGATTATGATGCTCATTTTTCTGCTGCCAATGATACTTATATGAGGCAACAGTTCCCTGCGATTGAGATTAACAAAAAAGCTACTGCTTTGACAAGCAGAAAATACACAGATGCCACCAAAGATTTTATTGAATGTGAGCCTGTCCCTGCTGATAATATTATCCCTACTCCTAAAGATTGTGTTAAAAGTTATGGTGTCTGTACTGATTATATTGTCCTTACCCCTAAAAACTGTTTTCGGTGTGTTACTGTCCCTGCTGATTCTGGTTTTAGAGCCAATGATGGCTCCCAGACTATTTCGGATGCCACAGTTGGAATTGATGAACCACATGTGTTGTTTATCCGCTATTGATGTTGCCCTATGATTTTAACATTATTAAAGGGCCTGTTGCCACCACAAAACAGCATGCTACTTATGGAGATGATGATATTATTTCTGATCCCCCTGAAATTTATACTAAAGTAGCCCCAACTTGTCCAATGATAATACTTTATCTGAGGACCTCACTGATTTACATACTCTTTCAGATGTTACAAATAAACAGGCTGACGAAGATGAACGTCCCGAAGGATTCATGCTGATGCATGTCAGAGGCAGGAAAAACAAATTGGCCCTCATGTATTAGTTTGCAAATCAAAGTTACAAAGCCATTGATGCTAACAGAAAAATGGAATCGAATGATTCGAACATCACTTCAAGGTATAGCAGCTATGCTCGGACTTACCATACAAGTTTAAAGATGGTTTAATATTAGCAAAAAAACTTATTTACTTGGTTTCTCTTCTTTGTTTGCATTGATGCTTCTGCTTTTGTGGCGCGATTTATTTGTTTCATTTTATTTACCCTTTTCTCCATGATCAGGTACTTTAAATATAATTATTACAACAAATCTATTTCAAACAATGTTTTAACCGAGGCTTGAAGCCTCGGTTTATACACTCTTATTATGACTAAACTAAACAAACACCAATCTATTTCAGTCTAAACCAAAGAAAGATCACCCTCCTTTTATAACCAAATGGACAAATTCAATGTTCATTTGCAAGAAAATTGAAAACCATTCTCTTATCACAATGTAACCATGGAAGTTTAACCATCACTTGCAGCCTTTTTTTTGGAATTGCATTTGTTTTTACAAGGTTTTTTGTTTCTTTTATGGCTCCATGTTTGATTTATATTGAATGCTAAAAAATGATTTCATCTGGGTTGTTGTATGTCTTCACAGGTTGTGTTCATGGATTTACAACATTAGTGACATTGGCGAGGTAATCTTTTAAAGACTATCCTTTTTGTTTGTTTTGTTTATTTTTATTATTTTTCGATGTTTTTATGGGGAGTAACATAAATCTTTTACAGATTATCATTTTATGGAGTAGAAAGGACAGCCTGGTGGCGGTGCACATTGGCGTCCCCCACAAGGAGAAGGTCTGGTGAAGGGTTCCACCACAAAGGTGTACAAGGAGTAATTAATTTTGGAGAAGGATCGAGGAACATCAGGCATGCTCCGCTATCACCGAAGGAGTCGCAGACGGAGTCGCGAACTACAGATCACTGTTCACAATCGCAGAATTCTTCGCATCACTCTTGTTGCTCTTTGCAGAGTTCTGCTCATCACTCTTCTCTTGTCATTTTGACAAGAGGCCGCTCCCTAAATCATTTTATGGAGTACGGTGATGAAAGTAAATATTTTACTTTGTTTAGGGTATATATCATGAAAGCTATATCTTTCTGTGCACCTCTATTTTCTTTTACAGTAATGATTACGGGACCTACTGTTTGAACCATTTAGAAAATCTCTTACATGATGACAGGGTCAACCTCCTAATCAATTCAAGATCATGATGTCCAAAATTCCTGCATATTTCACTGTATGTATCTCACTTACTTAAGAACATCATACTTTCTGTTCCCCATAAAGAATTATAAATCTCCACTTCTGATAGAAAATTTGATCTTTGAAGGCAAGTAATTACAATTCGGCAAATGCATTTTATTCTATATACAGGTTGGGCTCAATTCTTGTGCACTTTATTATAATCGCAGAGAACAAGAGAACCTTACAACGTCATTGTTATTTGGATGGAGAAATGTAGTGATTTCTCATAATAATGTTTTAACCATGTTTCTAAAAATAATGTTTCATCTGATAATTTCTATAATGGCATGTCATCATTGTTACAAAATAATGTTTTGAACCATATTCAGAGATACCCTGATGACCTTGACAAGGCAGCAGAACTAGCAGTATCAAACTTGCAGGTATTTCCTTATGTAGTTAATACTACATAATTATTCAATTGCTCGTATACGTCTATGATGATATTTCCTCATAGATCAATCTTTGACTACGATTTTTTTAAATGTGCTCGATTGTATTACATGTAATTGATATCTTTAAGTAAACATAATTTTCTTAGTTAGCATATTTGTTTCATTTTCAATCCAAAGATTCAAATTGCGCATCTCTTCGGTATTTTCTACCCAATATCTCTTTTAGGTTTTGAACTTAATGTTTTTTTCTCAGATTGAAATTTTCTTTGGTTTCTTTTCGATTCTAATGAATAGAGCGACTGATTTTCCCATTTCTGCAGATGATGGTTTAAACCGCAAGTCAGGAGTAAAAGGAAAATCTTTCATCATGATCTCCAATTGCAGATAATGGTTTCCAATTTATTGTACAGAGGTTATATGTTTTCCCTCTTGTATGCTTCTTTCCCTCTTGGTTCCAAAAGGTGGTACATAATTCCTTTCACTTTAGGGTAATTAGTTGAGTTTTTCCTTTAATGTGTTTCTACTCTTTATGTTATACATTTATCATTTGTTAGTATGGCTGGGATGCAGTTATACAAGAAGAGGAAAACAACAATTGAGTAGGAAATGTATTTCAAATAGTATGTGGTCCATTTTTACATTTATTTTCATAATAGTATGTCATAGTAGGGGGGATGCCTGACAAACTGAGGTTATAAATTGAGGTAAAGAAATCATAACAGTACGTCAATATTCCAAATAACAATTGAGTAAACTGATGCTATAAACCGAGGAAAACAAATCTTAATCAATAATAGTTATTAAAAGGAACAAGATTCCAACAAACAATTCAGTAAACTGAGGTAAACAAATATTAGGCAATAACTTTTTAAACCGCAATTGCAATTTACGTAGTACATGTCTTCTTATTCTAAGCTTCTAAGATTGTTTCATTACTCTTCTTTTAAGCTTCACTTGGTCTTCTTTAAGCTTAAAATGTTTTCTTACTTTTAGCTTCTAAGCTTCAGTTATCACTCTTCTTTTATGTTTTAAATTTGTTTGCCTTATTTCTAATTTTCAGAATTCATTACTCTTAAGATTTAGAAGTTGTGAGTTTGATTTTTTAGCATCAAAATGGCATTCTTGCTTTTTTTATTGGTCTTTGGAAATTGTCTTGGCGGGTGATGAAATGTAAATGAAATTAGTGACTTGCCAATTTTCAGGGAGTACACAGTTGAGCAGCTGAAGATAGTCACTCTGAGCCTCTAACTTCGCAGTGGATAGTAGCTTCTTAGAATGGTGAGAAACCTCTAAATGATGGTTTTGGAACCTTTGGTCTGATGCTTTTGCTTCTATCCTGGTATTAACTATTAAGAATTAGACATCTCTTTTCAAGTATTATTAAAAACTGGAAATATTACAACGTGGGGCATGATGCCTTACCTCAATTGATAAAGTAAAAATGATTTAGAGACACACCAACTTTACCAATCGTAGTGGAATTTTTTCAGAAAGGTAAATTGAGACAATCTTAGCGGGAGGAATGGATTTTCTATCCAATTTTCTACCCAAATAAAAACACAATTGTTATTTGGGAGGTTAGAATGAAGAAAGAAGTGCAAATAGAAAGTGAAAACAAAACTGCTCCCTTTATTCAAGAAAACTTATGCCCAAAAGAATGTAAGAGTTTTGACAGTGATGATAAAAGCCTGGAAGGGGTGGTGGTGATAAGGCTATTAGAATTGTAAGGGAGACGTTTGTTATGAGCAACAAAATATGCTTCTATTATTTCCTGTTTAATTCATGTTTTCTTTTAAAAACTTTGATTGAAAAAATTAAAACTTATCAGTAAACTATTCTATGCTTAATTCGGCTATAAAGTTTTAAGGTACTATAATTTTAATTGATTTTCCAAAGCTCATTCATTTTCATTTTCATTTACCCCAGTGCCACAAAGGCTCCCAACTACGGTGGGGTAAGGGGTGGTCGGATGTACGCAGTCTTACCCCTGTACTAAGGTACAGAGAGACTGTTTCTGGATGAAGCGCAAACAGTTTAGTGAGCCATTTTGCTTTATTTCATCATATTCTCAAGCCAAAAAATAATGAATCTTTAGCTCCATTGCAAATGATAGAAATAATTGTATTTATGCCTAAACAAAAAGTTGTTTACCAAGAAAAAGCCTCTTAAGCGTAGTGACTTAAATAGTACTACTTCCGTCCCATTTTATGTGTAATGCTTTGGTTTAACACATTACTAACAAGTTTGCTTTTTCTCGCTTCTTCCTTTTTTCTGCTTGCTATTTGTTTATCTATTTAGAGGCCATTTGGCAACACTTTTTTCCGGCTTATCAGGCTTATCAGCCAACTTTTTCACCAAACACGTAACTTTTGTTTTCGCCCACTGAACTGTGTAATAAGCAGTAAAAGTAAGGTTAGAGTTACTTTCCTGGCTGTATTGGCTCAAATTACCGTAGATGACCATTTTAGCTATTTTTACATATAACTTTTTCTTTGATTTATTAATAAAATCTATTTTAATTTTTTTCTTAAATCAGCAAAATCAGCCAATGCAACCACTTCGGCCAGAACTTCATAAATTTCAGCAGAATCAGCCAAATCAGCCGATTTTGGTGCTACCAAACGGGCTTTTTGTCTCTATTTGCTTTTTCTTGTCAATCTCTTGATGACCAGAAAGTTAGATTATGATGGTGCGTTAGTTATTAAGCATTAAAGAGAAAACAAGCAAATAAGCCCTCGAACTATTTGCATTTTTGCAATTAGGCCCCTGAACAAGAAAAATACAAATACACCCTCCAACTCATTGAGAATCAAACAATCAGATCCTTTTTTACCCGCTGGTGCAGGTAAGAAGATGAGAAACTACAGACACCAGCGGGTAAAAAAGGACATGATAGCTTGATTTTAAATGAGTTGAGAGGTGTATTTGTACGTCTTTCTTTTCAGGGGTTTGATTGCAAAAACGCAAATAGTTCGAGGGCTAATTTGCCTGTTTTCTCAGCGCTAAATGAAAAATGTGTAATGTTTGAGTAACTACTATGGTATTATCTGTCTTATGGAGTAATTAAACACCTCAGCTAAAATTACCAAATCTTTTCGATTGTTAATTAAGTAAATGCTATTCTTATTTAGATCCATTTGAAGTTCTATTAAAGAGCCTTCATATGAAATTTGGAAAAAACAGAATTCATTTTGATTAGAATAGTAATCACCGTGGCTGAGAGTTAAGGGACAAAGTAACAGAAAAGTAGTGATATTACTAATATAGGTGAACCACATACAACTTTATGCTATCCTGCATTAACAAATGGTCTACTGCAAGTAACTAAGTTATTAACTCAGTTCATTTGTCAAATTGTGCATGTTTTCCCTATATATACTGAACATTGTTATTTTAAGCAACTTTATTGAGAAATGCTTGACTTTCAGCATCATTAATCTGTCTATACGTTTTGCTATGTTGGACATATATAGGAGTATATTTGTTTAGTATCTTTTAGGAAATGCAGTGAAATATAGTTCATTTGCACTAAAGTATGTCTCAGTATCCCTATTTCTATTTGTTTCCTTACAATGCAATGAGATATCATCAATTTTACATTATTTTCTCCACATGACAACTAATAAATCAAATATAGTAATGCACTACTGTGGCAGAATGAGAAACCTAAAATTTAGTCATTCATGTATTTGTGGAAAAGCAATAAGATTTTTTTACTTATGTTGTTGGTTTAGTGCTGGGTACAAAAAATGTTTATTTTTTGGTGCATAGTGGAATTGGAGAAAAGTAATAAACATGCTTTATTTTTGTTATTTTAGATCACCCTTGCTATACTCAATATATCAATATAAGAGTTGAGAAGTGACATTTTCTCATTTTTAAGTGTTGCTGGATTTTCTTATTCACTTAAAGTTTTCAACTAATAGATTTTATGCAAAGTTTAGTTGGATCATTCTACATAGTAAAAGTATATTTTGGTACTTTTCTCCCACAATTTTCCTTTAATCTCTCTTCTGATTTAATTTCCATCTAAATCTAGGGTTTGCAGTACTCGATGTGTTTCATCTGCACCCTTGCCGAGCATGAAATTATTGTCAACAACCAGGTAAATGTTCTACGTACCTTCAAATTTAATTTCCACTACATATGGGTTCTTGCTATATTTTCATCTCAGTGTAAATCAATCACTTTGAGCAGCGAAAGAGATTATAGGTCATTAATCTGATCCGTTGGAAGTGTATCACTTTGAAGCCTTGGTTGTGGATGTCAAGCCAGAAACACAAAGGTGGGCCTGCCGCGTTACTGTGATTGGAAAGCACAACATTCACTCGACCAAAAATTCCCCTATGAGGTATATCCTGGCGTTTTGTTATCTCTTTATCTCATCTCTACTGTGATGGTTTGTTTGACCTTTCTGACCCAAATATTCAAACTGAAATTTTAATTGACTACTCTATTGTAATAGACAACATTGACCTGTTTTTATGTCACTTTGCTTTTGTGATGTATTTGCACATCTTTCTTATACAATGCAACTTTTTTGCTTTTTCCAAAGATTATTCGTTATCCATTCAAAAACCTGAAACTTCTACCCGCTTCTCGTTTGTTATCTGTCATTGGGCATCCCCGTCGCGCAAGGCGCGCCACCAAGCTAGTGATGAATATATATGGTAATAAATTCAATTTATATCATTAATTGAGCAAGTAAATTGCCTTATGTAACTCATATTGACTCATTAATAAATGTCATTAAATTCTTTTGTGGAAAGTAAATCAAAATAATTTGGTTCTCTAGTGTGACAAATAGATCAACTTTTCGAAAATGTGAGATTTTGACAAATCATATCAATCCTTTTATTATTATTATTATTATTATCAAACTAATGACGAATTGAATGACTAACCGTATGAACAAATTGATGTAATAGTCCATTTCTTTCCCGTTCATGCTACTGAGAACAACTTCTCTTTAGTAAATTGGTAATTTGATTTCTCGTTTTACTGAGTAATACCTTATTGTAGAATTTGAGTCTAGTGAATACCTTATCTCAGACATATATATATATATATATATATATATATATATATATATATATATATATATAATCTTTTATATTTTATGCTCCGTAGTAAATAATAATGGTGTAATAATCGTCAGGAATGGTAACAAATTATAAATGATTTAGGTATATCTGATCCATAAAATATATGGATATTTTAAAGATAGTTAAATTCTGAACTTTCTTTTTCTTAAAAACGTTTGTTAACTTCGATATTGCATGCAGATAGGGTTATACTCCCTCCGTCCCAAAATTAACTTCCCGTTCGGTTTACGATGCTTGACTGACGATAAAGCAACTCGATCCCTGCTCACACTCGGATTATTTTTAGTAAATAAAATTTACATATTCAGAAACTACATTAAAACCGCTACAAAGCCTGATCAATAAAATTTAAAAATTTGATATAAAAAGTAAAAGATTACAAGTGATTCAAGTTGACCAATGAATAGTGAGTGAGAAGTTTTTTGGACGGAGGGAGTATATATGTACACATCAGCAGGGACGCATGCCATAAACATCATACAGTTTGATAATTCATAAAGATATGATTAAAACATCTAAGATTTTTAAATCAAATCTCCATATTCAAACAAAAACTCAAAATGATTATCTATCATCTAGTATGAAAAGAATTGAAATACCTGGAATGAGAAGACGTTATTGTGCAATCACATGTAACGGATGGAACTGACTAAAAAACGTCAAATTCGGCAAGAAGACCGGATGGCAGGCACAAGTAATTTAGACACCTTCTCCGGCAGAGGTTCTTTTCTCCTTGCATGTCCAAAGTGGTGTTAACCGGAACAATATAATCTCCGAAGGATCGGAAGAGAGATGGCGTTGAGGATTGCATCGGCGACACATTCTAACTGTGGCGGCAACGCAGCTTCGTCTAAGATTTAGCCCCAACACACGCGTTATTAGGCACTTGAGAATATCACAATCAGCCAGATTTCGAAGAGAGTGTTAGTGTGGGATCATCCGGCGATCTGAGTATGCCTGTATGGAAGTAACGGCGGAAGAGAAGAAAAAAAAAAGAAACAATTTAGGGTGGAGTATCGTGCTGATAACATGTTGTAAATCAAGGACCAAAGTCATCTATTCATTCACATATAGTCATCTATATATACAAGGGGAGGGGAGCTAGGGTTACATTCATGATATGGGCCACTGCATACGGGCCTATGATTAATGGACATCTACTCAATTACATAACATCTATATATTAATGTTGGAGAGTGTTGTTAAGATGACAATTAGTTAGCATCTCGACATTAGTTATAGTAGTATTTATTTTCTTCCTCTATATATTTATGTTGGGGAGTTTTGCTAAGATGACAATTAGTCAACATCTTGACATTAGTTATAGTAGGATTTATCATCTTTATTTTTTTTGGATTTATCATCTTTAATATTCTTCCTTGAATATTAATTAATTCCTATTCATATTTCATATTAATATTTTGAACATTACTTAAAGGATCAACTAGTTTTGTTTCATTTATTAATTATTACTAGAATCGATCGACGAATACGCTTGTTAATCGTTGATAGTTTCACAAGTAAGTAATTTCGGTTTATTAATGCACGATCGTGGTTAATAAACTTAAGAGGGATTAATTTTGTTGGTTAAACCAAAACCGTTGTGTTGAGGTTATCAATCTCAATTGATTTCAATTTAAGAGATTAAATATTGCTACTATCAAGTCGGTATATGACGGTGTTCTATACTTGACTAATAGTGAGATTTATTAATGAACGGTCGTTGTTAATAACTACCCTCGATGAATTGGAGATACTTCTCGATTGATTATTCGAGAGGGGATAAGTTATAGATATAACAATGATCGACTAAAATATATCAACAAGTGGAAAGTAGCAAGACCAAGTCCTTTTTATTCTTGAATTAAATCTCATATAAGTCGTTCATCTTCGTGTTCAATTTAATTAGATTACTCAATCCCAAAACCCCTTTATTTACTTGTTCCATTAAAAAGATAATTATTCCTTTCCCTGTGGATACGAACTCTACTACTCTATACTACATATAAATGTTAGTATTGAATTTATTTTGACGCACCGTGACAAAGTGCTTGTCAATGTACTTATTTGGACATCGTATAGCTGAGATAATGAATTTCTCATTATCAAATATATATCTACTTTTTTGGTTCTTTTTTGAATAAATTATGTCATGACTATGGTATAACTTTGGATGTCATTGATGAGTAACATCAGTTTTGGTGGGGAGTTTTGTATTTGAGATTCTATTTTGTCTTAGGTGACTGCATGCTCAAAATGTATTCTGCAATATATGTAATACCTCAACCAATTGCATTTTTAATGTATTGAAATTTTCTTCATTTTCAATATTATTAAATTCATGGAACATATTAGTTACATATTTTAATTACTTCAATCGTACATAACCAAACAACAACAACAACAATAATAATAATAATAATAATAAAAGTAAAAATAATAATAATCATTATTATAATAACTTGATGGGTTAGAGAGGGACACAGATCAGAAGACCCTCGCGAATACCATATGCCTGGTGATATGCCAACTAATCTATCAGCTAGAATACGTGGATCCGATATACTATCCTCTGTCTCTTTTTAATCGCAACATATTGAATTTTACACTATTCACATGTTCTACTTTGACTACATTTTATATTATTATTTTATGAAAATTATTTTTTTAAAAAAATATTGTTCAATTCATCTCATTAAAAATTTTCAAAATCTAATTTTTAAATATTTTTTACTAATAGAGATTAAGATATAATTACGGTCAAAGATGTGCGTTGGCAAGTGTGAAATGTTGACTGTTGCAACTAAAAAAGAACGGGGGAAATATATTCATAGAACCTGCCTAGTATCTTTCCTTAGCAAAATAATTTTTGGATCATACACTCTAGCAAACCCATATGGTAGGGAATATGTACGTTGTCTCTTTGAAACCATCGTCCACTTCCGGATAACGAATCATACAGCCAAAATGCTATAGACCACTAATAATAAAAGGGAAATTTACCGGGATATGACTAAAACTCGATGAGTTTCTCAATCTAAGACCTAACTAGTTTTTATACCTTTGTATGACCAAAAATCCAAAAACAAATAGAAAATTCGTTTATATTTAAATGATGAATGACGAAAATACCCTTATTTAAAATATGTGCATTTTGCACTAATTTCGTCCAATTAAAACTACTACACTTTATATTGCCGTTAATGCACAAAATTAATGCATGACTTTACTGCACATCCGGTAATAATCACTGCACTTTCCCTAAAATTGATGATTTTTTTTTTAAATTTAATAATTTGATTATTTTACGTCTAATTAAGTATATTGCATTTCATGATGATATCACTGCTTTGTGTTACTGCAATACTGGTCATAATCACTGCACAACAAAATTTCTTAATGCATTCGTTCACTGCCATGTATAACACATATATTGTCATATTCACGGCCATACTCAACACACGTTGGCATATTCTCTGTCAATGTTCAATGCCCATATTTAATGCCCACAAACCCTAAATTGACTCCCCATACTCAACAATATTTATCATCATATTCACGACTCATATTCATTGCCCATATTTAATGTCTACAAAACCTAATTTTAGAAACTCCTGATTTCAAACCATAAAAGCTGGAATGAGAATGGAGGGCCAAAGCAAGTAACGGATAAAAAAAAAGAGCAGAAGCCTTCTCATGGATAAAAAGGCAGCAATTTGCTAAAAAAAAGGCAGCAACCTTCACATAGCAAGCCCAAGATGGCCGGCTTCTGCAATTGCGCCGCGCTCCCCTCCTCCCTACTAGGTTTCGGACACAATCCATCGGTGGATCCAAGAGAAGATGTTGGGCGGCGGCGCCAAGGATCGGGATGATGATGCTGGCTGGCGACGCAAGCTTCTCTCGATGCATCAACTACCTCCAACGGCAACGGCGTCCGCTTCTATTTCCGCGGACAATCAGTAACGCAACCTATGGCTTGATTTAGTCGGAATAGAGGGATTAATCCCACTGCTACTTGCTGGAGGGGATGCATGTGGATGGAGGCAATGTAGAAGATGGAGCCGATGAACCACGAAGATGGATGCGATATTAGAATGAGGGAAGTTATTAGGGTTTATAGTGATAAGTTAGGGGCATTTTAGTCTATAGAGTATTTATTTATTTATTTATTAAAAGTATTATATAGGTATTACGTAATAGGTCATATTTGGAGAAAGAAACTTGTGTGCTCATATATGAAGAAAGGGGAGTAGTTTTACTCACACGCATGGTAATTTTCTCATAATAAAATACTATCGTACTACTATTCCGCCGGCACTGCTGCGAAATACAGATATCAAAATAATTACCAGCGGATAACACATACGTCTTACATCTATATATAATTAAGCAACGGCTTTGCCTTCACACCACATATATGCAAGAGAATAAGAGTAATATATAATATGAATACTTCATATGCATACACAATAAATAAAAGTGGTGTAGTGAGCCAGAGATATAACATACATAGAATCTTGGTGTAAACACCGAGACACAGTGGCGGAGCCAGGAAGTCAACTATGCAGGGGCCATTCTATTGAAAAACTACATGGAATTAAAAAATTATAATCTAATACATAAAGCATTGTTCCCGACAAGAGTCATACGAAAGAGTTTTACACGGGAAAAAGTTTAAGATAGTAGCTAAGTTATCCGGAGCTCTGACTTAAAAGCAAAACAAGTAAAATACATGTTTTATTGCAGTCTTGCACGTCTCTCCTTCATCAAATAAAAATCATCAATGATTTTGTCCACGGGAATCTTTTCAGCAATTTCTTTTTCAATGTAAGTAACCATGGAATCCCTAAGAAACACATCTTCCATCCTGTTTCGAAGTCTTGTTTTGAAAATCTTCATCGCTGAAAAAGCCCGCTCAGTAGTTGCTGTCGAAACTGGAAGAGTTAAAAGCAATCTAATCAATCTATCAATCAATGGATAAATTTCAGACTTCCCTGTCTCAACCATCCCTCGACATAAACCTGTAATGGTACACATATTCTTCAAAGAGGGATGATTAGGTACATCAAGTTGATAATGCTGCAACTGGAAGCTCAAATTAATCTTTTCTTGATCAGAAAAATCATGAGGATAAAACTTTTCAACAAGTGTGCATATATCACCAATATTGAATGACTTGAACCCATCTCTAGGATCCAAAGCATTACTTAGCACAAGAAGCTCTGTAGTACGCTCACTGAACCTGCTATTCAACTCTTCTAATTGCCTATCAATAGCAACCAGAAAGATGTTCACTCGATAATGGTGCTCCACTTTCACTATATCCTTCTTGCGACGAGATCGAATAATATCAGAAAAATTTGCATTCATATCAGGAACTGAGATATCCTTAGTCTCACAGAAAGATGTCACTTTGTTTACAAGTGAGTCCCAAATCGCCAAAGCAGAGAACTGAGAGAATCAAGAGGTGAAGCGGCACTGTGAGGTACTGAGGCGGACACGAGAAATTGGAGAACCAGGCGTCAGGCGGTGAGGTACTGAGGCAGACATATTTCTTCTCGAGCGGCCAAGAAAAAGAGTTCGTTGCGGCACTTTGGAAGAAGATACGAACTTTGATGTGCTTCTGCTATGTTCACTTTTGTTACTCCCTATCTAATTTTGCATTTCTTTCAATTGCTTCTTTCAAATGGGCTTACTTTGTTAGTTTGGGCTTTACCATTTGTAGGGCTGGCTGAGTAATAATACTACTATATCCAAAAATAAAATGTAGGGGCCATATCAAAATTTAATGTATAAATTTTAATTTTTTACCTATATACTAATTTTTTTTTTTTTTGCAGGGGCCATGGCCCCTGCCAGCCCCCCCGTCTCCACCCCTGCCGAGACACACCACAAATAATATATACTCGTATATAGAAGTATGGACTTCGTATGCCGATCAAGCTTGTTGGGTCTCTTATCTCCTTCGTAATCACTTCCTGAAAATAAAGAAGAGTGAGTACGTATGATACACGGAGAAGCTACACTCGTACATTATGGGAATGGCGGCTGCCCGAAAAGTGTTTGTACGTGTTTTTACGGCCAGCTTAACTAAGTCGGAAGGAGTGGCCGCTGATTATCTTATTCTATCTCACTAATCAGCGTTTACGCCTTTTCGAGGTGAGGTTTAAAAAGTTTCCACTTAGTATACATACAATTTTATTAGTATGATCTGATTTAATACTTGATAATTAAATAATACTACTTAACTTATTAAAGTACTATAATTGTACTGGTGTAAATTGTTAGAATTATTTGTTCAAGCATGATTGCTACGTGTTAGATAATTTATATGACATGTTTCATCAAATAAGGACACGTAATATCTACTTTAGTTAATTCTGGAGCACACATACGAAATATAGTAATGAATGATGAAAAGTGAAGGCTATAAAGTATAAATGTGGCTATATATGTACGTAAATGATTAAAATCACACAAGAAAAGTTTTTACCCACATATATAATACTTAGTACGTATTAAAAATAAAAAGAAGAAAAAGGAATAAAAGATCGAAAAGAATCAGAAATGGAAAATATGATTGTACTCGTGTTAATTAATAAAAATAATTAACTGATGATACCCATAAGAAAAACTTTTACTCATGCACGTTAATTAAATGGGTAACTACTTAATATGACCTTTTACTAAATATTAAATCACTGATAGAGCGCAGGTTAGCAGGTAATTGACGGAACGTAAAAGTTTAGTTCATAAAATTAGTTGATAGTGCATAAAAGCTGGAAACGAAACATTAGGAGCCCGTTTGGACAACTCTGTTTTCGGCTTATCAGGCTTATCAGCCAGCTTTTTCACCAAACACGTAACTTTTACTTTCGCGCGCTGAATTGTGTAATAAGCCGAAAAAGTAAGGTTGGAGTTACTTTTCTGGCTGTATTGGCTGAAGTTACTGTAGAGGACCATTTTAGCTATTTTTACATATAATTTTTTCTTTAATTTATTAATAAAATATATTTTTAAAATATTTTTTTCTTAAATCAGCAGAATCAGCCAAAACAGCCACTCCAGCCAGAATATCATAAATTTCAGCAGAATCAGCCAAAACAGCCTATTTTGGTGCTACCAAACGGAGATGATTAATACGGAGTATAGGATAAATATATTATATTCAATAAAACTGGATTGAAGTAAGAGAAAAATAGTATACCCGGCCTGTATTCAATAAATCCGGAAAATGGGACTATCGTACAACTGAAATAACGAGGATAGGTATGGGTTCCACTTTTACAGCCATGATATATGATATGAGATACTACCTCCATTCTTAAATAAATGCAACACTTGACTTTTACACTATTCATATGTTCTACTTTGACTACGTTTTATTTATTAATGTAATAATATTATTTTATGAAAAAAATATTGTTAAACTTGTCTCATTGTAAATTTTCATAATCTAATTTTTTTAAATTTTTTACTAATACAAAATTATTTATACTAATGGTCAAAGTTGTGTCTCGACAAGTGTGAAATGTTGACCGTTGCATTTATTTAAGAACGGAGGAAGTATGATAGATTTAAAAACGGTAATTCATCGAGTAAGCCGTGACAGAAGGTGCTTTTATCCATACGCATTTTAAATGGCCATGTAAAAAACTATTATGTGCTACGGTTTAGCATAAGAATATTATCCTACTCAGGGTAGAACACGGCATGAAACTGTTACGTACTAGCTAGGATGCTAGTACCTGATCATTATTTTATAAAATAGGAACCTACCGATACTCTAAAAAGCGAGTACAGCGGGGTGGATATTAAGTGACCGTACATTTAGACTCAATTGCTCTGTGTACGAGTCGGAAAACGACGTCGTGGTTTTGAGATGTGATTTTGAGCCGATGGTGTTGGGGTCGTGGTAACCTCGTCAGGATGGACAAGCCGAGCGGACAAGTTGACTTCTCATGTATTTTAGATTCGAACTATGACTTGGGCCGATGGTGTTGGGGTCTTAGTAACCTCGTCAGGATGGACAAGCCTAGTGGATAAGTCATTTTTTGTAGAATGTACATGGATGTGGTTATAATTATCTAGTCAATAAGCAGAACGATTTGCCTTACTAGGTGGATTGAGCCGGTAGACTCTGACATATATTGATGTGTGAATTTTTTTACCATTTAATAAAATCATCCTTATGCTATATATGTGTGTGTAATTATTTTAAAAGGGTAGGTACGTGTTGGGTTGAAACATGATTAATTATACGATTATCACTATAATGTTTGTTTATGAAAAATATCTGCTGGTGAGCTAGTATGTATACTAAGTAGGAGGATCTTGGCAGTATCACAAGCTGACCCCTCACAGATTTGTAGGTCAAGGCGTCCTTGAAGAAATCTTGTGTCCTACATCTTGATTTGATCCGCCCAGGACTTAGAATTGGTTCGTACACCTCGGGAATCTTTTTTTTTTCTTTCTATTTTAATAGTTGCCCATGAGACTATTGCTCTCTATAAACTCTAAATTTGGGCCTGCGTGTCATACGTCATGATATTATCAAACATTTATCCATTTGCCTTTGTATTACCTTAATGGACTTCTCACCCGATAAATACTTATTTCTTTATAAGGAATTACTTAGTATTATGATATTGAATGAATGCCTTGCATGGTTCAATGAGAGGACTTGGAAAGGTGCTCTCATTAGATTATGCGGCGGTTGTTGGCGTTACCGGGTCGGTCCGGGGCGTGACAATATATACTTCACGATTTTCAGAAACTACATTTAACATTAAAGTTAAATGTATGTAATCAGAAACTACATTAAAGAATATAGCTTTAATTTTGAACATACGTAAGATGTTTTCTTTTGGATTGTTTTCAGTACCAGACCAGATCAGACGAGACCAGACCAGATCAGACCAGACATTTACCAGACCAGATCAGATCAGATCAGCAAATTTCAGTTTAAAAGAAAACATCTTAGTACTCCGTACTACGTATGTGTAAGTTTGGAAATAGTAAAGTCAATTTTTTTAATTTTAGAAATAGAGTTTGAATAGAAATTAAGATTGGAAAATCATACGACGTATTAGCATACAAATCTTTTAGGGAGCACGTAATTGGGTATGATAAGGAGACTCACGTACCATTAGGATGACCTGTTTAATGTAATATACTTCGTACTATGCCTCTTGCGTACAAAGCCCTAGCATATACGGAGGATTTGCTATTTAAGCTTCTGCCCAGCTCCCATCGTCAATCGCCATTCGCTGCTAAAAGGTAGATTCCTCATCAAGAAAAAAGACATGGAATTTTCTCTAGATGTTGCTTTGCTTGAGTTGCAAAAGTCCTGCAAAACCAAATCTCCGGCGAATCTGATGATATCACCGTTCGGTATCTCAGTAATACTCCACATGATTGCCAACGGCGCAGCAGGGCCTACCTTGGATGAACTGCTTCACTTTCTCCAGGTAGAAAAGATGGAGGATCTGGCCTTAGAGGCCCCAAAGCTAATGGAGATCGCCAAATCTTCCAGCAATCTCGAAACGGATGATGGTCCGGTAATCTGCAATTTCAATGCTGTTCTTGTGAGTCACAAACGCACTCTCAAGGAAAGTCACCGAGAATTTCTGGAAAATATGTTTCATGCCAAAGTGAAGTATGTTGATTTTTCTGGCAAGGTATGTAACAATTAATTAATTAAGCTACGGTAGTGATAGATCTTCCTTTTATGCAAAGTAAAACGTATATACGGCGTTTTATTGAGATTATCATTCATTAGGGTCTCCTTGAGAATCGATTTTTGACTGTTTGAATGAATACGGTGTATATATTTGGCGTTTTAATATATATTTGGAGTAAAAAGTTAGTGGAAAAACAAGATTATAATCAATAATCATACGATATTCGTTTGAATAAGCTAAGTATTAAAAGTTTCAACCCTTCCAACCAAACACACCATTGGTTTTATCGGCCTCATAAATTAAGTTGATAGGGTCCGATATTTGTTTTATTTTATAGATGTAGGAGGAGGGCCTTAATTAGATCGTGGATATTCGCATATTTAGAGCCTGTTTGGATTGTGTAATACTTCGTAATAAGAAAATGTAACTTTTGATTTTGCGCGCTGGATTATGTAATAATAAGAAGTGTAAGGTTGAAATTATTTTTCTGGATGGATGCATTGACTGAAGTTACTGTAGAGGATTAGACCATTTAAGCTATTTTTCATTTATTCTTCTTTATATTATTAATAAAAAATATTTTAAACATAATTTTTTTCACAAATCAGTACAATCAGATAATCCAGCCACTTCAGCTAGAACTTCATAAATTTCAGCAAAATCAACTAATTCAGTCAATTTGAGTATCACCAACAATAAGGTCTTAATTAAACAAATATCAATATTTCTTGGCAATTACTGCTTCCGTTCTACAATAGTTGTCACATTACGGAAACCTACGAATTTTATAACTCCACACGACCACACAATAATCTCTCTACCATATTCGATCTTCATAGCTGCTTCAGTACTTTTCACTGCTTCATATACTGTGAAGTGTGAACCGCTATGTATAGATTTTATTTATTATGTCCTTATTGTTAAAGATAGCAGCAGGAGGATTAGATAATATGGAGAGGGGAAATATGATCTTTCTTTTTCTCACACACCAGAAACGAAACATTGAAAAACATATTTAAAAGAAGGAATACAACTTTCTAGATAATGACTCTTAAACTTCTCCACAAACAATTATTTCTAGTTATTAATGGCACAAGTTTATATGCCATCATTTTCCCCCCTTAAACTTGTGTCTGATTGAGCTTTGACTCCAAGTAAAATCTTCAAATGCTGAAAGACATCACTCTTTAGTGCTTTCGTAAAAATATCCGCAACTTGCTCTTTTGTGTTCACGTGTATCAGCTCCACTTTTCTTTCCTTAACCTTTTCTCGGATGAAATGGAAGCGAGTATCAATGTGCTTGGAACGCTCGTGATGAACTGGATTTTTGGCAAGGGCAATCGCCGACTTATTATCCACATAAATCTTTGTTGTTTCTTCCGGTTGCAGCTTTAGTTCTTGAAGCAGTCTCCTCAACCAGATTGCATGACAAACACAGGATGCTGCAGCAATGTATTCCGCCTCACAGGTAGATAGTGCAACAACGGGCTGCTTCTTTGAGGCCCAAGTAAACGCGGTGTCACCATAGAAGAACACGAATCCGGTTGTGCTTTTCCGATCTTCGTAGCTTCCAGCCCAGTCACTGTCACTAAATCCAACTAGTTTTGATTTCCCATTACTAGGATAAAACAGCCCATTATTCATTGTTCCTTTGATATATTTAATAATTCGTTTGGCTGCCTTCAAGTGAGAAGTCATCGGGCTTTCCATGTAACGGCTTACCAACCCAACTCCATAAAGAATATCTGGCCGCGTACATGTCAAGTAGCGAAGACAGCCCACAATGCTTTTGTAATAGGTCGGGTTCACTGGTTTTCCTTCCCCCTGTTTTGACAATTTCGCTCCATACTCCACTGGAGTATCAACAGTTTCACACTCTTCCATACACAACTTCTTGAGAATCTCCTTGGCATAATTTTCCTGGGTCACAAAAATTCCATCTGCCTCTTGTTGTACTTGAATTCCCAGGAAGAATTTCATGAGGCCTAAGTCTGTCATCTCGAACTCCCTTTCCATGGATTGTTTGAATTCTTTAATCATGTTTTCATCGCTGCCCATAAAGATCAAATCGTCCACGTATAGGCACACCAACAAGACATTTTTTGCATCTACCTTCATGTACAAAGCATGCTCATACGGGCATTTTGTGAATCCGACTTGAGAGAAATATTCATCAATTCTCGAATTCCATGCTCGTGGGGCCTGCTTTAAGCCATACAAGGCTTTCTTCAATTTTAGGACTTTTTCTTCTTGGCCTTTGACCACGAAACCCGGTGGTTGCTCGACATAAACATCCTCTTCGAGAGTTCCATTCAAGAACGCGGACTTTACGTCCATTTGATATATTTTCCACCTCCTTTGGGCTGCAATAGAGATGAGCAATCTTACTGTTTCAAGTCGGGCTACCGGAGCAAAAACTTCTTCATAGTCAATCCCGAACCTTTGCTTGTAACCTTTTGCTACCAACCTTGCCTTATGTTTTTCCACCTCCCCTTTTTCATTTCTCTTTGTTTTGAACACCCATTTAACTCCAATGGCTTGGTGACCATGAGGAAGTGGAACAAGCTCCCACGTGTCATTTCTTGTTATAGCATGGATCTCTTCCCTCATAGCTTTCTTCCATTTAACTTCCTTGGAAGCCTCCTCATAAGTTAAAGGATCATGACCTGTAAAAAGACAGAAATTAATAAACTCATCATCAAGCATATGAGTGGAGTCGTAAATGTCCTGGATTCTTCGGGTTTTCCGGGCAGCAGGACTATGACTCGACTCGTCACTTTCTGAGTCATCCTGGGCTTGTCCTGGCGGTGATAAAGGCATTTCCTGATTTTGTGCTTCCTTTTCCTTTTCAGGTTCAGATTCATCTTCTAGTATTACTTGATCGGATTGGTTTGGATGATTCCAATCCCATGCACGCTCTTCGTCAAACTCTACGTCTCTTGACATCACAACCTTGCCGGTTACTGGATTGAACAGTTTATACCCGCAGCAGTTTTCACCATAGCCTAAAAAAATGCATTTTTGGCTCTTATCTTCAAGCTTTGTCCTTTTTTCTTCTTGTACTTTAGCATATGCAATGCTTCCAAAAATTCTCAGGTGATCAATCTTTGGTTTGCGCGAACTCCAGGCTTCCTCAGGAGTGATATCACCGATTCTCTTTGTTGGAAACCTGTTTAACAAATAAACTGAACAAGCCACTGCATCACCCCAAAATTCTTTAGGAACACACTTTTCCTTAAGCATACACCGAACCATATTAAGAATTGTGCGGTTCTTTCTTTCCGAGACACCATTTTGTTGCGGCGTTTGTGGCATGGTGAGTTGATGAGAGATCCCACTCTGCTTGCAAAAAAGATCAAACTCACGCGAGGTGTATTCACCCCCTCGATCTGTCCTCAAACATTTTATTTGGCACCCGCTTTGTTTTTCAACAAGCTGTTTAAATTCTTTGAATTTTCCAAAGACTTCTCTTTTCTCCTTCATTATGTAGACCCATGTTTTCCCACTGTAGTCATCTGTAAAGGTTAAGAAATACCTGTGGCCACCAATGGAATGAGGAGAAATTGGGCCACATACGTCGGAGTGCACTAATTCAAGTCGGGTGGATGCCCTTTTTGATTTGTACTTTGGAAATGATTTCCTTTGCTGCTTTCCCAGGACACATACCTCACATAACTTGCTGGGATGCTCCATCTTTGGTAACCCAATCACCATATTTTGTCTTTCAAGCATCTTTAACGCCTCAAAATTCAAGTGCCCATAGCGAAGATGCCAAAGTGTTGATATATCAACACTGGTCACTTTAAAAGATTTTACTTCGTTGATGTTGAGTTTTAACGGAAACATTCTATTCTTTGTCATCTTCACATTGGTGATGAGTTGGTTGTTTTTATCCCGAATACTTAATGCCAAATCCTCCATTTTCACAACATACTCCTTCTCAAGTAACTGCCCAACACTCAAAAGATTACTTTTTATATCCGGGACATAGTAGACATCTGAAATACTTACATTTCTCCCATCTTGAAGATGAAGGATTATGTCACCTTTCCCTTCGATCGGCTTCTGTGATAGATCCCCAAATGTAATGTTGCCGAGCTTTCTTTCATCAAGGTTGGCGAAAAACTCCTTCCTTCCGCACATGTGATTTGAGGCGCCGGTGTCTAAGAACCACATAACATTATCTATCGTGCCTGGTTCTCTGCTTGCCATCAACAGTATGGTCCCGTCGTTTTGTTCTTCCTTGCTCACAAGATTTGCCTTTTCCTCTGTGTTGCTAGCGTTATACCAGCATTCACTGGCATAATGGCCAAACTTTTTGCAGACATGGCATTGGATTTCAGATTTGTCATACCGTTGTCCAGTACTTCTTCCACGTCCACGGCCTCTATATCTCCCTCGACTTTGAATAAAACCACGACTGCGTATATCCTGCCTTTCACTATTAGGATTATTTTCCTGAGTTTGCTCACTATGTATAGAGCTACGACCACCTCGTCCTCGTCGTGGCTGAAAACCACCACGTTGGGATCCTCCTCTAGAATTATTCTTCTTGAAAAGGTGAGTGGCTTGAAGTGCTTGTTCCAGAGATTTGTCCTCTCCTTGGCTTACAAGTCGTTGTTCATAAACTTGTAATGAACCCATCAATTCCTCCAATTTCAGTGTATCAAGGTCTTTGGTTTCTTCAATAGTAGCAGCTATATGAATATACTTTGGATCCAAGGACCTTAATATTTTTTCCATAACTCGAACATCGCTCAGCTCCTCGCCGTTTTGTTTCATTTCATGGGCGACGGCTATAACCCGGGAGAAATAATCAGAGATAGATTCTGAATTATTTTGGCGCAATGATTCGAATTGTGATCTCAACGCTTGGAGCCGGATCCTCTTTACTTTGTCTACTCCATCGTGGGCCTTTTTCAGTATCTCCCATGCCTCTTTCGACGTTTTTGCTGCAGCAATTAACTCAAAAGTGGATTCATCAACTCCCTGGTATATTGTGAACAGGGCCTGTTTTTCCTTTTTCTTTATCTCCCTTCGTTTCTCTTCATCAACCTCTTCTGATGTCGTAGCTGCTGTGTAGTCATTCTCCACAAGGTCCCAGACGTCAAGTGAACCCAGCAATGCTTCCATTTGAATGCTCCACATTCGGTAATTGTTCTTCGTTAGTTTGGGCACCTGCGTTTGAAGGGAACCAGTATAAGCCATGGTTGTTTTTGTGTGTATGGCTCTGATACCAATCTGTTAAAGATAGCAGCAGGAGGATTAGATAATATGGAGAGGGGAAATATGATCTTTCTTATTCTCACACACCAGAAACGAAACATTGAAAAACATATTTAAAAGAAGGAATACAACTTTCTAGATAATGACTCTTAAACTTCTCCACAAACAATTATTTCTAGTTATTAATGGCACAAGTTTATATGCCATCACTTATCAGCAAAAAAGTTGCATCGATCTATTAGATTTCACTACGCATATATATGATAAAATTAACATTATGATTTTACTCATGTCTAATGTGTTGCTTTTTTTGAGCCATTGAGCTAAAATTCATATCTTCCAAATTTGTACGTAAATAACACTCCGTATTCTACGTATGTTTCTGTATATGAAACGTAAAATCATTTGCTTCGTTGGATTACAATTAAAAAAGTCGTATAATTAGATTGTTGAGAACGTGTTTGCAATTTCTCTTTGAATTGTTTTCAGGCTGCAAGTGTAGATAAGGTGAATGAATGGGTTAATGATGAGACAAAAGGGTTGATAAAACCGCTTCTTCTTAGGAGTGCCTTTAGCAATAAATATTTAACCCTTATCCATGCGAATGGGCTTTATTTCAAAGCAAGCTGGGAAAACGAATTTCGGCCATCAGATACACGAACTGAGAAATTCCACCTTCTTGGGGAAAACGTGGACGACTCACCTGTCGTCGAAGTACCATTCATGATGAAATATGAAAGCACTTACGCGCACGCCTCCTTTGACGACTACAGTGTTCTTAAGATGCCCTATAAATCAGCGCATGGAGATTGCAAATCGGGAAGGCGTTTCTCCATGGCCATTATCCTCCCAAAGGAAAAAAGTGGGTTGCCAAAACTAGCTGACAAGATAAGAGAAAACCCTCATCTCTTGTCTCGCAAGCATATGCCGAATATGGAGTATCAGATGATTTCCATCTTACAGGTTCCAAAGTTTACGCTCTCTTATTGTTTCCAACCATCAGACATAATGAAAGAGTTAGGGCTAACGTTGCCTTTCATGGATTTTGAGGATAACCTTACTAGTTTGGTGGAGGAAATGCCACTGTTTGTCTCAAGAATCACACAGCGTAGCCGGGTGGAATGCGATGAGGCAGGTACAAAAGTGTTGAGTATTACTGATGATTCAGATGATGATTGCGGCTTTTGCTTGGATGATTCACCACCGCCACCGCCAATCAACTTTATAGTGGACCATCCGTTCATGTTTGTCATTCAAGAAGATGTGTCTGACACCATAATATTTCTTGGTGGAATATATAATCCTCAACTGGTGTGATGAAGTTATTCTTATTTGGGAGTACTTTTTTTTTACTAAATCGATAACAATAATTTTAGGAGTTTGTAGCATTAGCATCGAACTAGACTATTTGAATCTGAATTTATAATAGGAGTATAATGTTAGTCCAATTATTATGTATTCTTATTATTGTGATGATGGATATTACTCCATATTAGAGAAAATTCCCCAATAAGACTAATACATAGATACAATGGACAAAATAATTGGTTTCTTCCTAAACTAGTTGGAACTCGTTCATTATTAATTAATCGGGGAAGTTTTTTGAAAAACAATAACTTAATTATTATTAATAAGGGTAACCGGAAACATAACAATCAAAAGTCGAAGCATTACAATCATAGCGTTCAATGCCACACTAGGGTGAGACAAAGAATAAAAAAGCCATATAGAAGATATCATGTTCGCTAACCCTGCAACTATGTAGACTCGTCCTGCAATATGACTGCTCGTGCTACTCGAAATAGGTCCGGTTTGACCAGCCACCGAAAAGGATTTATTAAACTTGCCGGTTTTTCCAGCCACCGGTAAGGAGTAAGTGTAGAAATTATTTCGGTTTCACCAGCCACCGGAAAGAAAGCAATCCATTCACTCTCATACACATCCATTCAGGAGGGGGGGCGATCGGCCTCTATATTGATACAGAAGAAATCTTGATTCAGGACGATAGAGAAGCCCATACACATCTCTTACTAACACCCAAGAACACCCCGACCGATGATGGCGAGGAGCATAAATCTGGCGAGCGACACTTCGCCACCGAAAATAATATCTCTAGACAATGCTAGGAAAGAGGCGTATACATAGAACTGAAAATATTGATCTAATGAAACTTCTTTCATGATTGGGATCCAAAGAAAATTGAACAAAGAGAGGAAGAATAAGAGGAGGCGGCTATCCAAAATAAGTAAGTTCTATTTTGAAAACTTTCTCCTTTTTTACTTATCCAAACTAAATAAGTAAGTTATATGCTTTTAATAAGTTTTTGTGCATTTTGTCTATATTTTAACATTATTTGAAATATGGAGTAACTTTCTTTTATTATTATTATTATTATTATTATTATTATTATTATTATTATTATTATTATTATTATTATTATTATTATTATTATTATTATTATCACCACCACCACCACAACCCCCACCACCACCACCACCACCATTATCATTATTACTATCCTTATTACTAGTGCTATTACTACTGCTATTAGTACTGCTATTACTACGGCTATTACTATGGCTATTACTACGGCTATTACGAAGGCTATTATGAAGGCTATTATGACGACTATTATGATGATTATTATGATTATTATTATCATTATTATTATTACTATTAGTATTACTATTATTATTAATGTTATTATTAATGTTATTATTATTATTATTATTTTGATCACCATCATCCTGATTATTATTATTATTATTATTATTATTATTATTATTATTTCTAATCAAACACACTGATACATGGTAATGTTGTATTCCCATGTACATCTTTCGACATACTTCGTACTACATACGGAATATAATTTAAGGTTCATATTGCGACGACCATGTTGTTAAATGCTTATATATATTTTGAAGTTAAACTTGAAATGGTAACTTTTTGGTTCTATTTGGCAATTAAAGAGTTCGCTGGTTAAGGAAGTGATTGCAAAAAAAAAAAAAAAGTAAAATGTTTTTCAAGTGACAACTTCTAATTAAATTAGGTATTTAAGAGTAAAATGCATAAATGGTCCTTAAACTTTCATCACCATATCGTTTCGGTCCTTCAACTAATAAATCTATCATTTTAGTCTTTGTTCTATTTAGTGAATTTTAATCAAGTCCTTCCGTTAGTTTCCATTAGTTTTGGCAGTTTCCTTTAATTTAATTTCTTAGTTTCCCTTACTCACCAGCAAATTACTCAAGCATATTGTTAAATATCACTACCTCCGTCTCTTTTATATTGATACGGAGGAGGGTGACACGATTATTAAGAAAAGTGGATTTGTATGGTTAATATTAATTGATAAAGTAAGAATAAAGTAAGAATGATTTAGAGTCATACAAACTTTACCAAATATGGTATGAAACACTATTAATGTGACTTCTTAAAAAGTTAAAACGGGACAATATAAGGGGGACAGAGGGAGTACATATTAAAATGCTGGTGAGTTAAATGTTAACCTCAAATGGTTAAATCTTTTAATAATCTGTTATTAATATTTTTTTTTTGCTATATATGAATACTCCCTTTAGTAATAATATTGATAATAATAAATATTATATTATTAATATTAACATAACTAATATTAAATTCAATCCTTATTTTCTTATTTAATTTTGTCTCTCCATGTAATACAGTTATTTAATTCTCTCTTACAAAAATAAATACATGACATATATACTTTTTTTCAATCCAAGTAATAAAGCTCATCTGCAAGTGAAACCAAAAAAATTAGTGTAGTATGGATTGAGACTAATCCATCTAATCTACACTAAATTTATAAGCACCACATGCTCAAATAATGTTGATCCAATACCGATATGGGATAAATCTCAAAAAAATCAACATATAATTCATCTCCAAAAAGTTCTCCCATAAACCTGTCATTTTTAATGTTTAGTATTGCCAAAACATGGTAGTAACTGGTCCTATTTGGGGAATAAAAACATGGTAGTTTTATTTTGGAATATACAAACATTTTTAGTTCTATTTAGAGCAATTTCCCATTCGCTTTAGATATTAGGCTGACAAAAAACTACTATGTGGAGCTAAATGCTTTTTTACCCGGAAAGAAAATCACCAAAATCAGTGGGGTAAATGTCGGGGAACATTTATCGAATGTAATATGAGAAAAATAAAAATTACATCATCGAGAGGGGGATTAGACCGTAAATTGTATGGTACAACTGGTCTTGATAAAATTTGATGCCTTTTCCACGCATTTTAGCTATTTGAGGGCGTTCAATCGGTGCATCACGCCTAGGCTCATAGGTTGGCCTAGGCGGCGCCTTTCGCTGCTTTTAGCTAGAATACTAAATATATGGGTCATATGAAAGATCATAAAAAGTTATAAATTTGATATATTTGTTTCTATAAAAAATAGAGTGCAGATAAAAATGTTACATAACTTTACAATGCGATATAGGTGTCATCACTAAATATTTTTCTACATTTTGCCCAACCCAGTTGGTGGAGGTAGAGGGGGCCAACACAGGCCACGACCCACCCTAAATATAAAAAATGATTTAAATTTTAAGGTAATAAAATCCCGTGTAATATTTTTACAGTAATATTCTTTATACTGCTCTAGTCCGGCTCAGTGCCCTGGCTCCGTCATTGCGGCCCAATCCCCACCAATTTCCCCTACCCATGCGCCCCAACCCTTTTTTCATTCGGAACGTAGAATTCCTAGTCCCTTGATTGTTCTCGCCCATTAGGATGTTTTTACTTGAATTGTGATTTGTTGGTATGGTCTGGTCTTTTTAAATATGGTCCGGTCTTTTTGGATTTAATAAGTACGAAAGTCTGATCTGATATGATTTGATCTGTTTAAGTCTGATCCATTTAAGTCTGATCTGAAAATTAAAATGAAAACATTCTTATTTGAAGTTCCATGTTTTTTTTTGTTGACAAAAAGGTCCTGTGTTTCGAGAATTTTCTCGAAAAAAACGTATGAAACAAGGAGTTTTTAGAATTTTTGAATCCGAAATTTGATTTTTTTTTGAGTTTACAATTTGGGATAGGAAAAATTGATAGCAATAATCCCAACTATTGGCGGTCCACTCATAACAATTTCAACTATTGATTATTTCAGATTAATCCCAACTTAAGGGACCTTCCGCCAATAATGGTCCCTATAAATAAATTCATATAGTTTCTAAAGTGAACGAGAAGAGACATAACAAGTAATCTCTATAATAATCCTATATTTTAATTTTTATGCTTAATTTCTATTTAAAATTCACTTGTTATTGGAGGTAATATCTGGTTATGAACCATTATTGGCGTACGGTCCATATAGTTGAGATTATACAAAAATAATCAATAGTTGGGATTATTGTCAGCGGACCGACAATAGTTGTGATTATTATTTTCAATTTGGGATAAAGGGAATCCGATAGGACCGATACTATCTTTTCTTTAACATCATTTTCTTTTAATGGTTCTTTAATCATTTTGAAATCTATACATTTAGCCGCCTTTTGGCTACATATTTTTAATTTTTAATATTTTTTGTTTTTCAGTATGGTATTATAATTTGATGTTAAAAATAATTTTTAATGAACTCATATTTTTTAGAAAACATTATATACATATGATTGAAACAAATATTGTTTTAAAGAATGATATTTTAAGTGTAGTCACTGTAGTAATAATAACTTAACTGTAATCGCATGTGTTAAATTTTTACATTTTAGTGACTAAGAGACCATGCTCTTGTAACTATTAGTCATACCTATTTATTATACCCTATTAATATTTTTCGTATGATATTCATGAAACATACTACGGAGTATTATATTACCTTCGTCCCACCAGCATTGAATTGAGACATCAAGAGGCAGTATAATTATTAAAACACTACAACATTTTAGATTTACTACTACGCTGAAAAATTGTTGCCTAATGAAAAAAAACTGTTGCCATTGTTTTTGGCAACAGTTTTAAAAATGTGGTAATGTAAGGCGTTGCCTATACATTAGACAACAGTTTCAATATTTAAAGGCAACATAATGGAAAAACTGTTCTCAAAGAGTATAGCTTAGAGAACAGTTTTTTAAAACATATATGACAACATTTTTTATTTGTTACTATCAATAGTAACCAAAATAAACTGTTGCCAAAAAGATTCCAACCATTTTTTGCAAACATTGCTACAAAGCACCATACTACTAATTTGAAATGTCAATCTTTTAAAAAGTGTTTATGAAATACTTTGCAATGGGGAAAAGGTAGAATTTTATTTCATCAATTTCATTCACAAATCATAGTTCAACAATACCCTAGTAATCAACATCCATGATCCATTGTCTTTAAATTGTAAATCATCACAATAGTAGTGTCTTAACTCTAAACTTGAAATGAAAACAACAATTGGAAATAAAACATCATCAAATCACATTCAAGCATCATTGTTTACATCTTCATCTTCACTTTCTTCATCAATGCCATCATCCATCTACATAAAAACATTTTGAAGCGTAAACTAAATAAATTATATGTAAAGAATAAAATTATGAAGCACATAACCAAGCTCAAATCAAAAGCATAACATGTCTACATTAACAAGAATTTTATGAGATCAATGGAGTATTGCATAAGGAAAAGTGAACTTCTTTCTTTCATTTCAATGGAGCATTTCTTTCTTTCTTAGTTCAGATTAGTAGAAAAATGGTAGTAATCTAATTTGGTACTATCTAAGTAGAGAATAGTGATCCAACTACGAATTAGTATTATTATAATACAAACCTCACTAGCTCCTTTACTTTCATAGCATGTCTACTAATCAAGACCCTTTTTTCTTTTAACCATCTGAACTAAGCGGCCTCCAAGCTAACTAACAAGCTTTTTAAGGTTCTTAGAAGAGACTAATTAAACACTGTATACCCAAAGCTCAGAAAGAGAAAAACATTTTGCTATAATTTGTTTTTCCAAATAAACTTCTTACTTCTCAGCGGCCATAAAAAATACCCAAAAATGAACTTGAACAATTCAGTGAACAATGGTAGAAGGGACACACAGGATTCAAAACCCAGATGCCAAAATCAAATCTTTGTAAAGATCCAAGCAAGACAGAAGCACATTATGTACTTAAATAAAATAAAAATGCAAAATTGAAAAGACCTGAAGAGAAATGGCAGGTGATCGATGTTTGGAGGTGGAGTGGAAGATTTGGGGAATAAACAACCAGAGAAGGCGGTTTCATTGATGCAAACCAAACACAAATTCACTAGCTAAGGAAAACTGCTTTTTTGGTTGCTTAAAATTAGATAATCCAATTCCATGAGTGACAGGAATTAACCAAATGCCCTCTCATATAAAGTAATAATACTATCATGGAAAGTACTTTTCTAGGAATGAACCAAACTCCTCTCAATTTTTGTATTCATTATTAAAAGGAAAAATGCTAACCACAGTCTCAACTTTCCTCCAACTCTTGAATTTTATAATTTAATAGTTTGACCTCATTGGCATGCCTTTTTTCTATTTCTGCCAATTCTTCCCTTTTTTCCCAAGAGAGAACGTGTTGTAGTTCTTCCATGGCATCACACTCTCCCTGGTTTCTCATTTCCAAACACACTCTGAAATGCTTCTTCCGAAGACTCTTCAGAATTTACAATCAAATCTTGAAGCTTTATCTAGCATATTTGGAAGTGCAACATAATAAGTCATTTTAATCATTATTTGAAAGAAATAAAACAGTTGAGCAAAACTTACAATTGCACCATCTGTTTCAGGATCCAACTTTTTTCCTTCCTTAGGTTGTCGAGTTTCAATAAACACTTCAGCTCGAGTAGGAGACTCTTTGTTCTGCTTTTTTGCACGCTATATAGAATAGTAATAAGATGAATAACATGCTGCAATTTTACAAACAAATATCTTATTTCAGAATTTATAAATTGGAATACCAATCTTTCCCTTATCCGACAAGAGCTTATCGGACCAACTCGATGCCTCCACTTTTGTTGAGCTGTATTTTTTGCATTTCGATGACTAATTTCCTAATAATGGTCCAAGGAATACATATCACTAACTATCACTAACTGATAAATGTGTACTAACTAGTTAAGTGCTAAATTGAAAGCATGTTTTACCTTTACTGTGTCTAGCTTCCAATACTCTAGTAATGCTTTGAAATGTTCTTCTGGTATCTCTTTAGGATGGTTTTTACCATTAAAACCAAAGATGGTTTCTGGTCCTTTACCAACAGTCCATTGCTTCAGAAGCTATCAATTTCTACAGTGGTCTTTTTCAAAAGGTAGAAGTTCATCATACTGAGGCTCTTTATTTCACTCATACTATGAAATAAAGAAAATCTATGCAGCATGAAAAAAGAGTAAGATGCAAATAAGCTGTATTGCTTAACATCAAAACATTTTCAAAAAAAATAATAAGAGTTCATCAAAATTACATGGTTACCAAAGGAGAAATAATTGTTTTCTGATTTTTTTATAATCTTTGAAAAAGTAAAAGTTATTTACCATTTTCCAAAGCATAAAAAATAAGCATAGTTATCTAGTTGTCATTTATTGACAAAAATGAAAAGAAGAGTAGGAACTGAAAGATAATGTCTAGCTCATGAGAAATATTGCAGCGAGTATGCGAATTGTTGGGTTGAGAGCGTTTCAGTTCACACTTACCTAAAACCAAATAAATTCAGCTTTATTTTGCCTTTCATTCATATCTTAGAACCACTGTTTAGCTGGTTCATTTTAGTTTTGGTTTGGTTTCTATCTTCTTTAACATATTCTAATTGATTTATGATCATCAAATTACCAGTCAACGTAATAAATATTCTCAGATTTATTCTAATTGTGCTAGACATATGATTGAACAGAACTACTGCACTCCTAATCTAGTTGGTCTGAAATTTTATTGTTTTCTCATCTTGGGTGATTTGAGCTCATTAAGTAGTTTTTTTTTGCATCAATTGAGCAGTTGGTCAAAGCCATAATAACTGAATATGTATATCACAGAAGTAATTATGGTAATAGGTAGAGCCTACCTTAATAGATACCGTTTCAGAAGTGCCACAGATTTTTGCTACCACTGCAGGGTTGGTTTAAGGAAAAAGAGAAGACAAATTGAAAGAAATATAGATGGAATATTATAAGAAATGTAAAATATATTATAACTGAAACAAGCTAGGCATGAAAGTACTAATTTGAAGTCGATATATAGCAATTTCATGTCCTGGTCAAGTAATACACATCACATACACTATATACTTGAGAACATTCTATCTGATTTGAAAGAAGGCTTCTGAAGAACATTAAAGATATAATAACACATGGAGTTATGGAAAATCAAAATTTCAGTTTTACAAACTTAAAGAAGACAAACAATATGAATGCATCACATAAGGATTAAAATGATATAGAGATTAGAGACGCCCTAATCATTCTGCAATAGAGTTTTTTTTCTGCTTGAGTTTGCCAGCAAGCAACAGAAATCACCACTACTTTAACAAATATACCGGGATGCAACGACTATGATAAATAACTAATTAAAAAATCCCAAGCAACCACTAATAGCCTAGGGGCCAAAAGTGCAGTCCCTCCTTTGTCTGGTTCTATGTTTTTTATTTGCAGAACTGAACCACTGATAGAGGAATAAACGGAACAAAAAGAACCTCATTGATTCGTACCAAAGCTAATGAAAAGTGGTTATAACATTAGGTTGGGGGCAAAAGTTATTTGCAAAACACAGGATCAAAGCAAGAACAAGTTCTGATATGCTTATTCAAAAACTATGAACACAATAAGTTTTGGAGAACTGAGGCATTAGGGCAATATGAAAGTCTTCCCCCTAGCTTTCTTCATGATTCTTCTTCCCCATTTAGAAGAATGGTAATACAATAACCCTAAGTCAATTCCCTTATACCTAGAGATTGCATATGTAACAGAGTTCTCCTTCAAGCTAGAAATCCAATACCAATACTTCAGAATAGTGAACCTTTCAATTTCATACCATATGCACAAGTGCACACATATACTTATAATCATCGTTGGGTAATAAGATAACAGGAACGGATCCGTTCAAATTAAATTTAAATAAATTCATAGTAAATCACAGCTAATCGTACATATTTTGCACAGCTAATCACAGCTAATGGTTTCATGGATAGAAATCATCCTCAGTGATCGACTGAATTTGTAGGAATAATAGAAATCTAAGTGTATTTACTACTCTCTATCTGTTTTGATCTATCTACACAGTTAAGCATTAAACTAAATGAATTACCTGGAAGATTGAACTCCAGCGATTGTGATGCCGATCTATGTGGAGCAGGGGATCAAAGGCGCCACCGATTGTGATGCACTGGTGCCGATCACTGTGGAGCAAGGAATCGAATGCGCCGATTGTGAAGCTAACCGACTGACGATGGCACATCTCTGTGGAACTAACTGACTAGCGATGGGTAATACGATATCGTGGCGCTGATTGTGAAGCTAAACATTCAGTTTTTTAGTTTTAAAATTTTGGGCCGAACTAAAATACCTACTTGGCGCCGAAATAGTTTCGGTATAGGAGAACGGTTTTAATTAAAATAAAATAAACTCACTGGAGTATACAGCAACCATTTTGAAGTGTGGGCCAAAGCCCTAATAAAAATAAACTGTTGCTAATTATAATTTGAGAACAGTTTTTTAGTGATGCATTTAAAAATTTAAATACTCATTTATTTCTGGAACATTATTATAAATCCGTAGTCTATAGTAACATAAGGCAACAGTTTTATGGTATCTCAAAAATTGGTGTTGCCCTAACCTCAAAATGTTGTAGTGAAAAAAGAAGTTTATGTAGTTGATATTGAATTGATAAAGTAAGAATAAAGTAAGAATATTTAAGTGGGACAGAACGAACGAAAAAATTGGACAATCTTAGCGGGACGGGAGAATAACTAATATTGATTTTTAGTCATAAATAATAATACCTAAACAATAATATATTTATTCACATATTTAATAATGTTCTAAAGTTTCAAAAATCTACCTTTCAAATAAAAAAGTTTCAGAATCTAACATATTACTATATTTGGAGCCTAAACCAACATGCCAATATCAAAAATCGGAAAGTGGAGATAGATCAAACAAAGCCCTCCTCATCAAAGTCGGATTTTGGGAACAACTCCCAATCCCATGTTTTCGACCTAAAAAAGGTAGCTTCCTATTTTGGGAACAACAACGTAAAAATCCCGTGATTCTGTCTCTCTCTCCCCATCCTGAACCCTTCTCAAAACCCTAGCATATTGCTATTTAAGTTTCTTGGTCCATCACATCTAACAGAGAGATACGCCGCCATGGAGTTTTCCCTCGACGTTGCTTTGCTTGAGTTGCAAAAGTCATGCCAAAACAAATCTCCAGAAAACCTTACGATATCACCCTTCGGTATCTCAGTAATACTCCACATGATTGCCAATGGCGCAACAGGACCTACCTTAGATCAACTCCTTCACTTTCTCCAGGTAGAAAAGATTGAAGATTTGGATTCAATGGCCCCAAATCTAATGGAGATCGCCAAATCTTCCAATAATGTTGAAACGGATGATGGTCCGGTAATCTGCAATTTCAATGCTGTTCTTGTGAGTCATAAGTTTACTCTCAAGGAAAGTCACCGAGAATTTCTGGAAAATATGTTTCATGCCAAAGTCAAGTACGTCGATTTTTCTCGCAAGGTATGTAACAATTAGTTGAGCTATGGTAGTGATAGATCTTCCTTTTATGCAAAGTAAAGCGTGTAGACTTCTTGGTAATTACTGCTTGAGATATTCCAGTTCTGCTATAAGATTTTCCTTATATGCAAATTAAACAAAGATAATACTCCGTATTTCTTGGTAATTAACTACTGCTTCAGTACTTTTCACCATTGCTAGGGCGGCAATGCGAGGTACTCCGTACTTGGTATTAATTTTTCTTTAGTTAAAACTAAAAATATTGTTGTTTACGATTCACTCGATTAATACGTAAGATCACACTATTAAACAAAGGCTTTATGATATGATTGCACATTAAGAAAAATACAGGATTGGCCGAAATTCATAGAGGATTTGACACACATATCATATGCCAAATTCGTGTAAAAATATTTTAGCACGAATTTACGGGAATTCCATGCATCCATTCCCAAAATACGAATGTCAGAGTTAGGGTATGAATTTACGGGAAACGGGGTTGGGGAATCCGAGTTTTGTAGGGTTTTTTTTGTAGGTTTTTGTGGGGTTTTCCAATTTGGACAGAGATGTCGGGTGATAAATGTCAGAAGCAAAAGTCGGATTCCATGAATCCGACACCGTGATTTAATAAGCAATATGTGGAATGTCGGATTCCTTGAATCCGAATTCCGAAAGAGGCAGAATTCGGCTTTGTGTCAGCCGCATGCATGTCAGATTTATCCATCCATACACAATTTCGGATTTGTGTAATCCGAATATTTGTCCAGCAGCTCCATCCATCCACCCCACGAATCAGCTCTCTGATTGGCCAAAGGAATACCACGCGGATTGTGCTTTCCTCTTGTTATTTTCAACCCTTGGATCATATTAAATAAATCTCAACCCTCCATTTTTTTTGTGCGGTGGTTCACTATCCAACCACAATTCTTACCTCTTTAAATCCCTCCAACATCATATTAAACACACTACAAAAAAACAAATTCAATTAGATAAAATTATTGAGTGTTGTTGCTGATTTGAATTCGTTGTGTCCTTCAAAGAGGTTAGAAATTTAATTATATTTTTATTCTTTTTGAGGTCGTTTGGTAACACTAAAAGTGGTTGTATTGGCTGATTCTGTTGAAATTTATAAAGTTCTGGCTGATGTGGCTGTATTGGCTGATTCTGCTGAAATTTATGAAATTCTGGCTGATGTGGCTGTATTGGCTGATTATGCTGATTCATGAAAAAGTTATATTAAAAATATTTTTTATTAATTAATAAAATAAAAAGTTATATGGAAAAAATAGCTAAAATGATCCTCTACAAATTAAATATTAATAAAATAATTGGTTCACTAATATTTGTTATAATGTATTAAATAATAAATCAGTGTATATAGTAATTTGAGACTACGTTGCTATTACAAATTTAAATTTAGTTTAGTTAGTTGAACATTTTAATTTAGTCATCACAAATTATTCCCAAATAACACTGTAATATAATTTAGTTCATAATATTTATTATAATTGAGCCATAAAAGTCTAGAAGTAGTCCTTTTATAGTTTCTGGCAAATGGTATGACTAGAACTAGTTTTTTTCTAGTTTCTGTCATAGTGAAAATATTAATCAGTGGCAAGTCTAAATTTGCAATCAGTACATATATTATAATTGCACTATATTGGTACAATCTTCACAAGCTCGTCTAGAACTAGTCCTTTTCTAGTTTCCGGCAAATGTTACGTCTAGAACTAGTCCTTTTCTAGCTTCTGGCAAATGTTACGTCTAGAACTAGTCCTTTTCTAGCTTCTGGCAAATGTTACGTCTAGAACTAGTCCTTTTCTAGTTTCTGGCACAGTGAAAATATTACTCAATGGCAAGTCTAAAATTTGTATCGGTTCATATATATTATAATAGGACTAATAGAACTAGTCCTTTTCTAGTTTCTGGCATGGTGGTAATACTGTTCAGTGGATAAGCCCAATATCAACTATACATATATTGTAATGTAATACTTAACACTGATATAGTTTCATTGAAAATTTATATATGTAATTTATAATTTCATTTAATAAAATATACATACACACACACACACACATATATATATATATATAAACACTAATATGTGATTTTTGTTGTTAGTTGAGATACGAATGGCTGCACAAATACCACTTATGGACCCGGTTGATCGGTCTGTGCTGGTGATGCCACGTTACGCGCATCGCGCGGACCTTATCTGGAATGGGCATTGTGCTTCGATGACGGACGACGTTACGGCATCCTCACAACAAATCTTTCTGAGAGCTTCAATAACGTCCTAAAGGGATGTCGCACACTTCCAATCACTGCGCTTGTTAAGGCGACTTATAACAAAGTTGTGCAACTATTTGCCGACCGACGTAGGGCTGGTCAGATGTGGCGGCAAGCTGGGTTCCGGTATCCGCAAAATATATGGAAAGATATTCTTGAACGTTCGCAGCAAAGGCATCGGTGCACTATTGTCCCGCATAACCTATCAACGGGAATATACTCTGTTTCCATTAGTGATTATCCGCCAGTAACCGTAAATCTATCACGTTGCGAATGTGATTGCGGTTTTTGGAAGCAGAATGGATTTCCATGTGTTCACGCCTATGCGACATGTCATTTCTTAGAAATAACTGTTTATCATCTCATCCCGGACGTGTATAAATTAGGTGCCTACATCCGTACGTATGCTTCGGATATTATGCCTTTGCATGACGTAAGTGCGATGCCTGATACCGGATATTTAGTGATACCGCCTCAAAGTGCTAGGCGCGGTCAAACCGGTAGACCTCAAAAGACCAGATTTACAAATGAAATGGATATGCGCCCGAGTAGGAGAGCACAAGAGTAAACATTTATATGTATTCTGTAACTCTTTTTAATGAATAAAAATTTGTATTCCTTTGTCATGTTGTTGTTATAGATGAAACGAGTAATGAAATATTTATATTATTTATTTTTGCTGGAACATTAAATAACTTCATAATACAATATCATTAAATATGTATATTCAATAATTAATACAATCACTAATCTAACAATTGATTATTTCTTATTTAATAGGAAAAATTGATAGTAATAATCCCAACTATTGGCGGTCCGCTCATAATAATCTCAACTATTGATTATTACAGAATAATCCCAACTTTAAGGACCTTCAGGGCCGGTCCTGGTATAGGGGCAGGATGGGCGGCTGCCCAGGGCCCACCGGGAAGAAGGGCCCATAAATTATTTAGGAGTAATATATATATTGAGTCTCGTTCACCTCGGGCCCACAAATCTATTTGAGACGCTTTCGGATGAAATTGTTTGATGAAAGTTTGTGAGTATATTTTTCATTAAGTGTAGATTAGGTCAAAAAAATGTCAAATCAAAATTCAATCGGAAAATCTGTTAAATAAATTATTGAAAAACAGTGTGCTTTATGTATGTTTAAATATCGCAATGTTTTTTAATAATTTATTTAACTAACTTCTTAATTGAATTAGAAATTGAAATTTTTGTGTAAATAATCTAATCTTTATGAAGATTATGAGTACAAAATTTTATCAAAAAAATTTGACCAGATCATTTTGTCAAGTGCGCCTGACCAAATCATTTCCTTATACTCTAAATCTCTAATATTCCGTAAAAGATACCCCTCAATGCTCATATCCGTAGACTGAGCCACAACAACAGAGCTACACACGAAACACAACTAGATGACTTTCTACCGAGAATTTAAAATTAAAATTTTCTTTTAACAATGCCTAAAGAATTGTTTTGTATGGCTTATGATACCAAGTATTTTTAGGAACAAAAACATTTACTTGTGTAATGAATTTTATTTTTGACTTGAAGCTTTTGTAATACATTTCTATAATGTACGGAATATATAATTAAGGGCCTATTTTTTGTCTTTTGTCCCGGGCCTATAAATTGTCAGGACCGGCCTCCGCCAATAATGGTCCCTTTGAATACATTCTTGTAGTTTCTAAAGTGGATGAGATGAGATATAACAAGTAATCCCTATAAATAGTCTCAACTTTTAATTTTTACACTTAATTTCTATTTAAAATTCACTTTTTATAGAGGTAATATATGGTCATGGACCATTATTGGCGGACAGTCTATATAGTTGGGATTATACAAAAATAATCAATAGTTGGGATTATTTTCAGCGGACCAGCAATAGTTGGGATTATTATTTTCAATTTTTCCTATTTAATATATTAATACACATATTTCCAATTACAAATATCACTAAATTTATTCATTTTTAACACATTATCCCAATCAAAACACTTTATTATTTATCCCACGTAATATGAGAATTACCCAAAAAATAATACTTCATATACCCTATTTTCATATACCCTACGTAGTATTATTCATCCCACAACCCAATTTTCGAGCTCATTTGGTAGCACCAAAATCGACTGTTTTGGCTGATTGTGCTGAAATTTATGAAGTTCTGGCAGGAGTGGCTGCATTGGCTGATTCTGCTGATTCGAGAAAAAATTAATTTTAAAATATATTTTATTAATAAAATATAGAAATAAATACGTCTAAAAATAGCTAAATTATTTATCCCACTTACAAATTTATATAAAAATTTTTGTACGTTTTTTTAAATATAGAGTACAAAATAATGCACTTACTCCATATTATTATTTACCTACTCAACTCTACGTACATAGCCTATTCAATTTGAGATACCTACTAAAAATTTGCCTAAGAAAATTATAAATCCTAAATTTAAATAGAAAGAATGGCACAAATAATACTTCCAACGTTTTAAGAGACCAAAATATGACCATTTTGGAACTTTACATAAAACTGGCCACTCCTCTCCTCTTAATCGAGATCTATGCGAACCAATTGCAGCTGCCAGGTCTCCTCCATTGCAGGTCTCCTCAAGTCTGCATTTTTCGTCCACCTCACAGCCGCAACCTGCGCCTCTAGCAGCCGTCTGCCGCCTCCGCTGCTCTGCTCCAGCGGTCGTCGTCTCCCTCCGCCAGTCATCGTCGCCCTTCGCCGGTCTTCTTCGCCGGTCTTCTTCGCCCTTCGCCGGTCTTCGTCGCACTTCGCCGGTCTTCGTCTCTCTCTGCCGGTCTTCCTCGCCCTCTACCAGTCTTCATCGCCGCCTTTATCTACATTCTTCTGCAATTTTTCTTCTTCATCTTTAATTTCCTCTGACAGATGAATTTCCAGATCTATGCTGAGGTTTGGCGACAACGGCGGCTAGGGCTCGGCAGTGGCGACGGTGGATAGGGTTGGAGATGGCGATGGCGGCTAAGTTATCAGACTGATGAAGTATAGGGCATGAGGCTGGAGGGGAGGGGGGCTGTGCAGATCTAGTATAGATATGGGTTGGTGGCTAGGTTGGTCGGAACTGGAGCTGGGTTGAGAGGGGTGACTAAGGGCAGGTGAGGAGGCTGAGATGGGGCTGGGGATGGGGGGGGCTAGGGGCTGGGGTGGGGGATAGGGGCTGTCAACGGGCGGCGGTAGTCCCGGTTGGCCAGGTGGCGGTTGCTGGAATGTTGAGGCGGCAACCGGAGTTAGTGAGACGGCGGAGGCGGTGTCACTGTGACCTGCGGCGGTGTCATTGCGGTTGTGTCATTGCGGTGGTGTCACTACGGCGGTGTCACTGTCATCTGCGGCGGTGACTGGCGGTAGCATGGCGGCAGTGACAGGCGGATAAAGTGACACGGGCGGCGGCCGCAGTGACACGGGCGGCGGCCGCAGTGACACGGGCGGCGGCCGCAGTGACACGGGCGGCGGCCGCAGTGACACGGGCGGCGGCCGCAGTGACACGGGCGGGAGCCGCAGTGACATGGGCGGCGGCCGCAGTGACACGGGCGGTGGCCGCAGTGACACTGGCGGTGGTCGCAGTGACACGGGCGGTGGCTACAGTGACACGGGCGGTGACGGCAGTGACATGGGCGGTGACGGCAGTGACATTCATTAGTGACATTAAAATAGGATAGTGACATTAAAATCTGGGAATGGCATTAAAATGACCTTCTTGATCACTTTTTTGCCCCTTTTTAAAAGTGGTCACTTTCTTGGTAATTGGTTCAAAACTAATAATATTGAAGGCAAAAGCCCATTTAAATATGATCTGATATGATATGGGACTGAAAACAACTCAAAAACATCTTTATAATATTGAAAAACAAAAAATATTAAATATATTATCCAAAGACTAAATGTATACGTACATTAAAAATGATTAAAGAACCATAAAAATAAAATAATAATAAATAAAAGATGAAATCGGATTCAATTAATCCGAATTTGTGAAATCCCAAACAACAAAACTCCATTTTCGGATTCCATGAATCCGAAATTCCTTTTTCCTCCCAGCCCTATTTATTTCGGATTCGAGTCCCACGTTTTTCGTATTTTTAGAAAACCTAATTTTTCTCCCGCATTTTGGCAACAATTGCACGGTTTTCCCGTAAAACAAGAAAACACCCCTTCTCAAAACCCTAGCATATTGCTATTTAAGTTTCTTGGTCCATCACATCTAACAGAGAGATACGCCGCCATGGAGTTTTCCCTCGACGTTGCTTTGCTTGAGTTGCAAAAGTCATGCCAAAACAAATCTCCAGAAAACCTTACGATATCACCCTTCGGTATCTCAGTAATACTCCACATGATTGCCAATGGCGCAACAGGACCTACCTTAGATCAACTCCTTCACTTTCTCCAGGTAGAAAAGATTGAAGATTTGGATTCAATGGCCCCAAATCTAATGGAGATCGCCAAATCTTCCAATAATGTTGAAACGGATGATGGTCCGGTAATCTGCAATTTCAATGCTGTTCTTGTGAGTCATAAGTTTACTCTCAAGGAAAGTCACCGAGAATTTCTGGAAAATATGTTTCATGCCAAAGTCAAGTACGTCGATTTTTCTCGCAAGGTATGTAACAATTAGTTGAGCTATGGTAGTGATAGATCTTCCTTTTATGCAAAGTAAAGCGTGTAGACTTCTTGGTAATTACTGCTTGAGATATTCCAGTTCTGCTATAAGATTTTCCTTATATGCAAATTAAACAAAGATAATACTCCGTATTTCTTGGTAATTAACTACTGCTTCAGTACTTTTCACCATTGCTAGGGCGGCAATGCGAGGTACTCCGTACTTGGTATTAATTTTTCTTTAGTTAAAACTAAAAATATTGTTGTTTACGATTCACTCGATTAATACGTAAGATCACACTATTAAACAAAGGCTTTATGATATGATTGCACATTAAGAAAAATACAGGATTGGCCGAAATTCATAGAGGATTTGACACACATATCATATGCCAAATTCGTGTAAAAATATTTTAGCACGAAATCATTGATTAATCTGTGCTAAATCCGCACCAAATTCGTGTCCATCTATGCCAAACTTGTGCACAATCATTGGTCAATCCCTTAATATTTTGCTTACAATCGGCTCGGTCAATAATGTCAATTTTCAAAGAAAAGTAGAGACCATGCATGTCAACAACAATTTTAACGGCAAAAAATCATTTTATCACAGCAACTATCTTAGACTCTTCGACTGAAATTGGCTGAATCGACGTATCATGCTGAAATTTATGAACCTCTGACTTTAGTGTCTGTATTGACAGATTCTGCTGATTTATGAAACAAATAAATTTAAAATATATTTTATTAATAAAATTAAGAAATAATTATGGGGTGTTTGGTTAATGGCCTATCAGCTATTTTTTGACTGTTTTGACCAACATTTGGCCTTTTGACCAAATGAACCAGCTAATGGCATGTTTGATTATATACTCCGTACCTATTTTATTTAGCTTTTTGTCTAAACAGCCAAAAATGAAAAAGCTACAAAACTTAGCTTTTAGTTTTAGCCGATTCACTTACTCTCGATTTTCCTAATCTACCGGCCATACCTTCTCTGAAGGTCAATGCATCGTTGCTGCTATTTTTTTGTTGCTATTTATTCCGATTCATACTAAAGCAACAATGGCTCCTGCTTTTTATGGCCGATTCATACTAAAGTTGAGTTTTGTTACTACTTATCCCAATGGCTCCTGCTGATATTGGGTTATGCATCTTCCAAAAAAAACAGTTTTTCTAATACATTAAAAATAATACGGAGTATGTAAAAGAATTATTGCTTCTGACAATATTTTTATAATTTTTGTAAATCATAAAAACGGTTATAAGCTAATCATGCAAATAACATTTTTTTTGAAAGAGAGAAATTTATTTTTTTTATGCAAATAACATTAACAAAAATTATAATACGTATGTAAGAGTAGTTAGTAAAAAATAATAATTCATGTCCTTAATAGTCATTTAAAAAGTTATCAGCTAATTGTTAACGACCATTTAACCAAACACTACTTTACAAACTGCTAATACTATCAAATGACCAAAACAGCCAACAGAATCCGTTGTTATCAATCGGCCCACACAATCAGCCAACAACCATCAGCCAACAGTCATTTACCAAACACCCCCTCTATGTAAAATAGCTAAAATGGTTCTCTACAGTAACTTCAGCCGAAACAGACAGAAAAGTAACTCCGACCTTACTTTTCCTTATTATTACACACTTTAGAGCGGAAAATCAAAATTTACGTGTTTGATAAAAAAAGTTGGATGATAAGCCTAATAAGCCGAGTAACAGTGTTACACTGTTACTAAATAGGCTCTGAATATTCCTTAATTATATTTAATTTTCTTGTCGGATAAGTGTACTAGTCTTATAGTCACTCATAAGCACTCTTACTAAATTAAAGGTTGGAAGTGAGGCAATTGCTCCCTGGCCCCTCCCGTGGGCCGTGGCTAACTTAATTACATACTTGTGGCTGACTTAATTACATACTCCATTTTATATGCCTACAACACTCTACTTTTCACATTTTTTCAAGGCATAAACTTGACGATTGAGATCTTTCAGTTTTTATTAGTAGAAAATCATAATTGTAAGATTTAAAATGAGAGGAATTTAACAATATCTTTCAAAGTTTTAATTTATAATACATTAATAAATAAAATGAAGTCAGAATAAAGTATGTAAATAGTTCAAAATTCATTAATGTTACAACTCTTGAGGAACAATGGTAGTACTAATTAGCTAGGATAAGTGCATGCTTCAACTCAAAACATGTCCCTAGCTTTAGTGGTAATAATATCATAACAAAATTTATATGTGCTACAAGTCATAGGTTAGAAACTAATCTGTGCTACCACTGCTACACTTTAATTTTTTTCGAACTCTTTCTATTTTTAGTTTTTAATAAATACTAATTCAAGATATAAGAATTCCAAACGGGCCTGTTTAATAGGTAGAATGTTTTTCGGTTTCTTTTCTTTTCCTGTTTTGACCGTACTTTTTGGTCCAATACTGCAATAATTTTAAAATCCTAAAGGCTAAAGGGTCAAATAGACCCTTGAACTAACTTAAAGTGTTCAATTAGCCCCTTATATAAGAGGTTCTGCCCGGCTGTCGCCAATTGGGGCGGTTCCTGGTGGAATTTTTTGATGAAATTTTGTGAGCATCTTCTTCATTAAGTCTAGTTTACTCATATCAAATTTCAGCTAAAAGTTCAATCGGGAAGGCAGTCAAATGATTTTTTGAAGATAGCTGCGCAGTTAAACAACGCAATACATTTCGGAAAATCATTTGACTGTCTTCCCGATTTAATTTTTAGTTGAACTTTGACATGGGTAAACTACATTTAATGAAGAAGATGCTCACAAAATTTCATCAAAAAATTCCACCGGGAACCTCCCCAATTGGCGATGGCCGGGCTGAACCTCGCATTTGAGGGGCTAATTGAACAATTTAAGTTAGTTCAATGGTCTATTTGACCCTTTAGCCCATCCTAAATGTATCTAAAATATAATTAGGATTTCCTATGTAGACCTAATTAGCTACTTCTTCCTTCACCTAAACAAAGAGTACAAGTTCAGGTAGGCATGACAATGGGTCGGGGCGGGGCGGGTATTGACCCGGACCTGCCTTGTGACTTGGCGGGGCGGGTCTGCCCCGCCTCGTGACCTGAACGGGTCCAAACTTGTTGACCCATGACCCGCCCCGCATGGGGCGGGGCGGACCCGCCCCGCCAAATACGGCGGGTCCACCCCGCCCCTCCCCATCGTAACCTAATTTGCTAGTATGTATTTTTATTTGTGGGAAGTTGTTACCCATTGAATCTACATAAAGTTTATCTCTAAGTACTAATTAAAAACTAATATATTAAATCAAATGCATGATACTCTAAAAATTAAGGAAAGTTTAATCAGACTTGAATAGTTATTCTAGTTAATTATATTACTAATTGAATATATGTATTAAAATGCTATATATAAAAAAGAAATTGATAATCCGTCGTTCATCTCATTCTAATATATACATAAATATATTATAAGATCAAAAAAATTATGATTTATTGTAGACACACATATGTATGTTGAAGTATATTTGTAGTATAATTTAAGAAAAAGTGTGTATACTTATATATTGAGCGGATCAGGACGGGTCGGGGCGACACAGGTCAATAGTAATACCTGGACCCGCCCCATTGTATAGGCGGGGCGGGGCGGACCCGCCCCATTTGCAAGATGGGGCGGGCCGAACCCGTCCCAAATGTCTCGGGCCAGGGTGAGTCATTGCTGGTCAGTTTTTTTATATCTCTAAGTTCAAGTAACTCCGTAACTAGGCGGCTACTTCTCTAGGTGACTAGAGTTTTTATTGAACTATCTATTGTTAGCATATGTCGAAAATCTGCACAAGAAATAATGTAGTTAAATAAATAATTATGATAAACGAGAAGCGTACGGAATTGAAGATATTAGTACTCTGGCCAGGAGACTAATCCCAAAAGGCACCTATTTAAAAAAAGATGACAAGCTTTCTTCTAAGTGTTGCCTTATCCAAAATTAATTAATTAATTGTACCCAGTCGTACCCGAAACCCGACAGGCCAGCGGCGGCGGGTGAAGTGCAATTTCACGCTCACCGTGTCCGGGGACAATTTCTCATTCATTTCAAAATTATTTTCTACAAATAATATATTGAAATACTAATTTGTAAACCATTTTTTCAACACCATCTCTAAATCTAAATCGGTAAAGCCTCACTATTATCATTTTAGCATCTAAATCGGTAAGAGCCTATCAGCCACATTTTGGCTGATTTGACTCTTATTAGCCTTTAGACCAGACCAATCAGCTAATAGAGGTGTTTGGTAAAATAACTTTTTCATTTGACTTTTTGTCTCAAACAACCAAAGTGCAAAATGCTCAAAACATTAGCGTTTAGGATCTGCCCACGTGAATCTTCTCCTTAGCTAACTCTGTTGGCCATTTTTTTCATGATCAGTTTAATAACTACCGACTACCGTGCTCTTAGCACCGAATTTTTCAATAGTATTAGTGCTCGGCCTTATAAATTCAATCGGAAGTTCAGAACAGCTATTTCACATAAATATCCTACGATTTTTTTTATCCTTCTTTAGTGATGCTGCATCTATATACTAATATTTTTCTTTTAGTTTTTTTTTGTCGAACCTAATGGTTTTTTTTGTATTAGACTTGGTTATGGTTATATGCAATTGAAACAGCAATATAATTGAAAAGGATGTCTATTTGGTGTAATTTTTCAAAAAAATATATTATTTCTTCCATTTTAGATTTTAAGGATGGAGGACTCCATGACTTTGAAATTGGACTTTAAATGAATAAACTTCAACTTTATTTTCCGATCCTCCGTAGTGAATGATTTTGTGCAATGGTTGTAGTCACTATGAATCTATGATTATAAATTGTTGTAAAGCATTATTACTTGCAGTTTTTTAATTAATAAAAATCGTTTATCTAGTTGTGTGCTAACATTAATTCAAAAATTGTATCATACGTTATACGTCATACAATTAGGTAGTAAACAAAAAATAATAATTAATTAATGTCCTTAAAAGTCTTTTAACAAGTTATCAACTAATTATAAACAGCTATAAACCACTAATATTATCGGCTAATCAAAACAGCCAACAGAATCATCAATCAGCTAACATAATCAGCCAACAACCAACTGCCAATAATAGACAATTGCCAAACACCTCCATTGAGTTCTCTAATATTCTTAATTGGTTTCCCATTTAAACCACTAAGAATAGATTTTCTTTTTCTATGTTCTTATCAGCAAAATAGTTACATCGATCTATTATATTTTACTACGTACACTACAAAAAAGTTAAGGTATTGACATGAATTTGGCACGGATTTATCGATGAATTCGTGCCAAATAGCTCGTGCCAAACTTTTTTTGGCACAGATTTGGCATATCCTTGCAAAAATCACGGCAAATTTTGAAAAATCCTTGTAAAAAATCTCTGTCAATATCGTGTTTTTTGTAGTGATATATACTCCCTCCGTCCCGCAAAGATGTTCCCGCTTTCCTCTTTTGGATGTCCCAAAAAGAAGTTCCCTTTCCCTAAATGGAAAGTTATCCTACATTAAAACAGTGTCAAACAGTGCAAAACAGTGTCAACAGTGTCTAAACAGTGCCAAACAGTGTCTAAACAGTGCCAAACAGTGTCTAAACAGTAAAGTCAAATTCATTTCCTAAATATGTGTGTAGGTCAAACCGGGAACATCTTTGCGGGACGGAGGGAGTAATAAAATTAACATTATAATTTTACTCATGCAGGTCTAATGATGTGTTACTTTTTTGAGCTAAAATTCCTATCTTCCAATTTTTTTCGTCATGGTCAAAAGTACTAACAATAAATAATTGCAAGCACTCAGTATCTTCTTAGCTTGTTTTGCATTGTCACGTTAATCAGTATATTGATATTGTAAGCAAGAATATATAAAGGGTACTTTTTCATTTACTATAGCTATATTTATATTTTTTTTAGTACTGTTCTCACGTTTTATAGCTGGACCTAAGTTTTTCACTTTTTCACTATACTACTTATGTTTCTTTATCTGAAACGTATTATCATTTCCTTAGATTAGAATGAACAAAGTTGGATAATCGGATTGTTGGGAACATGTTTTTATTACGTGCGGGTTGTACTTAATTTGCAACTTCTCTTTCTTTTTCAGGAGGTAGGTGTAGATGAGGTGAATGAATGGGTCAATGATGACACAAAAGGACTTATAAAACCGCTTCTTCTTAGGAGTGCCTTTAACAAGCAATATTTAACCCTTATCCATGCGAACGGGCTTTATTTCAAAGCAAGCTGGGAAAATGAGTTTGAGCCATCAAATACACGAACTGACAAATTCCACCTTCTTGGGGAAAAAGTGGATGAGTCACCTGTCGTCGAAGTACCATTCATGATGAAATATGAAAGCACTTATGCGCACGCTTCCTTTGACGACTACAATGTTCTTACGATGCCCTATAAATCAGGGAATGGAGATAGGAAAGCAGGAAGGCGTTTCTCCATGACCATCATCCTCCCGAAGGAAAAGGGAGGGTTGCCAAAACTAGCCGACAAAATGAGACAAAACCCTCATCTCTTATCTCGCAAACACATGCTGAATATGGAGTATGAGATGATTTCTATCTTGCAGGTTCCGAAGTTTACTCTCGCTTACTGTTTTCTTCCATCGGAGATAATGAAAGAGTTAGGGCTAACGTTGCCTTTCATGGATTCTGAGGATGACCTTACTGGTATGGTAGAGGAAATGCCATTGTTTGTCTCAAAAATCACACAACATAGCCGAATGGAATGCAATGAGGCAGGTACGGAAGTGTTGAGTGTTACCTATGATGAGGAGGCTCTTGGCTTTTGCTTAGACGCTTCACCGCCACCGCCGCCGATCAACTTTATAGCTGACCATCCGTTCATGTGTGTCATCAAAGAAGATGTGTCTGACACCATATTATTTCTAGGTGCAATAAATAATCCTCAAGTGGTGGGATGAAGCTATTCTGGTTATTTTTTTTAATAAAACTAACTATTTTTTCACTTTGAATATATCATACTCCGTATGAGAAAACAACTAGAGGCTTTTAGCCAACCGTTTCAATGGTCCAATATACATAATGTTAGTCCAATGTGTATTCTTATTATTATTGCGATGATGATGATTACAACTCCGTATTAGAAAATTCTCCAAATAAGATTAAAACATTGATAAAATGGAGAACATTATTGGTTTCATCCTAAAATAGTTAGAACTACTTCATTAGTAATTGCCTAATTGGGGAAGTTATATGCTTTTAATATGCATGTCCGAAATAAGTTGGTTTTATTTTGAAAATAAAATATAATTAACTCTATATTTGTGCATTTTGTCTATGTTTTAATCCTATTTGAAATATGAAGTAACTTTCTTTTATTATTATTATTATCATTATTATTGTTCTTATCATCACCATCATCATGATTATTATATATTATTGGGTAAAGTATGGAAAACATATTTGTGGTTGGGTTCGTTTTTAGATAGGGTCATGTGTTTCATTTTTTTTATCATAGTGATTCACGTGTTTGAATTTCGCTATCACAAGAGGGACACACAGTTAAAAACATCTGAGAAAGACAGTTAATAGTAACTCCGATTTTCAAAAGTGTCTAAAAATTAAAAGAAAAATACCGGAAGTTGTGCCTACGTCTCTGGTGACCATATTGTCACAGATGCCGGACGTGACAAATCCATGACAAAGCTTTGTCACGGATCCATTTTCATGACAAAACATTGTCACGCCAATTCCGTGAAAAAAAAATTTGTTGCAAATTTTTTAAACTTCGGTCTGTGAAAGACTCCCTGTTTTTTTGTAATGGAATAAGATTAATGTATTCTAGTCTTATTTTGGAAGAAATTCTTAAAACACGAGCCTTTTGAGACTCTCATTCAAGTTCTTAGGATGTTTTCTTTTGGACTGTTTTCAATCCCAGATCATACCAGACCAACAAATTTCAGTCTAAATGAAAACATCCTTATTACACGGGATTCGGAAAGCTATATTCCAAATGGAAAATATATATGTTTTGAAAAATAAGCGTTCGGAAACCCTTTTTCCGAGCAAAGCAAGGTGGCTTACCTCCGTGTAAGGGGGAATTAGGTGGGGCTAGGGCAAAATATACAATTTGGTTTTTTTGAAGTGTTGTAAGTTATTATTTGTACTCCAATTTTTACAAAATTATATCAAAATTCATTACTTTTATGATCTTTCATATGAAATCAATATTGCATTTATAAAATTTTTAAAAAATTGAAGCATCAATAGTAGGAGGTTTTTAGATTAAAAAATTTTCTTAAATAGATTGAAGTGCTAAAATTAAGATCTCATAATTAAAATAATTAAAACATGAAAAAAATATTTGAATAATGAGATTTTAATTTTAGCACTTAAATTGATTTAACAGAAATTTTGGGTCTGAAAACTTTCAACAATTGAGATTTCAAAAAATAAATTGTGGGTACACTAAAAAATTATGAGTACAATAAAAAATTACATAATGTTTTAAACAAGTGGGATTTTACAATTGGCTTGCCTTTCCGATTCTTTTTTTATAAAATATGGGTGCTTCCGAATTACGTGTTCAAGGAAAACAGCATTTAGTTTGACCAATTTTCCCGTAGGGTGCTTCTACCGTACAAAAAAAAAAGAGTGTTTTGGTATCTTCAATTCTAAACCAATCAGATACCTCCAGATCATCATCCTAATTTAAGTAATTCCACGTCAAAGCAGTAATGTAGTTTCATTATTTGCAAAACTATCCCTCAATCTGCACTTGCAAAGTCCGTAGACCAAACGGTTGCCGGCTTGCCGCAAAAACCGCAGAGAGAGGAAAAAGGAAGATAACTATCCTCACCCTGCGGCACCCAAGGACAAACCTGCCACACTAAAAGAATAACCTTCCGCACAAAAAAAAAAATTACACTCCAGCGAGAAAGCAATGTTGCTAGAAAAATACTCGAAATCCCTTTTTCTTTATTGATATGTTTTTATATTCGTATTCCAGTTGCAATGGAAGCTGCTTTTGTAGGATGAATCGCCGTAGGGAGCACCTAATTTGAGTTTATACAATAAGAGACATTCTCCTGTTTCAATAATGATCATATTAGTATTAGTTTTTTCGTAGATATGCAATCCAACTTGAGTTCACAAATAAGATCAGATGCTTGTAAAATCTTAACATTTTAGATTCAACCTGTTTCACCAGATTAAACTCACTCCAGTGAAATGCAATCAGTCTAGTACTTATGTTTGAATTTTATGTTAGGTAAGCTTTTCCCAAATCTATGATATACTTTTCTAAGATTCTTTGGTCCTCTTGGCACTATATATGTTAGTTTGTATGAAAAGAATGATCACTAATAATATGTAAGTATCTTGGGGGAGTTAAAGGCTACTGGTTGGCATGGCAGCAGTCTAAAAAATTGGGGATCATTGGGGAAATATGCAGCAGGTTGGGTCTAGGTGGACAGCTCCTATAGCAAGTCGTTTCAAACTCAATATTGATGTTGCAGAATGCAGATAAAGAAGAGTGCTTGGGGTTGGGCTGCGTTCTTCGTGATTCAGCTACTAGTTTCATAGCTGGAGGATCAACCAAGCTACTAGGGGAATGCACGGTCTGAGAAGCTGAGATTTTGGGGATTCGGGAAGCATTAAGGTGGGCTTTGAGTTACGGTTGGGATCCCATTGATATGGAATCTGATTCTCTTCAAGGAATTTCTGATATTAGGGACGGGTTGGGATCCCATTGATATGGAATCTGATTCTCTTCAAGGAATTTCTGATATTAGGGACGGAGGTTCCTTGAATGCTTTGATCAAAAGCAAATGGGAGTCGGGACCGAATCTTTGCGAGAACAGTCTTATACTCTTATTGGTTTTTAGCCCCTCCTGATTGTATTCTTGGTGATCATGATCATGACTTGATTAATATCAAATATTTTTTTCCCTTTTTGAAAAGTAAACAAGGCACACTATGCACAAGGAAGTACTTTCTTTAAGAAGCTAAGGCATTGAGTAGTCACTTTATTCTTCTGAATCCTATGCCCATATACACAAAAGTGGCACCTTCTAACATAATATAAAAAGGCATATGATTTCCTTTCCATCCAAGAATGTTTGTGGTTATGCTTGACTGTTGAAGGTCAGTTGTTCGTGAAGCTTGTTTTTAAATTGCTGTTCAGGCTTTTGATATTGACCATAGAGATTTTTCAAATGAATCCAACTGATTCTCACTGCACATTTGGCTCGGATATCCCTTGACAAGTTGTTAGGACTAGTTCACTATTGCAATACTCTCCCCCTCGCGGCATTGTGTAATTGAATCTTTTCATCGGATATAATATATTAAAAAAACTTATTGACAGTGAAACACTGGGATTGTAAGAAATTGTTGACTGAGGTAATGGAATGACCAATGATATTGAAAGCCATCAACTGTGGACCCTTAATGGAGGCCAGTTTTGTAAAATACATAATTTGTTTTTACTAAAGGCTTAACAAAAGTAAACATTGACATTTGAGAGGATGAAATATCAACTACTGTCGAACTCCCAAGTACTATATGATAGTCACGTTTAATGCCACATCCTGTGCGTGGGAAAGAGACTCGTTTTTCTTTAGTTTGATTTATCTACTTGCGTTGATCGAAGTCTCAATGCTTATGGAACCAAGCTGGAGACAACTAACTCTTATCACAATCTTTTGAGTCACAATGCTCTCTTCCAGGTCTTTCCTCAGCAGTTGGACTCACTTGCATCATCTGATCAATGTTCCTTGTTATCATGGTATGGGTGGGGTTGTTCTGGGGATTGCGCGGACTGCCTCTCTACCTCATCTACAACCTGTGAATTTGTGTTTATTGCAATCGCAGACTTAATGAAAGCGGAAAGCAACACAAACAGAATAGCACATTAAACAGCAATATCCATTCATACATAAGTTATCATCAATCACAAACACTTCAATTGTACCACTAAAAGAGTCAATATTTCAGATAGTATCATTTTGATACCATATATTTCAACGTAATGCATCGCCAAAATCTCCAATATATTGATTTGAGTTTAATATTTTTATGAGACTGTTTAATATTTCTGCAATGCTAATCGTCATTTTACATCATCAAATTTGCCAAGAAACATGACTACTAATATTATCAACTAATCACAATATGATTGATAATTTCCAACCAAATAACAACAGCGAAGCATAAGCGCCAATACCCTGAGTAACATAGCATTCTGAAAAAGAAAGGAAAAAAAGAACTAAAAAGCTATTTAGATGTGTAGTTAATTACTTCTTATCATCATGCATTTATGTAATTTTTTCAGTATACAGGTCTATGATGATCAGGGGCATAACTTGATGGGCATAATGGCTACGGCCTACTCCTAATTTGGTAAAAACCTTTGATTTGTAGGTAAGCAAACTATGTAAAATAATGACCAATTAAAACCGGGAAAAGTATTGCCCCATGTAAAGGCTGTCAAGAATCACATGAAACCTACGAATTGGTATAACAATGTATTGAAGAGGAGTCCATTTAATAAACAGATAATTTAGCTAAATTGATGTTACAGTGAAGACTATTGAAGAAATTACCAAAAGAAGGGAGTATGGTGTCTGACATGCCAAAACACGGGAATGTGATTTAGGTTACCAAAACACGGGAGTCGGAATCCGTTATTCCGACTAGAGATTAGGGTTCCATAAATAATTTGAAACACCTAGTCGGAATTGGGGAATCCGACTAGGGTATTGTTCCATTTTAAATTTTTTTAAATGTTTCGTATGGGTGTAAGAAGTCTAACGTCTAAATAATGTTAAACACCTAGTCGGAATTGGTGAATCCGACTAGGGTAAAAAAAATTAATTTTTTTTAAATGTTTCGGATGGGTGAGGTGTTTAATACCTAAATAATTTGAAACACCTAGTCGGAATTGGGGAATCCGACTAGGGTATTACGATATTTTTAATTTTTTTTAATGTTTCAAATGGGTGAGGTGTTTAAACGGTGTTCGGGTATTTCACCAAACTCCTACACTAATATCCCTATAAAATCCATTCATTTGTTCTCAAAATTTACACACACTCCAAGTACACTTCTTTCTTTCTTAAAGTAATATATTCATTATTGTTTTTGTTTAGCACTCTCCTCTCATATTATATTTATAATATATACCATATATAAAAATGTCTAGTGAGGGTAATATTGTTGTTATGGTTCATTGGAATGGCTCTATATATATCTAAAAAAGATGATGAAATAGAGTACTCCATACCTCCTAGGGCGGTACTATTCATTAGTGAAGGAGATGATTATACTACTATACATGAGAATGTTCTAAATCATGTTAGAGGCGACGGATTTTCCGAAATTAAATTAATTCACGGAAAATTGTCAAAATATAAGAATTCGGTATATGTTGCTTCTAGATTATGGCCCATTCACGATGAGCGGACATGGCGTCATTTTTTCCGGATCGCTACAAATGAGTATGAGGAGTTTCACATTTACGTGGAAGCTTCAGCGACCCCCCCACAAAATTTGACGTTCCACGGAACTCCTGGAGAGGAAGGCCCATCATCAATATATGGTCGGAGGAACAACCGCCAAACGTTTCAGAACTACGAATCTCCCGGTATGTATTGTTCAAGTTAAGTAGAATTTACAATGATTTGATTTTATTTGTTGTCATTTTAAGAGTGTAGAAGTAGTTAATTTAGTAATTCCTAAAGTTTTTAATTAGATTGTTAAATTGGAATTTTAGAGTTAATGAGTATATATCACTGATTTTAGTAATATATGTATTAGTTAGTGTATTATATACTTAGGCTATCATACAAGTATATACTATTTGTAGTATAATATATTAAATAATACTAATATTATGCATAATTAGGCTAATTAATTACTCTATAATTTAATATCTTATAATAATATTATGCTATTAAATAATGAATTTTAGAGTTAAATTTAGCTATTAAATACTTGAAAGTTAGAAAGAGTGTTAAATTTAGAATTGGCCTTAAATTTTGGTTTTAGGAGTGTAGACGTAGTTCATTTAGTAATTTGTAAATGTTTTAATTTAGATTGTTAAATTGGAATTTTAGAGTTAAATTTTGCTATAAATTACTTCAAAGTTAGAAAGTGTGTTACATTTAGGATTTGCCTTAAATTTCGGTTTTAGGAGTATAGAAGTAGTTAATTTAGTAATTTGTAATTTGTTTTAATTTTGATTTGTGAAATTGGAATTTTAATTTAGTGTATATTATACTTAATATATCTTTGTAATTCAGATACAAATATTATCGAATTTTAACAGATAATCAAATAATTTTTATCTGATAAATTTTATCTGATTATATTTCCTTTATATTTCTCGCATCTACCGCATCTACCAAATTCATTATTTCCTTTATCTTTATGTGTGACTTTGTTATCTGTTGCAGTAGAAGTGGAGTCCAACTGCAATTAATCCAATTTCACGAAAACATACATAGATTTTAAATGGAAATAAAAAATGAATTTTCATGGTGTCGGAATTCTCAAATCCGACAGGGGTTTTTTATAGAAATTTTTATATGCCTATTTTAACTGCTGTCGAATTAAAATGTAAAAAAAAAAAAAAAACTTCCAGTCGGATAGAGCAATTCTGACAAGGGGGTGTTTTTTTAGAATTATTTTGTTTTATTTTAAAAAACTATATAAATTAAATTTTATATACTTACATTGTTATTGTAAGAAATTTTGTATTCCTATTTTAACTGCTGCGGAATTAAAATGTAAAAAAAAAAAAAAACTTCCAGTCAGATAGAGTTCCCTGACACGAGTGGGGCAAGAATACGATTGTACTTTTTGGAGGTCTTACAGGGTGACTTGGCTTTAGCCCGTCGATGGAGTTGGGGATTAGCGGTTCTCGGGTACCTCTACCATAACTTGTGCAACGGCGCCAAGTGGGAAACCAAACAAGTTGGCGGCTGTATGCATTTGTTACAGATTTGGGCTTGGTCGAGGATTTCGATGGTCCGTCCCTCAGTACTTCAGGTCATTCAACATGACCATCTTCCATATGGGTGCAGGTATGTTGGCAATTACATCTTAATAATTGAGAATGCTTTATATGACGTTACATTTTTTAACTTCATATCGGTAATCAATAAATGTAGGTGGATCGTCCCCAAGTCATATAAGGGATCCCCAAGACATTGCATACGCTTGTACCGGGATGACCTAGACCGCATGAGTGAGAGTCAGGTAGTACTTGAAATTTTTACTTCAACCGTACTATTCAATTTTCAATACACATTGTTTTATAGTTTTTAAATAGCAAATTAAACTTTTTACAGTTTGATTTCACTCCCTACGCGTCCGAGATACTCCCACCTCACATCCTTAATGACGCTCCGATTTGGTCGGCTAGGGTCATGCTCATATTTTGCAATATGGCCGAAATGCATTACCCCGATCGATTTCTTCGGCAGTTCTATATAAGGCAAGATATTCCGAATGCTCCTTTGACGGGTAGTGATAATCACGACAATCGTTCCGACATAGTAACCGGTGCCTTCGCGATGTGGGCGGACATACAACATAATATATACGTTCTTGATTATGATCGACATATGTCCCTCGAAGCAACTAATAGGTACCGAAACTGGTATAAGAAGCATGGTATGACACGTGTCCAGAACCCTTCTCACAATGTGCCCACGACAGGTTACACCCCAACAGCACACAATTGGGGTATTGTGGTAAGTTTTTGAATACATACCATATTCATTAACATATATCGTGTCATATATTATTTACACGTGTTACATTTTAATGCAGAAGCAAGGCGTTCACGAGGTGTATCAGCTCTAAGCCGACCGCGCGAGTCATGAGGACTGTCAAAAACGACTACGGCAGATGGCCCTGGACGTAGGTGATGAAGAGATGCTCCATCGGGGCATATTCCATTATGAAGATAAAGATGAAGGTGGAAGTGATGAAGATGATGATGCAGATGAACATGAAGGTGGGGGTGAGGACTCACAATCGCCCCCTCAATTCTCAACACAGGGTGTCTCATTTCATCAACCACCCCCTCAATTCTCAACGCATCAAGGTGTCTCATTTGATGAACCACCGCCGTATTATGATTCTTATCAGTGCTCCACACAAGCGGATGATTATGTTGAGTCATTTCTCAATTCGTCGTTTTAGTATGGAGACACAATGGGGCCTTGGAACACTGGCGGTGGGGACGGAGCAGGGCCGAGCTCGCAACATTAAATGTAGTATTAAATTTAATATTGTATGTAGTGTCTATTCATTAATAAATATACATTGAAAACTACATTTGTTTTGTTCACTTCCATTAAAATTACAAAAATTGCACTTAAAACAAAATCAAATTTTTATCTAATTTGACGAATGGATTAAATCAAAATTGCACTTAAAATTACAAAAATTGCAATTAAAACAAAATTGGCAATACAAATGGATTAAAAAACACTATAAAGCAATCAAATGTTTTGTTACTCAAAAAATCAAAATGCTAAGTTTTCATTTTAAAAAATATGTCAGGAATCTAAAAAAAACTTTTAAATTTGGAATGGATAGAATTTAGCCCTACAACTATTAGTTTTTAAAACTTAAAATAAAAAACTTAAGAATTCCGCAAAAAAACAAAAATTTAAATCCTAGTCGGAATTGGGTAATCCGACCAGGGGAATGGGTAGTTTTTTTCGAAACCCTAAATCCTAGTCGGAATTGGGAGTTCCGAAACCCGTTTTTTGGTAAAACCTAGAAAAATCCCCGTGTTTTGACAACCTCAACCCATTTTTCCCGTTTTTTGGTAAATCACCCAAGACTATTTGTGTTCTAGGGATAATCCAGTTGGGCGTGCAACACATTATAACATGGTAGCATCCAATCACTTATTCCTCACTTTCCCTTCATCTTCTCTGGTTCTCACGATCTTGTTGCTCTCCGAAAAATTCAAGACTTATACTCTAAACATAGTAAGTCGAAGTTTGTAAGTATGAATAAGCTCGATGATGCAATTTTTTGTACCGTCACATGGTTAGCTATGAGAGGGAGAGGATTTGTGTAAACGAGAAACCAGGTTCCTCTCGTCTCTTCAAGCTTAATTCTATTCGGTGGTTGTATTTAGAAATTAAGGTTTGCAGGAAGTCTGTCACCACAAATTTCATGGGATTGCAGAGAGAGTTGAGGTCATTGTTAAATCAAACCTTCAAGGAAATTAACTAGCTAATTACTCCGTAACTTGCAATTTCCGAAGGACTAAAATGCAAAGATGCACAATTTTGATACTACGATGACTTGGATGTCGAGTTGACAACATGTCATCATTTGATTGGAGTAAAATCGAATGTACCGGTACCTTCTATTTTTAATGATGCACCCGGGGTGGGCAAAAATACTAAACCGGCATGATACCGAACCGGACCGGTATGGTACCGGACCGATAAACGGGGTTTGAAACGGATCTCAAATTTTTTTTGTCCCGAACCGGTTCCAAACAATGCCATGACCGGTTCTCATAAAATGAGAACAGGTACCGGACCGAACCGGACCGAAGTATGGTTTATTAAATTTGTACTACTATAGTTTATCTAAAATATACTACGTATTAATTACCTCATCCGTCCCAAATTGATTTACAAAGCCAACATTTTTTGTCAAAGTTAATGTTAAGTTCTTGATAATTAATACAATTTTTAATAATTAAAATTTACATGTTTAGAAACCACATTAAAATCTCTCTAAAGTTGCAAAATCAAAATTAAAATATACGAAGTACGGAGTAGTTTTTTTGAAAGGCCAAATTAGAATATAATTAAAAAGTGAAATTCTAATTAAGTGAATAAAAAGAAATTGTTTGACCAAAAAAGATTGACTTTGCAAATCGATTTGGAACGAAGGTAGTATGATATATGAAAATTGATAAATTGTGTGGATATTTTGGAGGATGGCTAATTTTTTTTTTCTTTCTTAAACACTTGGAAAAAGTGGCATTGTTTGGTATTGATATGGCATGGTATCGTCCCGTTTGAAAATGGACCGTACCAAACGGGTTTGAGTCTAAGACCGAACCGTACCGAACCGTTTCAATAGTAACGATACGGGTACGGGTTCGGCCAAATATTGGACCGGATCGGACCGTGCCGACCCCTATGATGCACCATAGAATTTTCCTTTTCCCGTATCCCTTTTCTTTTCCGAACCCCGTTTTTTAATTTCTTCGCAAATCATTGTTTTAAGAAAACACCCCTTAGTTTGAGTGTTTGACCAATTTTTTCTCCACTTAACACCAAGTTAGGAACCCTAGAATATATATACTGCTATTTAAGCTCTTAGCCTGGTCTCCCGATCAATTGCCGCTAACAAATAGATACAAGAACTGTACGTTCAAAACAAAACAAAGAAGATATGAGAGCTGCGGGCTAGTTTTCTAAACAAAAAGTTACCCATTTTATCTTTTCTATTTAAAAACCGCCCCATATCATCTCCGGTGGAGACGGTGGAGTTCCCCCTTAACGTTGCTCTGCGTGAATTGCAAAAGTCATGTGAAAACGAATCTCCGGCGAACCTGACGATATCGCCGTTCGGTATCTCAGTAATACTCCACATGATTGCCCACGGCGCAGCAGGGCCTACCTTAATTAGATCAACTCCTTCACTTTCTCAACGTAGAAAAGATTGAAGATTTGGATTCAAAGGCCCCAAAGCTAATGCAGATAGCCAAATCTTCCGGCAATCATGGATCGAATGACGGTCCAGTAATCTGCAATTTTAATGCCGTTCTTGCGAATAAAAAATGTACTCTCAAGGAAAGTCACAAAGAATTTCTGGAAAATATGTACCATGCTAAAGTCAAGTACGTCGATTTTTCTCGCGGGGTATGTCCGTATGTGACCATTAATTAAGCTACGGTAGTGATAGACTGATGAACCTTCCTTTTAGGCAAATTAAAACGTATAGACGGCGTTTTATTGAGATTATCCTTCATTAGGGTCTGCTTGAGAATATGTTTTCAACTGCTTGAATGTATACGTTATAGATTTGGAGTAAAAAGTTAGTGGAAACACAAGAAAATCAATAATCATACGATATTCGTTTGAATAAACTTTCTGAAAATTTTAAACCCTTTCAAGTTCAAACCAAACTCACCATTGGTTTTATTGGCTTGATAAATTAAGTTGATAGGGTCTGATATTTGTTTTACTATTTGTTTTATAGATGTACTTTTTCATTCACTACAGCTATGTATATATTTCATTTAGTCTTTAGTACTTTTCTCACGTTTTATACTACTTGTGTTATATATGCGCATACCGTGTTTTTAATAGGGACAGGTTTTCCTTAATTTGCAACTTCTCTTTCTTTCCATTTCCAGGCTGCAGGTGTAGATGAGGTGAATGAATGGGTTATTGATGAGACCAAAGGGCTTATAAAACCGCTTCTTCTTAGGAATGCCTTTGACAATAAATATTTAACCCTTATCCATGCGAATGGGCTTTATTTCAAAGCAACCTGGGAAAACGAGTTTGAGCCATCAAATACACGAACGGAGAAATTCCACCTTCTTGGGGAAAAAGTGGATTACCCACCTGTCGTCGAAGTACCATTCATGATGAAATATGGAAGCACTTACGCACACGCTTCCTTTGACGACTACAATGTTCTTAGGATGCCCTATAAATCAGGGCATGGAGATAGGAAATCAGGAAGACGTTTCTCCATGACCATCATCCTCCCGAATGAAAAGGGTGGGTTGCCAAAACTAGCCGACAAAATGAGACAAAACCCTTGTTGATTTCAAAGACCGTTAATTATAATGGTGTAAGCTAAAAGAATAAACTGAGAGCAGAAGTTGGGATCATCTCGTTTTTCATTATATTGCTTCAAGGAAAAAATAACAAAGCTGGAAAGTATATAAAGGCATTACATTAGTTTCTAGCCACTACTCCTATTATTACTCCATGAACCTATCAATACGGAAGAAACTTTCAAATGTGAAATTGCACAACATGACCCACGCACACAATAAAACAAACTATTTGGATTTAATGATAAAAATAAATAATTAATAAATAACTAAACCAAATAATTAATAACTAAATTTAAGATTATTCCAACAATCACCCCCATAATCTTAAATTTGTGAAGCACTTCTCTTCGTCTGTGATGCACTTCTCACCACCACCAAATTTTGATGCACGTCTCATCAAAATAAACACTTTGGAGCACTTCTCCCCATGGTGCACATAATCACCCATAATTCTAAAGGAGAGGTTCTGCCTCGACCATATGTGCCAAGACTTCGTCATCAGTTTGGAATCTACAATTCTTTGCCATATGCCCAAACCTTTTGCATTTGAAGCATTGTGGCTTTCCCTTGTGCCAACAATCCTTTTCTTCATGACCAACCTTGTGACAATGGTTGCATTGAATTTTGCTGCCAGTTCCTTTTGAGAATGAAGATTTAGCTAACAAGAGTCCCTCATATTTTCCTCCATTTTCTTCCTCCCTCATTGATCTCCTTTGGTCAACGGCATGAAGAGAATTGATTAATTCTAAGACGGTTAATTTTGAGAGATCTTTAGTATCTTCAAGTGAAGAGATCTTGGTCTCATATCTCTCCGGAAGAGTTACCAGGAGCTTGTCCACAACTCTTTGACTTGAAAAATCTCCACCAAGTAATTTGATTTGATTGACAATGGACATCAACCTATTCCCATATTCTTTGACACCTTCGTTACTTTTCATCCCCACCATCTCAAACTCCCTTTTGAGGTTGAGAATTTGCATGAGTTTGGTTTGTTGGTTGCCTTCGAACTCCTCTTTGATTTTCTCCCATGCTTCTTTAGGACACTCACAACCCATGATTGTTGTGAAAATCTCCTCGGACACCGCTGCATGGATACATGAAAGTGCCTTTGGCTTTCGTGCCATTTCTTCTTCATGTTTCTTGATTTGGGCTACTGTTGGATTTCCTGGAAGAGGAGTAGGCTCACTGTCACTCTCAATGACATCCCATAAACTAATAGCTTTCATGTATGCTTTCATTTTGATAGCCCATGAAAGATAGTTATCACCTTTGAACAATGGAATAGAGATGGAGAAGTTACTTGATGCCATTGAATATCACAAGCTCTTTAGATCTAGGCTCTGATACCAAATGTTGATTTCAAAGACCGTTAATTATAATGGTGTAAGCTAAAAGAATAAACTGAGAGCAGAAGTTGGGATCATCTCGTTTTTCATTATATTGCTTCAAGGAAAAAATAACAAAGCTGGAAAGTATATAAAGGCATTACATTAGTTTCTAGCCACTACTCCTATTATTACTCCATGAACCTATCAATACGGAAGAAACTTTCAAATGTGAAATTGCACAACATGACCCACGCACACAATAAAACAAACTATTTGGATTTAATGATAAAAATAAATAATTAATAAATAACTAAACCAAATAATTAATAACTAAATTTAAGATTATTCCAACAATGACCCTCATCTCTTGTCTTGCAAGCACATGCTAAATATGGAGTATGAGATGATTTCTATCTTACAGGTTCCGAAGTTCACTTTCTCTTATCGTTTTCTACCATCAGAGACAATGAAAGAGTTAGGGCTAACATTGCCTTTCAAGGATTTGGAATTTGACCTTACCGGTATGGTGGAAGAAATGCCACTGTTTGTCTCAAGAATCACACAACATAGTCAAATGGAATGTGATGAGGCAGGTACAAAAGTGTTGAGTGTAACCTATGACTCAGACGAGGAATGCGGCTTAGGCTTGGATGATTCACCGTCGCCACCACCGATCAACTTTATAGCCGACCATCCATTCATGTTTGTCATCAAAGAAGATGTGTCTGATACCATACTATTTCTTGGTGCAATAAATAATCCTCAACTAGTGGGATGAAGCTCTATATCATTCTAATTTTATCGGATTTCATAATAAAATCCATAGCTATAATTGTCGGAGTTTGTAGCTCTAGCATAGAACTAGATTATTTCAATCTCAATTTATCATAGGAGACAATAACTATGGGCATATAGCCAACAATTTTAGTCCAATATAATGTTAGTCAAATTAATATGTATTATTGTTGTTTTTGTTGTTGTTATTGTGATGACGATTATAACTGCTTATACAGAATATTCCCCAAATAAGACTGAACCATAGATAAAATAGACAAAATTATATGTTTTCCTAAGATAGTTAGAACTCATTCATCAGTAATTGGGGAAGTTACGTGCTTTTAATCTACAAGTAAAAAATAAGTATGTTCTATTTTGAGAACAAAATATAATTAACCTTGTATTTGTGTATTTTGTCTCTATTTTAATATTATTCGAAATATGGAGTAACTTTCTTTTATTAATATTGTTCTTATTATCACCTTCATCATGATTATTTTTATTAAAACACTCATATATGGTAATGTTGTATTACGATATACATCTTTTGCGTACTACATACGGAATATATATGATTTAAGGTCCATATTGCGACGACCCAGTTGTTAAATGCTTCTATATATTTTTTATGTTAATCTTGAAATGGTAATTTAGTGGTTCTATTTGAAAATTAAAGATCTCGGCTAAAGGAGTGCTTGCAAAAAATTAAAAAGTGATTTTTAAGTGACATCTTCTAATTAAATTAAGTATTTAAAAGCTAAAAGCTAAAAATTGGTGGGAGTGGTTTAAACTATTTTTCACTTTTTCTATTACCCAAAAAATAAATTTTTTTTAAACACTATCAACTTTTACTTTTTTCAGAAGCACTTTTCTAAAACACAACAAACTTTCACTATTTAACACTTTCTCAAAAATCACCTTTTTAAAGTAGAAGTAATCACAAACATTTCCTTAGTATTTTGACTTGCTCACAAAATGATAAGAGGGTACATGTAGGGGTGGGCAAAATAGTTTGGTTTAACCGGATCGAACCAAAAGTTAGTCGTTTGATTTTGTTTGGGTTTACTTAAATAAATCATTTGGTAACAAATTGCTCAAACCGAATGACTTGGTTTGGTTTGGTTTAAAACCGAACAACCGTAAACCGAACCGAACACCGAGCAATTTATAATATACTACGTATATAATTAAAAATACTTTTTGTATTTATATTCACTCTTCATCTTTAGGATATAAATAAATATGTTAGATATGAAAAATACATGCATGTGTAGTATATATCATTTTATCTTTCACACATTCAATTCTATACAATAATTATGACAAAGTTAGCTAATATTTGTATTGTTATATTTTGTACTCTACCTGTATAAAAAGATGTTTGGCGATAACAATAGAAAATGACATTTATATTTTATACATCATTCATTTGAATGAAATTGTGAATTTTAGTGATATTATAAATGTTAATTAACTATAAATTTATTTTTTGTGAGAGGTGAATCTTTTTTCTAGTGATCGAAAACATGCTAAATGATTTAATGTCATCAGTATTAGTAAGATAAATTAGGTGTTAATTTATAATATTTCATTATTTCTTTTCCTATCTTGTATTTCTCTTTACATCTTATTTAAATAATGAATGCAAGAAGATGAGATGGACTACTATTTTTATTTTCTAATTCTTGATAATTCAAGGATTCAGAGGTACGATCCTATAGAACAGATCCTATTCAAGCTAAGTAAGGTCGTATTTTCTAATTCTAAAATATTGATGAACTTGATCAAATAAAATAAGAAACACAAGGAATCAAATCAAATCGAACCTAATAATTTTCACTTTGATAAACCAAATTCAAATCGAACCGGAACAAAACCGAAACCAAACCGAACCTAACATTTCTGTTTGGTACAATATCTCCCAAACTGAATAAAGCGAAACCGAAGTGAATTTCAAAATAGAAGTAATATACTTTGTTCTCTAAATAAGAATAATCAATGACAATTTTAGATATTATTAATTTTTAAACATAGACAATATTGTGTACAAATGAGTCCTTACTGTGTATTTACCTAGGCGTTGCCCAATGGCTCGTATTGAGGTTGTTTGAATACGTACTTAGTAAGATGTATATTTTCTTCCGTAAATAAATAATTCATCCCGGGTCATATAAAACTTCTATCTTCGTTGTGAATAGTAACATAATTAAAGAGAAGGGATAAAAAGTAACATTGACATTTTACTCCACCAAAGTTTAGCCTGGGGTTGTATAAGAATTGAACCGGATACTTGACAATATTATTTGTATTCGTATAATTATCGAATCTTCGTATTCCTATTCGTTTAATATTCAAATCTCATTTCGTATTCGAATTCGATATGGCTGAAAAAGAAGTTCAGGAAGCTTAGATTAAATATCAGAATATCTCTTCTGAGGAAAATAGGGAGGAATGGTTCTTAAAAAAAGCTTTTCTCTTATCCAAGTATAAATTGGAAAGAAAGTTCTGGAAGCAGAAGGCTCATATCTCTTGGCTTAAAGACGGGGACTCTAATTCTCAATACTTCCACTCCACGGTCAAAATAAGGAGGAAACAATTTATTACTTCTATTCTAGATTCAGAAGGGAAAGAATGTCTGACTTTACCTGATATTGGAAATGCTGCTGTACAGTTCTTCTCCAACCTTTATGCTGTGGAAACTGAGGTTCAGACTGAAAGCTTTCTTCAACATATCCCTGCATTGCTTAGTGAAGAAGACAATAGAGAGTTGATTCAGATTCCTTCTGAAAAAGAAATAAAAGAGGCAGTTTGGAGTCTTAATCAAAATGGGGCTTCAGGCCCGGATGGTTTTTCTGGGAAATTTTTAAAAAAATGCTGGAACATTGTTGGAAAAGATTTAATTTCTGCAATTCAAGAATTCTTTTTGGGTATTCCTCCTCCTAAGGGAATGTCTAGCTCTTTTGTGGTCTTGATCCCTAAGGTTGAGTTCCCTAATACCTTTTCAGACTTTAGGCCTATTTGTCTATCAAATTTCACAAGTAAAGTGTGCACTAAAGTCTTGGCTACCAGATTATTATAAATTATGCCTAAGATTATTTCTGCAGAACAGGTTGGGTTTATGCAGAACAGAGACATAGCAGATCAAGTCTTGATTGCTCAGGAGATGATCCATGCTATTGATAAGAAAATTAGAGGGTCCAATGTAATTATAAAGCTAGACATGGCCAAAGCGTTTGATAAACTTTCTTGGAAATATTTATTTCATATTCTGACTAAATTTGGCTTTGATAAGCATTTTGTTAATCTGGTAAAAGGCCATTTACAAGATACCTATCTTTCCATTATTGTAAATGGGGTTCCTCAGGGCTTCTTTTAGCCTAAAAGGGGGGGTGAAGCAAGGAGATCCTCTGTCCCCTTTTCTTTTTATTATAGCTTCTGAAGGTTTCTCTAGGGGTTTGAAAGCCAGGATGGAGATGGGCAGGATTAAACCATACTGGATGGGGAACATTGGGTTTCCAATTTCACATCTTGGTTTTGCTGATGATTTGTTAATTTTTTTGAATGGGAGTTCCAGGTCATTGATCAACTTCAATAATTTCATCAAAGATTATCAAGCTGCTTCTAGGCAAACTGTGAACTTACTGAAAAGTTCATTTATCTGTGGGAAGCATGCTGTCTATAGGTCCTCTCTTATTCAGGATCTCTTGGGTATGAAGAAAACTGAGCTTCCAATGAAATACCTAGGAGTCAACCTTCACAAAGGGATTAATAGAATTCAGTATTGCAATGATATTATAAAAAAGTTTGATGATAAGCTTACTACATGGAAGCAAAGGCATTTAACCCAAGGAGGAAGGCTTATCTTAGTCAAACATGTTCTGAATACCATTCCCCTGCACATTCTTGCTGCTGATACTCTTCCAAAACAAGTGATATCTATCTTGGAAAATAAAATGGCTGCCTTTATGTGAGGATCAGAAAATGGTAATCACAGAGTTCATTGGTCAAATTGGTCCAAATTATGTTGTCCCACTGAAGAAGGAGGATGGGGGATCAGATCTCTTTCCTCTTTGGAAAGAGCATATTCTATGAAAATCTGGTGGAAATGGAAAACTCATGACTCACTTTGGACCTCCTTTTTTAAAGCCAGGTATCCAAGGAATAATATGCAGCCTAAAATTACTGATTCTCCCATTTGGAGAAGAATCTGCAACATTGATCAGCAAGCTATAGAATTGTGTTCTATTAATGAATCTGGGCATATAGTATGGGATCCTGGCAAAGAGGGGACTTTTACACTTGCCTCTGCCTATAATGAATCAAGAGAGGACTTTCTTCCTACATTTACAAACAAGCATATTTGGCATAAAAATCAACCTATGCAGATCAAGGTTTTCACTTGGAGGTTGATAAATAACTGTTTGCCCATTACTGAATCTATGCTAAGGTTTTAGTTTGTTCTTAGACCATCCATTTGTCCTCTTTGCAGAAATCACTATGATACTCCAAATCACTTATTCTATCAGTGTCATTTTTCAAAGAGAATTTGGAATTATTTCATGAGTATATTTCAAATTCCTATTCCCAGGGAGGAGTGTTCTATCAGACAGGTATTTATTCTTTGGTGGCTAGAAGCAGGGTCTAAGAAACTGTCTGATATCTTTAAACACATTATGCCAGGGGTTGTTTGCTGGCATATATGGAAGGTTTACTCCTCATATGGTGTTCTTTCTGTAGCCTTTGTTGGAGCCCTATTGAGTATGAATGCAGCGGTTTCAAGAGCGTAACCCCAGAAAGAGATTGGTAGTTCAGCGAGACTCATCATGGAACAGACCATGTCTAACAAGGTCCGATTTCTCCGTTCGGACACACCATTCCATTGTGGTGTACCTGGCGGAGTGAGTTGTGAAACAATTCCACATCCTCTTAGATGATCACTAAATTCCTGGCTCAAATATTCACCACCTCGATCTGATCGAATGGCCTTAATTGTTTTGCCAAGTTGATTCTGAACTTCATTCCGGAATTCTTTGAACTTTTCAAAAGCTTCATGTTTATGCTTCATTAGGTACACATAACCAAACCTACTGAAGTCATCAGTGAATGTTATGAAGTACTGAAAACCTCCCCTGGCCATTGTTGACATTGGGCCACATACATCCGAGTGTATGAGGTCCAATAAACCATGAACTCTTTCACCTTTACCAGTAAATGGTGACTTGGCCATTTTACCCAATAAACAAGATTCACACTCCTCGATTGATTCAAAATCAAAAGAGTCAAGAAATCCACTAGAATGGAGTCTTTTAATGCGCTTCTCATTTATATGGCCTAGTCTACAATGCCAAAGGTATGTTGGGTTTGAGTCGTTAGATTTAAACCTTTTTGTATTTATGTGATAGATGGGCATTTCAAGGTTTAGAACATAAAGTCCATTTATGAGACTAGCACTACCATAAAAGATCCCATTAAAATAAATAGAACAAATGTTGTTCTTTATTATAAAATGAAATCCTTTCTTGTCCAAACAAGAAACAGAAATAATATTCCTGCTAATGGCAGGTACATGATAACAATTATCAAGTTCTAAAACTAAGCCCGTGGGCAAATTCAAAGTAAATGTCCCTATTGCTAATGCTGCAACTTTTGCTCCGTTGCCTACTCGTAGGTCAACTTCACCTTTAGCCAGCCTTCTACTCCTTGTTAGTCCCTGCACATTTGAACAAATGTGAGAACCACAGCCGGTATCTAATACCCATGAAGTAGTGGTGGTAACATTTACTTCTATCACATAGATACCTGAATTGGAAGCATCACCATGCCCCTTCTTTTTCAGTTCCTCCAAATACGCCTTGCAATTCCGCTTCCAATGACCAGTTTTGTTGCAGTGGAAACATTTTTGCTCTTCTTTAGAAGATGAGCTAGCAACCGATTTGCCTTTACCCGAGTTTTTAACCAGGGTTTTGGATTTCTTGTTTCCACCAACCTTGCCATTACCATGCTTCTTGAATCCCTTCCCCTTTTTGACCATCAAAATGTCACTCCGATTTTTCTTGATGTTTTTCTCAGCAGAGTTGAGCATTCCATGTAATTCGGTTAAGGTCTTCTCAAGACCATGCATATTATAGTTCATGATGAACTGGTCATATGCCGGAGTGAGTGATGCGAGAATCACATCAGTAGCCAACTCTTGACTAATTGGAGATCCAAGTCTTTCCAGGTGATCCCTAAGCCCAATCATCTTGAGCACGTGAGGTCCAACCGGGTTTCCATCAGTAAGCCTTGTGTGAAACAAAGCTTTGGTCGTCTCAAACCTTTCGATCCGTGCTTGTTTCTGAAACAAGTTCTTGAGTTCATTAGAGATGTCATGTGCACGACGATTCAGAAACTGTTTCTGAAGATTAGCTTCCATGATGGTTAACATCAGACAAGTGACATCAACTTCATCACGGACATGCCTTTCATAAGCATCTCTAATGGCTCTAGCAGCATTGGCCGCTGGTTCAGCAGGAATTGGTTGGTCAAGGATATATTCTTTACGCTCTTGTTTGAGAATGATTCTCAGATTCCTATCCCAGTCCATGTAATTTGTTCCATTAAGTTTTTCCTTCTCAAGGATAGATCGCAGTGAAAAAGTTGTGTTGGCAGCCATATTTACTACAACAAATAATGCAAAGAATTTTTAAATAATGCTCAAAAATTAACTCCCACTATATTAAATAGAAAGTCCCAAATATAGTGGTCCAAGATCCATATTTCACTAAAATTTAAGTAAGCTTTGGCTTATCACTTAAAAATTAGTTATTTAGGTAAACAACTCTTGTTAATCATATCCTATATGACTCTTGGTTTGTTTGGTCAACATCATATGATTATCCAAACACTCTTTGCTTCAAGGCCCAAAACCATTTTGATGGTCTTGTAAGTCCAAACCAATATTAAGACCCGAGAATGACGATCATTCAAAACATCTTCCTAAGATAGTGTGAAATGCTCTGCTTTGGCAGACACATATCACGACTAAATGGTGGTCATATTGGGAAAGCAATTTAGACTTATAATTAGTCGGGACTAATAATTACACACATGCAGCAATCAAATATTTAAATAAATAATTTAAAACTAGTGCAGTGATATTTTTTCCTCTCTACTCTAGGTTTAAGAAGTGAATTTTTAACTCTTAAAATTCGTGGGTCTCCTTAGCCCTATTTATAAGAGGTGGAAAGAAGGGGTTTTATGGCTAATAAAACCCTTAAAGAGGCCCTAGCCCAATACCATTTGAAACCCTCTTTCGAATTGGGCTAATCAAGCTATTTTAATGTTATTAACAAACATTAATGATCCAAATCACTTAGGTGTGTGACCCTGTAGGTTTATATATTATTGGCAGTGGGCTAGAATTAATTCGAGCCTCACAAATCATAAGCGGTCTCTAGCAAGACATTATGACTATCCAAAATATATAAATGTCAATTAAATCTGACATAACCTTTTAATGATTAATTTGTGCTAATAATTCTCTTTTGTCAAACGATATCTTAATTGAGACAAGGTTAGGTCGTGTCATCCTTGTTATTCTCAATTAATATTTCTTGATTACCAAGTGAGATTAATCTTGATCAAATGACACCTCATTTGAGCATGGCCATGCTAATTAATCTTACTTGTCAAGGGGCCCAATAGATATCTTTCTCTCGATGTACAAGAGTGACAAAAACTATCTTGATAATTCACATACTACTACATGGTTCATAATATGTACAATCATCACCTTTATAATTACCCAGTTAAAGATAACATTATATTTAATGGTGTTAATACATATTAATTCTCATGCTAGTAACCATGATTATCTCAAGTATAAGAATATAGCACCTCATCATTATTGAGGACAACACTGATGACATATAACCTAGCAGTGTCCTCAAGTTGGGTCTGTCCAATGAACTTGTTCCCTAACAAGCATCTATGTTATTAACTTGATATCTCTATACCCATGACTAGTGGAATATAGCCATCAGTTAATCCACATACTGGTCTATTAATTATTAATGTCCCAAATTAATAATATTAGACCAGGGATAATAAGAATATTATGTTTATTTTAAAGTGTAGCATTCCACAATTAAGTCACATACTTAATTAGCTACTAAACAGAATATTCAGGGACTAAATATTAATAAAGAAAACTCACAATAATAATTAACATAAAATGAGTTTGCAACTTTATTAATTAATGAGCATTAAATATTTATTGATAAATCATAAACTATGATTGTCCTAGGGCATATTTCCAACACTAGCATGTGATATGCATACCAAAACCCACTTTACATTGCGTGGTATGTTGTATTGCACAATTAATGACTTCCCTGCATATGGCAATCTTTCGGGTTACACAGTGAAAGGTGAAAAGGCATGTCCCATATGTGAAGAAGACACAGTGGATCTTAGATTGCTCTATTGCAAAAAAAAATGTGTACATGGATCACCGGAGATTTCTTCCTCGTAATCACAATTATTGTGCACTTAAGAAGGCATTCAATGGACTAACAGAACACCGAACTCCCCGTCAACCATTAAGTGCCCGTGATGTTTATGATGAGGTTAAAGATCTGAATACGGTGTTTGGGAAGTCGTATAAGCGCAACAAAGAAAGCCTTTGGAAGAAGAAGTCTATCTTTTGGGAACTTCCTTATTGGAAAGACCTACCTGTACGACATTTCCTTGATCTCATGCATATAGAAAAAAATGTGTGTGAAAGCATCATTTCTACCATTATGAACATTCCAGGGAAGTCAAAAGATGGCATAAATATTCGTAAGGATATGATTGAACATCTCAAGATATGAAAAAAGTTGGCTCCTCAACCACGAGAAAATAGTATTTTCCTTCCACCAATGTTGGAATGTGACTCTATCGAGATGGGTGTAATATTTACTTTCATTCTATGAGTCTTCTTAAACTCTATTTTAAAATCTAATGTGTTTTTATTAATCATATTAATAATGTTATTCAAAACTAAGTTTTTGTTTCATAAATGAAGTTGCTTGTTGTTGAAACTGGAAGAAGCCGGAGTTGATGATATTGCATTTTTATGTCCATCTAATTGCTCCTATACTTCATTTGAGACTGATTATGATGGCACTACGTCATATCTAATGAGAAACTTAGATGACCAGTTTGATCAAAGATTAATTTTGCTGCCATATAATCAAGGATAAGAGCTTTATTATATTTTTTTGTTGTAACTTGTGTGTATATAATAAGACTTGTATTTTTTATTTGCAGATATCATTGGATGTTAATTGTTATTTGTGCTGCGGTGAATAAAGGCTATATCATAGACTCTCTTCCGGGAGCAAGCGATATAAGCACTTTACAGAAAGAATTAACGATGTAAGTATGTTGAAATCTAATATAAAACTACGTGTCTTTGATTGATTTTAATTTTGATGGGTAATTTTTTTAACTCCATTACATTATATAGAGCATTTAGGATTGCTTCTTCTTGCCATGGAAACGGGAAATCTATCAAATGGCAAAATCTTAAGGTATATGGATTTACAATTTATATACATATTATATGTCATGATAGAGTTTGCTTTATGCAAATAGATGTAAAATATTTTATATGTTGCATATTTCTTACATATTGAATGATATATTTAATTAGTGTGCGAGACAAGTTGGAGTGAAAGCATGTGGATATTACGTGATGCGTTTTATGTGGGAGGTTTGCTTTGTTCATCAAGGAAGTAGTGATATTGGAAAGGTATCATTATACACACACACACACACACACACACAATTGTACACACACACATTATATTGTATAATTACTAAGTCTCTTGTAATTATTTTTAATTGGTAATTTATTATCTTTTAATAGATTGCAACTATTTTATATTTCAGGATTGGATATCAAGGTCAGAATCATATACTTCCGAAGAAATTGATGAAATTCGAAATGTTTGGTGTAGGCATTTTATGGATGAAATAATGGAGATGTAGATTTGTGCTAGTTGTTTGTGTAACAATGATTTCGTTTTATCGCTATGATTCAGTACTTGAATTGTTCTGAAATTTGAATTGATATGTTACGTTTTGAAAAATTTGTATCAACTTTGTATGTTAAACAGGTGATGTGTTAATGATTTAGTTTTGATTTTAAGAAAAAAAATCTATTTTTAACCAATTTTTTAATATATAAAAAAAAATTACTAAAAAAGCGGCGGTTATTACGTAGGAACCGCTGCGAAACATTAAATTAAAAAATAATAAAACATTCACATGTGGCGGTTTTTAGAATGGAACCACCACGCATTTCAAATAAAAAGGCTGCTCGGACTTTTAAAAAATTATTTAAACTTTTTTTTACGTAATAACCGCCGAAAATTATTTAACCGCCGAAAATTATTTAACCACCACGCAGTTTTTACGTAATAACCGCCGAAAATTATTTACATTTTCTTTTAAAAAAAAATTTATTGGCGGCAGTTTTGAAAGATAAAAACCGCCGCGCGTTAAAAATTTGCGTCAAATTCGGATGTGGCAGTTAGAACTGCCGTGTTTACGGGTTTAAACTATACTTTCTGGCTGACAATTCGACGCCGACGACATCTTTTTCAGCAAGTTTATGCCCGAAAAGTGTACTTTCCGATGGAAAAGTGCTTAAATTACCAAAGCTTGTTTTTTACAGGACCAAATCTGCAACCGAGTATACTTACATGACTAATAACGCATAAAGTCGAAATTTACGGGACTGAAATTTCAATTTTTTCTAAATTTATTTACTAATTAAATGAAATTACATATCAATTTCATGATTAAAATAAAAAACTTTAGTTGGAATAGCTTCATTTGGAAAAGCCTCATCCGAATCCATTACAAAAGAAAAGTGGAAATTACCCGTTTAAACCACTTTTGTTGCCTGCATTTCATTTATAGCACCGAAGAATTTTTCTTTCATCTCTGACATTTACACTTTTCACTTTTATTTTATTTTCTAACTTTTCTATTTAAAAAATAATCCAACCCTCAATTTAAACATGTTGGTTCCATATCCAGAATCTTTTACGATAATCCTCCGCTTCTTCCATGAAAGAGGTTGGCTGGTGAGCTTGATTCCATGTCGGAGGCGGAGAAAGTGGGACGACGAGTTTGGGAGTAGTTGAGGATATTATTGCGGAGAATGAACCACCATTACTTCCGACCTTTTCGGTAATCCGCCCACTCTTAGAAGTCGCGAGTGAAGTTTCTCGCTTCGCATCCCATAGATCGGATTACCTCTTAAATGTAGTTTCTAAAAATCGTGAAGTATATATTGTCACGCCCCGGACCGACCCGGTAACGCCAACAACCGCCGCATAATCTAATGAGAGCACCTTTCCAAGTCCTCTCATTGAACCATGCAAGGCATTCATTCAATATCATAATACTAAGTAATTCCTTATAAAGAAATAAGTATTTATCGGGTGAGAAGTCCATTAAGGTAATACAAAGGCAAATGGATAAATGTTTGATAATATCATGACGTATGACACGCAGGCCCAAATTTAGAGTTTATAGAGAGCAATAGTCTCATGGGCAACTAATAAAATAGAAAGAAAAAAAAAGATTCCCGAGGTGTACGAACCAATTCTAAGTCCTGGGCGGATCAAATCAAGATGTAGGACACAAGATTTCTTCAAGGACGCCTTGACCTACAAATCTGTGAGGGGTCAGCTTGTGATACTGCCAAGATCCTCCTACTTAGTATACATACTAGCTCACCAGCAGATATTTTTCATAAACAAACATTATAGTGATAATCGTATAATTAATCATGTTTCAACCCAACACGTACCTACCCTTTTAAAATAATTACACACACATATATAGCATAAGGATGATTTTATTAAATGGTAAAAAATTTCACACATCAATATATGTCAGAGTCTACCGGCTCAATCCACCTAGTAAGGCAAATCGTTCTGCTTATTGACTAGATAATTATAACCACATCCGTGTACATTCTACAAAAAATGACTTATCCACTAGGCTTGTCCATCCTGACGAGGTTACTAAGACCCCAACACCATCGGCCCAAGTCATAGTTCGAATCTAAAATACTTGAGAAGTCAACTTGTCCGCTCGGCTTGTCCATCCTGACGAGGTTACCACGACCCCAACACCATCGGCTCAAAATCACATCTCAAAACCACGACGTCGTTTTCCGACTCGTACACAGAGCAATTGAGTCTAAATGTACGGTCACTTAATATCCACCCCGCTGTACTCGCTTTTTAGAGTATCGGTAGGTTCCTATTTTATAAAATAATGATCAGGTACTAGCATCATAGCTAGTACGTAACAGTTTCATGCCGTGTTCTACCCTGAGTAGGATAATATTCTTATGCTAAACCGTAGCACATAATAGTTTTTTACATGGCCATTTAAAATGCGTATGGATAAAAGCACCTTCTGTCACGGCTTACTCGATGAATTACCGTTTTTAAATCTATCATACTTCCTCCGTTCTTAAATAAATGCAACGGTCAACATTTCACACTTGTCGAGACACAACTTTGACCATTAGTATAAATAATTTTGTATTAGTAAAAAATTTAAAAAAATTAGATTATGAAAATTTACAATGAGACAAGTTTAACAATATTTTTTTCATAAAATTATATTATTACATTAATAAATAAAACGTAGTCAAAGTAGAACATATGAATAGTGTAAAAGTCAAAGTGTTGCATTTATTTAAGAATGGAGGTAATATGTCATATCATATATCATGGCTGTAAAAGTGGAACCCATACCTATCCTCGTTATTTCAGTTGTACGATAGTCCCATTTTCCGGATTTATTGAATACAGGCCGGGTATACTATTTTTCTCTTACTTCAATCCAGTTTTATTGAATATAATATATTTATCCTATACTCCGTATTAATCATCTAATGTTTCGTTTCCAGCTTTTATGCACTATCAACTAATTTTATGAACTAAACTTTTACGTTCCGTCAATTACCTGCGCTCTATCAGTGATTTAATATTTAGTAAAAGGTCATATTAAGTAGTTACCCATTTAATTAACGTGCATGAGTAAAAGTTTTTCTTATGGGTATCATCAGTTAATTATTTTTATTAATTAACACGAGTACAATCATATTTTCCATTTCTGATTCTTTTCGATCTTTTATTCCTTTTTCTTCTTTTTATTTTTAATACGTACTAAGTATTATATATGTGGGTAAAAACTTTTCTTATGTGATTTTAATCATTTACGTACATATATAGCCACATTTATACTTTATAGCCTTCACTTTTCATCATTCATTACTATATTTCGTATGTGTGCTCCAGAATTAACTAAAGTAGATATTACGTGTCCTTATTTGATGAAACATGTCATATAAATTATCTAACACGTAGCAATCATGCTTGAACAAATAATTCTAACAATTTACACCAGTACAATTATAGTACTTTAATAAGTTAAGTAGTATTATTTAATTATCAAGTATTAAATCAGATCATACTAATAAAATTGTATGTATACTAAGTGGAAACTTTTTAAACCTCACCTCGAAAAGGCGTAAACGCTGATTAGTGAGATAGAATAAGATAATCAGCGGCCACTCCTTCCGACTTAGTTAAGCTGGCCGTAAAAACACGTACAAACACTTTTCGGGCAGCCGCCATTCCCATAATGTACGAGTGTAGCTAGGGGTGGGCAAAAATACCGAAATATCGGTATACCGCACTTACCGTACCGAAAAATACCGGAAAATACCGAAATATTGGTATACCGTCATTTTCGGTACGGTATCATACCGTACCGGTCTATTTCGGTACGGTAACGATAAATGTTTTCAAATACCGCGGTATACCGGTATAATACCGTACTGACTCCCTACTCAACAATTACTTTTAATTTTAATATATTGTAGAAATCCATTACAATTTTGAAGCCCAAAATTAATACTTGAGTTGGTTACAAATACAAAAATACAAAAATAAAAGCCCAATTTCTCAAACCCACTATAACCTTATAGGCTTCTACTACGCTAATCTTAAATGACTAATGAGTAATGTACAAATGTCAAGAAACAAGTCCATCTTGTTCCAAGAGCTTGCAAGTCGTGATGGCTGAGCCGCTAAGTAGCTGACGAGTGAAGAGAGATACACTTATGTGACAAGTGTATCTACATAGGGATTCAGCGAGTCGAGACACACAACTTTGTCCGAAAGTCTTATTCGATTTTTAAAAAATTATAAAAATGACTAAATACACAATATCATATTAGGAATAAATGATTTTACATCCATGTTGTTTGAATAATCTTTATTGATGAGGCAATTTTATACTCCATAGCTTCAGTAATTGGTAGACTTCTGAAAACAAATGAACACGCTTCAGCCAAATTCAGATCAAATTCAGTTAGATCTACTCTGAAATTCAGATCAAATACAGTTAGATCTTGTGAATTAATCACTGTAGTTAATTATATGCACCCCAAGTTCTAAACTTATTGTTTGTAGGGTTGCTCCCTTATCTCTTTATGCACTCAACCTCTAGCATTAATTTTATCCTAGAACGTTTTATCATAGGCTTCTCAGATTCATCACACGTCATTCCTAAAAGGTTTTTTCTAGGGATGAGCATAACGGTTTGGTTTAACCGAACCGAACCGTACCAAACCGAACTAAACCGAACTGAAACCGGACCGTATGCAATTTGGTTTGAGTTTGGTACTATTTCTTCCAAACCGTATTAAACCGAACCGAACCAGACCGAAACCGATAAAAACCGAACAAAACCGAACCGAACTAAAGAAATTCAAAAAAAACTTTGATATATTATTAAAATTAGTGGTTTGATTTGGTTTGGGTTTACTTAAGTAAACCATTTGGTAAACATTTGCTCAAACCGAATGGTTTGGTACTTTGGTTTGGTTTGATTTAAAATGGAAAAACCGTAAACCAAACCGAACACCGAACAACATATGTGTGTGTGTACTTTGTATTTATCTTCACTCTTCATTTTTAAGATATAAATAAATAATTTAGACATGAAAATACATGTTTAAGCATATACTCGTATCATTTTAACTTTTACACATTTCATACAGTCATTATGACAAAGTTAGCTAATACGATATATTTGTATTTATTATGTTTGACGATAACAATATCAAATTGCATTTATATTTTTACATGATTCATTTGAATAAAATTGTGAATATTACAACATTTGTACCACCAACACTTTTAGGTTTTTTTAAATAGTTTATGTGATATTATAAATGCTAATCAACTATCTTATTTTTTGTAAGAAGTGAATTTTTGTAGTGATAAAAAAGATGTTAGAAGTTTTAATTTATAATATGTTATTATTTAATTTTCTATCTTTTATTTCCTTTTACATTTTATTTAAATAATTAATAAATTAAAAAAAGATGAGATGGACTAATACTTTCATTTTCTAATTCTAAATATAGAACTTGATCAAATAAAATAATAATCATAAGCAAAAGAATCAAATCAAACTAAAGTAAACATAATATTTTTTTACTTTGGTAAACCGAACTTCAAACCGAACCGAACCGAAACCGAACCGAAACCAAACCGAAAAACAAATGGTTTTAGTTTGGTACAAATTCTCTCAACCCGAATAAACCGAAACCGAAGAAAACCGAACCGTAAACCGAATTGCCCACCCCTAGTTTTTTCCCTCTAATTTTGTGTGTTAACTGTCATTCCTTTACAGGCCAAGTAATTAGAAAAACTTTTCTTACTTGCAACCAAGTCTCCTCTTTTGATATTTCTCCATAGATACACAGTTCTTTTCAGTAAGATCCATGTACTAATTGCTTATGGAGGTGAAGATGGTGTTGTACCATATATTTGTAATTGTTTTACACCTCAATGGCTCTAGCTATTTTGCCCCGAATTGTAGAGTGCAACTTATCCTTTTGCCTCATATTGACGTGAATAGTATTTCAATAGTTGATCCTTCAATTCAATAGTTTAAGCTAGTTCATTTGATTTTGGTTTATTAGTAAGCGGTCACCATCCAACTATATGTATTACCTTTTAATTTAATAATGATTTTTATTGCCAAACTATTATAGTGTATGCTTTGTAATCTCTTTTAGTAATACAACTAGGTCAATAATCATCTTAGTTGTAATATCTTCAAGAATGTAGAATTTGTTTGGCAGATGTTACAGAAAATACAGGGCAACTCACAGCAAAAAGAAATTATATGAAGACTACATCTCATCACCCACAAACATCCCAAAAATGAAGGCAAAGGGCTAAATCTATATTCCTCGGTTCCCCCACGGCCCACATGGTGAACATTAAGTCAAGCATCTTGAGTGAACACTTTTTGTCAAGACTCATCAACTGGCCGCGTACTTCTTCGACTAAACACTCACTGGTGCCATTACTAGGCACTTGATTGGTTTCTTCTTGAGTCATCCTGGCTTCTCAAGTGTCACCCTACCACTACTTTCTTGTTGTTTCAGATAATGAATGTACAAAAATAAGTTGAAGCATGAACTCACTCAAGACTTATGTATGTTGTAAATACGAAGTACTTGTATATTCTTTTTGTTTATTGCATTTTGTCGCGCTTTGTTGCACCTTGTTGCACCTTGTTGCATTACGTTTCACCTTGTTGCATGATGTTTCACCATGTTGCACTCTGTTGCATGGTGTTTTCTTTTTGTTATTTATTGTTGATGTTTTTTAGGTTTTTATTCATTTCTTCTTCGTTAGAATAAAAACAAACATACACATTTAAACACCAATAATAAGAAATTTGGATTTATTGAAAAAAGTAATAACAACATCAAGAAACACAAAAAAACAATTAAAAACAAAATTAGCCAATTTATAAACAAAAAGAAACAGAAAGAAATCACATGAAACAAAATAACAATTAATGGCTTGGTAAGAATATTAATATTCGTAACTATAAAAAAATTCATATTTGTTATATTTAGTAATTTTTACATCACTATTATTTTAGCAATTTTCTATGTTTTATCACATTTATTTTTTTGATATCTTCATTTTCTATATTATTTATTGTTTAAAATTTGTTTTCTATTTTATTTTTTAGAATTATTAAATTTTTAAAATGTTATTTTTTTCCATATAGAATTCTAATTCTTTTTAAATATTTAGATTTTCATTTTTATAGTTTGTTTTATATATTTTTCATAATTTTTAAGATTTTAGATTATTTAAATCTCCAAATGATTAGTATTTACTTACATTCTTTATTTTTTATAATATTTTTTTTAAAGTTCACATTTTGATTTTTGAGATTCTTATAAAATAAGTATGCATTTTCTCTTGTTTAGAATTTTTCTTTAATTTTTACAATTTTGTTTTCTTGCATTATTTATATTTTTGTTATTCTTTTAAAGTTGTACTACGTTATTACATATTTTCATGTTCAGAATGTTTTAAAAAATTTTATTGTAAAACGTTTGCAGTATTTTAAGAGGTTTTACTTATTTTTATACTACTATTGTAATATTTTGAGAGAAATTCATTTTATGTTAGATTGTATGTTTATAATTTTCAAGATTTAAAATATTTCCGTTTTATAAATTTTTCTTTTTTTTTTTTTTTATTTTGAAAAAGATTTATTTTCTGATTTACATGATTCAAAATTGAATAATTTAGGAATAATACTTTTTGCTTATTAATGTTGGCAGAGGAAAGTTCCCTTTTGACAACCTACCTAGGCTTCTACGGAATAATTGACTTACAGAGTGGAGTAGGCGGAGTAGCTACTACTAGCTAGTAACGAGTGTACCAGATACGGAGTACTTGGACTGGGACTCAAGCAACTGGGCCGGATATCTTATGCTCCGTAATGTCCATTAGTGAAAATAAAATGTTAACTGGCTTATTTTTGAAAAAAAGTTTGAAGGTTGACAAAATTGATATTTCTTTCACTTTTTAGTATATTTGTGAAAAATACCCAAAAGAAAAATCTAGGAGCGCGTTTGATAACCCTATTTTTCATCTTATCAGGCTTTTCATACAACTTTTCATCAAACACGTAATTTTTTATTTTACACGCTGAATTATGTAATAATAAGAAAAAGTAAGGTTGAAATTACTTTTCTGGCTGTATTGACTGAAGTTACTGTAGAGTATCATTTTATCTATTTTTCATATTTTTTTTCTTTATTTTATTAATAAAAAATATTTTAAACATAATTTTTCATAAATAAGCAGATTCAGCCAATTTCAGCCACTTTAGCCAGAACTGCATGAATTTCAGCAGAATCGGTCTATTTACCCAATTTTAGTGTTACCAAAGCAGTTTTACATTTAGAAAAGCTTCATCCGAATCAATTACAAAAAAAAGGTTTCAGAATGACGATTTCCGAATTTGCTAAACCCTGTTTTTTTCCAAAACCCTAATCTATTCGGAATCTTGGGTTCCGAATTACGCTTTCTCAGAAAACCTAAAAAAAGTCCCGTTTTTTGGACTGCATGTTGGATTTTCCCGTATTTTGAGAAATCACGTACCGGTGTATTAATGCTTCATTATAATGCCAAAATAATTAGGGTAGTATAGTTAAAAAAAACAAGAATGTACTCCAGGGAATTGAAATAACATACAGAGTAAACCTCAAATTCTAAAATTTGATATTGTTACTATTCATATTTTGGAAATTTTATTGATTTTTTATTTTTTTCTAAAATCTTAAGTCATTTGAAGTGATAATTGTTCAATAGTAAGGCCTGTATCGATGGTACGCCCCCCCCCCCCCCCCCCAAGAATCACTGTCAAGGGTTGATCGACGCGGTTTGGAGTTTGTGTATTTATCTTTTCTGCGTTTTAATTTTCAGGTTAAGACGTTTGTGTTTTGTTGTTATTGATGGACAATCTACCCGGGGGGTATCTTATCCGAGGGGTTATTGCGGGAATAACTAGAGAGAAGTCAGAGTAAATAGGAGGAGAGAGAGTCGATTTATTAAATGAACTCAGCGTGTGGAGTTGAGATGTGTCTTGTGTTCATTACAAGGAGAAATAGGCTGCTATTTATAGCAGCAATAAATGCGATGAGGGGACACGTGTCAGTAATCCAACGGCCGAAGGGTCACATCAGCCTAGTGGTGCTGGCAGTGGTACGTCAACCGCATTGAATGCGGTTGGCGGATGTGACGTGGCATTAAATGCGGTGGTTGGCTGTCTCTAAAAGGAATCTTCGATGATTGAGCCTGTTCAGCCGAAGGCTCATTGTGTTAGCCGAGGGCTCCCTGGTGTGGCCGGGGGCTAGGTTCAGCCGAAGGTTTCTTGTGTAGCCGAGGGCTCATCGATTATACCGAAGGCTCCTCGTGTAGCCGAGGGCGTAAGAATGCCGAAGGCTCATGTTTTCGCCCGTTTTCTCCCAGCAGCTTCTTGTGCCAGAAAGGCTATCCTGTGAGTTCTGGAGCCTTCGGCCAAGGAGGCCGAAGGTATCCCAGTGTGTAGTCTGAGCTACTTTGAGGCTTGGACCGATGTACTTGGGCCTGAATTGTTTCCTGAGCCCAGTGGACTTGTGTAGGAGAAATAGGAGTCTATGGGCCGGGGGTTCCTGGGCCATATACTCCATCAGTTATCTTATTTTATGCTGCAAGACTCTTGCATTTGGTTTGAGGAATGAGAGGTCTATGGTAATCATTGGCTGTATCTTGTCCAATTTAGGTCTAGCGAGTTATATTGCTTTGTCAAAGGTGATTAACTCAGAGTTTCGGCTAAAGACGAATGATTACATGAGGTTCTTTTGTTATCATGTACCCCTGCTGAATGCTGTTTTATGAATCTAAAACTACTTTGATAATTAAAAAAAATAGTAAGGCCGGTATCTATTCTTTTGACATCGTTACTATCTTTATATATTATACTAGTGTGTCTACCCGTGCATCGCACGGTAAGATATGCGTTAAAGTTTTTTAGGAAAAATGCAAAAGAAGAATATAAAAAAGAATAAGATAGTAGGGGTATGAAGTTGTATGATGTGATTAACAAACCAATGAGTTATATTGAACTTAAGAAGAATGCAATAGTGTTATTAAGAAAAGAAAACTTATATTATTGATATTCATTCGATATGATGATGATGACGATGACGACGACGACGACAACAACAACAACAACAATAATAATAATAACAACAACAACAACAACAACAACAACAAAGGAATAATGATTTAGAAGATATATCGATTATGAGACAAACATATTGGAACAAATGGAAAAGAAGTGACTGGAAAAAGAATGAAATAGAGGTCTACAATAATCATAATTTGGAAAAAATTGAAAATTATTTAATAAAAATTGAGTAAAAATTTTTTAGTTAGACTTAAATTTTATGGTGTAGTCTGTTTATTTTTTTTAATTATGTTTGATATGATTTGATTTGTTTAAGTTTGATTTGATTTAATGTAATATGGCGTGAAATTAGTTTTATAAAAACACGATGAGTGAGTAAGTATTGAAATTTGGGAAACGTTGTATAGCCATGTGTGTTTATTTTAAGGAGCCAGAAATAATTCATATATTACCATTCGATTTTCAAGATAATTCTTATTTTAGGGTAGTTATTTTCAAGATCTTTTTTCATGTATATTTTTACATTGACCAGCGGGGCAGCCTTTAAAACTCGCAAGATTTTGTTAAAGAATTATGAGAGGAATATTTTTTTTTATTTTAAGAGGCTGAAATTTGTTATTTTTTTTAGTTTTGAGTATTTGCAATTTTTGTACTACTATAATATTTTTTCAGTTAGACTTAAATTTTATGGTGTAGTCTGTTTATTTTTTTTAATTATGTTTGATATGATTTGATTTGTTTAAGCTTGATTTGTTTTAATGTAATATATGGCATGAACTTAGTTTTATGAAAACATGATGAATGAGTAAGTACTGAAATTTGGGAAACGATGTATAGCCATGTGTGTTTATTTTAAGGAGCCAGAAATAGTTCATATATTGTCATTCGATTTTTTTTAATAAAAAACATGATTTTGATTCCGTGCGCTAATTGTGTAATAAGCGCCATTTTTTTCAAAATGAAATTGTGTATTCAACAAAAGAAGTAAATTTGATGTTACTTTTTAGCTAATTCATTTTGAGTCAATTGTGTCTGAATCGACTGAAATTACTCAAAATGATATTTGAGCTATTTCAATATACGGAGTAACTTTTTTTTAATTTCATTAATAAAATGTATTTCAAATATAATAGTTTCATAAATTTTCATCTTTTCAAACACTTCAATGAGAATTTTATCAACTTAACAAATTAGCCGATTCAGCCAATTCCATCGCACGAAATGGACTCTTCGTTTATACTATTCTTTTGTAATTCATACTCCCTCCCTTCCACTAAAATTGTCTCATTTATCCTTCTGGAGAAATCTCATTAAGATTATCTCATACCAAATTTGATAAAATTTGTGTCGGTCTAAAATATTATTATTTTATTTGTATTTTATTAATTCAATATCAACTAAAACTTGTCAATAGTAGTGTGACGTAGGTATTAGTATTTTCAATAATTTAAGTGGTTGTACATAAAACATATGAGTTTAAATTTATACATAAACTTTAATCTAAATTCCTCTTGTACGGTGTCTATTTACATGGAGTACATTGTTTGAAGAAGCAACTATAGTAGGATAAGATCACCTTAATAATCCTACGTATGTAGCCTGATTAAACTTTAATCAGTTTAATGTATGTAAGATTACATGTGTAAATACCCACTTGGAGGAATATTGGAAGGTCAAAAGAATTTTTCTTACAGTGCTTGTAAATGCTGCGGACATATGAGAATAATGAGATGTATTAGTGCATTTTCCTTTCCGTAGATAACAAATATTTTTATTTATTCAGGCTGACATATTATGGTTTCACATGTTAATTTTATTACAAAGGGGCAGCCACATGTGAAAACTTCTAGGCATTTTAAGGGTTTCCTTCATAATGTCATATAATGTTAAGTATTTATCCTAAAACTTTAATGTCCAAGTGGGAGGAGTTTTAGAAGATCAACAGATTTTGACTTGTGTATAAGGGCCTATAAGTTTTCGTTAAGGTTTCGTTAATTTTTGACATTAACTTGATGCCACATGTCAATTTTTTGCTTCAAATGAGATGCCACATGTCAAAACTTCCTTCATTGTTCTTCCATGGGATTCCTTTATTATAATATATAGATATTATTATTATACTTAAAGGCACTACGCGCATGAGAGAAGATTTTCTCCCGCCTAACGCTAAGGTCTTCTCCGTAATTTCACTCCTAAAACATAATCGCTCTTCTTTGATCTCTCGCTGCTTGAGAAGATAATTTTTCCTCAACTTTCTTCTTCTTCCGTCCGAACAGCTTCTCCATTTCTGAACAGTATCTCGCTCATCTGTGCTGCGATTCAGAGGTGAGCTCCTTCCCTTTCTTAATTTCTTTTTCTCAGACATACACCTTATCGTTCTCTTCTGACGTTTGTTAATCGCCCTATTTCTCTTCTGCCTAACACTACGCTCCTATTTCTCTGCTGCCTTCTGTTCTCGGGTTCAGCCGGAGGCACACTCCAATTTCAAGTACCACCAGAGACACCAAACACCTCCTGCGATTTCCATGGAAGATTTCTTCGTTTACTTCTTGTGGCTTCCACACTACGATCCACATTTAGATCGACGATTGTTGCTGCAATTGAAGAGATGGACAACCATCTTCTGCCTATCACAGCCGCAATAGCAGAGCAAATCTCCCTTGCAGTTCGAAGCCATCAGCCTCACACCTCAGGTCTCGGTATAGCTCCCACAAAGAGTAATCGGTCCTTTTCCCTGAGCTAAGCCTTTCCATTTCAAACTTCTCCTTGCCTTTTTTAGTTTCAAACTTCTCCTTGCCTTTTTCAGTTACAGCTTGTGGTATATCGAAAATGTTTTACATATGAATTAATTTTGTGGACTGAAATGGCTCCAGTAAAGCTTTAAAATGCTTTTCTGGAATTGCCTCTCATGATATACCAAGCATCTGAGTAGCACATCTGCTATAATTACTCTGTATTCTTTTAATTTGCAGACTCCATGATGTTTGGTCAATTATTTTAAGGAATTTCAATCATTTTAAGTATATAAAGATTTTTAAATAAACAGTGTGTATTTTGCTTTAAAGACATTCTGTGTATTCCTCATTTCTTAGGTAAACATTTGGTCTATACCAAAAGCATCTGCTCTACAAAAAGAAGGCACCTAAAGCATAATTTATGTAGCATATAATCATCATCAGCCCATGAACTTATTTTGTGGACTGAAATGGCTCCAGTAAAGCTTTAAAATGCTTTTCTGGAATTGCCTCTCATGATATACCAAGCATCTGAGTAGCACATCTGCTTTAATTACTCTATGTATTCTTTTAATTTGCAGACTCCATGATGTTTGGTCAATTATTTTAAGGAATTTCAATTATTTTAATTTTTAAGTATATAAAGATTTTTAAACAAACAGTGTGTATTTTGCTTTAAAGACATTCTGTGTATTCCTCATTTCTTAGGTAAACAATTAATGATTACCGATTATTCTAATATAGGTGAACTAATATATTTTTTAATAATTAATAACAGAAATGTTAAAATTTACATTCCTATTGTAACTAAAATTCCTCTTTCCCTCTTTTTCAATTTTAGATTTATATATGTAATATCTCTTCTATTTTATTTCACATTTAAATTCTGATATTTATCATTAGCTATTTAATTTCCTCTTAAGAAATTAATGACTGATTATTGTATATATTTAAACAATCTGGATTTAAATAACTAATAGTTGAGATTTAAAAAATTACTTACCATTATAACTAGGGTTACTCTTTATCGCTGATAATACTTCGTATTTATTAGTACGAAAATTAGTGACCCAGTTTCACTAAAATTGGTATAAAAAATAATGATCTTTAATTAATGATCAGTTTATGTTAATCATTTTTTGTGGGATTTATTTAATAAATGACAAATTATTGTATATATGTTAACTACCTGGATTTTAAAAGTAATGGTAGAGATCGATGCCCTGAGTTACTTACCCAGTACAACTAAAATTCCTCTTTTAAAATTCCTCTTTCTTGATGGTAATTATTTTAAGGCACTGCGAAAATTAGTCACCCAGTTTAACTAAAATTGCTCTTTAATGTTCAGTTTATCTTAATCACGTTTTTTTTCCCTGATTTATGAGTTACTAATTGATGATGGCCTGTCAGCAATAATGATTGCATTTGTTTTAATTGATAAAAAAAAAACTGTTAAATTGTAATACTTATTACTTATTTATGATAGAGCTTACCCATAATAAATAGAATTCCTATTACCGAGTATATCTCTGCTTAGAGACTAACGTGAGATAGACTTTAGCCATCATTCACGATAACTGAAGGTATTAATACCAATAATTATCTTATTATAGAGTCCTATTTCTAATAGATTTTTTCAACCAATCTTATAATCTATATAAACACCTCTTCTGATCGCCTAACGCTTGCAGTCGTGCTACGCCTCAGCTGATTTTGTTCTTCCTTTTTTGCTCTTATTTTCAACAATTATTACAAGGTAAGTAGTTATGATATTAATTTATGTAAACAACTGCGTATCTCTTATCTCCTATTTAAATTTAAATTACAATACCAAGTACCAACTGATTCCTTTTTTTTATTATGTGTTCTACTAATTATAGTTTACAAAACGAGATTGATTATGTGTTGTATTAATTATAGTTTTCCAAAAAAAGTCGACTATGTGTTATATTAGTTGCAGCTGTACGAAAATTTTTTATTTCTCACTACAAATAAACTATTATTGATCCCTTATTTTCTGAGTTTAATTTCATATATAGTGTTTATATATCACTGTCCCTCAAAGGGATTCAAAATTTCTAAAATATTAAGAGTACTTTTTTGTAAAACATCAAAGCAGATCTTATGGCCATTTTGTTTTGCTAAATTGTTAACAATTAACCTGCGATGAGTAACTAAAGTTTAAACTATAATTTGCTTGGTTACTGCCTGTATTGTTTGAACTTATTTGTTGTTCTTAGATTGGAATATGCAAATATGTTTTTAACAGCTTTAGATTTTTTTTTTTGTTCTGCTTTGTTCAGGAAGCTTTATTTTGTTATGTCATTTATTTGTTTATACATGTATATTTCTAAATAAAATACGGAAGAGATTGAGTTAGTGTATGTTTAACAAAAAAATGTTTTTGGGTTCAAAAGGAATGGTAAGAATGACAAATTGGGTGAATTTTTCTGTTCTGTTTTGTTCATTAAGTTTTGTTATTGTTCTGTCATTTATGAGTTTATACAAGTAGACTTCTAAATAAAAGAAGAATATAGATTGAGTGATGGACAACCATCTTCTGCCTATCACAGCCGCAATAGCAGAGCAAATCTCCCTTGCAGTTCGAAGCCATCAGCCTCACACCTCAGGTCTCGGTATATTGATGGCCTCACAGATGCGAGTTATTGGTCAACTGCACGGTCACTTCGTATTTTATTTGCTACTCTTCTGGTTTCAAATGAGTTCTCGAAGCCAGACTTAGTTTGGGAGAAGTGCTGAGAGTTTTTAGCTGATGACATTCTATACAATATTCGCAAGAATATGAATAATCCAGGTATATTCTATGACAATTATTGAACTTCTTCAATGAATTAATTGATTATATAAATTAATATAGGAAAAAAGACACAAGAATTATCCCAACTTTTTATGACCTTCTCATATTAATATCAAATATGTGTAATCCTAAAGTAGTACAAAGTATATAGGTAGTCTTCTAATATTTATCCACGATAAAAAAAATCTTTTCCTTCATATTCAATTCATCTACGGTTACAAAAACATGAATTAGTGACATAATATAGTTACATTCTTCAATTTCTAAAAACAAAAAATGTATTAACAACATAAAATATAGTTAACTTAAATAAAAAAATCATATATTCTTCGAATACCTGTATTATTTTGAAAGTTATTCGTTTGTAGTAGTAGTCTATGAAGAATTCTCAATTAAACGTTGGTGAAAAAAATTATACATTTTTTCATATCGAGCGATATACTACATAAAAAAAAGTATGTTTATATATTTATGTAGTAAACATGTTTGTTTTATTTATATGTTAATTGAAGTTAGAAGTATTGCATGTGTCGTTTAGTTGTGATTAAATGTTTAATTTTAGTAAATTTTTTGTATTAGCTTTTTTTACTTACTAGAATGTTTAGCCACCATTAATTGAAGTTAGAGACTCTTAGGATTTTTTACACCACCATTACATATTTTCTTTTAATCAATTTATATGTGCCTTTTCAGATTTTGAACTTGATCAGGGAGAGATCCAAAAGTATTGTTTGTTGGAGATTCAAAAACTCCTGCAGTCAAGGGGCAGATCACTGTGTGACTTTGTTGGCATACCATTACTACCCGATGAAGACATGCCCACGCTCGAAGAGGTGCTCATTCATGAAGAGTTGCAATACAACAAATCAAATTTGATGGAGGAGCATGCAAAGTTGTTGGCTGAAATGACAGATGAACAACGTGTGGTGTATGACAAAATCGGGGAATTTGTAGAACGTAGAAATGGGGGTTTCTACTTTTTATATGGCCACGGAGGAACTGGGAAAACATATCTATGGAAGACTTTGTCTGCAGCACTCAGATCTCGTGGTGATATAGTGCTTAACGTGGCTTCCACGCATCGCTCCTCTTGCCTGGTGGAAGGACAGCACATTCGAGATTTGCGATTCCGCTCAACATGACAGAAGACTCGATGTGCAATATAAAACATGGTAGTCCGCTGGCTAAGCTAATCCAGTTATCCAAGTTGATCATATGGGATGAGGCGCCGATGACACACCGACACTGTTTCGAGGCTCTTGATAGGAGTATGAGAGATGTGCTTAAATACTCCAGCCATTATGATGCGAGCTTGCCTTTTGCTGGAAAGACTATTGTATTCGGTGGTGACTTTAGACAGATCCTTCCCGTGATTCCAAAAGGCACGAGACAAAATATTGTGCACGCAGCACTGAATAGCTCATTTCTGTGGTCATTCTGTACCGTAGTGAGACTATCAAAAAACATGAGGCTAGCAAGGATGGCGGGTGAGCCTAATGAACCAGCAATCCAATCTTTTGCAGACTGGATTTTAAAGATAGGGGATGGCGCTTTTGCAGAAAATCAAAATGGAGAATCACTCATTGAAATACCGGACAATATGATTGCTCCAATGACGTCCGATCCAGTTGATTCTATTGTTCGAGCTATCTATCCCGACTTCTTGACCCAGAGTGATCCGATTTCTTATCTTTATTCCAGGGCTATTCTTGCCCCGACCATAGATGAGGTTGAAAAAGTCAATGATTACATGCTGAGTCAGATAGATTCAGAGTTGAGAACTTAGCTAAGCTCAGATTCAGCTTCTTCACCTAGCTCCGATGGTGATCTCTTACATGAGATACATTCCCCTGAATTTCATAATAGCATTAAATGTTCAGGTTTGCCGAGTCATGAGCTAAAGCTAAAGGTGGGGGTTCCTGTGATGCTTATGAGGAATATAGATCATTCATCTGGATTGTGCAATGGCACACGACTTTTGGTTACTAAACTTGGAGATCATATTATCGAGGCTAAGATGATGCACGGAGAAAATGCTGGTGAAAAGTTTCTTATTCCTCGACTTACTTTGACACCATCAGACGTTAGGCTCCCTTTTACTTTTCAGTGTAGACAGTTTCCGTTAATGGTTAGCTATGCAATGACCATTAATAAGAGCCAGGGTCAATCATTGGAAAAGGTGGGCGACGGCCTGTTTTTACGCATGGACAGTTGTATGTGGCGGTCTCGAGAGTAACAAGTCCATCTGGGTTGAAGTTTGTCATATACTCATATGTGACGAAGACGGACAACCTACAAAGTCTACATTGAACGTTGTTTACAAAGAAGTTTATAATAATTTATAATTTGTTTGACAATTCCGTGGACAAACATGCACACCTATGTTTAATTTCAGATTAAACATGACTTCTTATTTTAACTTTTATTTTCAATTAATTGATTCACTGTCAACTTTTCCCTAGCTTCTTAAATAATTTATCTAAATTCGTATGTAACTGCTTTACTCCCGTGCAACGCACGGGTGGAGTAACTAGTTCCTAATATGGGAAGTCATTGGAGTTGATGTGTTTTCCTAAACTGAGAGGCCGTTTGGTAACATCTTTTTTTGGCTTATCAGGCTTATCAGCTAACTTTTTCACCAAACACGTAACTTTTACTTTCGCGCGCTGAATTGTGTAATAAGCAGAAAAAGTAAGGTTAGAGTTACTTTTCTGGCTGTATTGGCTGAAGTTAATGTAGATGACCATTTTAGCTATTTTTACATATATTTTTTTCTTTATTTTTTTAATAAAATATATTTTAAAAATAATTTTTACTTAAATCAGCAGAAACAGCCAAAGCAGCCATTTCAGCCAGAACTTCATAAATTTCAGCAGAATCAGGCAAAACAGCCGATTTTCGGGCTACCAAACGGGCTCTGAAATAAATTAAAGAGCAAGTTACGTGTATTTCATTAAAGAAAGAGGCAAGGAAAAGTACCAAATTAGCCCTAAAAAAATCATTACAGATAAAGGGGTGTATTTTTTCTCTCTTAAAAATAAGAAAGGAAAAGTTCCCGAAATGGGACTAAAACAGTTTGAAAATTTCAAAATAGGACCGACATGTTTTTATTCCTAAAATAGGAGTAATTACTGTCAAGTTTGGAAAATACTGTCATGTTTGAAGTCTGGTACTGCCAATGTTCTAAAAGGCGCTAGGCGCTAGTCGGGCGCCAGCACAGCGCCTAGCGCCTAGGCGGCCAGGCGGGTGCCTAGGCGGGGATTAATCGGAACATAGAAATTATAATTTTATTAATATTTTTGCATAAACATGATTAATAATGTTGTGTTTATGTGTATATAAAATATAAAAACACACATTCACACACTAGCATGCATGAATGATAAGAGTTTTCACATTTAATAACATATTATACATACTTCTTAACTTCAAGTAATATTACGTAATAATTATTAATAAATAATAATAACACTTAAGAATACATATATATAAAAGCATGTATAGTATTTATATTAATCAACAACTAGTGGTTTTCTTCATATGCGTTGTTATAGTTAAAGATACATATATCTCTTAGAATACTAAAATAAAAAGCAAAATAAAATGTTCGATGAATCTATATGACTAGGCGGCCGATTAAGCGCTCTAGGCGGGTAGTTAGGCGCCTTAGGCGGCCGACTAATTCACCTAGGCGCCAAATCAATTAATCGGAGCACCTAGACTAAAATCGGGGCGCCCGAGTGCCGCCTAGCGCCTAGGCGGGGACTAATCGGGCGCCTAGAGCGATTTTTAGAACCCAAAACATGACAGTAATTAGTCCTATTTTAGGAATAAAAACATGACAGTCTTATTTTTAGAATTTTCAAACCTATTCAGTCCCATTTCGAGTAATATCTAAATAAGAAAATATGTCAATTTCCCAATTTCAAATTTCCAGTCAAAGTGTGCGCCCAACAACAGCTGGACCGGAGTGCGAAGTTTTTTCTTTTTAATACCCAAATGAAAACCCTAGCTACTACTCCGTATACCTTCTCCTTAAGCAGGCCGGCGACCTCTCCCTGCAAATTGCACCCAGATATATACACGAAAATCGACCGGCCGTCCGGCCAAGAAAAGTACGTAATGGAGTTTTCCGTCCAAGTCGCTTTGCACGAGATGCATAAAAAGATTGAATCATGCGAAAACGTTGGGATTTCGCCTTTGGGTATATCATTCATACTGGACATGATTGCTCATGGCGCTACTGGGGAGACCTTAGCCCAGCTTCTTCACTTTCTCAATGCCGAAAATGTTGATGATTTGGTTTCTAACGCCTCGAAGCTCATGCAGATCGCCAAATCATCTAGCAATGTTGACCATGGTGGTGGTGATGATGATGATGATGATGATGATGATGATGATGATGATGATGGTCCTGTTATCTGCAATTTTAATGCCGTGCTTGTGAGTCATAAGCATACTCTCAAGAAATATCACCAAGAAGTACTGGAAAACATGTATCATGCTAAAGTCCAGTACGTCGATTTTTCTCGCATGGTACGTAACACATATACCATAATTCCGTGTACATTCTCTTATACTTTCATTGCTTCTATATTTTTTATGTGTGTATATATAATACGTGAGAGGGGAAGGGGAGGGGAAGTGAAAGAAATAATTTAAAAATATCATTTTTTTCTTGGTCAAGGAATTTCATTTTATTCGCTTAATTCAGATGTAAATTTTTAATTATATTCTAATTTGGAGTTTGCAACTTTGAAGAGATTTCAATATAGTTTAATTTTGAATATGTCAATTTTAATTAATTATTAAAAATTGAATTAATTATCAATAGAGAGTTTATTATTGATTAACCAAAAAAATGTTGACTTTGCAAAACAATTTGGGACAGAGGGAGTATGAAACAAATACAAGGGGTATATTTGTAAATATTAAAAGTTACGTTATGACGTGTATTTATAAATAATACTATCGGTATTACTCGATCATGGAAATTATAGAAATATTATGAGGTATTTATAAAAAAGAAAATTATAAGAATTGTTTTGAACATATATAGGGAGCTAGATGCACGGTGTCCCGATAGGGTCAATTTCCTCACGTACTCCTTATTAGGGAGTAATTACTTCTGCCATTTTTACTGTGTTTCTATATACTCCATACGGAGTACTACCTCCGTCCCATTTTATGTGTCCTACTTTTACTTGATACGATTATTAATAAAGTGGTTGAAAAAGTAAAAATTATGGTTGAATATTGAGTATAATAAAGTGAAATGTTATATATAGACCACATATTTCTTTCTAAAAGGGGAAATTTAACACTTAATTTGGGACAATCCAAAAAGGAAAGTATGACAGGTAAAACGGGACAGATGGGTTATTATTTAATGGCACATACACAGTGTTATGTTTCATTTTTTTAGCACCATGTAATTCGTGACTTCTTCTCAGGAGAAAGGAGTCCATGAAGTGAATGAATGGGTGGACCGTGAGACGAAAGGGGTTATAAAACCACTTCTTCTTAGTAATGCCTTTAACAATAAGTATCTAACCCTAATCCATGCAAACGGCCTTTATTTCAAAGCAAGCTGGCAAAACGAGTTTCATCCATTAGAAACACAAATTAAGGAATTCCACCTTCTCGGAGAAAAAGCGGATGAGCCACTTTTCGTTGACGTACCCTTCATGATGAAATATGAGAGCTATTACAAGCACACTTCATTTGACGACTATAGTGTTCTTGAGATGCCCTATAATTCCGGGCATGAAGATAAGACATTAAGAAGGAGTTTCTCCATGGTCATCATTCTCCCCAAGGAAAAGAGAGGGCTGCCAAAACTAGTGGATAAGATAAGAGAAAACCCTTATCTCTTGTCTTGCAAGAATATGGAGTATGAGCTGATTTCCACCTTACAGGTTCCGAAGTTTACGCTCTCTTATTGTTTTATACCATCAGGGGTCATGCAAGAATTGGGGCTAAGGTTTCCTTTCAAAAAGGATGAGCTTTCTGGTATGGTGGAGGGCACTTCACTCCGTGTCTCCAACATCATTCAGCATAGTCGAATGGAATGCAATGAAGAAGGTACAGAAGTGTTGAGTTGTACTTATAATGCAATTGATGATGAGTGCTGTTTTGAGGATTCACCGCCACGATCGCTGCCGATCAACTTCATAGCCGATCATCCGTTCGTGTTTGTCATCAAAGAAGATGTTTCTGATACCATACTCTTCCTTGGTGCAATCTATAATCCTCTACAATAAATTAAGTATGCACCTTCTATTTGATCAGAATAATGTTCCATGTTTTCAAATATTCACCGTGTATTTTCCTTTTTGCAAGACAAGTAATCTCATATTAAGTAAATTATCAAACTCCAAGTTCTTGAGTACAAAAGTAGGAGGAACAAAGAATCAAAACTGACAACCAAACAAAGAAACGGTTGCTCTAGCCGTTGCAGAGCTGCCGGCCATGAGGCCAATTGGCCTAGGCACTTGTCTAGGGCTGATACACTTGTAATTTCCGTGTGTATGTTTACGTTTTTAGCTAGTTTTGGTTGTTTAGTATTTCGGAAATTACACACTTTTGGTGTAATAGTTTAGTTTGTTGAATTCTTGTAATTTGTTTAGATTAGGGTCATTCTGAGCTCAAACAGGTCTACCATCACTCAAAGGACAGTTGGTGAACCCCAAAAGTGGAAGGAAGGTGCAAAATCACAAGACAAAAGGGAAAATCCTGATTTTGGTCTATACTCGGTCGAGTATTACCTATACTCGATCGAGTATAAGGTTGAAACTTCAAATCGGATCGGATCCGAAGACAAAGGAACATGCCGGGAAGATTTTGGCCACGATTTAGTGTCTATACTCGATCGGGTAGACCGACATACCCGATCGAGTATGCCTTTGAGTTTAAATCCGAAATCGGTCGAGTATGGCTCGAATATCACTTTCTGCACATACTCGACCGAGTATGAACATATACTCGATCGAGTATACCTCGAATCTGGTATTTCTACACATACTCGATCGAGTATCTGTATATACTCGATCGAGTACCCGAGCCTGCACCTCAAAAAGCCTATAAATACACCTCCTTTCCTTCACTTTAAGAAACCAATTCCTATATACTCTTAAGCTCAGTTTAGAATAGCATTTCTCTATATTTCTTTTAGCATGTTTAGTCTCCAAATGAGGAGCTAAACTTCCATTTCTTGGTTTTGCTCTTGAAGCTTGATTGATTATTAAAGTTGTGAATTATTTTCTTACTTTCTCCTCTTGAATATTAATTCTTCCCTTAATCTCATTCTATATCATTGTTGGAGGGTGGCTAAGTGACGATTAGTTAACGTTCCAACATTGATTATTACTAGAAACGTTCAATGAACCGATGGTTAAACGTTGAAGGTTTCACAAGTAAGTAACTTCGGTTTGTTAATGCACGGTCGTGGTTAATAAACTTAAGAGGGATCAATTTTGTTGGTTAAACCAAAACCGTTGCGTTGAGGTTATCAATCTCAATTGATTTCATCAAGGAGTTAAATAGATTGAATGCTACTATTATATCGGTATACGGCGTTGTTCTATATTTGATTAATAGTAAGGGTTATTAATGAACGGTCGCTGTTAATAACTACCCTCGATGAACTGGTTATACTCCGCGATTGAGTATTCGAGAGGGGATAAGTTATGGATATAACAATGATCGACTAAAATATATCAACAAGTGGAAAGTAGCAAGACCAAGTCCCTTTTATCTTTGAATTAAATCCCATATAAATCGTTCATCTTCGTGTTTAATTTAATTAAATCACTCAACAATCAAAACCCCCCCTTTTACTTACTATTTATATAAAAAGAAAGTTATTCCTTTCCCTGTGGATACGAACTCTACTACGCTATACTACGTATAAGTATTGTATTGAAATAAATTTTGAGTGCACTCACGACAAAGTGCACGTCAAATTTGGCGCCGTTGCCGGGGAAAGGCAATTATTTTTCTTTTTTATTTTATCTCATAAAAATAAAAAATAAAAACAACAAAAATTTAGAATAAAAAAAAAATAATAAAATAAAATCTTACTCTTCTATTTCTGAGCTTTCATGAGTATATGGATACCAATCTATCATCCCTAGAGAGTCAAATTTCCGACTTGACTTCTCTAATAAAGGAATTTATCTTAAGCCCAAAAGCTCAAGATGCCAACACATGCAACATTTGCATGTCTCACAGACATCTTACGGATTTCTGCCCAAAGCTCCAAGATGAATACCTTAAAAGTGATGATGTTGGTTACAAAAGGGATGAACCTCACATGAGGTATGATCCGTTCTCCAACTCTAACATGTCTACGGAGGATATGGTCCGGGCTATTGCTACCAACATGACCACCATGCAAAACAACATGGTACAATTCCAAAATGAGACCAAGTCTAGCATTTTAAACTTGGAAACTCAAATGAGTCAAATAGCCGGAGCCGTGAGTAGGCTTGAAGCAAGGGATTCAGAAAAACTTCCTTCTCAAATAGAATGTGATCCTAAACAGCAAACTTTTGCAATCACATTGACAAATGAAAAGGAGATACAAAAGGAGATCCAGAATCCAGAAGAAGTAGAAGAAGAAAAAGACACGGAGCTCCAACTGGTCAAAGAAGAGGATAAGCTGAGCTTCAAATTCAAATTTTTGTCATTGTCATCCTTTGAGGTATCTCCATCATCTCTGGAAGCTTTAAGAGAATCTCGTAAACTTGAAATGGAAAATGACATTTCTGAAATCTCCTTCAAAATTGAGGGATCGAAAAACTTTTCATTGACCATACTACATGATAATTTCTTCCCCTTCCTCCCACCACATAAATCAATGAAAATCTGGATATTTGATCCTGGAAAGATTTCCAAAGTGGAGAGTCGAGAAATTGAGCACTCCTATGGAGGTCCTAGGAGTGAAAATTTGAAGAAAATTAATTATCATGATCCAAGCTTGAACGATTGAACACAATGATGGCGTCGTGCCGCGACGTTAAATTAGGCGCTTCTTGGGAGGCAACCCAAGCAAGGTATGTTTTCTTTTCATGTTTATTTCAGTTTGTGTGCGTGTGTAAAAAAAAAAAAAACAAGGGAGAAAAAAAAAAAGGTGTATTTGGAGACATACCCGATCGAGTATAAGTCAATACTCGGTCGAGTATGTCTGGAAAATCAAAACCACGAGCAGCCTGTCTCCTATACCCTATCGAGTATCTATCAATACTCGGTCGAGTATCACTGGAAAAGCCATATTCGCACCCCCTGTCTCCAGTACCCGATCGGGTATAGAGAGGCACCCGATCGGATATACCTGCGATTTAACCCCAAAACACACCCCAAAACACTTCATCTTCTCCAAACACCCATACCAACCTCGACCCCTTCTCCCCAAAACTCCATTTTTCTACCTTCTCTCTACCATATCTCCATCATTTCCCCACCAAAACACCCACAACCCACCAAAAATCAAAATCACCCTACTCCACAAACAACAAAAGCCGAAATTGGGCACTAGGGACAGTGCTTGAACTAAGTGTGGGGAGGAGACTCATCATGGGTATGTAATCTTATTTTTTACCTTTTACTACGCATGAACTTCTTTAAAAAAAAACAAAAAAAAAAACAAAAAAAAAATGAAGAAAAGAAATGCTAGTTAGGTTGAAAACCCAACAAAATGGGCAATCTAAGCAAAAAAAAGGCTTGTGAAAAATGATGAGTGAGTTGGGAGAATGGAAAATGAAAAGAGATGCTAGGATGAAAACCTGAAAAGGCTCCTAGGCAAAATGAGAGATATGAGAGAAATATTTATTTTTGCATGCACTCATTTAATCTCTTTGGAGAAAAAAAAGAAGAGAAGAAAAAGAAAAAAAAAAGGCAAGAAGATGGAGCATAGAAGATCATTAAACCCAAGAAAGAATGTTGTTGTAAAAACTCATTTTTCCCCTTGGTGGTCTTAGTTTCCTTCTTTCTTGAACTTTTGGAAAACTCTTAAACCGTTTGGATGTTTCTGTTTTACTCGAGGTCGAGTAAAGAACTAAGTGTGGGGGAGTTGATACACTTGTAATTTCCGTGTGTATGTTTACGTTTTTAGCTAGTTTTGGTTGTTTAGTATTTCGGAAATTACACACTTTTGGTGTAATAGTTTAGTTTGTTGAATTCTTGTAATTTGTTTAGATTAGGGTCATTCTGAGCTCAAACAGGTCTACCATCACTCAAAGGACAGTTGGTGAACCCCAAAAGTGGAAGGAAGGTGCAAAATCACAAGACAAAAGGGAAAATCCTGATTTTGGGGTCTATACTCGGTCGAGTATTACCTATACTCGATCGAGTATAAGGTTGAAACTTCAAATCGGATCGGATCCGAAGACAAAGGAACATGCCGGGAAGATTTTGGCCACGATTTAGTGTCTATACTCGATCGGGTAGACCGACATACCCGATCGAGTATGCCTTTGAGTTTAAATCCGAAATCGGTCGAGTATGGCTCGAATATCACTTTCTGCACATACTCGACCGAGTATGAACATATACTCGATCGAGTATACCTCGAATCTGGTATTTCTACACATACTCGATCGAGTATCTGTATATACTCGATCGAGTACCCGAGCCTGCACCTCAAAAAGCCTATAAATACACCTCCTTTCCTTCACTTTAAGAAACCAATTCCTATATACTCTTAAGCTCAGTTTAGAATAGCATTTCTCTATATTTCTTTTAGCATGTTTAGTCTCCAAATGAGGAGCTAAACTTCCATTTCTTGGTTTTGCTCTTGAAGCTTGATTGATTATTAAAGTTGTGAGTTATTTTCTTACTTTCTCCTCTTGAATATTAATTCTTCCCTTAATCTCATTCTATATCATTGTTGGAGGGTGGCTAAGTGACGATTAGTTAACGTTCCAACATTGATTATTACTAGAAACGTTCAATGAACCGATGGTTAAACGTTGAAGGTTTCACAAGTAAGTAACTTCGGTTTGTTAATGCACGGTCGTGGTTAATAAACTTAAGAGGGATCAATTTTGTTGGTTAAACCAAAACCGTTGCGTTGAGGTTATCAATCTCAATTGATTTCATCAAGGAGTTAAATAGATTGAATGCTACTATTATATCGGTATACGGCGTTGTTCTATATTTGATTAATAGTAAGGGTTATTAATGAACGGTCGTTGTTAATAACTACCCTCGATGAACTGGTTATACTCCGCGATTGAGTATTCGAGAGGGGATAAGTTATGGATATAACAATGATCGACTAAAATATATCAACAAGTGGAAAGTAGCAAGACCAAGTCCCTTTTATCTTTGAATTAAATCCCATATAAATCGTTCATCTTCGTGTTTAATTTAATTAAATCACTCAACAATCAAAACCCCCCTTTTACTTACTATTTATATAAAAAGAAAGTTATTCCTTTCCCTGTGGATACGAACTCTACTACGCTATACTACGTATAAGTGTTGTATTGAAATAAATTTTGAGTGCACTCACGACAAAGTGCACGTCAAGGGCCTCACATCTTTTTGGGGCCTCAAAAACAAAAATTAACTAAGATGCAGTAATTTTTAAACTTATATGTTGAAATTGATTTTGGAGTTTGAATTGACTGCTTGAACAGAGAACTCTTTAGCCAAGCTGGAACTCTTTAACGATTGATTGATGTCCACATATTTCTTTTTTATCTTTAGTGTTTGATTTATATCAACAATCAATCTCATTTTTCTATATTGTATTTGTTTTCAATCACATGCTCTGAACTAGCTCTCTCCACATAAGGAGTACTCCGTAGTACGTATCTTTTGGCATTAATTGGTACCGGGAGTATGCTCTTTTGTCACTAATATTTTATATTTTTAATTGTAGTTGTTGCTTTTAATTTTTGTTGATGATTTTTCTATTATTTATTATCTACAAATTAAATATGCTAATTATGTAGGAATTATCATTACGGGTAAAGAAAATTTGACTCTGAATAGATAAAGAAAAACAATAAATTGATAAGATATTTGGTTATTTAAATCGCTTGCTGACTCTAAATCGATAAAGGCCTATATGACCCTTTAGTCATACATACATTAATATGATATGTATCAAAATAAGTGTCACACTTTCCTTTTGGATTGTATTAAAATAAGTGTCAAACTTTCATTTTTGGAAAAAATCCACCGCAAAAGTCAGTTTAATAAAATAAACAGTACGGCTACAACACCAAAAATCTCCTAATTTTAAATTAGGAAAAAGGCATAGCATGTCACTTATTATGATTATTAAATGTGCATTTTTTGTCTAGGGCCTCCAAATGGCTAAAGGCGGCCCTGAACCGATGAATGAGCATCTGGATTCGACAAACAATTTTCACCTGAGTGTTATGTACGATGAAATCACTATAATAATTGGTGGAATAGTTTACCTTTACATATATTCTACGTTTTTATTAGTATTAGTATTATTATTACTATTATTATACAACGCATTGGGTAGTGCGATCTTCTTTTATCATTAATCAGTGACACCATAGGGATCAAATTAAACAATCAACTTTTATAAGACAACTGCAATTTTCTTATATTTGTGAGTTACAAAAAGCTAATTGTTACGGTGTATTAGAAAGCCTTAGTGAAATAAAGTTTATAGACAAAAATTAAACTACAGTTATTATGAGTAATACTCAGTCACTTAATTACGGACAAAACTGAAAATAATAGTAGGGGAAAATTCTTGAAATAAGACTAAAATCGTTTGAAAATTCCAAAATAGGACTGTCATATTTTGATTTTATTCCCTGAATAGGAGTGATTATTGTCAATTTTGGAAAACACTGTCATGTTTAAAGTCTGGTACTGCCAAAATATGAAAGCAATTAGTCCTATTTAGAGAATAAAAAATGGGTCCTATTTTGAAATGCACTATCATTGTTAGTCATATTTAGGGTCATTTCCCTAATATGGGCCAATAAATGTTACTATTGTGGTCACTTAGGGTTACAAAGTCACATTTTTGTCCACTGCCCTTATTTTAGTCATAAATTAGTTATTTTTTCTTTAAAAAATATCTTTGAGATATGTTTGACAGAATTAACTAAAAATACACTTTCAAGATCTTTTTAATAATTGTTACTTTTGTTTGTGAATGAGTACGGAGTACTCTATATAACAAGTTACAAACTTTATCTCAGAAGCTACTCAATGTATCTTCTCAAAATGATCTTAAATTTTAAAACCAGTTAAATGCTAGAAGTTGTTATGAAAAATATACATCTAAAAGTTTCTAAAGACTTTTTTAATAGTATAAAAATTAGAAGTCAAAAACTCATGCCACTAGTTTTTAAAAGGGTTTTTGGGAGGGGTTTTAGTTTTTGATGAGAATGAAGTGGGTTTTTTAAAAAAAGAGACGTAGTTATCATTAATCAAATCGTTGGCCAAAGCCAATACAATAAAATTAGGAGGAGAGTAATGTCAATATTGTGAATCATACAAAGAACAAGCCGCTTTAGCTAACAAATGAGTTGGCTTATTCGCTGACCGCTTAACATGACAGAATAAAATGCTCGAAAAAGACATCACCAATTCTCTAATGTCGTCTCTCAATAAACCAATCAAAGAAACACTTGACCCATTCAAAATTTCAGAGATCGCCCTGGTAGCATCACACTCCACCTCGATCAACGTCCCGCCAAACTCCGGCCTTAAGCCAACTTAAAGCCTCTTGGAATCCAACCAGTTCGGCGCCCAATGGAGATAAAAGTCTCGGCCAAAGCTTAGCACAACCTGCTATGAAGGAGCCGTTGTCATTGCGAAGACACCATCCGAGGCCACACTTATCGGCCCGAGTCGCTGCATCAACATTCAATTTCTAGAATCCCTGGTTAGGTCTGTTCCAAGAAGGCTGCCCCTGCTGAATGATCTGCCTGCTGTCTCTTAAGTCCGAGCTGCCTGCATCTGCGCCTGGTGCCATCCATCGACCAGAGCTCGAGTTCGGTGAATCAACTGCCTTGCCGCCCGCCGAAGTCTTCTCCTGCCACACTCGTTGGTTGTACTCATTCCACAGTGTTCAGCAACCCCAAACCAGCCTTTCCAAGTCTATTTTCTTCTTCACCCTCAATTCCTTATTAATTTGCTCTAGGAAAGATGAACTTTCCCCAGCTGTCCATAGCCACCCAAGAGTTCTCCACAGCTCCTGAGCCATCGTGCAATGTGTAAACAAATGCTCCAGTGATTCCGCTGCATCTCCGCACAACCCATAGAGTCCCGAAGAGTCCACTCTTCGCACCTGCAAATTTAATCTCGTAGGAAGACAGGCGCTACAAACCTGCCAAAAAACATTTTAATTTTAGGTGGAAGCTTTAACTCCCACATGGCAGTACAATCCTTCCCTTGAGAACGAAGTAGTTTTTAAACTAGTTTTTTTTGTAAGAAGGGGACTTATATTAATGTCATAGCATTCAGATAGGGGTTAAAATAACAAAAGAACCACAAGTAACCGTCCGCCCTTGGGCCAGACTCAGAGTTAATCATCTTTGACAAAGCAATATAATTCGTTGATCCTAAATTGGGCATAATTGAGCCAATGACGGTTACCGCAGAACTCTCATTACTCAATCCTAATGCAAATTACTGTACCAAATAAAATAAAAACCAAAAAAACAATCTCTGCGTGGAAATTAAAATGCAAAACACCAATAAAATAAAAGTCAAAGTTTGTCTTCTTTAGCAATAGCATCACTCGCATGACCAGCGGGTCTAGAAGCCCTGACCCGCCGCCTCCCCGTTTTTTTTTAACCAGAGCCATCTTCTTGCTTGTTGGGTCCTTTTGTGCTTGTTCCTCCCATATTCTTCTGCGTTTCTAGTCCACTGGTACTTCCTCAGCGCTTCCGTTGTCTTCTTCTTTCGTGACACTATTTTCTGTACCAGCGGTAGCCTCTCTTCTTCCCTGTTTCCCAGTACCTTCATCCTCTTGATCTGTCCTCCTCTGTTGTCTTGGACCTGACGGTTTTTTCACTTCCGGACCAGTTAACTTGCAAAAATCATTTGACGACCTTCCCGATTGAATTTGTAGCTAAAATTTGGTATGAATGAACTAGACTTGATGAGGAACCTACACAAAAAATTTGAGCAAAAACTACCACCAGGAAGGCCCCCAAATGGAGGAGGCCGGACGGAAGGTCGTCCTATATAATCTCACTATATAACTTGGGGTCCTGTTTAAAGAATACTCCTATATGTTGTAGTCCTATATAGTGCACTTTTTTCTATTGAAAACGATCAGTCTAAGATATATTATATCATGAACTATATAATTTTTTATTTTAAATTTTTTAATTGTTATTTAATTTAATTAATTAAATAAACTCTTGTGAAGAAAAAATCATCAACAATTAGCAATGAAAAACTAAAAACTTACACTAATCAATATATATTATATTTTAGGTTTTAGCTTTTAATCTTTTGTGTTCTATATCGACAATTTTCACCTTTAAAATCCATGATTAATAAAATTCCTTAGGAAAACGAAGAATGCGTGTTTTGTGTTTAGCAAAATCCATGAAGACGCTTAGGCATATTCCATACACAGTCCTAGGGGTGGACTCAAGCCGGGCAGCCCGACCCGGTCACTGTTTGAAACGGCCCGAACCGCCAGCCCGGCCAGGGACCGGTCCGGGTAGGCCCGATCCGCTGGGATTCCGGGCCGGGCTCGGACCCCTGAAAAGGTGAACCGGCCCGGCCGGTTCGGGCCAATTTTTTTTTCTTTTTTTTTGTTTTGAATTTTATTTTTTTTTGTTTTTGGGTTCGGCTGGGTATTTTGGGCCATTTGAGGTGGTTTAGGGTGGTTTGGGGGTGAGGGGGGAGGGTTAATTAGGAAAAGCCAAAAAAAAGTTTGAACCGAGGCCCAGCCTGGCCCGAACCGGACCCGTGGGTTACCCGGCCCGGCCCGAACCGGACCCGGGGGTTACCCGGGCCGGTTCCGGGCCTAGTCCTTCATGAACCGAGGCCCGGCCAGGCCCGGACCCGAACCGGCCCGAGTCCACCCCTACTCAGTCCTAACTCCTAAGTGAACGGATAAGTGCCTAAAATTTAGCAAACATAACATACTTCGATAGTTCGATGTTTTCTAAAGTAACAGAAAACATTAATTTTCAAGAAACCTATGAACAAAAAATATCCAACCCATTGTCCTTTTTTGAGCTTCCAAAAAAATATGTCAATCACTCAATCAGTTACTTTTTCCAAAGAATCCGTTATATGATTCATACTATTTTTGTTTCCGGTAAATAAATTAAATTTCAACCACTATGTTTTCTCTCTTAAATATTGGTCTGTCAAATTTGCTTGTTGATGTGGGGATGAATTGAATGGCATTAATAAAATATCAATTTATCCCTTTCAGCAAAAAAAAAACATCTCAAACTAAAGAATGAGATTTTGTAGCTAGAAAGAAAAACAGTGACCCAAATGATGTAGGCTCCGTTTTGCAAGTGATTGTGCTTAAATAAAAGCACTTTTTGGGAAAAAGTGATTAATAGTAAAAGTTGGTAGTGTTTGGTAAAATAAGTGCTTTTTGTAATAGAAAATGTAAAAAGTAGATTCTACACGAAAACCGAGAAAGTAAAAGTTAGTATTGTTTGGTAAAATAAGTGTTTTTTTCTTAAAAAAAAGGCCAAAAGCACTTAAATTAATTGTTTGCAAACAAAGTCGTAACCACTTAAAAAAACACTTCCAGCTTTTGGCTTAAAAATACACTTATTTACCAAACATTCCCAATTTTTACTTTTTCTCAGCTTGCGTGTGAAAAGTGTTTTTCCCTTTTCTATTACACAAAAAGCACTTATTTTACCAAACACTACCAACTTTTACTTTTCAAAATCACTTTTTTTTCATACACTATCAACTTTTACTACTAATTACTTTTTCCTTACATCTCCAAAAGTAATTTTTTTTAAGCAGAAGTAGTTGCAAATGTGCAGGTAACGTACCAGTGATGTTTCCATTAGCCCCATTTATGCAAGACATCCACACGCTAAGGTATAAGCCCCATTTATGCACAAGCTAAAGCAATCTATCACAAAAGAGTATCATTCTATGCATCACAACTTCCAGCTAAGAAGCTAACTGTGGTCAGGACAGGCTCTCCACTCTTTCGATTACTCACCCATGAGGTGCATGTGCATTTGAAGGTGGAACAATATGGGATGTCTTATATAGTTATATCTTATATTTGTAGGACACTATATGAGACACTCAGACACCCAATGGAATTTGTGATCTCTACTGCCAAATTAAAACCACAAGAGGGCAGGTGAAGGGTAAAATGGTAAATAGCATAAAAACCACAAAAGATTATCACCCAATGATACCCATGATAAATGGCATAAAATTTTAACTAATGTGGGAATTTAAGTAACCCCTTCTCACTTTTTAAGTAATGTGGGAATTTTTGCCCCTAAACGCCATTTTTTACACCGGAATTACAATTAGTTAAAAGCTGTTACAGAAAATGATTCATCACATTTCCTTAGTATCGAGATCAGCATAAAGTGCTTTAACTGCCTCAATATCATCATAACTTCCAAGAAATAATGGAGAACGGTCATGTATGTTCTTCGGAACCAAGTCAAGGGCCTGCACATGAATGAATTCATCAAAACACCACCCAAAAAGACCAACGTTGCAGAAGAAGATGCCTATTTCATTCTAACAAATACATAAACCAGTTTGACAGCCATAAGTCCAGTAATGGTATACCCTTTGTTTGCCTGTAAATGCTTGGCCTCCTGCCTGCTCTATTAAAAAGGACATTGGAAAGACTTCATATAGAACCCTGTCATGTGGTGCACCATTTCCATAATCATCGATTCCACATTATCAAAGCGTTATCAGTCAAAAATGGTTTTTAGCCAGGTTTCCTTTGTACTCACCGGAGCTTCCCATTGGGACTTTTCTTATCACCAGGGTACATGAATATGCCACCATACAGTAATGTGCGATGGACATCGGCAACCATGCTTCATAGCAACAACCAAGAGAAGCAAAAAAATGGCATTAATTTCAAAACGTTTTATGCTGATTGTGATGCAGTCTTCTGGATGCCACAAAGTCTAGACCAGCCAACATATTCAAAAATATATATTTTCTAGCAATCTAGCCTATGCTATATAAATTAAGGAGCTGTTTGGCTGCCTGTTTTGGCCTATCAGTACAACATGTAGCATTGACTTTTTTATTTGGCTGTTACAAGAATTCAACCAATAAAGTCATTTCACTTTTACCAAACGCGCCCTTTTTTTACCTTTAGCGTTCATCAATAGCAGATTTTTCGTTTGCAAGAATACTGAATACAGGATTGCCTTGTCAAACTGTTTAGAATTTAACTAAACTAAAAAAATGGAGATAGAAAAAATAATGCCACTATGGCATTAACCAACTCTATTTCATTACTTAGAACAAATGCAAAGGACAAATGCAAATATAAATAGGAGACCACTAGGTAGGTAGTTAACTAAGCTAGTCCACTACCCCACTTCTTAACTACCAATACTAAGAACATGAAATTGCCACTACTCCACTTATACCAATTTTAACTAATAAAATCAATTAAAACTTAACAGAAATTTAAAACTCCAGCCATGCATACGTGTCCCAAGACCGATCAAAACCCAACATCCCTTTTCTTAACTCAGGGGATTGATAGTCACTTTACTCAAATCATATGCCCTCCCATATTCATCAAAAGCTACAAAGACTTTTTTTGAGGAAAAACTACAAGTACTTTGAGCAACATATTTTGGAGTTCAAATACCTTCCAATGTATCGTAAAGACTTTGGTGATGAACCATCACTTGGGAACTTGCAGTTTTCAACATATCTGCCATTTAACAACTGTCAAGACTTGAAGATATCGTAAGAAAAACAAATGTGTATTATAAAACAATAGCAATCCAACATACTTTGCCGTTGGGCCATCCCAGTTTTTAGTATTTCCTTCATTTACAGAATAGATCTTTCCTTTCTTTGGGATCTGTATTAAAGGAAAAACGTAGTAGCCCAGACAAATAAATATAGAGCAGTAAAACATATACTGGTAACAGCACTGAAGGATAAATACGAATACATGTGGTTACATATATACCTTGATATCTGGATGAGTAAGTATGAATTCTCCTAGTGATGGGTCAAGGGTAAAACCATTGACTCCAGATCCTGTGCTCAAGACAAACTGCAAGTTGAATCACTGATTGAGCATCAAGGCAAGTATTATCAGTAGAATGTGAGAGTAGGCATTACCAGGTCGATATTTATGTGCTGGATTCGTCAGCAATGAGAAAACTGGAAGCTAAACGAGAAAAATATTTTACCGGGTGAAAATGTACATAGCAGATGAGAAAATAACACTTACTGTGCAGGAGCTTCCATACATGCAGTAGCCGGCAGCTAGCATATTTTTCCCAGGTTGCAACACATCATTTAATTCTGGCTCATGATCATCTTTGATCATATAAATTCCAAAGATCTAGACATTATAAAAAGAAGAAACAATTAAACCTATAGGGTTTAGAAATTAGAAATACTGATTAGTAACACTTGAGCAAGGACTCATACAGTTCCAATCGACACGCCACAGTCGATGTTTGATGATCCATCCAATGGGTCAAAAACAACACAATACCTGCATTTTCCATCAGATACAACATATTTCCTATGCTAAACTTTCAGAAGGTGACCAAAAGAGTTGTGAAATATAGTACACACTTTCCCTGCAATGGTGGCTTCACAAAGGTTGCTTCTTCATCTTCCTCAGAGACAAGAATGCACTAAAAAAAAACATTTCAAAACTCTGAAATGTACTCTAACAGGGAAAATGAATAAATGGTGATAAGAAGTTCAAAAACCTACTGTTCGGCCACTGCTAACCAAGGCTTTGATAAAAACTTGATTGGAGAGCACATCCAGCTTCTTTTGTTCTTCACCCTGTATTAAAATGTAAACCAGTTCAGAAACAATGGAATAAAGTTATACAAAAATAACCAAAAAGGGAAATCGTGGATGAATAGCATGAAAGATGATCTCTATCAACGCGCCTGTACATTAGTCTCCCCAGCTAGGCCTATGAGTTTTGCCAAACCAGCCTGCAGAAATCCACAAATATACTATTACACACTTTTGAGTAGATATTATAGAAACCGGGGATTTTCTTATTTGCTCCCATAATCCATCATTTAGTCCTATAACTTTATCTGCTTACAGTTTTAGGTGCTGGAACAAATAAGATTGTCCACATTGAGATTTCTTTTTCATAGAAATGTAACATTTCCTTCAACAATCCTACCAAAAAAACCGCTGACATGTTCTTGAAAAGGAACACTGTTTAATTTTCAATTACAGAAACACTTGTCTTTTTCAGTTTGAGATTTGCCAAGTTAACTACATTCCTAATCCAATTCTATTTCACTCCACGCTAAAAACCTACAAACCCTGCTAAATATCAGAAAAGAGAGAAGAACAAAAGTATACCCATTTTCAAATTAAATACCAATAGCTAGTTTCATCGATTATCTTCAACTCAATGTGGAAAAACATTAGTTAAGAGTTAAGACTATAGGCTGAAAGTGAGCCAAAGAAGGTGAAAAAAGAAGACCTTGTTGACGGCAGAACAGACGAATTTGCAGCCGAGAAGAATGTGGCTGAGGAGGATGGTGAAGTCGCCGCGAGATCCCGGGTGCTTGGACTGCTCGTTGAGCACGAACCTGGTTATGGTCATCAAGTCCGTCCGGTGAGCTTCTGCAGCGTGGTCCATCTTTCTCTGCAACCAGGCCAGAATTGATGGGGGGATTATTAATTCGTATTATTATCATTGTCATCAGTGGCCAGGATGGGCTGCCATATCCGTGTGGGGAATGCGGGAGGACACGTGGAGGAAGGCGGTGATGCATTGCAACAGAATGGAAGATTGTTTACTCTCCAGCTTTGTCTTTGCTCGCTATCTTATCTTCTTCATTGTCAAATCCAAGCGGGTCTGATATCAAGCATTTGATTTATTGATAAAAAATCCGAAATTGTCCATATTTATATTGTTTTTATTTGTACGGACCCGCGGGTTAAGGAGTACTCCATTTCTCACGTTAGAAAATTTCCATTCTTTTTTTCGACGTCCCAAGGTTCTCATTTTCATTTTAAGAAACAAATTAATTATTAAATATTAAAAATAATACATTTATAATATCACAGTTATGAATACTAATTATATTAAAATATATATCTATTAAAATTATTTCTCAAAATACTTTATTTAATTATTGTCTAAATAACCGTATCGTTTTGCTATAGAAACCTTCTAACGGGACGTAGGTAGTATTTTTTTGTTTTTGTTTTAACTCTAGGGAGTTTTGATGCAATTTTCATGCGATATTTAAGTTTGTTCTTTTAGAAATCTATGGGCTTCATTAATTATAACAAAGGGATTTTGATGCAATTTTCAATTCACCATATGCTTGCATCATATGTATATCTTGCGGAAATTGGACGCATTAAACCCTATCCAAATCAAATCAATAAATTTAACAGTAAGTTACAGAGATTTTAGCTAAAATAATTCACAAGATTTTTTGAAAGGTTCGATTTATGTGGTTTGTAATTTACGAGTAGCATAACTAGAACCCATACAGGCCACGATTTAGCAAAATTGTAAAATGAGGGGTGAGAAATAGGAGTAATGACAAAAACCAAGCGAGTTTCATTACGAGTTTTTGTCTTCCAAAATGACAAAATCTACTACCAAATTAATAATTAAACCCAACTGGATTGAAGTTATAGAATCGGATCGGAACGGGCGAGTCGGCCTGAAATGCGACTCCAGGTCCGAATCAGATTACTTTTAATCCGTTAAACTAGTTTTTTCACTTGTGCGTGGTACGGGAAAATAGTTATTTTGTTTGGTAATAATGCAAATATTTTTCTAAATCAATTCATAACACTTGTTTTTGAGTTTCCATCAAGTGCTTCTGCAATTCCCAATATGTTCGGGCCTAATATATGTAACAAGTAATTCACGCATAAACGGAAAAACATTTTTATTAAATACGAAAAATAGTTATGCAAAAAATGAATGTTTGGGCTCCTAAAACCGGAATGTAGGTATGTAGGCTATTATAGTTACGAAAAATAGTTATGCAGGTATGTAGGCTATTATTACATGCATTTAGACCACTTTAGTGGTGGAGAATCGGGAGTCGTCTAAAGTGTTTAAAATGAATGTTTGGGCTCCTAAAACCGGAAAAATCTATAACTCGTTTATACGTAGTATATTGGCAAAACCCGGATATTGGAAAAATATATCACACGCGGGGATTGAACCCCGTCCAGTGGCGGAGCCACCCTTTGGCCAGTGGTGTCAATTGACACCACTGGAATTCTTTTTTTTCATATGTACTTATATAAAAAAAAATTAAAATTTACAATTGACACCACTGAAAAATAAAAATTCTCTATATAGGTATAGATAATCTTTCATAAATTATAAATTGACACCATCCAACATTTAAAAAAATGGGGGTCAATTTAAAAAGGCGAAATTCATATAAATAATCCATACTTCTTCACATTCTACAAAAATAATCCGTACTCAACAAATTGATAGAAATAATCCAAACCCTTAAACTAGTTCACAAAGCTGGATTAAATGAAACGGAGTTAACTATTCCGTTACTGTCTCAGCCCAACTCCCATATTGCTTTGTTTCCTAACGATGCATCTTCACTTCCGGCTCAACGAGAACTCTTCATCTCCCCTCACCGGCCATACTCTTCTTCTTCTTCTACATCTTTGAACAACCTGGAACTCATCTTCCGTTCCGGCACAAGAGGCATAGATACTCTTCTTCTCTACATCTTAATCTCTCAATCAGCAACTCATTGGTTATCCTGTAACAGCCAGACACACAAATTGGAGATGAAATAGGCAGAGAAGGACGTGGGTCTCTGAAATATAAATAGCTTAGAGGAAAGAGTTCTTTAAGGCTGTTTCAATAATCCGGATAGTATTAGGGTTAAAGTGATTTGATTTCCTATTTGTTATCACTATGTGATGTTCGTATTTGTATAACTATATTTCTAAAAAGCTGTAAAATTAGTTATAGTTATATTTAAACATATTGGTTTACCATTAATAAAGTTGTTGCAATGACATCACAGCTATTTCAGCACGTACTTTGATGATGATGGGCTGGATGTTGAACTCACATCCTTAGAATATACTTCGTATTAGAAAACAGGGGCAGATTGTTTGGATCGTTCATGATTTTCCAGAAAAGTGATTTGTTTGGATCTAGAGTTTACAAAAGAAACTAGCAAACAGGGGCAGAATTTTAATAGCAGATAGTTCCATGAATCTGATGAATGATTGGGAGTTGAAGAGCTGAAAATCTAGGGAAGAAGATGATATATTGATTAGAGAAGACCGATAGATATGGAAGAAGAAGATATGGTGTGTGTCGTGAATAAAGGCTAGTAACGATGGGTGTAAAATTATAACGGAACGGATACTTCCGTTTCATTTAATCCATCTTTGTGAACTGGTTTAAGGGTTTGGATTATTTCTATCAATTTTTTAAGTACGGATTATTTTTGTAGAATTGTAAGAAGTATGGATTATTTACATGAATTTCGCCATTTAAAAATTTTAAAAGTTGGAACACCAAATTGAAAAGTCAGCAAAGGAGTCAAGGAGAATTGAAAAGTCTATGCCCAAATGGCTGATTGAACGCCAACTCCCGCTGCAAAGAGAAAAAAACGATGGAACGCCGTAAGTCGTAGTCCCAATTCCCAAATCGCTGAAATCGGAAACCCTCGGTCGGCGTTCGCAGGTCGCTCCACCTGTCCTCTTGCTCAAAAATTGGTGGAGACAAAGAAACATATTGTGTATCCATTAGTTTTTTTACTTGTGAAATTAATTTTGCTTTTACCGGTGGCCACCGCAACTGTGGAAAGAGCCTTCTCAGCCATGAAGTTCGTGAAGAACAGGTTGCGCGATCGAATGGGGGATGCTATGATGAATGATGCCTTAGTTACTTTTATTGAAAAAGATTTATTCAAAGGTGTTGACAAAGAAAAAATTGTACAACGTTTTCAAAATATGAAAACGCGTCGGGGACAGTTGTGCTAAATTGACACCACTGACACGAACTCCTGGCTCCGCCACTGACCCCGTCCCATGTCATCAAACTCCCAAGCTCGATAATTTTGAAATGTAGGAATTGAACTCCCAAACTTGATAATTTCGAAAAATACAGTGATTAGCAACATACTCTTCCCATCCGAAAAGAAGTTCATTGTTTGAATTCACAGGCTCACAGCTTTTAAGAAAGTGAAATTTTTTGTTTTGACTTTATCTTAATGCTCCCCAAAGAAATAGATAAAGTGTAGTGGGAGAGAGAAAGTGGGTGTAAAGTGAATAATAAAGTAAGAGTATAAGAGTAACTTTATATTAAAAAGTTGCCAAAAATAGAAGTGTAGAATTTGTTTTGGACCTAATCAAAAAGGAAAGTGTGAACTTGTTTTGGGATCAGAGGGAGTATATTATATTATAGTGTAATGAACTTTTACCCCTCTCTACTCTACCACAGTAACCCGTTGGTAGGATGCATAGCTTAGAACAATTTTACCATTTAATTGGAGTTTTTTCCTAAATGAGGGTAGTTTTGAATCTTATTTCCCAATTAAGGGTACTTTTAAATTTATTTCCCAAATGAGGGTAGTTTTTGCCTTGTCATCCGATTTTGACACGTCACTTATTCTAGGTCATCCACTAGCCACTCCATGTCATCAACCATCCTATGTTATCTCATTTAGGTGTACTAATAAAAAGTATAAAATAAATGAAACCACCAGGAATTGAACTCTAGACCTCTTGCATACACAAATGGCTAGAAACCACTTGACTTCATTCGACAATTAGTACTTACTCTCACTTACACGTATTTAATGGGACCTCGTATTATATTTGTTTGATGTAACTAAATTTAAGTAATTAACATATTCCTTTTTAATGAATTTTATCATATTCGTTTAAAATTAATATTATTTCTTTAATGTAATTTTAATTAATAAATGCTTAATCTCATATGTGCATTTAAAAAATTAAGTTCAAGTAAAAGTTATAACAAAAATGTAATTTGATACTAGTACATGCTATTCAAGAATAATTTAACATAATTCTACACGAAATAAAATATAATATAAATAAATGTCATTCTAGGAGTAATTAATCTACATCGGACTAAAAAAAACTTATGTTATGAGTATCAAAATCATGTATTTTAGTGTTGGGATATTTTATTTTTTGTACACGAAATTCAGTGTAAGCAAATCATATATTTTTATATATTTTAAATTAATAATACTTCCTCCAGATTTTAAAAGTTGCAACATTGAGATTTCTGTACTATTCATCTATTTAACTTTGACTACGATTTTCCAATAATATACACAATCAAATTATTATGTATAAATGTTATTAAATTCATATTAATGTAAATTTTCAAATATTAACTTTTTTTAATGTTTACTAATAAGTAATTAAATATAACTAATGTCAAAATTGAGTGTTGGCGAACATTAAAGTCAAACTGTTGCAACTTTAAAAAAATGAAAGATAGTATAAGATTTTTATTAAATTAGTGGTGAGTTAGAGTCTATCATGACATTTATTTATTTCATATTTTATAGTGTAGAGTTATTTAATAAAGATTATTTGGATTGGTTTTACTTTTTAATTTCATATCTCAAAATAAATATTTTATCATATTCTCTAACTATTTAAGGAAGGAGAAATGTAGGTTTAAAGAAACCATTAGTGCACGAGTGAAATTGGTATACTATTAACTTAAATATATATTCCGTTTATATTAAATACTCATAAAGCAAGCATTTTACCAATGCTTGAGATTAGCCCATTGGTCGCCTGTGCAGATTGGTTCAAGCAGGTTGGGGTTCGATCCCTTTTTGATCCAATTTTTTTTATATTTTATTAGCACACTTTAATTAATGAGGTAAACATACAATTGTGGATGACATGGAGTGGCTGGTGGATGACCCAGAATAGTGACGTGGCGAAATCAGTGACATGGCAAAAAATAACCTTCATTTGGGAAATAAGTTTAAAAGTACCCTTATTTGGGAAATAAGATTTCAAACTACCCCTATTTAGGAAAAAACTCCATTTAATTGACATCATTTTTATCTAGTGTTAATCTTTTAGTTAATTAAACAGTTCATTACTAATAATGCTAAAGTGTTTGTCCCACGCCGGAAAGCTATGAAACAATAAAACATTATATAAGATTTTGGGTTATTCTTTCTATCAGGTTGACCTCTTAGGATGAAACTTCATATATTCCACTACAAAAAAACACTCGTTTAGTCACGGACCGTAGTCACGGATTTTGTCCGTGACTAGCCTAGTCACGGACTAGTCACGGATTATTCACGAAAATTCAAAAAAAAAATTAGTCACGGATTCGACCGTGACTACAGCCGTGACTACGCGTAGTCACGGAAATTTGTCCGTGACTAACATCCTCCGATTGCCCGTTTGTTTTTCCGACCTGGCTTGTTTTACTCCGGCGACATAGTCACGGCCACAGCCGTGACTACAGCCGTGACTAAATTTAAAAAATAATTTTTCATCTCCATAAATCAATCCTCCCTCAACGGTATTATGTACGGATAAATTTAGTCACGGACATGGCCGTGACTATGTCCGTGACTACTTTGATTAACACGTCATTTACATGTCATTAACACGGATCGGACGCGTAATGGACACGGTTTTGCTTAGTGACGGACAAATCCGTGACTAAGTCCGTGACTACATTTTTTATATATGCAGGAGCACCTCATTCATTCAACAGAACCACACGAATTCATTCCCAGTATATACAGTATCTGTTTGAAAGATCAAAGGATGTAGTCTGTCTTCTATCATTTTCCCCATTTATGCAGTTAAGGTATGTTATTTGAATTATTATTTTTATTTAGAATTAGCTGGTTCAATTTAAATTATTAAAATTATTAAATTAGTGATGTTGTTAATTAATTAACAACATATTCAACTGTAAGCGTAGTAATGTCATAAAATTAGTTAAACTGTTAGGTTTATAAAATAATTTAATTAAAATTAGTTAGATAAACGTAGTTTTAAACGTAGTTAGTTAAACTTTATGTTAAGTGAAATTAGTTAGTTAAACGTACGTTAGTAATGTGTTAATTAAGTGTATTGTGAATTGTTATTGTAATTGTGTATTATTTATTAATTGAAATGACCTTATATACATGTTCAAATTATTGGGTTTAATTTGGTCATATTATTTAATTTAGTGAATTGGAATTGTTAATTGTGTAGTACTAATAACATTAAATGTCATTAACGTAATAATTTAGTGTAGGTTTAAATGTAGGTTTACAAAAATAATTTAATTAAAATTCGTTAGCTAAACGTAGGTTTAAACGTAGCTAGTGATGTGTTAATTATGTTATATTAGTTAGCTAAACGTGGGTTTAAACGTAGTGATGCATTAAAAGAGGACGGAATGAACTAGTTAAATTTAGTTAAATTTAACTAAATGAATTAGTTAAATTTAGTTAAACGTATGTTTAATTTAAATGTAGTGTTAATAAATTACTTAAATTTTTTGTAATATTAGTTAAATTTAAGTATTAGGTATTTACTTATATTTTGTGAATTATTGTTGTGAATTGTGTGCATTTCATTTAATTTAGTGAAAATTAGTTAGTTGATTATTTAGTGAAATAACTCACTTAAAATTTGTTAGTATTATTGTTAGTATTTGAACGTGTATACTTTTTTATTATAATATTCAGGCATAATGTATAAACAAAATAGAAGTTGGATGTATGATAAAGATGCGGTATTGTATGGAATGCAATCAAATTTTCTCGAGGGAGTTGGGGAATTTATTGAATTTGCACTTGAACATCCGGCTTATATGAGTGGTGATAAAATAAGATGTCCATGTTCAAAGTGTAAAAATCTCAAATTTAAAGACCCACACGAAGTTGGGTATGATTTGTACGCGGTCGGTTTTGTTCCCAATTATTATAATTGGACTTCTCACGGCGAACCTTTGGATCCATCTGTTATACCACAAACGGTAGGTTCGTCTCGTTACGTCCCTCCAGAGATGAGTGCGTGGGGAGACCGTGCTGAAATGAGGTGGGACCAACAAATGGTATATGACGCATACGGTGTACAGATGTCTCAGTTCAACCCCCCACAACCACCTAACGACCCCCCTGAAGCCTCAACCTCGTATCAACAAGATGCGGATGAAAATCCGACATTTTATCAACCTTATGTGGATGAAGGTTTGGCTGAGAGATTTCAGGATGTTCTAAAAGCTGCCGACCAACCTCTGTATGCTGATTGTGAGGGATACTCTCAGCTATCCGCCGTTACTGAATTCATGAACATAAAAGCCGAATACAGTCTCCCTGAAACTTGCATGAATAGAGTCTTGCAGTCAGTAGGAGGGATGCTACCGCGAGATCATACCCTTCCGGATTCATATTACCACATGAAGCAGTTAATGTCTAAGTTGGGGCTACCTTGTGTTGAAATTGATGCGTGCCCGGAAGGGTGTATGTTGTTCTGGAAGGAGGATGAGGCACTTGAGTTCTGCAAGTTCTGTGGTGGAGACAGATACAAACCTGTTCGTCAAGGTAAAAAGAAACCACGACATAGGTCTGCACTGTCTAAACTGTATTACCTCCCAATAGCTCCTCGACTGCAGAGGATGTACGCTTCGACTGCTACTGCGAAACACATGACATGGCATGTTGAGCACGAAACCAACGAGGGTATGATGGCTCACCCTTCGGATTGTGAAGCCTGGAGACACTTTGACCGCTGTCATCCTCAGTTTGCTATGGAGCCACGAAATGTGCGGCTGGGATTGTGCTCAGATGGATTTGCTCCTTTTGGCAGGTTTGGCAAGAACTATTCATGTTGGCCGGTCATGTTAACTCCTTACAATCTCCCTCTCGACATGTGCATGAAAAGTCATTTCATATTTTTGTCTTTAATTTGTCCGGGTTCCAAGGATCCTGGGCGAAAGATAGACATTTATCTCCAACCCCTTATCGAGGAGATGAAAGAACTGTGGGCCGTTGGGACACCAACTTATGATGTTTCATCAGATAAAATGTTTATCATGAAAGCTGCCATCATTTGGACCATTAGCGACTTCCCTGCCTATGGCATGCTTTCGGGATGGAGCACACACGGTTTGATGGGATGTCCGATATGTATGGAGAAATCAGGTGCCAACTGGCTGAGTTACAGCAAAAAAGGAAGTTACTTTGATTGTCACCGCAAGTTTCTCCCGGAAAGGCACCGATATCGAAAGGACAAGAAGTCTTTCATTAGAGGCAGAGCGGTACGAGAGAGCCCACCCTCGAGATTGACCGGTGAAGAAATTTATAACCGGGTTCGACGTTTTCCTACGGCTATGGAAGAGCCAAACCAAGAGCCATATGGGTATTGTGATACCCATAAGTGGACAAAGAGGAGCATATTCTGGGAGTTGCCTTATTGGAAAGACCTTCTCATCCGTCACAATTTAGATGTCATGCACACTGAGAAGAACGTCTTTGACAATATATTTAACACGGTGATGGATTTGAAAGGCAAAACTAAAGACGGTCTTGCAGCTAGGAAAGATATGACTATTTGGTGTGATAGACCCGAACTTTCTGTTGATCTAGAATATCAGGGAAAGGAAGTTCCAAAAGCAGTCTACCAGGTCACAGAACCACAAAAGGCAGCAATATTAAAATGGCTTGCGTCTCAGAAGTTTCCAGATGGCTACTGCTCCAACTTGTCTAGATGCGTAGACATGAACAAACTTACCACGACGACGAGCATGAAAACTCACGATGCTCATGTAATAATGCAAAGACTTCTACCAATTGCACTAAAAGAGATGCTCCCTGAACACGTATGGTCCTGCATTACTGAAATCAGTTTGTTGTTTCAATCGATATGTTCCAGCGTTTTGGATGCGGCATCCCTCCGGAGACTACAAGAGTCTGTTCCCATTCTGATGTGTAATCTGGAAAAAATAATGCCACCATCGTTTTTCGATACAATGGAACATCTCATAATACATCTTCCGTATGAGGCTTTGACTGCTGGGCCCGTCTTCTATCGGTGGATGTACAGATTTGAAAGGTTAGTCACAATTTCATTTAAAAAAAGAGTATTTATTTCACAATAACTATTAACATGTGTATTATTGCATTATTGCAGATTTCTAGGAGAGCTGAAAAAGAAAGTGACCAACAAGGCACACGTTGAGGCTTCAATTTGTCAAGCGTATCTTCAACAAGAAATCTCAACGTTCTCGTCTTTTTACTTCGAGCGTGACGTCATCACCAGAAGGAAGAGACCTGCCCGGAACGATGACATTGGCGAGGATTTATATGAAAATGTAGTTTCCATCTTCAATTACCCAGGCAGAGGTAAAGGTGCTGCGACACAACGATACATCCTGGGTGGGGAATTGCAAATTGCACATACTTATATCCTCATGAATTGTCCAGAAATTTCACCGTTTTATCAGTAAGTTAAATTTGTAGTTATAATTGTAATACTTATCAATTAAATTTGTAGATAATTTATAATTTTTTTATTTTTGAATTCACAGTGAATTCAGAGCTTCTTTATCAGCCTTTCCTGAGAATCAAATTGATGCATTGGTAGACTCTGATTTTGTAAATTGGTACAAGTATCAGGTATATATATACACACACATTAATTATATATATATTATTAAGTAAGATTTTTCAATATTTACCTAATGTTATTATCATGTTTATATTTACAGATCAATAGTCGTGGGATTGAGGACCCTTTGTTAGTGTCATTAGCGTGGGGCCCTAGTGCCAGTGCCAAAGTGTGGCGGCAATATGTGATAAACGGTTACACATATCACACAGCCGATTACGGAGAGGGCCGACCAACAACGAACAGCGGGTTATGTGTCCCGACCATCGGTTATGATAACTCGGAAACCAATTTTTTTGGTGTCCTGCAGGAGATTCTGGAACTTGAGATGCCTTCTGGTGCGAAAAAATTGACATGCGTTCTGTTCCGTTGCACATGGGTCGACCCCACACGTGGCGTGCGCAAAAATCCGAAGTATAATATGATTGACGTCAACCAGTCTCGTGTGTACCCGAAAAATGAGCCTTTCATACTCGCCCAACAAGCAGCGCAGATTTATTATGCAGAATATCCTTCAACAAGGCGGACACAGAATCCTTGGGTGTGTGCATGTCCTGTCCGTCCGAACAAAATAAAATCACAAACTCAACACAAGGACGTTGATCTAGATGCTTTTCAGCAACAATTTTTCCAACCTCCGCCTATTGTTGAGACGGTCAACTATGACATCCAATTAAGTGATCCAGATGGCGGACGTGTTGAAGTCATGCCAGAAACGCACCTTCCGGACCCAACCATTCCATCTGAGCGCGAAATTGAGGAAATGTATGTAGCACAACAAAACGCTCAATATCAGGAAGAAGGTGAATGGATAGACGGTTCAGATACAGAAGAAGATACTGTATATGTAGAAAATGACGATTCTGATAGCGAATAATTGTGCTGTTGTAATTTCAATTTTATTGACTTCTAATATTTGTGCAGATTCCTTCATCATTATATTACTCCAACAATATTTGAATTTTTTTCTATCTTTATCATTATTATTTATGAACAAAAAATTACTCCATATTAATTCAACCACAACAAGTTTTTTATATCCATATTATAAATTCAAAATAAAATTTTTCACAATTCGAAGTTTGAAAATTTAAATTTACCCAATACCAAATATGAAATTACTCTATATTATATTCTTTTATTTTCAAATTCGAAAATTCAAATATTATTTTTGATTTTTCTAAATTCGAAAATTTATTTTAATAATTTTTAATAATTCGAAATTCGAAAATTAATTTTAATAATTCTAAGTCTATTCGAAAATTAACAAAATTCGAAAATTAAAAAAAAAGTAATTTACTTTTACTAATCTGAATATTATAATAAATTTAGATATTAATAAACAACTAACAGAGATTTATTTATCAAATTTCAAAGATAAATACAAAACACACAATGAAATTGTCACATATTATTTATCAAACAACTAACATAGATTTATTTATCACATTAACCTAACTAACATTATTCATTCCTCAATCGGAAACTTTCAAGAGGCCTAGCCCACAACTCCTGAATTTTCATTCGAGCTTCTTCGTTGATCGGGTCCATATACTCTGAAACTTCTTGTGCACGTTGAAGCATCCGACACAAATTTCTTGCTTTTGACTTGCCCAACGAGTCGGATTCTTCATCTTTATAATCGCCAAAACTTTCAAGGGGTCTAGACATCAACTCCTTGATTCTCTCGTATGCTTCCACGGTTTTCGGCTCCATAAGCTCTGTAATCAGCTTAAGTCGTTTCATATCTCTACACATCGAATCCCAGTCAATTGGACCTCTATTAGCCATTTTTTTTACAGTTCACTCTTGGGCCGGAGAAAGATGATTTATACAAAAAAAATTCAAGTTGTCACGGTCTTAGTCACGGATAATTCCGTGACTAACCTGTCAGTCTGGCAGCCGGAGAAGTGTCAGGGCCGCCGGTCTAGTCACGGTTTTATCCGTGACTAGAACCGTGACTAAATTCAAAATTTGAATTAGTCACGGTCTTAGTCACGGATAAAACCGTGACTAAACCGGTCAAAGGCGGCTAATGCCGCGTGGCTGATTTCGCTGAATACGAAGGGTTTAGTCACGGCTATATCCGTGACTAAGACCGTGACTACTTCGTCATATAAAACTAACACTTAGCGATTTTTTTCAAACCTACGCTTCCAAACCCTATTTTCCTCTCAAACTCTTACCCTTCTAACTTCCCCTTCCACCGCCGCCGTCCTGAGTGCAGCGCCGCCGCCGTCCTGAGTGCAGCGCCGCCGCCGTCCTCCGTGCACTGCCGTTGTCCGCCGCTGGTTGCCACCGTTCACCGCCACCGTCCACCACTCCTTTTTTTTCGCACCTCTCTCTCCACATCAAGGTTATGTTTTCTCAATTAATTTTTTACACACAAATGCATGTTTATGTACTCAAATGCATGTTTATAATTGAATGCCCTAATGATGTATTCTACAATTACATATTTATGTGTATATACATTTAATATGATTATGTGTATATGTGTTTACGTTTATACACACAAATGCATGTTATTATTATGTTCGCATTACAATATTAATTTAGTAATATTGTAATATTAATTTCACATTACAATATTAATTTGCATGCTCAATATTAATCTCTCCACGATTATTAGTTTTGTTTTAATTTCGAATTACAATATTAATTTGCATGCTCAAAGTTGATAAAATTTATTTTTTCTTTTTTGTTTGATTTCTAATACGCATGCTTTAGATATAGTTTGATTCAATTTGATTTTTTGTGTATAAGTTTAATATGCATGCCTAAATATGATTTAATTTTAGGTTAAACAACATGCATGTTTTTTCGATCAAATGCATGATTTAATTTCGGACTTATGCATGAATTATTTAGACATTGTTAGGATTATTATTATTTTATCATCAATCAAATTTATTATTTCCGAATTATTTAAAAAATACCCCCTCATGTCAAAGTTCCAAAAAAAGTTTAACATGTTAATTATAAAATATTAATTTAGACATTAAAAACTATTTTCCGAAATAAAATATAAAATATATATTATAAAAAACAGTTTAATAATATACTGTTTTTTATTAAACAGTTTAATGAAAAACAGTTTGACAAAAAAAACAGTTTAAAAAAAAACAGTTTGATAAAAAACAATTTAATAAAAAACAGTTTAAAAAACAGTATAATATTAACAGATTGCAATCAAATAAAATCAGATTTTAATAAAAAACAATAAAAACTGCTTTCCAAAATAAAATATAAAATATAGATTATAAAAACAGTTTAATAGATAACTTATTTTTAAACCGTTTAATAAAAACTTTTTTTATTAAAAAGTGAAATATTAATCATTTTTGAAGTTTAAAACAATCTGTTTTTCATTTTTTATGAAAAACAGATTTTTTATTCAACAATTTTTATTAAAAAGTGAAATAATAAAAAAACAGTTTTTAATAAAACTGTTTATATAAAACTGTTTTTATATAAAACTGTTTTTATAAAACTTTTTTATATAAAACTTTTTTTGTTTAATTTTTTTTTTATATACACTGTTTTTTTATAAAACTTTTTTTAAATAAAACAGTTTTATATAAAAACAGTTTTGTATAAAAACGGTTTTGTATATAAACGGTTTTATAAAACATAGTACGAAAAGTTAAAAAATAGTACGAAAATTCAAAAAAATATATTTTTAACATGTACGAAAATAAATGTTTTACACATTTTTAATTGATAAAACTTGTATAAAAATTTGATCTTCTATTATGATCATACTAACATTCAAAAATATCCCCTCATGTTAAACTTCCAAAAAAGTTTAACATGTTAATTATAAAATATTAATTAAGACAATCGAAACTGTTTTTCGAAGTTAAATATAAAATATAGATTATTAAAAACACATTAACAATATACTGTTTTTTTATTAAACAGTTTAATGAAAAACAGTTTGATAAAAAACAGTTTAATAAAAAAAAAAAATTAAACTTGCCTAAAGTTTAACATGTTACATTTTATAACAATTTATAAAATTACCACCCCTCATATTAAACTTACACACAGTTTAATATGTTTTACACATTTTCAATTAATAAATGTATAAAAATTTGATCTTCTATAATGATTAGACTAATATTTAAAAATATAAATTAATATATTTTAGATGAGCAATGAACAATCAACCTCGCGTACCCGCCCAAACTATGTGCCCTTAACCGAAGCTGAGCGCAACAATGAAAACGCGCTTTGGGTGACGCCCCACATGGTTGCGAAGTAAGTAACTATGAATTTTATCTAACGTGAAATAATTTTTTCAATGTATCATAATGTAATCAAAACTTTAATAAATAAATAATCTTAATTTTCTGAAGCGATCAAGAAGTGTTGGACCAAATCAAAGTCATAATTGGAGGACACTTTCTTGGAAACTGGGCAGCATACACAGAAGTAGACCCCAAGGTTCGTGAACTTTGGTGGAACCTTTTCAAGGTAAAAAAATGAATTTTCTCTGCGTAATTGTATTAACGTAACATTTAATAAAAGATAAATTAATTTAATTGTTTTTTATAAAGGGTCGGTTTCGATGGACTGAAGCCCAAGGTCCAGCTATTCTTAGAGCGTATAACGCTAGGATTTCAAATTGGCTTCGTCCTACTTTTAGGCGTGCCCGAACGAGCGGGGTAAAGCCTGGATGGTGTTCGGATGAGGTGTGGGCTAACCTCGTCCGTCACTGGTCTTCTGATCCAAACTTCTTGGCAAGAAGTCAATCCGGTAAGAAAAACCGGATGTCCGAGAAAGCCTTAGAAACCCAATGGCATGGGGGCCGCAAACCTCAGAGTAGACATAAGGAAGATCTTGTAAGTATTTTTCAAAAAACTTTACACAATTACAACCCTTTATTTTAACAATTAATTATGGATCTTAAGCCTTTTTTCCAAATTGTAGTCGGGGCCTGAGAAGAAGAAGGTCTCAATTCTCAAGGTCATCAAGCACTGCTGGACAAAGCACGGCGATGAGTCCGATGCCGATCTGCCACCCCGCCTCGCTGAAATCGAAGTAAGTAACACTATTTTGTTACTTATTTCCATTCAAAATCAAATTGAGTAACATTAAATTAACAATTTTTGTACATGTAGTCAAAGTATAACACAAATGTTGAGAAGAGGCGGGCAGAATTAGGCTTGACTCAGGAGGATGAGATTGATTCTGATGTGGAGGATGATGCCATCTTTGAGGCAGTTGGGGTGTACAAGGGCCGGGTCCCGTGCATGGGGGCTGAGGGGCAACGGATCTTGTACGACCGCAGCGGTGCTTCATCTTCCCGATCAAGGCGCGGAGAGGATCCGCGTATCGCTCAAATGCAGCGGGAGATGGAGGAGCAGCAGCGGGCCTTGGCTGAGCAGCAGCGCGCCTTGGAGGAGCAACGCAAAAAAGATGAAGAAACAAGGGCCCGGCTGGAAGAGATGGAACGGATCCTCAGCGCCGGAATTCGGAATCAGCCTCAGCCTCAGCCGTATGTACTGCACCCCGAGCAGACACCTCAAGTTCCGCACATGGGCGGTTATTTCCGTACCAACTCTGCTACCGGGTTGCCTTCATTTGGTTCTATTCAGGATATCAATTTTCACAACCTGTTTCAAACATCTGGAGGCAGCCAAGCAGGTGGCAGTCGCGGAGGTGGCAGTCGCGGAGGAGGCAGTCGCGGTGGCAATCGAGAAGGCCAAGCTGGAGACAACCGAGAAGATGAGACCGAAGAAGATTACCTATATGATGATTCTAGATATTATCATAATGGTAACCGGAGGAGCTTGTAAATGATATACATTTTTATTTGAACATTGTTTATTTACTATAATTCTATTGTGCTTATTATTACTTTTATTTCAGTCTGTTTGGTTATGAAATGTGTGTTCTAGTAGTCGTTTATTACTTTTATTCTACAAATATTTTTTAAAATAAACTTTTCTAAAGAATAATTAAAAAAAAAATTATTTTTTTTATAAAACAAAAAAACTTTTTTTTTAAAAAAAAAAAACTTTAGTCACGGATCCGAGCCGTGACTAAATTCTAGACCGATTTTAAAAAAGTTATATAAAATTTCAAATTTAATTTTTTTTTTAAAAATGAAAAAGTAGTCACGGATCAAGTCCGTGACTAAAATTTGAAATTTGAAAATTTAAACCGTAACATTTGGCGGTTCATTTTTTTAAATTTGAAAGTTTAGTCACGGATTTGTCCGTGACTATATTAGTCACGGAAAAGGCCCGTGACTAAGTCGCCGGTGTGGTTATTCCGGTGACAAGTTAGTCACGGAAACGGTCCGTGACTAAGCCGTGACTACGCTAAGTCACGGATAAAATGACCGTGACTAGAATTAGTCACGCCCAAACAGTCACGGATTTAGTCACGGACAAAGTCCGTGACTAGCGGAGTTAGTCACGGATTTTTTATACTACGGTCCGTGACTAAATCCGTGACTAACTCCGTGTTTTTTTGTAGTGTTCACATGGTATCTGAGTCAAGTCCGGTTGTGGTTTGACGGCTTGAATTGTTAGCACCCATGATTAATGGTAGCTTGTTAAGGGTTTGTTTGGCTCATTTATACACCCCGATATTGTCAAGCTCGGTTCGGGCTGAGGAAGCGTGTTAAAGTGTTTTTTCCATACAAGAAAGCTATAAAACAATAACACACTATATAAGACTTTGAGCAACTCTTATCAGGTTGACCTTTTAGAACGAAGTCCTACAAATAACGATAATAATGCATACAGGCTTATGCTGTTATTTTACTTTCCAATTATGCATATCATATTCCAACTATAAGTAAAGATATCTTTCTATTATATTTTTTAAGTTTTTATAATTTGTGTCATGATTATATTTATTGTCCATCTGAACCCATGTTTACTTTTTTGTTAAAATCAATAATACTCTAATAAAATAAAGATTTTTTACTTGACTGGGATTGCATTGTCAGTAATATCAAATTATAAATGTATTTATTTTTAATTTACGAATTGAATCTTTTATATATAGGGTGCATATATATCAAATAAAAAGATGTCTTAACATATGAAAAGGAGTATATTCTCTATGTACTCCTTTATTTGATCTTAACCGCAGAGGTCGAGACTTCGTATGAAGATTATGGACTTAGACGTTTCAGCATTTGTATTCCACATACATGTGGGATTACGTCACTAACGCGACCATTTCACCTTTTTCACATACTTGGATTCCACATGCATCTCGTATTACGTCACGTACTGTATGAGTAATCATTTCGCCTTTTTCACACACTAACATCTCCTTTTATGTGATCTTAACCCTTTTAAAATATAAATATATAAGCCCGATTAGCAATTCCCTATTTTTAGCTCATTTGTCAATTTTTTACCAAATACATAATTTTTGATGCATCGCGCTAAGTTGTGCAATAATCAAAATATGCAAGATTGGAATTTCTTTTTCAGCTGAAATGATAGTAGAGTGCTATGATAGCTATTTTCACATAATTTGTATTTATTTTATTAACTATATATATATATATATATATATATATATATATGTATATATTAAATATAAGTTTTACATAATTCAGTAGATTCTGCCAATTCCGTCACTTCAGTCTCAATTTCATCAATTTCAGCAAATTCAGTTGATTCAGCTAATTAATTTCAGTATTACCAAACAAGATCCATCTATATACGTTGACCACGTTGACCGGTCATTAATAAGGATGACCCGCTGAGTTGGAGTCGACCCTTGACCCGGTCATCTCTCCGGGTCACTTCCCAGTCCAGTTTTTACAACATAGGTCTTGACAACCTCCAACTTGATATTTGGCAGAGGTGCTATGAGATATTCAACTCAACAACGTTCAAGTTTGACTATGAGTATATGTGCTTTCATTATGTAGTTAAATTTAAAGTTATGACATGGTCTCATTCTTTCACATGAGGTCTCGAGAAAAACTTGCAAATTAAAATGGAGAAGCAAGTTATGATAAAACTAGGCCTGGGATAAAATCATATGTGAAATAATACATGCATGACAATGTAAGACTTCAGTCTTCAATTTAAGGTCATTACCACCAGAAAGTACACTTTGCGGCAGAAAATCCTTTCATTACGTTTCAACGAATGCATGTTCAAATAAAAAAAATCTACTTCTATGTCTTTTTTAACAATAAGAGTATAATTTATTTGTTGGTTTCTCGACATTTTTATGTGTTGTAGTTTTTTGCATATTTCTTTGCAGTTAATGGACTGTTTTTTTGCGATTTCAGTTTTCTAGGCGTACGGAAACATTTTTGAAAAATTATTACGTACTTTGCAATATGTTTTTGAAAATTTTCCCGCAGTTTTTTGTTGTGTTGTAGTTTTTGTATGGTTGCGGTTTTTCTTGCATGTTTCTTTAGCAGCTTCCTTGTTGGGCTGCAGTTTTTTGTTTCGGGCTTTTAGTTTTTAGTTTATTTTTAATTTGTATGTATATCCATTTTGTAAATGATGTTATCCAAATTTTTATTGAGTGATTTAGAATACTATGTCAATACACTATATCAAATTCATGATATGCTAAAAATTTCAAAAATTAAGGAAAAATTACTCAAACTTGAATAGTTAATCTAATTAGTTATATTAATAATTGAATATATGTATTAAAATTCTATATATAAAGAAGACATTGATAATCTGTCATGCATCTCATTCTAATATATATTCATATATTATAAGATCAAAGAATTTATGATTTATTGTATACACACATATGTATGTTGAAGTATATTTGTAGTATAATTTAAGAAAAGTATATATACTTATATATTGAACGGGGCGGGCCGGGGCGGGGCGGCACGGGTCAATTCTAATACTCGGACCCGCCCCATTGTATAGGCGGGGCGGGGCGGGGCGGACCCGCCCCATTTGCAAGACGGGGCGGGGCGGACCCGCCTTAAATGTCTCGGGCCAGGGCGGGTCATTGCGGGTCGGTTTTTTTTTACATCCCTAGCTTTACTATGTGTTTTAAACTGGATTTGCTCTTCCTAAGCTTGTGGTCTCTTGTTGTAATTGTTTTTGAACATTAATATTTGCAGTTCATCTACTAGTGCTCGAAGAAGTACCCTATAGTCGAAATCCCCCAGCAAGTAAAATGTCATCAATCCAGGTTTTGAAAATGCTGATATCCAAGAAGCATCATTCTAAAAATCCAGATTTTAACAATAATAAATACATATGTATCTGACTAGATATTTATTATCTACTGTTATGTTGTTCTTAGTTCAATTTCATTGTTGCTACTAGAAAAAAGAGTACAATTCGCAAACAGAAGTTCATATAGAATTGACGATTTTTTCACATTCGTTTTTTCAAAAGTAGGCCACTAGGCGGCTAGGCCTAGCCTTAAAGTGGGCTTCTTGAAATGGCATTTCCTTGTGGTCCATCGCTGGACCCATTTATAACGACTATAGCTTGCACTTTCATTTCCTTGTGGTCCACCCACATGTAAAGTTTAATACTCTAATTTTACTATTGAATAATGAAAAGTTCAAAAGGAATTCTAATTTATTTTTATTTTTCCCAAAAGGAAAAGAACAAAATTGTGGAGTAAATATTGGGAGTCTTTCATGATACTTTCTGTACGTGTCGAGTTCTTTAGGAATTTTAATTTAGTGGCATCAGGAAAAACTCAAAGAATGAAGGAATGTGATCCACCAAAGAAGTTTCTTCATTTTTAAGCATGTTAATGGGGCGGGGTGGTTTAAGATTTTTTTTACTTTGATTGTAATCTGTCCCAGATCAGACCAGACTTGGATAGTTATAAAAATACAAATAAACCAGACCAGATCAGACCACACCAGCAAATTACAGTCCAAGTAAAAACATCCTAAGATTACACAATATTTCTTCGGCAGCGAAAAATCAAATATACATGATAATTTAAGCAACATTAATAAATGAACTTTTTTAGGTTAAAATATTCATTTTTGAATCACATATATTTAAAAAGGTTTCTTCCCAAATTATTACTGAACAACAAGAAAATAGTCAGATTTATATTAAAAAATATAATGCCACCAAAAAATAAATAAATATTACTCCCCCATCCCTATATAAACGTATCCATTCGTTTCCCACACATTTTAAGAAAATTGGGTTGTTTAGTATTGTTGGCACTATTTTGGACATTGTTTGAACAATATTTGACACAAGTTTTGCACTGTTTTTGTCAAAAAAGAAAAAGGGGTTTATTTAAGAATGATCCAAAAAGGAAATAAATGTTTTTATTTAGGGATGGAGGGAGTACATGAATATGGAATGTGCGTATTTGTTAGCAAAGAAAAGACACCAAAGTAAGCTCGTTTTGAGTGTTTAGTTGAATAAACGAACATTTACCGAACTTAATCACCAGTTTGTTTGACAAACGTCGTGTACTTTTTATTGCCAACAAAAGTGGGATGAGATTCTGGAATCTTAAGCTTCTCTTAAGTCTTAATTAATTATTTCGCTTTCTTTAATTATTACTCTTTCAAGTCCAATAGAAAAAGAGTTCCATGAAGTCTTTCTGAAAAAGAGTTCCATGAAGTCTTTCTGAGGATAGCTTTAGAGCGAATCACAAACTATAGTTCGTCATTAACAAATTAAATAATAAGACCTATAATGATTGCGTAATTGCATTAGTCAACATCATTTTCTTAAACACATTCAATTCTCAAGTCTCAACGCTTATGTGAGGGTGCATCTCCAATGAGAGGGTGCATTGCAGCTTATGTGGCATAGGAGAGATAGAGATAAAATAAATATTTGTATGAAATGGTGTGTAGGGAAAAATAAAAAAAAGGAGAGAGATAGAGGTAAAAATGGACAAAGGTCTATGACAAGGTTCATATATGGACCTTAGAGCAACTCCAATGAAAGGGTGTGGTCTCTTACACACCCTTACGCATGAGTCCCATTTTTTATCTCACAATTTTTATGTGTAGAACCCACATATTTCCTAATTTATTTTTATTTTCATTTTTTATATCACTTTTAACCCACTTTTTATCAACTTTTCCTCCTCGAATCCCGTGTAAGGTCCATATATGGACCTCGTCATAGACCTTGGTCCATTTTTACTTCTATCTCTCTCCTCTTTGTTATTTTTTCCTACACACCACTTCATCCAAATATTTAATCTATCTCTATCTCTCTCCTATGCCACATCAACTGAAATGCACCCTCCCATTGGAGATGATCTTACATGGGATTCGAGAAGGAAAAGTTGATGAAAAGTGAGTTAAAAGTGATATAAAAAATCGAAAATAAATTAGAAAATACGTGGGCCCTACACATAAAAATTGTGAGATAAAAAATGGGACCCATGCGTAAGGGTGTGTAATAGACCACACCCTTGCATTGGAGTTGCTCTTAATACTCTCTATTTTGACGAATTTCTTTCCTAAATTTTACTTCGTAGTCCGGACACGATCCGGATGTGATCATTGTATGTATTGGGATTTTTCTTGATTATAATACAAATATTCATTGTAGTAATGGGATTTTTCTTGGTTATAATAATATGTATGTATGTATATTATACTCTCAAAAAATAATATGCATGTATGATGTATATTATAGCTACTATTATTTTATTTATATATATATATATATATATATATATATATATATATTGATGATTTAGGCTATGTATGACACAACGAACCAAAACTCAAATTTCTTACTACTATGATAGTACATGATTTATAGGCTATTGTTTAGAATTGGATAAAAGTTAATGAAATTAAAATATCAATTGAATAAAGTAAACTCGTTTTCATAACATAGCTGAAATACCAGTTGAATAAACTAAACGTACTGTTTTCATAACATAGGTGACATAAAATGTTTGAATAATGTGAGATGAGTTGGCATGTAGGGGCCGTTTGCTTTGTGTATAAAACGATGATATCCAAACGCACCTAAAATTACGATAAATTTAAGGACCGAATTGAAACTCTATTATTAGTGACGCTTCAAATGATCATTATAGATTCAATCAAGTTCAGCCATTCATCAAAATAAGACTACATCTCCATCGATCAATTGTGTGATTAATCAAGTTACAAGTTGCGAGTTGAAATGATCAGGTAAATTAGCCTGAAACATTTTCACACGTTATGCTTGGCTAAATGAATTGTACTCCCCAATTATTATTCCTGGGTTTAATTTCCGTGGGTTCTATTCAAGTAATTCAACAAACTTACATTTAATTCGAGCTAGGGATATCCAATACACATGTTGTAACTGTCTTTTATGTCTTTTGGCACCATTGTTTTTCGGGTTATCAGGTTTATTAGTCAATTTTTTCACCAAACACGTAACTTTTTCTTTCGCGCGCTGAATTGTGTAATAATCAGAAAAAATAAGGTTGAAGTTATCTTTCTGACTGTATTGACTGAAGTTACTGTAAACACAAGTGTCGGTAAATAATATCTCTAAATTTAATAGTTCTATCAATATTCATAGGCGGGTGAAAATCGTTCGATTTATAGTGCCAACCCCTTTTTAGTTATAGTGAACTTATGGGGCGTGTTTTTAAAGCCTATCTTCCACGGCAATATACACATAGGTGTGTAATTAAGTGTGCACGTTGAATGTTCATACCTTGCCAAATCACTTTTAACTTTTATTACTCCTTCCGTTCTATTTTATCTGTCATATTTTTCTTTTTAGTTTGTCTCAATATAAGTGTCTCTTTTCCTTTTCGGAAAATAAATATGTGGCATACATCATTTCACTTTATTATACTCAAATATCAATCATAACTTATACTACGTACTTTTTCAACCACTTCATTAATAATTATACCAATCAAACTACTTATGATACTAGAATATCTATATATTAGCTTTAACTCGGGAGTTGCCCCGACTTGATGCTTGTACTCTTAAGAGTTTATGATAATCTTATAATTATGTATGTTCTTTAAACCTTAAAACATAGTTTTAATTTCATAAAAAAAAACATAGTTTTAATTGAAAAACTTCACTTTGTTAATATCGTAACCGATGTTATGTAAACTTATTGAATGGGCCGGGGTATTGTTAAACTTTTGCATCATTCAAAGGTCAAAGGTGTGAAAAGGAGTAATATGTATGACTGGAGATATGTGTAATAGATATTTAATGCGTGAAATGTGATGTTTAGTTTTATGTTTAGTTTGATAAAATAGAATAATCCACTTTATAAAAATATAACATATACTATGTACGTAGTACTTCGTATTATTTAAACTTGATTGAGAGTAGTGGCTTAGCCAGGGTGAAAATTGGGTTGCGCCAGTACAAAGATTGTTTTGAAAACATTTCAACATAAAAACTTGGAGTCAACCAGGCCTATGTTAATGGGATATTGATGAACGTTTTGAATTGTTCGTTTGAAAATTCATTTGAAAAGTGCAATATCTATTGAAATTTTTAGTGATTAAGAGATATGTTCGATAGATAATTAATAATACTCCGTATGAAAAGAGCAATATCTATTGAAATTTTTAGTGATTAAGAGATATGTTCGATAGATAATTAATTTGATGAGATTATAAGTTGTAGGAACTTCTGGGCGAAATCTGGAAATGTCGACTTGAAATGATAGAACATTATAGCAATTTAAGTCCAAATCAATTTCAATTGAAACATATGAGTACTAAATTAGACATAGCTAGAAATTATTGGAATATAAGTGTCTATTCATAAAAAAACCTGTGCGATTCGTTTGGCATGTTAGTGTGTCACGTATTCATTTAATTTGATCCTCTCATGCCTCAAATTAAAATAAAACAGTCCCTAATTATTATTATCTTTATGGCATGTTATATGTTTTAGCTTTTTTGTTGATTCGATTCATATTTACATGTTGTGTCGATTCTTAAATTATCGGGTCACCTAGAGACAAGACACTTATAATTAACTAAAATTTAATTGCACTTTACAGCTTGTTTATCAAGAAAATTTCTAGCAATTAGATCCCAGCAGCTTAAATCATTTTGTGTTATGCGACCTGTTTGTAGAAGTTATAAGGAAACTTAATTAATTTAATCGAAACTGTGGTCACATCCATTTCTGTAAACTAACAAATCTGTCTGAGTAGTTTTGGACCTTTGGCAAGATTGTCGTTTTATTAGGAATAATTTGTAGAGAAAGAGTATTACCAATATAGATACTCGGTATGAGTAAGTGGTCCAGTCCAGCTGGTCGCCGATTCACTCTCTCTTATGCGAGGTCTCGGGTTCGAATGGAGAAGTTACATATGGAGTCTTCCTCGACTACATAGGACATATAACATACCTCTAATGATCAAAGCTCAACTTAATTAATTACATTCTCTAATAACTCTCTGGTCCATTATGAGAGCTTCACGGAAAGGATGTCATCCTTTTTTGTAGGAGGAATGTTATGGTAAGAGAAATTGATCAATCTCATATTCTCATTGGTGACCAGTGATGTTTGTTGAAATAATATGAGATTAAATTTAAAAATACATGATCAGACTATACTATAAAATCATACGAGTATAAATTTGGCTTTTATTAATTAAGATCGTACTAGAACAATTTAGATCAAACCAAAATTTATCTATTCAAAGATACCCTTAAGATAAATATTTTATTTGAATGGATATTAATACAAATATATAAATAGCACTCTACAGTATAGTTATTGTCTTATTGATATTGATACATTTGATATTTTAGCTAGTGAAAGAAGTATAGTATGGCTATGTTTGGATATTAAGCGTATTGAGCAAAATCGCTATTGATAATTGCAGTGTGTTGGGCTGAAAACACCTATTAACAAACAACCCCTATAGTTGTGGATATATTTAGTTGCTTAAAAGTGGTATCATTTTCAAATTTCATTCATTGAAAATAATTTACTATCTTAACTGCATGTCAATTTGAGAAAAACTTTTAAGTAGTTAATTTTTTGCCAAGCCAATGTGGTCATATCTATCAAGTTTAGTGTGTGATTTCCGCGCCATTTAAATTTGAGAATATACTAACTCCGTCTCACTTAATTTTGCCAAGTTGATCTTGGATGTGAAATTAGAATAGTAAAAGTTGTATGGTTAGGAGCTTGTGTAGAGGAGAGAAAATGAAATAGACACAAATTCATTGCTTTGAAACAAAAGTGGTAAAATGTTTTGAGACAAACAAAAAATGAAAAGTTGACAAAATCCAGTGGAATGGGAAGAAGTACTAAAACTCCAAAATTAAAAAAAAAACTTCCGTCTAGATTCGTCAAATTGAATTTTCTTGGTCACTGATAATCAACTTTGATTGATAATATTTTTTAATACAAACTTATTTAGAACATGAAAATTATATCAAAATATTCCTTATCCAAAATATATTTTTATAAAAGTATAAAATTTATAAATTACATATAAATACAATAGTTAAAATCGTTGTCCGAAGTTTATCATCATTGACCAAGAAAAGTCAATATGACGAACCTATGCGGGACAGAGGTAGTATATATTTTGACCCTATTTTATTACATTCTTTAATATAAGTTTTTCTTACCAGTTCTCTTGAAAAACTAACACGGTACAATAGGTCAAAATTGGTTAAATGGCTGGATTGATCGGATTTTCAAAGTAACGGCTAAGTGTATTTCTATAATACTTTTTAAGTTTATGATTTAGTTGATGGATTAGAAATAATATAAAAGTCTGTTTAGACCTTTTCCCTTAATTTATGCTACTTATACAAAAATGAAACTTATATCTTAAAAACTTATAATCCTCAATGAAGGTTAGGGCATTTTAGGGCTGAAAATTATGTTGGTGTAATCATCAAGCTTAATGAGGTTGTACAATGTATTTTAAGATGTGTACGCCTTGAAAGGAGCTTATTTTTCCGTTTATATCCGGCTAATGCCTCCTTCATCTGTGTCTCTTCTGTCACCGTTAATTCCGTCAAACGACCTCCCACCTTCAAATGATACTCAGCTGCCTTCATCTGCGATTCTACATCGATCGAGTTGCTCTGCCGGCCGCGAGTTTCATCTCTATGTCGATTAACTCCAAATGCCAGCTGATTGCTCGCACACCCCACTTCTCGCATTCGTACGATCCAAGCAGGCGATTGTGCCCGGGGTTTCTCTCCCAGACCGCGTGTCTTCTTCCCGACTGATTGTCATCCATTTTTTGGTATATATGTAAATTTCTCTCCCAACGACGCAGGAAGATGGCAACATTCCCTGAAAACAAGCACCCAAATAAGGATTTAGGCTGGGCTGCCACAGACTCCTCAGGGATTCTCTCTCCTTTCAGTTTCTCCCGCAGGTATACACACCATTCTGTATTATCATCCGAACTTAGCCTCTGCATATACTGCTTCTTCATTTCTTCATCTTTTAATCTTATACAAGTATGCTCGATCTACCTATCTTCAGTACTTCATTTGCATGTTCTGAGATTACATTTTGATATTGTATGAAACTGTGATTGTATATTGGTCATAACTCGGGAAAAAATGGTGTTGTTTTCTAAGTTTTATATGATTAACTTATTAAAAAAACTACGGAGTACCTTGCCCTGTTAAATTTAGCATCTTTTCATTTGAGCATATGGAGTTTCTAGCTCAATGAGTTTTGGAACTTATAGTGGTTGTTTTCAAGTAGCATTGCTAATGAAGTGAGGATATTTCCCAAATTTGTTATAGTGATTTTTGTTTTATATTCGTGAAAATTGGTTCGTGCAACCAGTTATATTTGGATTTTCACTTCATCTTTTAAACTCTGAATTTCCATCAAGTACAATTATAGTTTTCTCTTAAGGAATATTAAGAGAAAGGTGCAAGTCCAATTTTGATGTAAAATGGTGTGCAGAATCCAAATTTGTCATTTGTTAATGGGGACACTAAAACAATATCACTGCCACATACTTATATTTAAAATAATTAATACTGAAATCGGGTCTTTTGTTAAGTTCAGCGCTTGTAAAAGTCCCCATCTAATACAGAGTTTTGCTCCATGTTTTGTTTTTATCAATGTTATCCCATTCCAGGTATGTTCTCTTCCCATTTCTTGCACTCGTGCATTCACGCTACGTTGCTTCCACGAAAAAAGAAATCTTAGTATTTACTACGGCTAACTCATACTTTTAGCAATTTTATACTAAGCAATTTTTTTACTACGGTTTACTTCTTCTTTGGCGGGATGGAGAAGAAAGTCCATTTTTATTTTGGGCTCTTTTTGTAGCAACGTTCACTATTATCTCAATGCCCATAGAGGGAAGGAAGTTGGCTCCATATAGATGCAATTAAACACACGAAAACCAAAATCACACTAAAACAAAATAGGCATTGAAACAACATTCCATACGCAGCTGAATCATAGTGCGAGGAAGTTAAAGCAATTCAAAAGCATCACAAGGGGAAGAAAAGGAGTGAGAGGGACTGCTTATAGTGCAAAGGAGGGCAGGAAAGGCAGAAGCTTTTCCTGACAATGAACTCATTGCAGAGTCTTCTCATCACATGACAAAACAGGGTGATGAAAATCACACAAATGAGGAGGTCCCAACTACTAGCACAACTGAATCGCCCTGAATTCTTAGCTCTGAAATCTTAATTGTTAAACTTCTTGGTAATAACCCATTTATCGTAGCCCTGAATTCTTAATTGTTATTGTGGGTGAAAAGAATGATTGGTTTTATATACTTCTGCTTGTACTTCAAATAACCAAAATTTTCTCATAAAAGAAATGGGAATAAATGATGATATCTCATTTAGTCGGTGTGACTGTGTGTATGTTGATACAATAATCTTGTTTGTATGATTGGTTTGTCCCAACGTTATTTTTGCATTCATGGTATATAATTGATTTGGTTGGAGTTCTCATTAGTCGTTGTCCTCTTAATTCTTGAATTGTATGTAATGATTTCATATTTCGTGCATTGCATTTAGTGCTAATTCATTTTTCTTTATCAGATGAAAATTTAAGACTTAAAATCTAGAACAAATTTGTTATGTCTTATACCATGGCATTTATAAGTTATAATCTTATGATGTACTCCCCATTGCTTGCTCATTAAATAATCGATTACACTTTTATTGTTCTTATTGATACATGAAGCATTTTAAGTTCCAAACATGGACCAAAGAGATATCCTTTTGTGATTGAGAATAATGAGCAATCAGTCAACAACCAGTATATACAATGTTTGGCTGAAAACATTTGTACTCACTCAGAAACTTGTAGTGATTATAAAACCTTTAAAGGGACCAGAAAACCTTTCACTGAGTTAAGAGATGTATCTTTCATGCCTTTAAACATGTGCCACTATTTTTGTTTTCTAGATAACAACGTGAAAGTCCCTTTAAGTCACTATTATGATTTCTACACTAACATTACAAGGTTTATCAAAGAGTTAAAGGTCAAACACATATAAGCTTGTGGTGATGATCTTAGTGAGGTGAGAAGAGTGTTAGGTCTTAGAGTTGACTTTAAGTCTGAAGCCGTTGCTGCTCTTAAGTTATACTCCCTCTGTCCCGAAAAGGTTGGCCAACTATGACTTTCACGTGAATTAATAAAGTAAAAACTATGTGGTTGAAATTTGTGGAGAGGAGAGAGAATTAAATTTAACCACATATTCTTTACTTTAAATGGAAATGGCAAATCTTTTTGGGACATGCCAAAAAGGAAATTTGACAAACCTTTTCGGGAAGGAGGGAGTATATGTAGACATGTAGTAGTAATAATAATAACAACAAATATGGAGTATAATAATTAATAGCAATGCCCCTTTTGTTATATAGCTGCTTCATTCATTGCCATGTTCAATTTATTCCTCCCTGCTCACCCTCTCTAATTTTATATCTTTGGAGTATATATTTTTGTGTTTTACTCGGGGATAGATGTATCCTTAAATATAATAAATTACCTTTTTGGAATGTTATTTTGTAAAAGCTATATACGACCATTATTTTGTCACGAAACATAAAAAAAATCACTTATATCTCACTCTTAAGTATGATGTTGTAACACACTCCAGAAACTGAAATTGGGCATTATATCCTCGCGCATCGCGCGCTCAAATAACTAGTTGTTGGATAAATGGGATAACACTAATAATAAAATAAAGTATTGGTCTATCAATTATTTATAAAAAAAATATTTGGAAGAGCTCACCTTAATTTTGTTGTTCTTTTCGAAAACGAAAATACAAAAAACATTCAAATTTGAATGTATTTATACTCATAACATAAACTGTCCAAGATGGCTTGAAGTGTTGTATAGAAGCAAATTTTTAATAATTCTTAATTTTTAGGTTCACTTATTTTAGTAAACAACGAATATATGTGATGTTTTATCTTTATCATAACATTTTTTAATCTTTTTAAATAATATAATGCTTATTAACTGCATCCCATCCAACGCACGGGTGAAAAGCTAGTATCTCCTTTATGGTAGATCCAAGTTGGTCAAATTACTCGCTTCCTCCCTGGTTATTTAACCAAACATTATTTTTCAAGTCAATGATGTTAAATTTTGACTGGATTATATATTTATACACGATAATATTGATAATATGAAAATTTTATGAAAATATTCTTTAGTAAAAGTACTATCATAAAAGTCTATATTTATTAAGTTTCACATGATTAAATATATTTGTTAAAATAATGAATCAAAGTTTATCATCTTCGACTACAAAACCGAAAGATAGCCAAATAAAAAGGGACGAATTTAGTAGTTAAAGAAAATATTCCACTAATATTACTCTTATAAATGTACTACTTTTATCTTGGCGGGCTTAGGAAGGGTCTAAGGCGTGAAAATGTGTTTTGATTTTTTATCCTTTATTTTAAATATCCTAGAGATATTTTAAATTATTTAGATTTAATTTTTAAACAATGGTATTAAAAACATCATACTTTTATCATTTTCAACAAAATAGATTTGTTGAGTTCTAAATCTAACAAATATGGAGTACAAATTTACTAAAATTAGAACTGCAAAAACTAGATAGTTTAATGATATATTAATATTAATAAAAAATGATACTTAATACATGACTACAATATAGATAGAAGATAAAAGTGTGACTTATTAGCCAGCTTCTAGTGATTATAAGAGTAGAATAAAGATCATGTCCATCCGGATGGACAGGAGGTGTCGTCCGGCCGACGTCGTTTGGGGCGGTTCTCGGAGGGGTTTTTTGATTAATTTTTTTGTGAATGTTTTTCATCAAATCTAGTTTATCTACAAAAAAATTCTGCTAAAAATTCGGTCGGGAAGGCAGTCAAATGATTTTTGGAAGATAACTGCGTTTTATATGTACACAAAGGGCCCAATTATCTTCCGAAATTCGTTTGACTGCCTTCCCGATCGAATTTTCAGATGAATTTTTTTGTAGATAAACTAGACTGGATAAGGAATATTCCCAATAAAATTCATCAAAAAATGCACTGGGAACCGCCCAAAACGGAGGCGCACAGATGGCGGATCATGTCCCTCCAGTTGGACAGGATCATTTCTCGAATCAGATAGAGTATACTTATAGTCAATCTAGTCATATTTTTCATCCATAAATTCTATGATTGTAATATTAAATAAAATACATTTAATAACACGGTAGTGGTGAGGAAGTTGATATCGATAGCAATAAAGTACAATAATAAGTTATAAACAATAATTTATGCACAAAAATGTGACTATAATGTTAATATAAGTAAGTTTTGTAGTATTTAAATACAAATATACAATTATAGTCAATGAAGTTATAACTAGGGTCACATTTTTAACTACAAATGTACTACTTTTATATTAGTTATATATTTAAAATTATTTCTAATAATAATAATAATAGGAGTGTGATAACAAGAATATGTACAAAAATAATATTAATATTAATAATAATAATAATAATAATAATAATAATAATAATAAAAATAATAATAATTGTACAAAGAGTTAATAATTAGATGCAGTTGAGTTGGAGATATCAAATACGTAGTATGACTATCCCACATTCAAATCCTATCTCACGCTTCAGTTTTTGTTTAGACAAAGTACTCGTATTTGCTTTTCTTCTATCCCACACCGGAGAGATAGATTTGTTTCTCATCACCAAACCTTATAAATACTCCGTCTTCCTTCTCCTTCACAAAAACAAGGCCTCCAACATCTGGAAAGGCTATGCGATTCACCGTTCATGGGCTGAACCAGCATATCCGCCTTTTACCGTGCCTAATAGCAATGCGAGTCATTTTATTCTCGCATCACGTTTAGGGGTATGTTTCGTACAACTAGCTAAAAAGATACTTTTACGAGCTTTTTAGAAATTGTTAGCTTTTAGTGACTGAAAAGATTTTAAAAAGAAAAGGTGATAGTTGTTTGGTAAAAAGCTGACTGTTTGATTTAGTTCGGTTTGGTATACAAGCTGTTAGGACTAATTTAAACTAAAAGTCACGAGCTTTTCAGATGCTACACCTGGTAGCATCTCAAAAAAGATCTTTTAATTTTTTAAAAGCTCTTAAAAAATGTCATGCCAAACATACAACTAGAGTCTTTTAAGGTCTTTTTAAAGAATAGAGAAGCTAGAAGCTAGAGTCTTTTGTGTGCCAAACATAGCCTAGGTTTGCCTCTGCCGCATCTTTTGGTGCCTTTTAGAACATTGATCATTGAAACTTGGTGTGAGTCATTTAATTCGACTAGCTTTAAAAGGGCTTATCTATTTCACGTTGATTAATTTCGCTTTTAATCAGATTGAAAATTTTCCATCTGATCTGTTCAAATCCGATCTAGTTGGAACTAATCTGATTTATTATGAAACTGGCCCGTCCCACCAAAAAACACCTTAAAACATACCACTACTATTGTAATTGTCAAAGGTCTAGCATCCTATACATTCTCTCATATTCCATATTTCATATTTTTATGAAAGGTCCATATTTCACATTCAAAATCTGATTATGTCCAAGCATGAAAGTATTTTTTAATCATATTTAGATTAATTTCTTAATAAATAAATATATACTCCCTATATTAGTTCCAATTCCTATATTAGTTCCAAGGTACGATGTGGAAATGAAGATCCCAAATTAATACGGAGTAACACATTTACAAAAGTTACAGCATCATCAGACCTACAAATTTCTCAATTTCTTATAATTGGACGGCAGGACTAACAAGACAGTTATGTCGCCGCTAATTTAAACTCCAATTGACTTTGCATATGACATATGAGTATGCCACCTTCACTTTTATTCATTGAAAACTAGTTGATTCTGACTATTAAGTGTATGGTTATGATCACTAGAATAGAAAGGGGCCCTGTAATAATTTTTTCCCATTTTGTGGGGCTCTTCAAGAAATAGAGACCCGGAATTTCCTATTCTATTCCAAATTTCCAATATTATATCTTATTTTGATTTTGTACACAGAAAAGAAAGTGTGAAATACTCCGTATAAGATCTAAAATTATGCAAGGAGAGAGAAAATAGAGACAGTGAGTCACAATTTTTTTTGCCAAAAACGGAAATATAATTTATATATGGACGACGGAAAAGGAACAAATGACGGTAAGAGCATCTCCAATGGTAAAATGTGCACGGTGCACACGTGGCATGAGAAATAGCCACATAAATATTAGTAAATAAATTCTTTCTCTCCTTGTTTGAATGATTTTATACAGTTTTGGTAAGGTTTTCTCTACAATGTCAAGGAGACCGTCTAGATGTTGACATTGTTGTTGACATTGCAGGGAAAAACTTACTAAAATTGTATAAAATCATTCAAATAAGGAGAGAGTTAATTTATTTGCTAATATTTATGTGGCTATCATTCATGCCACATGTGCACCGTGCACATTATAGCATTAGAGATGCTCTAATATTGGGATGAAGGGACGATTTATTTTTACTACCGTCATAGCGTCATTCATTTCAGGATGTAACAAAATTGTCTATCTTTCACTCAAATTTATTTAAATTTTAGATTACATAAAGCCTATGTATCACAAATAATTGACTAGGGTACTATGTCATCTTATTGCAATCGTTCCCGTATTAAATACTTTATGATACATGTAATGTACATTCCCGGACTATATCTGCAATTTATTAAAAAAAATAACTTTTTTGGATACACATATCAACTTTTTTTTATAGGAAAATGGATCAAAATTAAATAATAAGTTTATTAAACACTAAATAACTAGAAGCTAGTTCTATCTTTTCTTAGTAGCGGTAGGCAAACGATCCATCAGTGGGGTCAACTAGTGATACCTATATCTCACACACAGAACGGCAGAAGTATGACACAAATCTCCTAGAGAGAATAACATAAGCAAAGAGAGGAGTGGCGACGGGGAAACCCGAGCCTCCTCTTTTTTTCTTCTTTTCTTCTAATTTTCCAATCTTTGTTGACTTCAATCATAAAAAAATTGTTAATCAATATTTTTTTAGTTTTATCTACTCCCTCCGTCCCCTTTTAAATGGGGCGGGAGATGGTAGCACGGGTTTTAAGAAAAGTGAGTTTGTGGTTGATATTAATTGATAAAGTAAGAATAAAGTAAGAATGATTTTGAGCCACACAAAGTTTACCAAATAAGGTATGGGGCAATTAAATAGGGACATCTCAATATGGTAAAACGGGACATTTAAAAGGGGACGGAGGGAGTATATGTTAATTTCCTAGCTAGCGTTTAATAAAGATGTGGTTTTGAAGGCGGGTTATCACTTGCAAGGTGTATATTCCCTAGGGGTGGGCAAGAATCATGATGTCGTTGTCCCATTCCGGTATATCCGATCCCGGCCAGAATCGTACCGGTGTTGTCTCGTTCCATTTGGGATCCGATTACTTTTTCCTGCACCGGTCCCGTACCTGTACCGGTTTAAAACGGGATATGACCGGAACACCGGAAGGTTATCCTAAACTGTCCCGTTGTTCCATTTGTAATGACTGTATAGTTTTTTTTTTATTATGTGACTAGTTTGTAGTGCTAGCTCAAAAAATAAAAAATAGGTAGTAGTATGCTTTTGGTTTTTCAAGACAAATATTTTAATTAAAAAATAACACCTAACATAAATATTTACTAACTTAGGTTTGTATTTCGGACAGTGGATCGGCCCCGCATTGACAAAGAGAAAGGCAAGCTAAGCTGCACGAGGAGGACGCGCACCACCAGATCAACCAGGCTCATGCGGCCCGCGTCCGAACTCAGCAAGGAGCCGCTACGGCCCCAAGGACCCTCAGGATGAGGTGATAGCTCAGCTGGAAAGGCGACTGGCGCAGATGGAAGCGAGACAGCTGGCGGGTGGAGCAACGGTCAATGCCTCCCACGCTCCCGACTACAATACCCTCTTGCACAAGGTCAACACCTTAGAGAGGCAGTTGGCCAAACGGCATGGTGAACCCGTCATACAGATCCGAACAAAGACCCCTTTCACAGCAAGGCTACTCTATGTCTAAGTCCTCGAGAAATACCGCAGTAACGCCATCAAGATGTATGACGGCCGAACAGATCCACGTGAGCACTTCAGCCGTCACCAGAACAACATGCTGATGGTGAACACGTTAAACGAATACCTATCTCGGTGGTTCCTCTATACTCTTGAGGGACCGACATATGAGTGGTTCAATGCATTGCCCAGGGCAGCGTGGATACATGGCAGGACCTCGTACAGAGCTTCCTCACACACTTTGCTGGAAGGAAGCGCACAAAGAAGCATTACTCCCACCTCCACACCATCAAGCAACAACATGATGAACCGCTCCAGAGATTCCTCGATCGGTGGACAAAGGAGACCGACGAGGTAGAAGGTGCTGATGACCGCACCCTCATCGTCCTCCGTCCAGTCTTCGAAATGGGCAGCCACCACTTCATAACACCAAGGGCGCCGGTCTTCATCCTCCCACCCCTCGGCCATAAAGTTTTTGATGACCTCATCAGCAGCCTTCTTGGCCTCATCTTGTAGCCGCTCGGCATCCACGGCACGACGCTCGGCCGCATCTCAGACTTTATCAACCTTAGTACTAGCGACCACCGCAGCATCCAGCTTCATCGGGAGATCAATCTTCTCCTGCTCAGCTACACCAGCTTTCTTCTTCAAGCTATCAAATTCCGAAGATGCTCCAAATTTTGTAGGGCTTCATCAGCCAAGAAGGCCTTCTTCTCAAACTCCCTCAGTTCGCAATCTCCTCCTGTCTCTTCTGGTGCCTCATCAGCAAGAAAGCACCATGGACGAAGCACACACAGTGTTAGTAGAAGGACATATATCAAACGAAAAATGGCTAAGTACAAAAGCGATACTTACAAAGATAATATTGTCCATCGTCTTCTTAGTGACCTTGGACGATTGAAGACCGACCTCGGCTCACGTCTTCTGGCCCTCATCCACTTCACTTCTCTTCTTCTTTTTAGAAGCAAGGGGTTTCTTGGCAACATCAGACCTCACCTTACCGCCATCGACCGAAGGCTGCTTAGAACCTTCTGACCCTTTGGCGGCCTTGAGTTTTGCCTCCACCTTCTTGGCGGCTTGAGTCATAAAAAACATGTGACTCATCTCAAACTATGCAAAAGGAAGAACTGTTAGTAAGATAACAACAAACATACAAAATGATTTGGCAAGATGAAAAACAACCTTTCGCCGTTGTGGTAACCCCCTGGAAGGGTCCATCGGCCTCCTCAAAGGAACATTCCATCCTCGGCCATAACCCATCATCCACATCTCCGGGGATATAATACCTTACGAAGCCGAGGGCAGCCATCTTATACTCAGTAATGTAATCCTTCACGCTCCTCGGATCGTCCTTCAGGAATTGCTCTACCCGATCCTCTATTGTCACATTCGTCACGAGAGAATGGAGATTGAAAATACCAGAGTGGCTGATAGAAGGGAAGAACGCAGCTTCACCCAAAGTCACAAACACAAATTTGGCTTTTCAGTCGTGGATGGACGTCGCAAGATCCTTGAAAGATCTCCTTCCTCGTACTTGTTGTAGATTGGCATAGCCATCATCGTTCTTATGACTCTCTCGCCCTTTTTGAAAGAGGTTCATAAAGAGGGACGTTTTCAGCCTAATTTTAAGCTCAACACATCGGATCAGGAAACCGACGATTAGTGAGTAGTATTTCAGCGTCAGCAAGGCCGGCAGAAGACCCACCATATCGAAGTACTCGATGATGAACGGATGGAGGGGAAAACGTAATCCTTTGGCAAAACTCATGGGGTATACTCCAAAATACCCCATAGGGGCCAACGTACATTTGCGCAACATGCCATTCGCCGATGGAACTCTCCGTACGAATAATATACAGGTTACGTAGGTCCAATTTGAAGTGCCCTGAAGGTAGGCCTTGTCGTGGACGATGCTAACGCCTTCTCCCTTGGCCCGCCAAAGGACCACCTCCCCAGACAGTTGAAATCGAGGGAGGACACTGATAAGTCCGTATTTAGACACGCATTTGATGCGTGTCCGGGTCGGATTTTGATGATTTTCCTGGCTTTAAGGTATTGCAAGTCTCAATTTTGGCTCAAGTTGTGTTTAGCAGGCGTTGGATCAAGTTTCGTTGCATGTGGAGTTGATTTGAAGAAGTTAGAGTCCGGCAATCGGCGCTAAAGAGACAATCGGGAGGAGATAGAGAGCATTCAAGGAAGAATTGAGAGATTTGGAGGTCACCAGGTGATTCACGGCGAAATTTTGATGAAGGAAGAGCATTGGGATCGACCTCGTGTGAATCCGGGCACGTTTGGAGCAAGAAAACGAGAAAACGGAGCGAAAAAGTCAGACGCACGGTCGTGCGTCTGGGACGCACGATCGTGCGTCCATTACGAAAACACGGATGAAGCTTCTGCCTGCTACGCACGATCGTGCGTAGGCAGGGACGCACGATCGTGCGTAGCCCCGTGACACGCGCGGAAGTTTCCTATTTCGGCCCAAATTCGGTTTTTTTCCCCCTTTTTCTATAAATAAGGCCTCCCTAACCCTTTTTGGGGGTTACGAACATTACAGAGAGGCCTAGGGACGAATTTACTTGCGTTTTTACGATTGTTTACTCCAAGACCCTGGGATTATTTGTAAGTTCATCTTTTTAATTAATGACAATTATTTCTATTCATCCCAATTCTGTTGATTCTTCAATTATGAATTGTGAGTAGTTTAATTAGGGATTTGGGGTTGATGAAGGGGTTAATCATGATTGATGGCTAGATTCTTGTCGGTTTAATTGCATGAATGCCATTTAATTTGTGTTTGAATAATTTAACTGATATCTTTTGTAACCTGGAACCGCGGCTAGAATTACAATTGCATGTAGAATAAATTAAGAGAGATCTAATTTGTTCTAGGACACATTCACACACACTTAATCGTTCGCTAAGAGATTAGTAGCGATTAAGGGGCCGTAAGCTCGCTCGTCTTGGCAATAATTTAGGATCCTGTCGCATGAAAGATCAGCCTGGTCCCCTAAATTAATGTACTCTACGCCGCGAGAGCGGTAAGAACTTAGTATTGATTAGCTAGGCTCAATTAAAGTAAATTCATGTAATTAGGCCTGTTCTGCCAGAAATCTGGTTAACCCCGGAATCAATTCCTGTTCCCTTCGTCGTTAATTGAGAAGAAACCAATCTTTTATTTTTATCGCTCATTAGCATTAGTTTTAATTTTAATTCAACCAATCAATCTCGCACATCGCATTTTAATTTATTTATTTCTGTTTAATCGCTGAATTTAGTTAATCTTTAATTCCCTTTTGTCCGTCCCTGTGGAGACGATACTCGTACTTTTAACCACTTTTCTACAACTATTTTAAGTGCGAGAAAACTCACATCAGTTTTTGGCGCCGTTGCCGGGGACGGTGTCGGATTTAAGGGTTAATTAATTTTAGCGACTTGTTTTTAGTTTTTTCGTAGGATTTTTGTCTGCTAACCTTGCAGGTCAGATCTGTTTATGCATACACGCTCTAAGAAGGGAGAATCACTAGTCCCTCTTAATCCTGAAATTGAGAAGCTCGCTAAGCAGAACCGCAAGGCCTTTAGAGAACAGAAAGCAACCATGGATCCATCCAATTCTGGAATAGCTGGGACGTCTGAGGTCCAAACCACTTCTGGTAATCTGGATTTTTATGTTAATACCTCTCCTCAGTCTTCACAAGAAAATTCACCTAGAGCTTATCCGGGGTATCAAAATCTCCGTACCCCATTCTTCCACCAAAATCAGTCCACTCCACAACTAAATCTTCCACCACTCTATCAGCTCTTTCAAAACAGTTCCATTGCTCCCGAAACCACCTTTCAAAATCAAACCTTTGGGATGCAAGGTCTAGGGCAAAATAATCCAGTCTTTCAGCCTAGACAGAACCAACCGCCAGTCACACAAAATCCACCCCCTACTCAGCCACAAAATCAGCCCTTCCAACCCCAATATCAACAATTCCATCAAACCCAACCTCAGCCAAATGTCATCCGTCCACAACCCATTCGACCCCAACCAGTTCATCAGCCGAGATATCAAGCTCCTCCTTACCACAACTATGTCCCACATGACAATCCACTCTATCAAGGAGAGAGCATTGCAGACTTCCTAGCCCCCGAGATCACAGAGTATGACAGCATTCAAGTACCGGGGATTACTGCACCCCGTTACGAGATCAAGCCGGCGGTGATCAATATGGTCCTAAATAATCAGTTCGGAGGGAGCCCTACGGAAGATCCAGTGGCACACATTACCAAATTTCTGAGGATGTGCCAGACTTTCAAGATTCCTGGGCTAGATGACGATCAGGTACGGATGCTACTATTCCCTTTCTCTTTGAGGGATGACGCGCAGAGGTGGTTGGATAGCAATCCACATCACCACATTCAGACTTGGGATCAGCTGCACAAGGCCTTCATCAAAGAATACTTCCCAACATCAAAGGCCATAAAGTTGAAGAAGCAACTACAGGAATTCAAGCAAGGTTCTTTGGAGACATTAGCTGAGGCGTGGAAGAGATTCAAGGTGCTGAGAAGAGCTTGTCCTCAAGGCAAGATGACTGATTGTGAGGTTCTATCTTGTTTCTACAGTGGACTCAACAATGAAGGAAAGATGATGCTTGATGCTTCGGGAGGTGGAGCTTTTCCTCAGTTGCCATCTGAGGTTGCGGAAGAATTGGTAGAGAAGATTGTGTCGAATAATGCTTCATGGTACAGTTCTCGGGACACATCTCATCAAAAGGCCCCGGGATTGTACGAGATCAGTGAGAATTCCGCCCTTTCTGCAAGGGTAGATGCTTTGACCAGTATGATTCGGAAGCTTGCTACTACAGTGGAAGACAATCAGAAGAAGACAGAACTTGCTCTCTCGGTGCCCAGTGTGAATATGGTAGCCCCCGTTCCTATTAGTCCCTCTTGTACTATGTGTGGGGGACTCCATTCGCCACATGAATGCACAATGATGGCACACTCGGCAGCCCCTGGAGTAGAGCAAGTGGATGCGATGTATTATCAACGACAGGGCTACTACAATCAGCCCTACGGACAGCAGCAGCAAGGGCAATACGGGCAAGGAAATCAGCAGCAGTCTAGAAACTTTAATCAGCCCCAGGCACCTCAAGGTCAACAACAAGCTCCTCAACCGGCGCAAGGAAGCTTCCGAAGGGAGACCGAGCAAAAATTTTCTAGCTTGTAAGAAGTGCTCAACAAATTAGCACAAAATCAGCTGAAAGCAGACTCAAGGATGCAAATGTTTGAGGCAAGGATGCAGAGCATGGAGACTCACATGGGGCAGATCTCAAAGGCTTTGTCTGAGAGGCCTCAGGGATCCCTCCCTAGTAATACTGAACCGAACCCACGAGAACACGTTCAGGCAGTCACCTTGAGGAGTGGACGAGAGTTGGAACCCGCTGCCACAACAAAGAAGCCCGATGAAGTTCAAGTTGAACCGACTGTCCGGGAGGAAGAGAAGGAGAAAGATGAGGGGAGAGAGGTGGCTGATGCACCAAAGCAGTCCGTTCCGGTCAAGAATTATACCCCACCTCTCCCCTATTCGGCGCGATTGACTAGGAAGAACGATAGTGACCAGTTTGGTAAGTTTCTGCATCTCATGAAACAAGTGCAGATTAACTTACCATTCGTGGATGCACTAGCTCAGATGCCGAAGTACGCGAAGTTCATGAAGGATTTGCTCACAAACAAGAGGAGGCTGGAAGAAGCGTCTACTGTGACGCTTAATGAGGAGTGCTCAGCTGTGATACGGACAGATCTGCCAAAGAAGCTTAAGGATCCAGGTTCTTTTACTATTCCCTGCTTTATAGGAGATCTTACTTTTGATAGGGCCCTGGCTGATTTGGGTGCAAGCATTAATTTGATGCCTCTTGCTTTATATGAAAAGCTTGCACTCGGTCCACTTAAACCTACACGTATGTGCATTCAGTTGGCTGATCGTTCAGTCAAATATCCCCAAGGGATTATTGAAGACGTGTTGGTTAAAGTGGACAAATTTATTTTTCCGGTGGACTTTGTTATTTTGGACATGGATCAGGATCGGGAAGTACCATTGATTTTGGGTAGACCATTCTTGGCAACTGCCCGAGCACTTATTGATGTTGGAGACGGTAAGCTTGTCCTCCGCGTTGGGGATGAGTCTGCCACCTTTGACATGTCCAAAATCATGAAGAGGCCCTGTCAAGATAGTGGTGAGTGTTTTTACATGGATGTGGTTGATTCTTTGGTGGAGGATTGCATTCCTAACATGCTTTCCGATGAAGCTTTCTTTGATCTTCTTTTGGATGATAGTTTGTCAGCAGAGGATCTTGAGCTTCTCCCTAGTTTTGATTGTCTTATGCTTGATGGGGAGAAGGACTCAAGTGATGCTAGTGATGTGAAGGGGAAGGAAGATGACTTAGATAAGGTGGAGAAGGAAGACTGTCAGACTGATTCTTCTATTGTTACTCCTTCTCCATTAAATCTAAAGCCTCTTCCCGCCCACCTTGAGTATGCGTTTCTGGAAGATAGTTCTGACCTCCCTGTTATTCTTGCATCCGGGCTTGAGCCATCCCAAAAATCTGCATGTCTTGACTTACTTTGTGAACAAAGGGAAGCTCTAGCCCGGAAACTTTCTGATATGAAAGGAATCAGTCCTGTTTTCTGCACTCATAAAATTTTGATGGAAGATAATGCTAAACTGGTAGTGCAGCCACAAAGGAGACTGAATCCTAATATGCAGGAGGTGGTCAGGGAGGAAGTCATCCGTCTGTTAGATGTAGGGATTATTTATCCAATTTCAGACAACCCTTGGGTCAGCCCGATCCAGGTGGTTCCCAAGAAAGGGGGGATGATTGTGGTTAGGAATGAGAAAGATGAGTTGATTGCTACACGTACGGTCTCCGGATGGCGGGTTTGCATTGATTACCGAAGATTGAATGCCGCCACCCGGAAGGACCACTTCCCTCTCCCCTTCATTGATCAGATTTTAGAAAGGCTAGCAGGGCATAAATTTTACTGTTTCCTTGACGGGATGTCGGGATACTTCCAGATCCCCATAGCCCCCGAGGACCAGGATAAGACCACTTTTACATGTCCATTTGGTACCTTTGCTTATCGGAGGATGGCGTTTGGATTATGTAATGCCCCTGCTACCTTTATGAGATGCATGCTTGCTATTTTTGGGGATTTCATTGGGAAGTTTATGGAGGTTTTCATGGATGACTTTTCTGTGTATGGTGATACTTTTGATGAGTGCTTAGAGAATTTGAAGAAAGTCCTGGTTAGGTGTCGAGAGGTGAATTTGGTACTTAATTGGGAGAAGTGCCACTTCATGGTTAGTGAGGGAGTAGTCCTAGGGCATAAGATTTCAAGCAGGGGGATTGAGGTTGATCCGGCTAAGGTTGATGTGATTTCTAAACTACCTCCCCCTACTTCGGTCCGTGCCATTAGGAGTTTTCTAGGCCATGCAGGTTTTTACCGTAGGTTCATCCAGGACTTTTCTAAGATAGCCCGACCCATGACTAAGCTCCTTGAGAAGGATGCACCGTTTGACTTCTCAAAGGAGTGTTTAGAAGCTTTTGAGTGTTTGAAGGAGAAACTGGTCAAGGCACCGGTGGTAGTGGCTCCTGACTGGTCTGTGCCTTTTGAGATTATGTGTGATGCTAGTGATTTTGCAGTAGGAGCCGTTCTTGGGCAGCGTCGAGATAAACATTTTCAGCCTATTTCTTATGCTTCTAAGACTCTCGATAGTGCCCAAGAAAACTACACTACCACCGAGAAAGAATTGCTTGCTGTTGTGTTTGCTCTTGACAAGTTTCGTCCTTATTTAATTTTGTCTAAGGTAGTGATATTCACCGATCATTCTGCTCTTAAATATTTGATGCAAAAAGTGGATGCCAAGCCTAGATTGATTCGGTGGATATTACTACTCCAGGAGTTTGATATTGAGATAAGGGATAAGAAAGGGGCTGAGAATTTAGCGGCTGATCACTTGAGTAGGTTAGAAAACCCCTTTCTTGATTCCCTAAGTGAGAGAGATATTGAGGGTACTTTTCCTGATGAGAGACTGTTGAGGATCGTTGATGAGGTACCTTGGTTTTCTGACATCGCCAACTATCTTGTTGGGGGTGTTGTTCCTTCTGATTATACACCTCATCAACGAAGGAAATTTTTTGCTGATTTGAAGTACTATTTCTGGGAGGAACCATATTTGTTTCGTATTTGTGCTGATCAGGTTGTTAGAAGATGTGTTCCCCTGAGTGAAGGAGTTGAGATTCTCAAACATTGTCACTCCGGACCGACTGGGGGACACTATTCTTTCAACCGGACAGCTCGTAAGGTGTTGGAATGTGGTTTCTTCTGGCCCACTTTGTTTAAAGATGCTCTAACGTTTGTGCAGGAATGTGACAGGTGTCAACGCACCGGGCCGGTTACCAAGAGGGATGAAATGCCCCAGAATTTTATATTGGCTTGTGAGGTATTTGATGTTTGGGGCATTGACTTCATGGGGCCGTTCCCGGGTTCTAAAGGTAATAAATTCATTCTGGTTGCTGTGGATTATGTCTCTAAGTGGGTTGAGGCTGAAGCTCTGCCCACAAATGATGCTCGAGTTGTGATTCGTTTTCTGAAGAAGTTATTTTCTAGGTTTGGAGTGCCACGAGTGTTGATAAGTGACAGGGGTACCCACTTTAGGAATGACCCGATGACTCGCCTTCTGGCAAAGTACGGGGTCACTCATAAAGGGGGCGTCCCTTATCACCCTCAAACTAGTGGCCAAGTTGAGAACTCGAATAGGGACATTAAGACCATCCTTGAGAAGACTGTTGAGACCCATAGGAAGGATTGGTCTGATAAGCTAGATGATGCGCTGTGGGCACTGCGTACAGCGTATAAGACACCCATTGGCACTACTCCGTTTCACTTGGTCTATGGGAAGGCGTGCCACCTTCCGGTAGAGATTGAGCATAAGGCATACTGGGCCTTGAAAACGTTGAATAAGGATTTGTCTTTGGCGGGTCGTGAACGGCTTTGGAAGCTCAACGAGTTGGATGAGTGGAGGCTCATGGCTTATGAGAACTCTAAGATTAGTAAGGAGCGTACCAAAGCCTATCATGATCGGCACATTAAACAGGGCACAGAGTTTTGTAAGGGGGATCAAGTTCTGTTATTCAATCCCCGAATGAAGATTTTTAAAGGAAAGTTGAAGTCTAGATGGTCCGGTCCTTTCGTAGTGAGTGAAGTTTTTCCCTATGGCACTGTTGAGATTGATCATCCTGAGAAAGGCCGTTTTAAAGTTAATGGTCATCATTTGAAGAAATATTACGGAGGACCGCTAGAACGCGAGCGGGAGGTGACCTTTGTCACGAATTTGGAGAGATGAGTGCGTAGTTGCGTCGGGCAAACGACGTTAAAAATAGCGCTTCTCGGGAGGCAACCCGGGCTTAATTTTTGCTTTGATTAGGTTAGTTTTGTTGCTTTTCAAAAAAAAAAAACACAAAAAAAAAAATAATAATATTTTACTGTTCGTGCGGACGCACGGTCGTGCGTCCAGGACGCACGCCGTGCGTCAAAGAAAGAAAAACGGGGGAGGTCACTGCCATCGACGCACGATCGTGCGTTCCCCCCTACGCACGATTGTGCGTAACCACTAAACGAAGAGGGTGCGTCTGCCATCGACGCACGATCGTGCGTCGCCCCCTACGCACGGTCGTGCGTCTCAAATTTCCAAAATCACCCCCTTTTCAAAACATAACACAAAAACCGCACCCAACCCTTTCCCCCCCCCTTGTGCGACTGACGATCGACACCGAGAGAGCACCCTCGACCGAACACCAGCCGCGACCGCCAACCGCCGCGCCACCGCCGACTTCCACCGCCAACCGCCGCGCCACCAGCCACCGACCGCCTCCCTCTTCTCTCTCTTCCCCAAGATGCCACCAAAGAAGCGAACTAAGAATGTCGGCACCAGCTCTAGTCGGGCCACAGGCCCCCGATATCAGCCTCAATTCCTGAAGGACGAACAAATGATCACATACCTCGATTTGCTAAAAAAGGAGGTGGGCACCTTTCATTATCCTGATGAGCCCACCTTGACAGCTGCTGGACTCCATGATGAGGTCATGACACTTCTGCGACGGGGGTGGTGGCAACACCTCTTCTTTGGCATCCGAGAGCCTACGTACAAAGAAGTGACGTGCGAGGTGCTAGCCACAATTAAGGTGCCTCGATCCATTCCACTCTCCGATAACCACCGACCCATTATCAAGTTCCGGGCTTTCAGTGAGGACCATGTAGTATCCATTTACAACATCCTGTGGCACTTGGGTTTTACTCGGATTGAGGATCGAGCAGATAATGAAGTAGCCTTGACTGATTTTCCACGAGATGTCGACCGCCAAAGGTTTTGGGAGAGCATTTCTAGAGGTGGCGGCACATATGACCCTCGGGACACCCCTAGCACCTTACTGTATCCGCGATCTTATAGAGTCATCCATTCCCTCCTTTCGTCTACCATCACTGGGAGGGCCGAGGTAGCCGGCAAGGTCTCCACTACAGACCTTCTGTGCCTTTATTGTATGATCCACAACAAGCTACCACACATGGGCGCTATCATCGCCGGCCTCCTTCACCGACAGTCCACCTACAAGATCAAGGCCATCTTTGCTGGACCCTACATCACCCGCCTTCTATGTGGGATGGGTTACGGTGACCACTTTGTAAACATGGATGAGAGTTCTTACTATGAGCCGTTGACCAAGCTTCCGGAGCTGAACACCGGAGTGGCCAGAAGGAGGCGCCTAGTAGAGCAGCCAGCTGAGGGAGAGCAGAGGGTACCGCATCAGGCAGGTATCCATATTCAGGAGGGAGGTGGAGCACCAGATGAGGAGGTTGGACATACTGATGGGGGTGGGGCAGCCATGGACCATGACGCTACACAGGCTTTTCCCGGCATGCCTCCTGCTTTTGAGGATGCTTTTCAGAGATGGCACGACGAGCAGCAGGATTATCATGAGGAGTGGCAAGAGCGACAACAGCGCCATCACCGGTCGATTTATGACAGTCAGCAGCGCTTCTTTGCTGATGTTCGGGCAGAGCAGGCGAGACAGCAGGAGTTTTATCGACAGATAAGGGCGGACCAGCAGGCATTCTTTCAGGAGGTCCGGGCGGAGAGGCGACTTACCATAGAGAGCTCCAGCAGACCATTCACGATGACATTTCTACCGGGTTTTCCAACCTGCGCGTCCAGTACGCGGAGTTGGACACTCGTGTCACATCTTTAGAGTCTAGCTGGAGCTCGTTCTTCGATGCACAGCAGCCGCCGCCACCTCCAGAGCAGTAGTTGATTTAGTAGATTGTTCGCCGTTAGCCTCTGTTTTCTGATTATTGTTGGATGACTGTATCTTTACTTTCACACTCACTCACTCACGTTACTCTCTACTCTTTCTCTCTATCTCCTGGATTTTTGTGTTTTGATTGATGTTTGCAGCTTACAAGTTCATTTGATGAATTGCCGAGTTCATTTGACACAGTTGAGTTCTTCACCAACCAGCGCCATAGGGAAGTTGCTTTGACTCTTAATCTTGTGATAATGACTTGAGTTAATTTTGAGCACGTGTGACCCCTTCCTCTTTACCCCTTGTGCATTATGCATTTTTGGTCATCGAGGGCGATGCCAAAGTTTAAGTGTGGGGGAGTGAATTGGGCATTCGGGCAGTGGTTGTTACATGAGATTTATTAGAGTTAGCATGCACAGGTGTTAGTTGAATATTTAGAGGAAATTCATGCAAAATTTTTTGAAAATTTTTCTTTAAACTGTGACTTTGTAAGCTGGCTAGCGCTTTGACTATGCTTTTATGACATTCTTGAAGTGTTTAGGCTTAAATTGCTTGCATGGTAATCTAGTTGTTGAAAGGATGAAGGCATTAGTCACCTATTGAATTCTCCATTAATTATTTACTCCCACCTGAAAGAACCCTTTAGGAGAAGCCATTTTGAGCCTGACCGTTTATTGTTACCCAATTAATTGAGCTCCATAGCCAAATGGCCTGTTTCCTTACCCATGAATATTTCTGACTTAGTCTTGATGTTTAGGGAACTAAGGGATTAATTTGTTAAGTTTAGGGAATTTTTGTAGGAGCCATTTTTGGCACTGTTCCTATGCCCCAAATGGGGTAAGAGCAGTTACTTTTTAGGAATATGATACTTTCGAGGATTGCATTGTAGGCATGGATTCACTTTTAAATTAATGAACTTAAATTGCTATTTTTCCTTGGTGAGGCCGAGATTAGAATGGGGTAATGTCTAGTGAGAATCCGAAAGGTGAAAAATTAATATAGCTAGACCTCTTACTTTGCGAAAAAGGGAATGGGAGCCCCGGTCAAAAAGCGTAAGATGAGACTTGGGTATCTTTCGAAAGAAACGGTGTTCTCGTGCCAACATGACAAGGAAAACTAAACTAAATTAATGAACTTGGAGGCTATTGAAAAAAAAAATTAGCTTTAGTCCTCCGCGTACTTCAAGTATACGTTAAAGCACAAATGTGCCGAGACGGTTTAGCTTAGTTGTACACCATGTCTACTCTTTGCATAGGTTTAAATGATTGTTCCTAATTTGTGGCCTACTGAGTTCCTTGTTCCTAAGAGTAGCCCTGAAGTTCCTGAATGCATTGAACCTTTGATTAGAATATTCCTATCTCTCAAAATAAAGGGACTATCATTATTATCCATTCACCATCATATTCACAAGTCCTTCTGATCAGTAGCTAATTTATTTGTGTATGCTGTCATTACTTTGAGGATGTTGTGAATAATTGTGTCAAATAGTTTAGCTTGAGTACAAAGGCGTAGTTTAGGGAAGGATTTTCTTGATTTAAACTGTCTGTCCTGTGAATATCCCTTTAACTACATGTGTATGATAACTATTTTAAATTCCGTGTGGTGATTATCGTAAGTCCCGTTGTTCGATTTGCTTGAGGACAAGCAAAAGCTTAAGTGTGGGGGAGTCTGATAACAGAATGTGTGTGATTAAGTGTGTGTGAATGTGTCCTAGAACAAATTAGATCTCTCTTAATTTATTCTACATGCAATTGTAATTCAAGCCGTGGTTCCAGGTTACAAAAGATATCAGTTAAATTATTCAAACACAAATTAAATGGCATTCATGCAATTAAACCGACAAGAATCTAGCCATCAATCATGATTAACCCCTTCATCAACCCCAAATCCCTAATTAAACTACTCACAATTCATAATTGAAGAATCAACAGAATTGGGATGAATAGAAATAATTGTCATTAATTAAAAAGATGAACTTACAAATAATCCCAGGGTCTTGGAGTAAACAATCGTAAAAACGCAAGTAAATTCGTCCCTAGGCCTCTCCGTAATGTTCGTAACCCCCAAAAAGGGTTAGGGAGGCCTTATTTATAGAAAAAGGGGGAAAAAACCGAATTTGGGCCGAAATAGGAAACTTCCGCGCGTGTCACGGGGCTACGCACGATCGTGCGTCCCTGCCTACGCACGATCGTGCGTAGCAGGCAGAAGCTTCATCCGTGTTTTCGTAATGGACGCACGATCGTGCGTCCCAGACGCACGACCGTGCGTCTGACTTTTTCGCTCCGTTTTCTCGTTTTCTTGCTCCAAACGTGCCCGGATTCACACGAGGTCGATCCCAATGCTCTTCCTTCATCAAAATTTCGCCGTGAATCACCTGGTGACCTCCAAATCTCTCAATTCTTCCTTGAATGCTCTCTATCTCCTCCCGATTGTCTCTTTAGCGCCGATTGCCGGACTCTAACTTCTTCAAATCAACTCCACATGCAACGAAACTTGATCCAACGCCTGCTAAACACAACTTGAGCCAAAATTGAGACTTGCAATACCTTAAAGCCAGGAAAATCATCAAAATCCGACCCGGACACGCATCAAATGCGTGTCTAAATACGGACTTATCAGACACGAAATCGTTGCCAACGAAGAGGCGCCGTCTTCTCTGACTGGTGATCCAAAATCTCCTTCGTCTTCACGAGACGATGCTTACCCCACATCATCCCTAAGCCGCTCTTCGTCATCCTCAGTACGATACTCATTTGTATTCTCCATCTCAATGTCAAACTCCTCTACCAGCTTGAGTCTGATCCTCAGAGATGTGTCGTCCTCGTCGAAAGGGTAGTATTCTTCTTTTGGAGAGGTTGTTAAATCAATGGGAGTAGGGGCGTTTCAGCCGTTAAGGTATGGCATAACTACTAAACACCTCTAAGGAGGGTGTTTTTCGATCTAAAGCCATTCTCTTACAAACACTAGATCTAAACCCTAGAGAAGCAAAGTACAAAAGGAAAATGGAGAACAAGTGATGAAATGGCCTTTGAAGATTCGAAGAACATGAAGAAGTTAAAAGCAAATTATCTCTCTAGAAAAACCGGCAGCACTTCGTTACATCACAAAAAAGCAAATGAGGGGAATGCTTCGGGTGAGGGGTACTTATAGAAGCCCTACCAACGGTCACTACACGTGGCACTTCCATAGTGGCCACACCAACGGTCGCCTCCAACGTAACCAATCAGACACCAACCACACAATTGTCAACCAAAAACACCTTCACCGGCCAAATCAACAGCAAGCGTTGAGCTGTGCAACGGCCACAACTCAAAAACGATATACCCAGCGGCCATCCATATGGCATCTCATCGGCTAGAGACTAAGGTAAGGTAAAATCCAAAGCCCGTGAACCCTCGTTCTGAACCCATTGATGATAACCTCTAGCTGTGACCTCCGTCTAAGGGTTCTCCCTCAGGGATTGCCAAGAGATTGGATTCGTGAGGAATGCGGGTCGGGGGGGCGGGGGGTTCGGCCTATGACGCTACCTTACTCCTTCACACCCAACATGCTCTTTGGCAAGAAGGAGTGAGGGACTAGAGGACCGCATCGGCCCCATAGAAAGAAAAAATCTCAAAAAGCAAGATAATCAATTGCAAAAAGGCAACACCAACACTTCGGCCTCAACCCTAAAACTGAAAGCTACGCTCTGGCCAACCAGTTAACATCAACACAACGTTCAGAGACATATGGTCCACAGACGCCCTTAAAACAGTGACGTCTGATGTGAGTTTTCTCGCACTTAAAAATGATGTAGTAAAGTGGTTGAAAGTACGAGTATCGTCTCCACAAGAACGGACAAAAGGGAATCAAGAATTAATTAAATTCAGCGATAAAAAATAAATAAATAAAAATGCGTCATGCGAGATATGATTGGTATGAAAATTAAACTAATGCGAATGAGCAATTAAAATAAAAGATTGGTTTCTTCTTAATTAACGACGAAGGGAACAAGAATTGATTCCGCGGTTAACCAGATTTCTGGCAGAAGAGGCCTAATTACATGAATTTAATTTAATTGAGCCTAGCTAATCATTACTAAGTTCTTACCGCTCTCGCGGCGTAGAGTACAATAATTTAGGGGACCAGGCTGATCTCTCATGCGACAAGATCCTAAATTATTGCCAAGACGAGCGAGCTTACGGCCCCTTAATCGCTACTAATCTCTTAGCGAACGATTAAGTGTGTGTGAATGTGTCCTAGAATAAACTAGATCTCACTTAATTTATTCTACAAGCAATTGTAATTCTAGCCGCAGTTCCAGGTTACAAAAGATATCAGTGAAATTATTCAAACACAAATTAAACGGCATTCATGCAATTAAACCAACAAGAATCTAACCATCAATCATGATTAACCCCTTCATCAACCCCAAATCCCTAATTAAACTACTCACAATTCATAATTGAAGAATCAACAGAATTGAGATGAATAAAAATAATTGTCATTAATTAAAAAGATGAACTTACAAATAATCCCAGGGTCTTGGAAGAAAATAGCGTAAAAACGGTGTTAAATTTGTCCCTAGGCCTCTCCATAATGTTCGTCACGTCAAAATATGGGTATGAGGGTCTTATTTATAAAAAACAGACGAGTTTGGGCTGAACTGGGACTAAAAAGAGGCTGAAATCCGAATTTCGGGGGTACACACGATCGTGCGTACCTTGCCACGCACGATCGTGCGTACGTGGCAGTGGCTTTCTTCCGTTTTTGCCTCGGACGCACGATCGTGCGTTCCCCTACGCACGGCGTGCGTCAAACTTCCGAATTTGACAAAACTTATTTCATGAAAGTTGTAGATAATGAAGTCCTCTATCCACCCCAATTTGCCGAATGTGATTTGAATCATCCAATCAAGAGAAATGATCAAAACGGTGGAAGGTGTCATTCTGAAATCGCAGCAGAGATCATCTGACTTCATCGTCTGTTTTCACCTTCTTTCTCTCATATTATCCTAATGGTGTCTTCATATAATTTGTAGCTCTTGAAGTTGGCTTTCATATAAAACTTGAATCGTGTCCATTGGTGTTTCCTAAAAAGAGATATGCTTGAACGACTGACAGAAGGTCATTCTGATCGTCGTTTTCAAGCTTCATTCATCTTCTTTTGATCCCGAAGCCAATCCTAGAGCTCTTTTTCCTTCAAATCTTTACCGTGAACCTCCCGTTGACCTTCATAGCTCTCAAATCAATCTCAAATGCTTCTCAACTCATCCCGATTTCTCCTCAAGCGCCAATGCCGAACTCTAAAATCCTGATTTTGACTCCAAATGACACATAACTCGAACCAACGCCTGTTAAACACAACTTGAGCTAAAATTGAGACTTTTAACACCTTAAAGCTAGGAAACCCATCAAAAGCCGATCTCAACACGCATCAAATGCGTGTCTAAATACGGACTTATCAGATTCCCCCACAATTAAGCCTTTGCTTGTCCTCAAGCAAACTGAACAACGGGACTTACGATAATCACCACAAGGAATCAAAACAATTAGCATGCACACGTAGTTAAAGGGATATTCACAGAACAGACAGACTAAATCAAGAAAATTCTTCCCTTAATCACATATTTGTATTCTAGCTAAAATATTTGACATAATTATTCACAACATCCTCGAAGTAGTGACAGCGTACACAAATAAACTAGCTACCGATCAGAAGGACTTGTGAGGGTGGTGGTGAATGACGAATGGTAAAGAATAAATAGTCCCTTTCTTTAGAGTTTGGAACATCCTAACAAAGACTCAATGCATTCAGAAATTTCAAGGCTATTCTTAGGATCAAGGAATTCAGTAGGCCACTAATTTAGGAACAATCATTTAAACCTATGCAAAGAGTAGACACAGTGTACAACTAACTAAACCGTCGCGGCACATTTGTGCTTTGACGTATACTTGAAGTACGCGAAGGACTAAAGCTAATTTTTGCAATAGCCTCCAAGTTCATTTAATTAGGTTCAGTTTTCTTTGTCATGTTGGGACGAGAACGCCGTTTCTTCCGAAAGATACCCAAGTCTCATCTTACGCTTTTTGACCGGGGCTCTCATTCCCTTTTTCGCAAGGTAAGAGGTCTAGATATACTTAATTAATTTTTTCAATTTTTCAGATTTTTTACTAGACATTACCCCATTCTAATCTCGGCCTCACCAAGGAAAATTAGCAATTAAAGTTCAATTATTCAAAGTGAATCCATGCCTACAATGCAATCCTCGAAAATATCAAATTCCTAAAAGTGACTGCTCTTACCCTATTTGGGGCATATGAACAGTGCCAAAAATGGCTCCTACACAAATTCCCTAAACATAGCAAATTAATCCCCTAGTTCCCTAAACATCAAGACTAAGTCAGAAATTTTCACGGGTAAGGAAACACAGGCCATATGACTATGGAGCTCAATTAATTAGGGCAAACAAAGAACGGTCAAGCTCAAAATGGTTTATCCTAAAGGACTCTTTCAGGTGGGGTGGATGATTAATGGAGAATTCAATGGGTGACTAATACCTTCATCCTTTCAACAACTAGATTACCATGCAAGCAATTTAAGCCTAAACACTTCAAGGACATTCTAAAAGCATAGTCAAAACGCTAGCCAGTTCACAAAGACACAGTTTAAAGAAAAATTTTCAAAAATTTTGACATGAATTTTCTATGAATATACAACTAACATCTGTGGATGCTAACTCTAATAATCACATGTAACAACTACTGCCCGAATGCCCAATTCACCCCCCACACTTAAACTTTGGCATCGTCCTCGATGACCAAAAAATGCACTATGCACAAGGGGTAAAGAGGAAAGGGTCACACATGCTCAACTTAAACTCAAGTCATTATTACACAAGCGAGTAAAAGAGTCAAAGAAACTTCCCTAAGGCCCTGGTCGATGCACAACTAAACTGAGTCAATGTAATCCTCGGCACATCATCCATACAACAAGACCCTGAGCTGTAACAAAAACACAAAGCAAAACAACCAAACAACAAACAAAGCAAAAGCAAAAAACAAAAGTAGACAAAAGCTCGGGTTTCCTCCCGAGAAGCGCTATTTTTAACGTCGTGTGCCCGACGATACCTCATAAGCTCTCATATAACAAAGACTGTAATGGTGCACTAGTAATCAACATTTCTAGCTTCCCCTCAACAAATGCCATTAGGTGGCGCAGATCCTTAAATTCTCGAATATGCGTAGGCGGCACATGGTCTTCATAACCCTCATTAGCACAGAAGTGAAGTATGAAACTCTCATCCTCTTCGGGCGGACAGAGAACATGAGTGAAAACTTTGATTACTCTAGGTGTCATTGGAAGCTTAAAACATGTCTCAAAGCAAAGATTAGGAGCAACACCGTGATCGAACTACACCATAGAAAAGTCTTTTTCTTCTCCACAAATATCATGAACATTCACAACCTCTCCTCCAGACTCTGTACCCACTCCCCATGAATGCATCCCAATTCGTTTCGTCACTCTTCTTATTAATATCCTCCAAGCAGTTGTGATCATTCTCCACACACAAAGAAATATCATCACCAACGAATGGATTAAAGAAATCCAAATCTGAAACCACGTAAGAGTGGACCGGTGCATGTGTACAAGAAGGGAATTCTTGCTTGTGGAGCGGGACTTCTTCATTATGGACATCATCTACCTCGCGCCCACTCTTTTGAAGCATGTGATCATCTTTTCCCAACTCATCTTCAGTACCCAAACCTAACTCAGTGGCTGCATCAATGTCATGACTAATTTGCTCCTTGCCATCCTCAGGTATTGAGACTAATGGTAAATCAAACGGCTGAGGAGTTTCTGTATGGAGATCACAGTGATTTGTGACTTCATCAGTTACAGCTTGTACCGTTTCAAACGTTTTCCTGTATTCTTGGAAAAACAACTTCACACTATTATCTTTTTCTTCATCTTCAAACATAAGAGGGTCTTCAAAAGCATCAGGAAGTGAGTCATCCATCATATTTCCACCATCATAGTCTGACTCAATCCCATGATCATCCCTATTGGTCTCCTCAGATTGGGCTTCTGTGTCGCTAGGATGGGATCTCTCGGACTCCTCAGATAAGGCGTTAAACAGCTGATCCAAGTGATTTTCCATGTTTTGCATCCTTGCATTTGCTTGTTGATTATTTACCTCAGAAGCTTGTATGAAACGTTTGAGTGTTTCTTCCAGGTCAGACAGCTTCTCTGAAATTATCTCTTCCAATTCGTCGTCTGAATCCTGTGGCTCATAGCTCGGCAAAGACGTAGGAGTGATTGAAACATTTGTGTTTGTAAGTTGTGGGGAGGACGAAGTGGGGTATGAAGTTGCCCAGTAAGGATGGTCGTATGGAGCAATGGGGCAAAGACATGAATGGTGACCACCTCCACAGAAGGAACAAATGCTATTTTTAGGAAAGCAATCAACCAATTCCTCGGGACTTTTAGTTTGAATGAGAAATTCCATTATGGAGCCTGGTTTTGTCCGAGGATATTGTGGATAAGGATAATGATGAGTAGAATGAGATTGGGAGTATTGTGTATTTGGAAGAGGGTAAGAATAGGAAGATGAAAAATTTTGTGGTGTAGAAAAGTAATTTTGATGAGGTGTGTAGAATTGAGGAGGAGGAGGAGTGTAAGGAGGAGGGTATGGCGTATATGGTGAATATTCCATGGAGGTTTGAGGGTAAGGAATTCCTCTAGGAATTTGGCTGAATGACTTCATCTCATGCCTCTTAAAAATTACGTGAAAGGTTAGCACAGAAAAATCCTACGGAAAAACTAAAAGAAAACTAACTAAAAAAAATCTCACTGAAATTAATTAACCCTTAAAACCGACACCGTCCCCGGCAACGGCGCCAAAAACTGATGTGAGTTTTCTCGCACTTAAAAATGATGTAGTAAAGTGGTTGAAAGTACGAGTATCGTCTCCACAGGGACGGACGAAAGGGAATCAAGAATTAATTAAATTCAGCGATAAAAAATAAATAAATAAAAATGCGTCATGCGAGATATGATTGGTATGAAAATTAAACTAATGCGAATGAGCAATTAAAATAAAAGATTGGTTTCTTCTTAATTAACGACGAAGGGAACAGGAATTGATTTCGGGGTTAACCAGATTTCTGGCAGAACGGGCCTAATTACATGAATTTAATTTAATTGATCATAGCTAATCATTACTAAGTTCTTACCGCTCTCGCGGCGTAGAGTACAATAATTTAGGGGACCAGGCTGATCTCTCATGCGACAAGATCCTAAATTATTGCCAAGACGAGCGAGCTTACGGCCCTTAATCGCTACTAATCTCTTGGCGAACGATTAAGTGTGTGTGAATGTGACCTAGAATAAACTAGATCTCTCTTAATTTATTCTACAAGCAATTGTAATTCTAGCCGCGGTTCCAGGTTACAAAAGATATCAGTGAAATTATTCAAACACAAATTAAATGGCATTCATGCAATTAAACCAACAAGAATCTAACCATCAATCATGATTAACCCCTTCATCAACCCCAAATCCCTAATTAAACTACTCACAATTCATAATTGAAGAATCAACAGAATTGAGATGAATAAAAATAATTGTCATTAATTAAAAAGATGAACTTACAAATAATCCCAGGGTCTTGGAAGAAAATAGCGTAAAAACGGTGTTAAATTCGTCCCTAGGCCTCTCCGTAATGTTCGTCACGTCAAAATATGGGTATGGGGGTCTTATTTATAAAAAACAGATGAGTTTGGGCTGAACTGGGACTAAAAAGGGGCTTAAATCCGCGTTTCGGGGGTACGCACGATCGTGTGTACCTTGCCACGCACGATCGTGCGTACGTGGCAGTGGCTTTCTTCCGTTTTTGCCTTGGACGCACGATCGTGCGTTCCCCTACGCACGGCGTGCGTCAAACTTCCGAATTTGACAAAACTTCCTTCATGCAAGTTGTAGATAATGAAGTCCTCTATCCACCCCAATTTGCCGAATGTGATTTGAATCATCCAATCAAGAGATATGATCAAAACAGTGGAAGGTGTCATTGTGAAATCGCAGCAGAGATCATCTGACTTCATCGTCTGTTTTCACCTTCTTTCTCTCATATTATCGTAATGGTGTCTTCATATAATTTGTAGCTCTTGAAGTTGGCTTTCATATAAATCTTGAATCGTGTCCATTGGTGTTTCCTAAAAAGAGATATGCTTGAACGACTGACAGAAGGTCATTCTGATCGTCGTTTTCAAGCTTCATTCATCTTCTTTTGATCCCGAAGCCAATCCTAGAGCTCTTTTCCCTTCAAATCTTCATCGTGAACCTCCTGTTGACCTTCATATCTCTCAAATCAATCTCAAATTCTTCTCAATTCATCCCGATGTCTCCTCAAGCGCCAGTGCCGAACTCTAAAATCCTGATTTTGACTCCAAATGACACAAAACTCAAACCAACGTCTGTTAAACATAACTTGAGCCAAAATTGAGACTTGTAACACCTTAAATCTAGGAAAACCATCAAAAGCCGATCTCAACACGCATCAAATGCGTGTCTAAATACGGACTTATCAACGTCCTTCGTCCACAAAATCTATAGTTTCACAAAATGGCCAAAAAAAAGTTAAACAACAATGCACCAATAACAGGACATGCCTCACATCAGCCAGAAACGACAAAAGTCAGGACAAACTTCGAGGAACATTCTACTCCTTTTCACTTCGCTACATCTCAACTCAAAGAGTGGGGGATTCCTGATTGAGTATATGGGACCTAACATTATGGCCAACATACTTAGAAGACAAATACGGGAACAACTGGGACCCACTGGGTCTTCCATCGACCAAGGACCTCCTTCGGCCCGAGAACACTGGTTCACAGAATGTATTCTAAAGGCCCAAGAGCATAACATGGACCTCCTTCGGCCAACAAAAGCTCCAGCAGGCTAGATTTTACACTTAGTCTTATAATTCATGTACGCAGCCCATTACAGGCCTTATTTTGTATCGGGTCTCCTAGGTCCAAGTCCCGGGAGCCCAAATCCACATTTCCCCTATAAATAGCCCCCTAGGGGTAGTTATAAGGGGTTCAGAAATATTAATTACTCACTTTCTCTCTCTAGCTCTCACTTCTCTGTAGATTAATACTCTATCAGCGAGTTTATCACTAGTTGGTACCATAACATCAGAAGACAAATACGTGAACAACTGGGACCCACTGGGTCTTCCATCAGCCAAGGACCTCCTTCGGCTCAAGAACACTGCTTCACAGAATGTAGTCTAAAGGCGCAAGAGCAGTACATGGACCTCCATCAGCCAGGTCTTCCATTGCCTTGACACTCCTTCGGCCAACGAAAGCTCCAGCAGGCTAGATTTTACACTTAGTCTTATAAATCATGTACTCAGCTCATTAGAGGCCTTATTTTGTATCGGGCCTCCTAGGCCCAAGTCCTTGGAGCCCAAATCCACATTTTCCCTATAAATAGGCCCCTAGGGGTAGTTATAGGGGGTTCAGAAATATTAATTATTCACTTTCTCTCTTTAGCTCTCACTTCTTTCTAGATTAATACTCTATCATTTGGTGCTCTCATTGAGAGCTAGAACAATCAAGCTAGTACCCTTCATCGCTACCAGACACTACCAACTGAAATGGGAAAGACAAGGTCAAACCGGAACCTCGTCGGCAAGACTCTCCCCGATCCTTGCGAGAACCAGGAGCGGTCAAGCGACGCTACAGTCGACAAGGTCTTTGAGGAAGAGGTCATCTAAGAGACCATCGACCTCACAGCTGACCTTCACAACAAGCTCAACATCAACGCTCAAGGCGCCCGCATCAGCCTTGATAACAAGCGCATGGAGAAAGGCGATCATGCTTCGGGACAACAGATTACTCCCCCTAATGACCCCCAGCTCCAAGCCGCGCTATCGGCCATCATCGCCAGCTTGGCCCAGAACCCCACCATCATAAGCGCTCTCATGCCCAGGACTGGGGAGAACAAAACACTACCACCTCCTCCTGCTATCACCTTCATTGGCAATGACGAGAACTTTGTCCCATAGGACATGGCCTTGCACACTACCTCGCCTCCCGAAGCTGTGCCGAACCCTAGGCGTGGTAAGACCTTGACCTTAAATAGGCTAGGCGGCACGCACCATTGGCCCATATCGGAGAGGATGATAGGAAGGATGGGCAACCGCGAACCTGACTCACCTAGGCAAAGCTTGGGGTCAGTATCCCGGACAGCGGATCGACCCCGCATTGACAAAGGGAAAGACAAGCTTCACGAGGAGGACGCGCGCCACGAGATCAACCAGGCTCATGCGGCCCGCATCCAAACTCAACAAGGAGCTGCTACGGCCCCAAGGACCCTCGGGATGAGGTGATAACTCAGATGGAAAGGCGATTAGCGCATATGGAAGCGAGATAACTGGCGGGTGGAGCAACGGCCAACGCCTCCCACGACCTCGGCTACAATGCATGCCCTCTTGCATAAGGTCAGCACCTTGGAGAGGCGTTGGCCAAAGGGCGTGGTGAATGGTGAACCCGTCACACAGATCTGAAAAAAGACACCTTTCACATCAAGGGTACTCCCTATCCAAATCCCTGAGAAATACCGCGGTAACTCCATCAAGGCGTATGACGGCCGAACAGATCCACATGAGCACTTCAGCCATTACCAGAACATCATGGTGTTGGTGAACGCGTCAGACGAATACCTATCCTGGTGGTTCCTCTCTACTCTTGAGGGATCAACATATGACTGGTTCAATGCGTTGCCCAAGGCATCGTAGATTCACGGCAAGACCTCGCACAATGCTTCCTCACGCACTTTGCTGGAAGGAAACGCACAAAGAAGCCTTTCTGCCACCTCCTCAACGTCAAGCAACAGCATGACGAACCGCTCCGGAGCTTCCTCGATTGGTAGACGAAGGATACCGACGAGGTAGAAGCTGCCGATGACCGCACCCTCCTTGTCCTTCGTCCAGTCTTCGAACTGGGCACCCACCACTTCATAACACCAAGGGCGCCAGTCTTTGTCCTTTCACCCCTCGACCATAAATTTGTCGACGACCTCATCAGCAGCCTTCTTGGCCTCATCTTTTAGCCGATTAGCATCCATGGCACGACGCTCGGCCACATCTCGGGCTTCATTGGTCTTAGTACGAGTGACCACCGCAGCATCCTGCTTTGTCGGGAGATCAATCTTCTCCTGCTCAGCTGCATCAGCTTTCTTCTTCAAGCTATCAAATTCCAGACGAAGACGCTGCAAATTTTGTAGGACTTCATCGACCAAGTAGGCCTTTTTCTCGAGCTCCCTCAGTCAGGCGATCTCCTCCTCTTGTCTCTTCTGGTGCTCCATCAGCAAGAAACCACCATGGACGAAGCACACAGAGTGTTACTAGAAGGACATATGTCAAAAGAAAAATGGCTAAGGTACAAAAGCGATACAGAGATAATATTGTCCATCACACCGTCGTTCAACTGGACGCTATTCAACTGTCTCAGATATGCACGATCCTCATCGGGGGTAGCTTGAGAAACGATCTCGTCATCACTCACGATCTCGTTATATTAAAGATACTGCCCCTTGGTAGGTAGCGGACCACAACTTCATTAACTCCTTCACCGTCTCTCGGGCAGAGCCAGTGCTGGTGTACGGAATCTGAGTATTAAAGAGAGGAGGTTGGACGAGGCACCCGACACCAACCCAACCATCAGGTCCTCAACCATGATGACTTCACCAATTTGACCCTCCTCGCCCAAAACCTGGACGGCGGCAGTCCCAGAAGCGGTCCCAGTAGTGGCCCTCTTCGCCTTCTTAGTGGCCTTGGACGACTGAAGACCGGCCTCGGCCAACGTCTTCTGGCCCTCATCTACTTCAGTTCTCTTCTTCTTTTTAGAAGCAGGGGGCTTCTTGGAAACATCACACTTCGCCTTACCGACATCGGCCGAAGGCTGCTTAGAACCTTCTGACCCTTTGGCAGCCTTGAGTTCCGCCTCCACCTTCTTGGCGGCCTGAGTCATAAAAAGCATGTGACTCATCTCGAACTCTGTAAAAGGAAGAACAGTTAGTAAGATAACAACAAACAGACAAAATGATTGGGCAAGACGAGGAACAACCTTTCGCCGATGCGGGAACCCCTTAAAGGAACACTCCATCCTCGGCCAGAACCCATCATCCACATCGGATTTACATAGTAGTGATTACTTGAAGCCACTACGATTAAAACTTCAATATAATTATAGTCACTAATAGTTACTAAGTTCTTTTTTTTTAAAGGAGGAAAGTTAATTATCCTCCACTTTTTCAAGAGTGATATTAGTTGAAATTTTTAATGAAATTATTAATATTATGGAGAATGTACTTTTACTTATAAAATTGTACGTTCAAGCTTCAGTTTTAAACAATTGATTTTAACAGGTGTAATGATTACACAATGTCAAGTAGCTTGGAACTTAAAGTGTGCAATTTTTAAAACAAATACAATAAATAAATAAAGTAATAAAGTAAGAATGAAAGCTATACTCCGTATTAAACAATACAAGCATCCATTTGGTAGTGGTTGCTTAGCTAATGCCAGATAAACTGAAAGGGTTAATCCACATGGATGACACATGTTTATGTCTATATTCACATGCCTACCATGTTCAATTAAAACTTTGGGTAGATGTAACTTTTTCATATGGGGCCATCCAAAGTTGTAGATCCAGACAGCTCATTATGTATATTTTTAGTTTAATCTGGTCCATATTATGAGGCTAAATAGTTAACATACTACTTGTAGCTTGTCACAATTAATGTTCTCGGTTCAGAATTCCAATCCACAATCTATGGAGTGGTATAATACATTCATAAAAGTGATTATCCTATAATATTTTGAATTTAATATTAAATGTATATTAGTTTAATTGCTTTTTATAAGTAATACCTAATATATTACTCCGTATCAAAATGAAGATAAAAGATAAAGTTGTGACTCAGCGATCATATAATTCATGGCCGTTTACTTAATACTCCCTCCGTCCCAATTTGTTTTACAAAGTCAACAATTTTCGGTCAACCAATAATAAAAGTCAACCCTCCGTATAGATAATTAATTCAATTTTTAATAATTAAAATTTACATATTCATAAACTACATTAAAATCTCTTCAAAGTTGTAAACTCCAAATTAGAACATAATTAAAAATTGACATCCAAATTAAGTGAACAAAACGAGACTGTTTGACTAAGAAAAATCAAATTTGCATCTCTTTTTAGGACGGAGGTAGTAGTTAAAACTTTCTAATCTAGGTCGGATTCGTAATCAAGGCTAGAGTAGACACTATATTGTGTATTGGTCGCTCATAACTTAGTGTAGATCCATATGACAGAAGGTGTGACTAGAAGTAGAATGCTTACACCACCTTCGAACGAAAATAAATCTTTGTAAAATCACGAAGCAGTAACATTATAAAGGTTATCTTATAATAATGACATTATTGTGAAATCAATTTCCGATAAATGCTAGCCCGTATTTAATAGGAAAATAATAACAATTATGTCATTTTCAAATTAAAAAAAAACCATAAATATCAAAATAAATAAAAATCAAAATAATTTAAAAAACTAGACGTTTGATGAATAACAAATATAGAGATGGTAGAGGAGGAGAAGGACTTGGTCGCCGCTCACTCGTGGCCCAAAATGGAGAGAAAAATCATCACTCATACCTCTAAAAATTATTGGAGTTGAGGGAAATCGCGATCGGCAAAACAAAATTGAAATTAGTATAGAAGAGAATAGAATAAAATGGAGGTCTCAAGTGTGAATTTAGCGTTGATAGATGCGAGAGGAGAGAGATATATATAAGCAGTCCTGATCTAGACTAAACACGTACCATTGGGGGAGAGGGACATAAGAAGACTAACTAAATTACTTCTATTTAAAGAATAAATTAATGAAAATTCATATTTTGGAAATTTCAATTCGTAATGGTTCATTCCTATTTACATCAAAAACTATTTTTATTCATAAATTTTCTGAAATATCATCTATGACATAGATAATGTTACACAATTTCATTTCTTTATGACATAGATCATGGTACACAATCTCATTTGTTTATTCTTAGGGTCCATATGGATGATAAAAGAGAGTATCATATGCTACCTCCGTCCCCTTTTAAATGTCCCGGAAGAGGGTGACACGTGTTTTAAGAAAAATGAGTTTGTGTGGTTGATATTAATTGATAAAGTAACAATAAAGAATGATTTTGAGTCACACAAACTTGACCAAATAAGATATGTAATCTTTAAATAGGGACATTTAAAAGGGGACGGAAGTGTATACAGTATAGCCGGCTGTACGGTGAGAACCGTACAGCCGGTGGCATTTTTGTAATTTACATGAAATTCGTATCTTGTACTAAATGAGCATTAAAACACGTCTAGTGAGCATGAGACAAATTTTGTTGAGCATTAGAAGCATAACAATGAGCATCGTACAACCAGTCCAGTAACAGGCCCAAGGGAAAAATAGCAAAATAATTCGGTGGCATTTTTGTAATTAATGTGAAAATCGCGATTTCTGCTAAATGAGCATTGGTGTACTGCTAATGAGCAATGGTCCAATTTTAATGAGTATTAAGCATCTAATAATGAGCAACCTTTTAAAATGAGCACAAAACAGTACCAAATGAGCACACATAACTTACAAAGTGAGTATCAAAAAAATCAAAAGCTCAATTGTGTTGCTTATTCGTTTTGGGCATTTGAGTTTAACATAAAACTCATTTCTAATGTGAATCTAATGTAGTATGATATGTTTGAAATTTGCAACTTTTTAAAATGAGCATAAAACAATAGTAAATGAGCATACATAACTTACAAAATGGGTATCAAAAAGTTCAAAAACGCATTTGTGTCTGCTCATTCATTTTGGACGTTATACTCATTTGAATTTAACATAAAACTCATTTCTATTGTGTATTGATAGACATTTTAAAATGAGCATAAAACCAATATCAAATGAGCATATGTAGCTTACAAAATGAGCTATAAAAAAATAAAACATTAATATTTAAAATATTTTATAATTGAATAAAGATTAAAATAAAAAAGAAAGGAAAAGAAAGAAGGAAAAAAGTAAAAGCAAGAAAAGAAGAAATGAAGAAAACACAAAAACCAAAAAGAGTGCTCTCAATTATTATACTTGCAAATAGTGGTCATCTGTATTCTGAAATGTGAATTATGAAGCACTATTATTTGGAAGATTGGTTTTGCTTCAATTAGATAAGCCAAGCATTATCCCAGCATCATCAGCCTTCAGCCAGTTCCTCCTCATAATCGCTCGACTTCCGGATCTGTTTTCCGTCGCCGATAAATTGCAGAGCTCATATTTAATTATAAAAATGGCCGACTGTACAGTGCTCACTGTACAGCCGGCTGTACGGTATAATTTGCGAAAGGGGAGGGAGGGAGTAGTCGGTATAGTCCGTACTCCGTAGTCTTCACGTTTCATAATCCGTATCTAGGGATCTCGGTGATCGAGAAAACTAAAGTCAATTTGAGTAATTAGTAACAATATTCTTATGGACTCGATTAACGAAGTAACTAACTCGTTGACATTTATAAGAAAATCGATCATAAAAATATTAATACACCTAATGGTAATGATGAATAACTAATGATTTGCATAATTTTTGTTTATACAATATACATTTGGACTCCATATATGTACGTTATTGATACTTTTAGTTAGTTTCATAACTTTCATTTATAAATCAATGTGTGGAAGGGAAAAAGAGATCGAGCACACATAATTATCAAATCATATACGAAGTATATTCCATCGACCACCGCAAATCCGCAATCACTTGTTAAGAATTCATTTTCGTATTGATATTACTTTAAAATTTACTCCGTCTTACATTTACATTATTGGTCAATAGTAATGGGAGATTCTCATTTTTTATAGAGAAAGCTAAGGTCCTCTTCATATACAGGTATTGTAAAAGTATTCTAAGCATTTTATTTAGGAATAAAAGCAAAAATAATGGACATATGTATGGGCTGTGCTGTTTGCAAGAGAAATGCAACACCCATCCCACGTTATTTTATTCTCTATATAAAGTTATGTGGCATTCATTGGTTGAAATGCATTATGATTAGTTTATAATTTTGTTATACTCCGTCCCATAAAATTGTTCGGTTTTGTTCCTGCATTGCCTTGGATCAGAGTTTAAGAAAGTGAGAATAAAGTGGAAATGTATGGTTGTGGTTGTGTAAGAAAAAAAGTGAGTGAATGTGAGCCACACAAAACTTTCTAAAAGAGGAAATGAGGACTATTTTTTGGGACGACTCAAAAAGGAAACCGGAAACTATTTTGCGGGACGGAGGGAGTAATATCTAACTCCTCGGTCGATCTCCTCCCACAGTTCCAACCTAAATATATGCCGTCAACATAATTCTAATTAATTTAATGTCTAATTTTTAACAACATTATATTAAGGTAGTTTCAATGGTACCCATAAGGTACCATACCTTTGTCCATATGAACCAATGAAAAGGTAGAAGTTGAATTATTTAAATCTAAATTAAAATTGATAAAGTAATGTGGTCCAATCAAATGAATGCTAGATACGTACGGTACCCCTATTTTTAAAAAGGTACAGGAGTTGTCACCTTATATTAATCCTTTCAAAGAGAAAACATTGTATTAATCATATTTGGACCCAAATTTCGTTATCTCATAGAATTGTTGTACGTTATACTTACTAAACATAGAGTCTTTCATCATATACATTCTTTTTTGAAAACAAATGATTAATTTATTCACCAAATTAAATGATTGCAAAGGAACATGTGAATGAAAAGTCTAAGACTACAATATAATGTGATGACTGATGAGACATAGAATGGAAATGATCCCACAATTTCTTCTAGATTGATAATCTCGCAATAATTTAGTTTAGTATGCTCTTCGATCTTGCTACTCCAAAGAAAATCCAAAAAATTACAAATAAAAAATTCAACTTCAGCAACCACCAGAAAGGGACCGCATCTTTCGACTAGCAACCAACAAAGAAATTTTGATCAAGAAGAGATTGACATAACCATCGATTTGACCAGCCACCGAAAAGAAGATCCAGTTGAACAATAACTTCCTCTCAGAGGGTGGCAATGGTTCGAGAGGAGGACAAGTAGTTGAAACTTTAGAAGAACTAGGTTGACCGCATTTTGTCAACCATGTATAATGAAAATTCGTCACTCAAGCGATTACATGACGAGTAGTAATAAAATCATAGTAACATATGTTCAATTTTTAAATTTTGACACTACCTTCTAGTAACTATTAGTCATATTTGTGTAAATAAATTGTGTTTTGATATTATTTTTGTAAAAACCCTATATTTTAATACGGAATTGTTTTGAATATGAAAAATATATCAAATTTTCCTTATTTAAAATATTTTATAAAAGTACAAAATATTAAAATGATATATATATATATATATATAATAATTAAAATCATTACGCAAATTTCACCATCATTGATAAACAAATTAATATGACGAATCTTAAATGTTGAACTCCAACTCCACAAGGGAATTCGAAAAGAGCGATAGACCAATAGTACTATTTGAGTTTTTTTTAAATGTTTAATATTTACAGTGTATTACATCTGTCCTAATTTGTTTCGTATAGTCTCTAGTTTTTTGTCAACCAGTATTAAAGTTAAATCTTCGTTGTAGATAAATAAATCAATATTAGTAATTAAAATTTACATATGCAGAAACTACATTAGAATGTCTATGAAGTTGTACAATCCAAATTAAAATTTGATTAAAATGAAACTATTTGACTCAAAAAAGTTTGAAATGGATTAAATCAATTTGAGATGAGAGATGAAAGGAGTATAAAGTTTGAAGTGGAATCAAATTCTAATTGATGCTATCTATTAGATCCATTTCATGATAAGTGGGGGAGGGAGTGATTCTCCTTTGACTATAAGATTCAAAGATGCTACAAAGGGGAAACAATCAAGGTGTATGAAGCATCTTGTTATGGTCGAGAACCGTGGTTTCGATATAATGCACAAGAATAGAACTTATGAGATTTTACCACTGCGATTGAAAAGTCGAATAAAGCCTAACCATTATTGTCTAGTTCTGTTCCAACTTATTTGTTGTAAATTTTTACGAGTTGGATTCTTATCCTTGTTAGCGGTTCTTTGTTAACTCGTCACTCGTGTTAACCATTTCAGCGTCAGTTTTAAACTGGTCATACCGGTTTTACCAAACAGGACCCGCCAATTAGGCAAACCATCTTTTAAAAAAATTACTCCGTCTTAATATTATACTTCGGTATTAATACATATCGGTAGTATTAATACATACCATGAGTCACGATAAAAAAAATACTACGATAGTATACTATGAGTCACGATGGAGACTACAGATCCACCATTTTCCATTTGTTCGTACTCTACATCTTTTACTCAAATTGCTTAAGTAATAAATTGAGTCTTAATAAGTACTCTTTCCATAATTCCATATCATTTTTCATGTCTTGTCTTCTTTTTTTGAAATGTCTCAAAATAAGCAAGTGTCATATTTTTTTTTAACAGAAATAGGTAGTTCACAATATTTAACTTTATTCTACTTAAATCTCAACAATTTTTAATTTTTCAACGATTTTATTCAAACCAAAAGAAGGCACATGAAATGAGACGGAGTAGTAAGGTAACTTATAGTAATTTTTATTACAATGTTTAATCAGTATATTCAATTTATTTGAATGTAAGTTTTAGATTGAGAATGACTTTTTAGTTTTTTATATTAATGCGTGGCCTCAAATTTGCGTTAGGAATCAGGACCTCTAAATTCAGTAGACAGTCTGTCGGGTTTGTCCTAAAATAATATGAAACGTTTATGGAGCCCTTTTCACCGTATATATTTAGATATTTATGTGTACTGTGTACATGTAATTGTATCCACATGTGTGCGCATAAGCATATCTGGTTTGTACATATTTATGACTAAAATAAAGATTGTTTACAAAAATGTGATTATTGATTAGAGTAGTAATGAAATTATAGTAACTTGTATATGTTCAATTATTACACTTAAATTACCTTGACATTATATTGTAAAAACTATTTGTCATATTTGTGTAAATAAATTTTTTATTTAGTAATATTTTAGAAAAAAACTCTGTTTTTCTTCAAATTTTTAGTGTCATTTTTTCATTTTCATATCACCTCACTCTACTATTTCTTTAAATATAATAGAATTACTTTTCAACCCAGTCATTTTGAGTTTGTTAAACTTCAATGTTTATAGGTGATGATAAAAAATACTTGTTCGATTATGTCAAACAATCAAAGTCAAAAAACAAATATACCAAAAGCATCATATAGGAAAATCAAATTTTTTCAACCTCTGAAAAGATTTTGAGGATGATATTCACCATCACCCTATTTACTTGCCATGTGGGAAGGCAATTACGAGATACTTGTTATTTGGCAGTTGTTTTAATTTTTTCATTTTTAATCCAAAAAAATTTAAAAATATATCAAATATTTTATTTTACTTTAGGAGCTTTCATATGGTACCAATAATGTATGTAAAAAATTGAAAAAAATTAGCTAAAAATTAATTTTTAGAAAAAACGATTTTTACCCGATTTGTTTTATATACAATATTGATACCATAGACAAGATCTTAAAAAATTATTAAATCTTATATATTTTTTTAAAAATTTAGACAATAAATAAAAAAAGTTATTATAATTTAAAGAAATAAAGGAAATGCGATGACACATGGAAACAAGTGAGGTAAGGGGGTGATGTTCACCTCTAAGGAGGATGAACAAAATTGCACTACCATATACGTAGTACCTAGTAGCATTTAATTAGTAAACACTCCAAAAATCTAGAAGTAATGTTTGAATAATCACTCTTTTACTTTAGCCATTTTAATCCAAAAAAATGGCTAAAGTAACAAAAGAAAAGTACAACTTGCAATAATTTTTTCCCTAGTATTGAACGATTAAGCTAATGCGCGCAATGAATGAATAATGGGAGTTTATGAAATTGTTTATACCCTCTTCTTGCTTTAATTTAACTTGCTGTACTTTTTCTGTAAGTTTATTATTACTCCACTTATTTTGTGTTTTTTTCAGCCCACCTTACATATTGTTTTCTTTTTAAATATTCTTACTTTTGCAATTAACTTTTTTCAAATTTTTCAATCGACGTTTGTAATTTTATCGTTACCCTTTCATTTTACTCAATTGACGTACTAGAATTATTAATAAATGAACTGCTGGGATGTTATTTGTATATTCATTCGTGTGGGGAAAAATGGAAAATAGAGTTGTAAAGTGGAAAAAGAAAAAAAGAATAAAAGTGATTGACGGAGGAGTATATATTAGTGATGATGAGTTGCGTACTATGCTGCTGTACGTACAATAACCATTCACATGTTTCTCTCCGGGTGTGGATATGCGTACATACGCTACGTGCATGCAGACAAAATATATAATCCGTGCCCGTTTTGCCTGTCCATGTTCACCTGCCTTGCTTCTGCGCATCTCACCCACCCACCCTCATTCTCCCGTTTTACCTTTAGTGCCCTTCCATCAATTTAGAAAATATCTTTCATATATGGACATGTGCAAAAGTGTGTATAATTGTAAAGTGTGTAAATGAAGAATTTCTAATCAATTCCACCCGCTGGCTAGAGCTACGTACTTTTATTTTGTTAATTGCGGTGAACTTTAGGTCATTATTTTGAGAAATATTCCGTATGTATTTTTAAAAGTTACTCTGTATTAGTTTTATATTTTTATGTAGGGGTGGGTGAATGAAACTGAAATATGAAAATCGAATTGACAAAACCTAAATCGCAAGCAATACAAAGTTACAAACCGAACCACAAGAAAATACAAACCAAACTCATAAAACCAAAATGAACCATAGTTGTTTGATTTTGATTTTGGTTTTCACCTCTAAAAACATAACCGAACAAAATAGACTTTTTCTAACATGTTATTTTATATATTGATCATTAAGTGTTCCATATACTACGTAATATTTTGTTTAGTTCTTAATTCTAGAAAGTTGATGTTTGATACTAGATTTATTTTGGGAAAAAGTACGGAAAATGTACTTGTGGTTGGGTCCATTTTCAGATAGGGTCATGTGTTTCGTTCTCTATCAAACTGGTTCATGTGTTTGAATTCCGTTATCACAAGAGGGTCACGCCGTTAAAAACGTCTGAAAAGGACTGTTAAAAGTAACTACAAATTTCAAAAGTGTCCGGAAAATTAAAAGAAAATTACCGAAAGATGCGCCTCGTCAAGATGACCTCCAAAATGTTACCAAAGGCGTATGTGTTAATACTTCTTATATTATTAGTTAGTTGTGTTTGTTATCGCATATGATCTTGTTACGGAAGACATATGTGTTAATACTTCTATAAACTACATAGGGAATATAAATTAGGCAACATAGCACAAAATGTGCATGAAACTTTAGAGCACATATATAAAGTAAAATAAGTTATTTACTATCAATAAAAATCTTTTAATAAAAAAATTATTAGTGAAAACATCATTTACAAATATAATTTAACCTGCGGGTACACGATATATAACTCATATACTCCGTATAAATTTATGTGTTTAACTGATTTAGAATATGTTAAAATTGATATAACAATCTGTACTTCATTGCTTGGAAGTGCATTTGTTTTTCTGTCTTTCTTAATTACATTTTTTCTATATATTACTATTAATTATAGTTTGATGTAGCTTATTTTTTGTATTTTTTTTTTCCAATCACAATTTTTTAACCAACAAAAATGTTTTGACAAAAGTCGAAAAACCGAAACCAAACTGAAATAAATTGAATTGAACAAATCGTGGATTCAAAATTAAAAAAACAAAACAAAATTGAACTGAAGCAAATCGAACTTTTTGCTATGATTCAGGATTTGGGTTTAGGTGAAAACCAAACCGTTTGAACTGAGTTCACCCCTACTTTTATGGAAATATGTTTAACAAGGCACATTTTCATATCTTTTTTATATTACAAACAATTTTCGATAAAAATACATAGCTGGTATTAATTGAGAAGTTCACAGGGATTCAAGAATATTGTGGAGATATCTAGAATTCGATATCTAGGTTTGTGTAGAGAATTATTGAATGTTCTAAAATACTCTTGAGTCTTCTAGGGAGAGGAAGAATTATCTAGAAATGTGTGAAAGGGTGTAGAATATTTTAAGATTGTGTAGAGTTTTCTAGAACTATGTGGAAGTGTGTGGAAGTTTCTATAACATTATGAAGAAATGTAATGTTTTTTTACATCTAGCTAGAAGATTAGAAAGGTTTGGGGATATCTCTTACAAGAATCTAGAAGTGTAGTAATCACTACAAGAAAAGTGCACATAGACTGCACATGGACCACATTTTTTTTTTGCAATGGTAGCATAACTGTCGTTAAAAACACCATTAACCACATATTTTTTTATTTACCACACACAAAAATGTGGTAAAAGCTTAGAGACGACAGTTTTTAACCGTGACCAATGTTTTTACCACAGCTGTTGTGCCGACACACGTAAAACGGTCGCAAAACTGTCGTAAAAACATAAGGAGAAACATTTGCGACAGTTTTGCGTCAGTTTTACGTGAGTCGCCACAACAGCCGTGGTAAAAACATTGGCCACAGTTAAAAACTGTCGTCTCTGACCTTTTACCACAGTTTTGTACGTGGTAAATAAAAAAATGTGTGGTTAATGATGTTTTTAATGACAGTTATGCGGCCATCGCAAAAAACAAATTGGTCTATGTGCGGTCTATGTGCACTTTTCTTATAGTGAATATATAAAAATTTTAAATAGTCTTAAGGAGGGTTCTTAATTAAGTGAGATCAGTGAGAACCTCATTGAGAGAGGAGAGAGAGCCTTCTTATGAGAGACGAGAATCTAAGAAGTTCTCTTGAGTAGTTAGTGTGAGTGAAGAGCATCTTTGTGGACGAAACTACGAAAGGAGACAATACAAAAAGGCTTCTTACAAATGTATTTGAGTCAGATAGAGTGAAGTAATCTCATATACAAAGAGTGGGGTGAGCTACCCGTTTACTCGTAAAAGTATCTTGTACATTCAATTGTATAGTACAAAGTGATATTGTTAGAATGTAGTTTTGTATTAGGGAAATTTTCTAGGATATAACTAAAACTCAATGAGTTTCCCAATCTATGACCTAACTACTTTTTTGACTTTTGTATGACTAAAAATCCAGGAAAAAAGATATCTCATTTATTTCTAAGGGTTGAATGACAAAAATACCCTTATTTAAAATATGTGCATTTTGCACTAATTTTGTCCAATTAAAATTACTGCACTTTATATTATCATTAATGCATGACATTAATGCACGACTTTACTGGACATCCGGTAATAATCAATGCACTTCTTTCAAAATTAATTCTCTTCTCATTCACTTTGATGATTTTTCTTTTTTTGTTTTTTTAAATTTAATAATTTTATTATTTTATGTCTAATTAAGTATATTGCTGTAAGGTGTTAGAGACTGTACAACCAAGCTCATTCCGTCGATCCAATGGAGTATAACATGGGGCTCTGGTACCAATTGTTAGGATTTAAATCCTAACATTGTCTTTGGTCTGACAATGGAAGTGAGTATGAACTACATGAGTTCAAGAAGTTTTGTGCTGAGAATGGGGTTCATATGGAGAAGACAACAAAAGGAACTCCCCAGCATAATGGAGTTGCAGGACGTATGAACGGAACACTAAATGAGCAGGCCAGATGCATGAGGTTGAAGAGTGGGTTACCAGAGATGTTTTCGGCGGATGCAGTGAACACCGCGACTTTTCTCATCAACAGAAGCCCAATGATTTCATTGCAGGATGGCATACCCGAAGAAAAAGTGGACGGGTAAAGAGGTTAATTTGTCTTATCTCTGCATATTTGGTAGTGTTGCTTATCTTCATATTAATTCTGTTGATCGAAGCAAGTTAGATGCTAGATCTGTTAAATGTACGTTTGTTGGATATGGGGGTGATGACTTTGGATATAGATTCTGAAATGAGCAGAATAGGAAGATTATTCGTAGTCGAGATGTTGTTTTCAATGAACAGGTTATGTACAAGGACAGATTGAGTGTTTCTGATTCTGAGCGAGATAGTCCGAAGATCATTGAGTTAGACATCTCTAATTCGGGTGGGAGCAAGAAGGATCAGAATGAAGAAGTGGCCAGTGATGAAGACCCATCGACACCACCAAGGCAGAGGCTTACTAGAAATTGACGAGCACCAAATAGGTATTCACCTTCTAATTTCTATTTGTTGCTTACTAACGGTGGTGAACCTGAGTGTCATGCAAAGGTAGTTCAGGTGGATGATAAGCGTCAGTGGAAACTTTCAATTGATGATGAGATGACATCTCTCACATCTAATGATAATTGGAAGTTTGTTGAACTTCCAAGAGGAAAGAAGGCTTTACACTGCAAGTGGGTCTACCGTATCAAGAAAGAGGCAGATGGTAGCAAACCCTACAAGGCTAGACTGGTTGTGAAGGGATTTGAGCATCATTATGGAGATAGTTCAAAGAAGATTGAGAAGTTAAACAAGCAGTTGTCAGAACGTTTTTCCATAAAAGATCTTGGAGAGGCGAAACAGATTTTGGGCATGCGAATCGAGAGAGATGAGGCAGCGGGCAAGTTGTTTATTTCACAAGCCGAATACATTCAGAAAGTCTTGTAGAGATTTAGAATGCAAGATGCAAATGCAATAAGTGTACCATTGGGTAGTCACTTCAAGCTTAGCAAGGAAGATTCGCCAAAGAACAAGGAGCGTGCTCAAATGCAGAATATCCCATACGCCTCAACAATAGGCAGTATTATGTACGTTATGGTGTGCACGAGGCCAGACATTGCACATGCGGTGGGAGTAGTAAGCAGATTCATGGGAGATCCAGGGAAACAACATTGGGAAGTTGTGAAGTGGATCTTGAGGTATTTGAAAGGTACTGTTTCTAATGCCTTGTGTTTTGATGGAAAGAATGTGGAGCTGCTAGGTCATGTTGATGCAGACTTGGCATCAAATGACTCAGATGGATCGAGGAGGAGCACCGGGTATGTTTTTACATTTGGTGGGACAGTGGTCTCCTGGATTTCACAGTTGCAGAAGGTTGTTTCATTATCTACCACTAAAGCTGAATATGTTGCAATAACCGAGCAAAGCAAGGAGATGGAGTGGCTTCAGAATTTACTTGGGGAACTTGGAAAGGAGTACAAGAATTGTATACTCTATAGTGACCGTCAGAGTGCTATCTTCTAGGCAAACAACTCAGCATTTCACAAGAGAACCAAACACATTCTATTGAAGTATCACTACATCTGTCATCTTCTGGAGATAGAGACATTGCAACTTGTGAAGATTCGTAAGAGTGAGAATCCAGCAGACATGTTCACGAAGATATTAACCTTAGAGAAATTGAAGCTTTGCATAGCTTCAATTGGCCTTGGTACTTGAAGAAGAAGACCTGGCGCTACCATGCTAAGAAAGGAAGATTTGAAGAAGAGAATGTTACATGAGAAGTCAGTCTCAAGGTGGGAGATTGTAAGGTGTTAGAGACTGTATAACCAAGCCCATTCTGTCGATCCAACTCTTTGAGGAGTTGGTCGGGGGTTCGGGGGGCGGCAACCCCCGATCCGAAGGAGGGGTCCGGGGGCTACCACCCCCGACCAAAATTTTTGGGTCTTTAGTAATATGGGTTGCGAGTTATTTCATTTTTGGGTTAGGTTTTGCTCTCCATAAATACATGCTCTCTCCTTGTAATCATCATCAAAAAATAATAGTAACATCCTGGTTTGGTAGTGCCCCCAGACCTAGTCATTCTTGGCGAACTGGGTCACCAAATTCTCGTGTTTTTCTAATTGTTTTTCGTATTATGTGTGTTTACATCCTAACACTTGCATTTCATGATAATATTACTTCCTTGTGTTACTGCAATATTGGTCATAATTACTGCACAACAAAATTTCTTAATGCATTCATTCACTGCCATGTACAACATGTCTGTTACCATATATATTCACTGCCCATGCATAATACTTGTTGAAATGTTCACTGTCGATATTCAATGCCCATATTTAATATCCACAAATTATAATCAATACCCAAAAGCACTAATTTTACAAATACAAAAATAAGAGGTAAAAAGTTTAAACAATAGTAGGACTCCCTATTAACAAAACCCATGTGTTGTCATGATCCACTAAAGAGAAATATGTGTACTATCCTTGTACACATAAAAGAGAATACTGCAGGGGCCTTCCTTCCAAATTAAACTGAGAACAAATACATTTTCATCCACATAAATGGACTATTTACCCTCGTCTGAGCAAGCTTCCCTCTTTGGTAGAGTCCTTGATGGTCCGGATTTGAAGGCGGCGGCAAGCATGGCTCGGGATGGCGGAACGCATGGCTTAGGGCGGCGGCGGAGCACAAATCTAGGTACAACGGCGGGTTGCCAGTGTAGATATGAGCAATGGCTGCAACATCGAAGCCTTGGGGTGGGGAGTGGTCGGGCAAGCAGAGAGTACATTGATGTACTAGTGCCGACGATTGTGCTCCTGGACGGCGGCGAACCGTGGAGCGGCGGCTGGCTGGCGGGGGTGTGCGGCTGGACACAGGAGACGGTTGATCTACATAGGCGGAAGACTGAATGCTAGGTTTGGAGAAAAGAGTAGAGGTTTAGCGTTTTATATATATATAATCTAAAGAGTATATTTGTCCACTAAATTTATTTATTTATTTATTACGAATTTTAATTAATATTATCAATTTTAATATTATTTTGGTAAAGAAACTAGTTAGGTCATAGATTGAGAAAGTGAATAAGTTTTAGTCATACCTAGGGTAATTATCTCTTTGTATTATTAGTGTGAGAGTGTACAACATTTAATTTTTATAAACCTTTTGATCCCGGAAGAGTCTAGTAGGTCGTATTTTCCCCAACATTACTTACAAGTTACAATTAGATGTACAATTTCATTAAGTGTAATTTTGTTAGGCCAATACACTTTTGATATTCTTGTTCTATTGAGAGAATGTTCTCTAAATAACATTGTACGTCGTACTGGAATTCACATATATTAGAATAACAATAATTATAAACCGTAGATAATAGTCATTACCAAATCTACATTTTCCCTAAACTCACGATAACTCAAAGGTCCTGTCGCTTTTTAATCGGAAATTAAAAAGATTGTCATAAACAAAGTAGATCGTTTCGTTAACCATGTGAAAGTTTGAATATTGATCTGATTCAGTCTTAGGAGCCTAAACACTTCTATCGATAATGAAATTAAGCATCACAAATCTGATACAAACACAAACACACTAAAAAAATAAATAAATGTGAAAGTGCATAAATATAAAATTGATTTATAGGAGATGTTTGGAATTGATTCTACTTTTATTTCTTTTTTAAAAGCAAAAATGTACAATCAGAATCGATTTTAAGCAGGTGTCCCCTAGCTTCTAACAAATTGATCCTAACATAAAAGCACTTTGGAGTACTCAGAAATACTTTTGCACTTTTACATACTCAAACACTACAATATTTGCTTCTGATCTTTAAAGAAGTAGAATCACTTTTAAAAAGTAGATCCAAACACCCTCACAGTAAAGGCCGAAAATTAGGCAAGCTTTTTCTTGATATCCTAGGCAAACAACATTGTACATTTAATTCATTAGTTTTTCAAATTTTATGTCTTTAAGTTTGCAATTGTTTTAAGGGAGTATATATCTTCGGGCAAATGAAGAATAGTGTGATTTGCAGACTGTTACATCAAGAATTTGACAGTTTATATTGCATGTAAGAAAGTTGATTGCATGAGTTAATGGTGCATTCACAAGGCTTAATGACAATTATTGTAACATTTTAATGCATTTTAGGCTCTTTAATGTAATTAAGGAATGTATTAATTGTAGTTGACCAACCTTTATGACAGATTGGAAATAGTCATAACGGACGAAGTCGTCGGTCCAACCTGTCAGTAATAGACGAAACGATCCCGAGAGTATTAATTACATCTCCTATAAATAGGAGTTAATTCAATTGTAATCAGCTAGTTTCTCATTCGAATAACATTCTAAATTACATCATATTTTGTCCACTTGTTATCTTTCTTATGGTTCTTATTGTATGAGACCCGTTCTACATACTACGTATTATTTTTTTTAATAAGTTTTAGCTTATCAAAATATTGGTTAAACACAAACATTTTCCAAAGTCAAATTGGGGTTAACAAGTTAACCCTCCATACATTGGGATTTAAATCACCATGTCATTGACCTGCAAAAATTAAGAATCAGAACAATCAGCAATCAATAGAATGATTCAGCAGAAGCAACAACTAGCCAGAATAAATGAATTGAAGACACAAAATTGAAGAAAATCAAGGGAGTAGGTGGTGCGTTCGTCTTCACCAGAGCACATCCTCGCCGAATCCTAGATGCAGTTGAGAAAACCCAGAACAGAGCAACAAAAAAAAAAGAGAAGAGCAGCCGCCCACGGTGGTAGAAGTGAAATACAGAGGCGGGCCCCGCCATCCGCACTGTAGTCCGAGCCACCATCGTTCGCTCTCTGCTGTTGTCAGAGGCCCCATTTCCGGCGTGGTTATTTTAGCTAAGAAGATTAAGTGCGAAGAAGAAGGCCTCCAGTGTCCGTTATCACTGTACTCCACCATTGTGAGTTGTGACTATAAGACCGAATGGGTTATCCAAAAAAATCTTCTTTCTTTTTTATTTTGGAAAGATTTGTGTGAGTAAAATTTATTTACCATTTTCTTATTCACGCACAAATATATATATTTTCACTTAATTCTCCTTTTCTAAATTCCGATACAAATCAAATCGAAAATAATTTTATAAAGACGAAGGGAGTAAATCTCGTCGCCGATGAGAGATTTTTTATAAATGAACCGATGAGAGTTTTTTTTATAAATGAACTGATGAGAATTACAAATGAAGGAAAATGGTTTTTCTTTTTCGTCTGTGGAAGTATAAATACGAATCAAAGGCTCAATTCCATATAACTTCTATTTTCTTTTTCAGTTTCCATTTTTTATCATAAAAACCAAAACACGTTTGGTAAAAAAATGTTTGTACTTTGAAAATTATAATCCTACGAAATGCTTTTATAAAACGAAAATAATAATTTTCAAACCCACAAAATATGATATTCATAAATTTGTTATCAATTTCTCTCGCATATCTGACTTTTTAGTACTAAAACCTTACATAGGATCAATGACCACGGCCAGGCCGCCAACCGTTGGACCAGTACCCGGTGTTGGACCGTGTACTGCTGGAGCACCGGCTATCGCCGTTATGTGTCGGAAATTTCCCGATGCTCGCTGCCGCACGTTTGTTGTCAGGTCATAATCGCCGGAAACTTTCTGCCGCTCATTGGTGAAAATCTACCTCCAATCACAATAAATTTTATGGCGCTCTTCGGTGCTGATCAGGTGCTATGTTGCCTCCATCGCATGGCGCCAGACTGGTTTCAGCCGTTGCAAATTTTCCTGTGCTCGCCACCGCAAATCTGTTTTCAGACTTTTGCTCATGCCTATTTAAGAAAATAAAATAATATGTCGTCCTATTTTTCCATCATGGATATATTTAGTCTTATTGAGAGCAATTTTCTCTTAGAAAAAGATATTTTGTTACATACGAAAGTGATTATTTATTTTAAGAAAGACAAGAAAAAATGAAACACCAAAATCAAAACGTTTTCAAAAAACTAGGAATAAAAAACAGAAACCCATTTTTGTTTTCCTGAAAAGTAAAAATAGGAAACTCAAAACAATACCAAACATGGCCTAATTAAATTGGAGGTAAGAAAATGGTTTTTACACGCTCAAAGAGAAATTTTCATACATGTTTTTAAATGTTCTCCATTTTTAACGAATTGAACGTGTGTAAATGATGTGTATAACAAGAACTTTCTTAAACGATATATGAATCTATAACAAAAGGATGCAAAGCGTCTCATACCTAGGGTTCTACGGCTCGTACCTAGGGTTCTAGGTTATGAGAGTTTTTCTGATCCGGCGTTTCTCTTCGTCCGGCAACGGTCGTGCGACAATTGGAGGATTGGTTCGTCGATAGGGTGAAATCAGAGAGGTGTAAGTAGTCCTTCAAATGACAAGGCTCGAAGTAGACTTCTAAAATCAACAGGTCTTTGGCAAGAAACAAAGAGGGCATCTGCCTTACGAACCGTCACGAAGGTTGGGTGTGCAATTTTTTGACGAGCAAGAGTGCAAGAGCAGTGGCGATGACAACCAAAAACAACCAGGAGAAGATCGAGAGGCTGGCTAACCCATATGGACGCATGGAGAAGGAGGTGGAGAAGGCTAAGTTTCTACAAGTGGAGGTCATGGCTAGACCTGCACAAAAGCGGGTTCGGGCCGGGCTCGGGCCGGGCTTTTCATAAGTTTTATGTCCATCGTGTGTGGGCAGGCCCGGCCCGACCCGCAAAAACGGGCCTAACCCCATTTCCATACCCGCCCGTAAGAGCGGGCCGGGTAGTCCACCGGGCCGCCGGGCCCGGGAAGACTTTAAAATTTTCAAAATTATATAATTTATTTAATATTTTATAAATAATAATACAACATTTAAAAAATTGCTAATACGCTTGTAATGTATATAGGTCTTTCATCACATACACAAAAAATATTTACACAAAAATAATAATGAGAAACTATATCTAAAATTTAAAATTCATGCACAAAGTATTATCGTTAAGTACAAAAATAGATATTATATTGGTTGGACTATTTGTTAAGAACTAAATACTTAAATTTAAACATAATAAACTATAAATATGTATACAGATAAATTAGTAAATATAAAAATATCCATGTGTACATGTAAATAAATACATATACTAGTATATATAAAAATATATATGTATATATACTACATGTAGCGGGCCGGGCTTATCGGCCCGAACGGGCCTACACCCTAACCCAAGCCCGCCCATATGTTGCTGCGGGCCGGGCACGGGCCGGGCCGGTGGGTAAATATATATGCCCAAGCCCGCTAATTTGTGCGGGCGGGCCGGGCGGGCCGGCCCGGTTTTGTACAGGTCTAGTCATGGCCCCCGACATTAAAGAAGTGGGGTTATCCCTGGTAGGGACAATTACATCTGAAAAGTTGGTATGTTTTTCTATTTTTCGAGATACTATATAATGGCGAATGTTTGGAAACTTGTAAGAGGTTCTAGTATTACTGAGTTAGGGGCTAGGAGATATATGTTTGAGTTTTACAATGAAAGTGATATGAGTTAGGGGCTGGAGGAAGGACCATGGACTTTTGGCCAAAGTCTTATTGTGTTGAACGAATGACGAAAAGGGATCTGTCTTTGGAGGTGCCCCTAAATAGGGCTGATTTCTAGCTATAGGTCCATGACATTCCAGTTGGATACTTCTCATTGAAGAATGCAACTAGAATTTGTAATTTTGTGGGGAAGTTTATTGAAGTGGATGATTACAACTTTTCTCCTAAATGAACCCATTTATGGGGATAAAGGTTAGTATTGACTTAATCAAATCTGTAAAAAGGAAACTTTTTCTGCAATAAGAAGAAGAGGTCAATTTTTGTGTCAAATTTAGATATGAAGAACTCCCCAGTTTCTGTTTTTGTGTCACGCAGAAAGATACAGCCAGTCAGTGCTAATCCAATGGTACTCAGAAGAGGGGAGGATTCCTTTTCGTATGTTTTATGTTTTATCCAATGAAGAACTCCCTAGTTTCTGTTTTATGTGTGTGTGTATGTGTGTGTGTGTGTGAAATATATGACTCTTCTATGTAAAATATGCATCTCTTTTTCCATTTATCAATTGTTTGCGTGAAGTTTGGTGCATCAAAATGAGACGAGTAGTCCACGTTGGATAAGGTTGGGTCAGTGTTGTGTTGTTTGATATAATGTAATTTTAATTCATCAAGATGAAGATTAAGATGTCCTTTATAACATGGTATCAAGTATGAGAGATTAATTCCAAGAATATGATGAAGAGAGGGTAGTACTATCTTCTCTTTTTTCGGAGTGCCAGAGTCAGTAGCTCTTTTCATTCACTACTAGAAAAAATGCTATTTGCTGCTACCCAATTGCTGCGGTTCATAGTTAAAACGCAACAAATAGGTAAAATTTATAGTTATTTGCTGCGGTTCTTCTACGACCGCAGCAAAAAGTTGAAAATTTTCGAGTTTTTGCTGCGGTCATATAAGAACCGCAGCAAATACCTAATATTTTCCGGAAATTTAATTTTTTTGACTTTATCGCTGCGCCTATAGTGAAAGTGCAACAAATACTTCAGATTTTGGCACTATTTGCTGCGGTCGTTACCCGAACAGCAGCAAATAGTCTATTAAAATTTGGAAATTTGGATCTTTCCCTCTTCCCCCTTACTCTCTCAAAGCACTTCAGTAAACCTAACCCTTCCAAATCCCAGCCCCCCTTAGTGCCTCACAATCGTTCGAGCCGAAGTAGCGTCGTACGCTCGCAGACGGCTACGAAGAAGCTCGCCAATGGCACCGTAGCAGCTCGCCGATGGAACCGGAGCAGCTCACTACGCACCGGAGCATCTCGTTGCTACTGCTACAGCAACTCGCTGACGCAGGTCCGTTCCCCACACCGCTGCCACAGTCCGATTGTGACGCCATCTTCATCTTCTCTACACTTATCGTTATCTTTTTTATCAAGGTTAGTTATTATTAACTTAATCTTTTAATATTTTTGTTTAATCCATATTTGTATTTAACCCTAACCCTGCTTTGACTGTCTCAAATTCTAAACTACTCCCCAAGAAGAAAAGAACTATTCGAAGAAATAATAAATTTGAGTGCAATGACTTAAAATTGATTTGTTATCATCTTAAGTCAAATTGATTTATTTGGTTACTTAATATGTTTGGATTACAGGGTGCTCTCATCATAAAACCTCCGAAGAAATCTCTGGCATTCTTTAGGTTGGCACTTAGAGCATCTCCAATGCTATAATGTTCACGGTGCACATGTGGCATGAGTGATAGCCACATAAATATTAGCATATAAATTATCTTTCTCCTTATTTGAATGATTTTATACAATTTTGTTAAGTTTATCCCTGCATTGTCAACAACAATGTCAACATCTAGACGGTCTCCTTGACATTGCGGAGAAAAACTTACCAAAACTGTATAACATCATTCAAATAAGGAGAGAAAGAATTTGTTTACTAATATTTATGTGGTCATTTCTCAAGGCATGTGTGCACCGTGCACATTTTATCATTGGAGATGCTCTTATAGTACTAGAATTGGTGTTTGGTGTTTTTATCTTCTTTGTCTGTCTAAACCAGTTTAAGATTGCCAGAGAAGATAAAGTGTTGAATTTTGAAGTTGTAAATAAGCAATGTGATCACCTTGACGTTGATAGATCTCAAATTCCCTATTTACATTACCCAAAGCCAAAAACTTTCAGCAGGTATGAATTTGATTGATAAAATTTTGCTTGGTTTTCTAATGTATTTATTATCATTTATTAGCTTGTGTTGTTGGTGACTGCTAGGGATGAAGGTGCCTGTAATCCTGTTCGTTTCTTTGTCATTTTGACAAAGGACTGGGAGTGGATGGTTTGAGACATTATTGAATAGTCACATGAATGTAAGTTGCAATGGTGAAATATACTCCATTAAAGAAAGGAGGGATAATTTTCTTCAATTGTGGAGACTCTTGATAGAGTTTACAATCAAGACTGGTTCACTACTGCATCAAAGAATCAATGTTCAGCCTCAGTTGTCTTGAAATGGATGCTTAATCAGGTAATTAATATACGGAGTATAGAAGAAATGTGTCTGTTGATAGCACCTGAGATTTATTCTGACCATTTTTTAATTAGGAAAAATGCTAGAAGACTGTCATGAATTACCACATGAGTTACAATCAACCATTTGAATTTTTCAGTATTTCCATATTAATGAATTGGTAACTTGATTGACAGAGGAGTTACCCATGAGAGTATTCTTTAAGCGTTACTCATAAATTAGTTAGTCATTTTTATTAACATGTAAGTTCAATCTGAAAACATTAACCTTATGGGAATAATAACACAAATGTAATTTATACTTTGGTGTTGTGGGATGACTTAATATGCTTTGCAAGTCATTTTTAGCAGTATTACTTGTTGGAGCCTAATAGTTGAGTCACAGGAGCGGGTTAGTCTGAAGGCCTTATTTATGAATTTTGGTTCATGTATTTGTCCGGTGTGAGATACTGAGAGTCTGACTCTCTGAGATAGTTTAATATTCTCATTACTAAGCTGCGTTTAGATCTATTCTAGAGTTAATTTGGTGTATTGTAGCTCTGTAATATTAATAAAATAAGAGCCCCTCCCCTATCTTTGTTTCCTACTAAAATTATTGGGATAGAAGGCATTTAAGTTGTGTGTCCTTTTTCATGACTGATACAGGGTGTGATGGAACACCAAAGAGAGATTGTTGACTACTTGAACAAAAAAGGTGTTTCTGTAATATTTCTTTTCAGAAGAAATCTACTCCGCCGAATGGTTTCATCGCTTGCAAATTCATACGATAGGCATGCAAAACTCTTTTCATATGGTTTCAGAAACTAGAGTCTAACCATTGACTCGAGTCATAGAGAAATCCCAAGACCTTGTTTGTTACCCACAAATTTAACTATTTTCGTATTAACACGCTTAGGGTATGATTGACTTTCATATTATTAACCTATGGTTTCTTATCTGTATAACTTCTGTTCAGAAAACTATGGACGTTCTGAAGTTCTTAAGACCTTCCACTTGTGCATTTGAGTAGTCGGCAAGTATAGATACCCAGTGGGCCGTTGTGGAAGCATGTCAAGAACTTGGATGATGTTTAAAAAGGACATTGAAAGGAACTGCTTATGAAGGATTCCTCCATGCTGACTATTAGTTTCATAGGTTGATTACTAGTCAAAGAAAGTGAATTCTTCAACCATTTTTCTCTCAAGTCTAACAAGAATACATTTTGCCACGTTCCTAGAGGCATAAAGATGGGTGTAAGGGAGCTAACCTGAGAGCAGCAGGAAGTCATAGTCAAGCTAGCTGTTGTAATTAGCATAGTATGCTTGGCATTAACTTCAGTTTGGGTAACATTTTTTTGTTTTTCCAGTTTTTATATATTTGAGCCAAGGTTGTGAAATTATGTGTATAACGTATAGTAACAGTTAGTGGTGTTTTTTAACGTGTGCTAGTGTACCGATTGTGAACTGATTAACTGTTATGAGTGCTTAATGTCGATACTTAAAACAAGAGATGTTATTTACCATAGTATAAACAATTTTTTTAAAAAAAGAAATATTACTACGTATTTGCTGCGGCTGTGAACCGCAGCAATTAGGAAATTTCGAATTTTTAAAAAATGTTATTTGTTGCGGTCGTGAACCGCAGCAATAAGTATTTTTTTTTCATTTTTTAAATTTTATATTTGCTACGGTTCCGAACCGCAGCAAATACCTTTCCCTACTATTTGCTGCGCTGCCAATTGCTGCGGTTCAGAACCGCAGCAAATAGCCTAAAATGACCGCAGCAAATAGCATTTTTTCTAGTAGTGATTCAAGCCAAAGGTTGAGGGAGTGCAAAGTTGAGTGGATCATTTTGATGGTATGTATTACTCTCTGTAACTTTTTGAGATAAAACCTTACTCATGACATTCACTGATCGAACCAAATAAAGGTCTTATCAGGGCTGTTATTTTAACATTCTAGAATCTGTAATCAAGAAGCTTACAGGAAAGGGGAGTAATGATGAAGAAAGATTTTGAGTAGAGTAGGTACCAACATGGATGTAAGATGTTTCAGCCATGCTCGTGGGATAAGAAATGGGAGTAGGAATTGGTTTTAGCCGTTTGGTATTAGTAGTAGTTACCTTAGATAGTTAGATGGGGTTATATTTTTTGCATGATACCACTCATTTATGCCTTTTGTAATATTGTGAATTAATGAGTAGAATTGTCATGTGGTGAGGGAGCGAGAGTGGTATTGACTAGGTGAGCCTTACCTTGGACTTATAATTTAGATTTGAAGCAATTATTGTCCCCGTGGCCAAGTCAACTGCAACCAGTGTATTTGAGTGGGCGCCTTTGATACTGGTTGGGTTGGGTGAAACCATGAGATGCATCCTGTATCTATAAGTTGCGTGGTTTTTCTTTTGTGAGATCTAGTGCAAGGTATATTCTTGTTGTGAAGGGCCTGGATATGGAGGCCATTACTGAGACTCTTTGATGGGTTTTCTAATGGTATTTGCAATTGGAAATAGTGCTTTAGGATAATGTAAGTGAAGCGGAACATTATGAATGAATATCCAAACTGGAACTATGAATAATTCCATGTTGGGTGGAAGGTCGAGTCCAATTTTTTAATCTCATGGTGTAACCATAGATAATCCTTTTTTGGCGAGCTTATAATCTAAGGTAGTCTGCCCCTTAGTGGGAACATAAGAGAATATATATATATATATATAGGGAGCGGTTCCAGTACATTGTGTCTATATATAAATAGTGCATTATTGTGCATAAAAGGTGCATCATTTTTCTAACAAAATGTGTTGGAATCAGAATTGTTGTAATGGCTCCTCGTACATGGTTGTAATGCACATGTAAGTTATACTAATACATTTTTTACATATTTTTCTAGCATATTTAACATCAAAATGAAAAATAACAATTTCAATGAAATGTTGATCTATTGCACTCATTTGAAGCAATTAATGCTCTATATTCATTCTTATTTTCATGGAAGATTGCTTTTCACTTCAACCAATCCACACACACACACATTAAAAACACTTACCTTACTGTATTAAAACCGAGAAAAAAATACACAAAGAAGTCAGGGACATTTCCCAGACCCAATTAGTAGAGAGAGCATACTAGAGAAATGAGTCTACAAAGAAAATACTACACTCGAATAAAAGGATGGCAATCTAAATTAGTCAGGAGAGCACTCTTGACCTTGCCTTGTAGTTCTTTAAAATGATAGAAGAGTAGAAGGTCAGAATTTGGAGAGTTGATTTGGGCCAAATAGTGTGCAGGCCTGTTGCATTCCCAGTAGTTGTGCTTAAAATGGAATTTGCTTATGTTTGCCTAACATCTAAAATCGTCTATTAGTTTTCCATGTATCATAGATTTTGCCATATTTAATCAGGTTGATGTTGATTTGGGAGTCGGATTCTATCGTGGTATCTGAAAATCCACAATGTGACGTCCAAAATGTCGCCTGGTGGATTACTTGGAGCTTCGCGTCCAGTGATGAATATGTTGTGATGATGAAACTGAGACCCAGGATGAATTGTCCAAGCTGGTTGCGTAGGATGCTCCTCATCTCGATTCACCAGGAATGTAAGATGCATCAATGTTGAGTTTGAAGAAGTTTGTTGGTTTGAGCTACCTGCTGATTTTAATTTTGCTGACTTTAGTTAAGAAGTTTGTGTGAACGAGGCCTTCTGCCTTGGTTACTAGGCATGTCAAGATTAATTTAACTTTGCAACGTGACCATGACCCGTCATGAAGGTAACATTTGATATTTTTTGGATGAGTCAGAATTCGTCAAATGATGTTGTTGAGGAATCCTAAGTATAATTTGTGTATTGTTTCCAAATGTGCAAAGTGATAATACCTAAAAGTTAGTTTTGAAAATATCGAAAATACTTGCACCTTGCACATTTAACCTCCATGAGATAATGATTAATCTAGTTGAAATCTGAAGAGACAGTATCCTAATCTGGAAAATGCTCGTGAAGTAGTGTCATATATAGATTTAATTATCGGGCAGTGGTAAAAAAATATGAGAAGAGAGAGCAGAGTTTGCTTTACAGAAAGGGCACACTGAGTACCGAAAATAGAAATGTTGAATCAGATAATATTTTATGGGAGTGGAAGATAGTTGTTAAGGAGCTTCCATTGAAAGGTTTTGACATTCATGTGTTGTTTGTTGTTCCATGGGTGGATGGCAGAGATGGTAGTGGACTTGTGTTGCCTGATCTCATTGTAGGCGGAGCTTAAGGAGAATTTTCAATCCTTGGTGGGCAATAGGTTAAGTTGTTTGTAACATCCCGGGTTATGAGCTTAGAGGTAATGGAGTTAATTGAACATATGTGTATCCAAATGGGTGAGTTAGTGAGCTTAGGGGGACATCAAGACCTCTTTTGTATTTTTTATTAGTGAGTCAAGACCAAATGGATTCATTATTTTTCCATTGCTACGAAGGTTTTAACGTGAATGGTTTTTCATGCCGGAAAGGAATCTTCTACCTAATCCACCTTCATCGGTTGGTAGGTGTAAGCTAGTCCATCGAGCCTAATGAATGGTTTTGTTGTCACTGTGTGTAGAAGGAAGGGTTCTGCAACTAAACTAATAGACCATATAAATATGCTCAAAGTTAAGACTTAAGATAGATTAATAAATACATTGTGTAAAATTTAAATCAAGTGTATAGTTTAATCTGAAGATGAAGAAGCGGTCCAACTCTGCGAGTCGTCGACTCACTCTCCAATACAAGAAGTCTCGGGTTCAAAACTGCATGGAGTGAGTTCTTGCGTTGTTTCCCCAGACTCCCCCAACCCAGCCCCTTCCCCTGATCCCACTGGGGTAAAAAAACTGAAGATACATTAGATTTAGGATCAAATAAGAATAATGCTCAACATAGAACAGTGTGAACAACATTTTTAATCAGCTGTGATACACTATCAAGTTTTTCGTTGCACCTTTTTCTCGTTGGTGGTACATTTATGAAACGGCCACCACATTTGTATCATACTTACACGTTTTGACCAAAGTTTAAAAAGTGCAATAGATGATTCTCATAGTGTGTCAAATTGACTTAAATGCCATATTCGGCTATTCGCACGTTCACACGTATGCACCGCTCTCATTGGAACCTCTCCCATATTATATAATTTGCATGTATCAATGTATACGTGTACGTGTGTATGTATATGTGTGTGTAAATGATTTTGATAAAATGAGAACGCGTTCTAATTAAGAAGCAAAATGAGAATGGATCGAGTGTACTGTTACATTAGATTTGAGATTTGTGCATTATGTGAAATAAAAAAGTGCATTACCATGAAATAAAAAATGTTATCACATTTTTGTAAATAATATTATTGGTCAATTTGACTGTGTATTACCTTAACCATAAAAACTTGTTGTTTACCAGGCTGCTTCAGCCCAGTTAGTTAATGAGGAGAAAAGTTCATATATTTTTGGGAGATTTGCAGGGCTAGACTAAGAACCATCCACAACATCCTGTGTATGCAGAAAGCTATTTTACCAATAAAGTATCTTGGGTCAACCTGCATAAAGGCATTAATAGATACAATTACTGTGTTGACCTAATCAATCAGTTTGAGAAGAGGTTAACACTTTGGAAGCAGATAAACTTATCTCACGGGGAAGATTAGTGCTCATTTAACATGTTCTGAATGTTATTCCACTTCATGTGATGGATGCTGATAGACTGTTCAAAAAAGTTATATCTACATTAAAGAAGAAAATGACTTCATTTTTCTAGGGCTCTTCCTATAATAAACAAAAAGTCCGCTGGCTTAAATGGTCTCACGTGTGTCTACCTGCGAAGGAGGGAGGATTGGGTATGAGGTCTTTGGCAGATTTGGAAAGAGCTTTCTCTATTAAAATATGGTGGAAATGGAAGACTAAGAAGTCAATGTTGGTTGATTTTCTCAAAGCTAGGTATCCAAGGGGTTCTGATATGAATGCCACGGTTACCAACTCTCCCATATGGAGGAAGATCTGTTTTATTCACACTTGTGCTGTTGGCTTATGCCAATTTAACCAGGATGAAAGTGTTAGATGGTTACCTGAAGATGATGGAGAGTTTACTTTAAAGTTTGCCTTTAACATAGTTTGACAAGAGCTTTATGCCACATTCTAATTTCAGCATGCCTGGCATCCTCAACAGCCCCTACATATCAAATTTCTTTAATGGAAAGTCTTAAAAGGAATCTTGCCAATCACTGATAATTTGAGAAGATTTCATACTATTCTTAAACCTTCTATATGGCCTCTATGTAGGTCAAATGAAGACATAGTAGACCATCTTTTCTTTGCTTGCAGGATAGCTCATTCCATTTGGGTCTATTTAATGGGTATCTTTGGCATACCAATCCCACATCATTCCAGCTGTATTAAACAAGTGTTATGACATGGTGGTTTAAAGCTGGGAGTAAAAAGCTTATAGACATACTCAAACACAATATACCGGGAATCATTTGTTGGCATCTTTGGAGAGAGTACTCTAACATTATTTAGGGTTTGGGTGGCAGAAATCCATCAATAATTGAACACATTATTACTCAAATTAAACTATTTACTCAAAATTGGATGTGTAGTTTCGGCAATTTAAAGATTTATTCAATTGGTAATGTCCTATTTGAGGAAAAACTAATTCCGAGCAATTACAAGCTTCAAGGAGTTTACTTCAAAGTAGTTAGATGGAAGAGGCCACAACAGAAGTTCAAATCAAACACTGATGCAGAGTACATACGGACTTGTGTTGCGGGAGGAGTTATAATGAGGAACGAAAAGAGAGAGATAGTATTTGGTCTTTCAAACCCTCTCCTCATTTCTTCAATGTGGGAAGCAGAGTTGGAGGCGGTCATGTGTGCTACCGATTGGGCAATGGAAGTTGGTTTCTTAGAATTTGAGGTGGAAATGGAACCATGGTTGCGTTGAAATACATTTGGTCGGGAAGGTGGTGCGAGAAGATGGAAGGCAGCATAACCGGAAACGTTAGTGAAAGCTAAAGGGAAAGGGGTATTTTTACCCATGTTTTGAGAGAAGGGAACTGGGCCGCCCACTATCTGGCTAAATATTCTGCGGCCCAGCCTATTGTTTCTTATCGAGCCACAAATTTCCCAATAACAACCCGTAAGGCATACTATTTGGATCCTGTTTGGTATGCCCTATTTTCGTTATTTTTTGTAGTGGTTCGCCTTTGGGTCAGGTCTAGCCCCCCCCCCCCCCAAAGGTTTTGTTTTATTCAGGTGTTGTGTTTGTATTATTGGAGGTATGCCTCCCGTGGGGGGGGGCTTGGCCTAGCCCCCCCCCCCCCCCCCCCGGCGTAATTTTTGATCATTTTATTAAAACAGTAAATGTTTCCCGGTATTTATCTCACTCATTTAGATGGTTTGCGCGCATGCCATGCATGTATGTATGTGTGTGTGGGTGTTTGCGCCTTGCGAGTCGCGTGACAAAAGAAATTGAGCTTGGGTTCTGAGAGTGACATGAGGGGCCACCTCCTAGGCGGAAATAGTTAAATATCTTTAGGCCTAATGATTTTTATTATTCATATATAGTTTGGAATTAACTGAGTTTCTTTTTCTAAGTTGTAGTCCCTATGCGTTGTACTAAATTTTTTTCCATGTGAACCCAAAACTAATTTTTATAACTTTAAGTAAATAATGCGTTAGCCATAGGGTATGTTGGAACAACTCGCAGAAAAGATACTTTTACGTTCTTTTTAATAACTAGTAGCTTTTACTGACTGAAAAGATCTTAAAAAGAAAATGTTCTAACTGTTTGATAAAAAATGATTGTTTGATTTAGTTCTGTTTGATATAACGAGTTGTTGTGACTAATTAATGTTAAAAGCTACTAACTTTCTCCCAGATGCTACCCACTATAGCATCTTTAAAAAGATTTTTTATTTTGTTACAAGCTCTTATAAATTTTACTACTAAATATACAACTAAAAGCTTTTATAGGCTTTTTAAATAGTCCAAAAGCTAGAAGACATGAGCTTCTGTCTACCAAACATGCACATAGGGTATGTTTGGCACAACTAGCTGAAAAGATACTTTTGTGAGCTTTTTAGTAACTGTTAGCTTTTAGTGACTGAAAAGATCTTTAAAAGAAAAGGTGATAGCTGTTTGGTAAAAAGTCGACTGTTTGATTTAGTTTGGTTTGGTATACAAGCTGTTAGGACTAATTAATACTAAAAGTCACGAGCTTTTCTAAGATACTACACCTGGTAGCATCTCAAAAAAGATCTTTTAATTTTTGAAAAGCTCTTAAAAAATGTCATGTCAAACATGCAACTAGAGTCTTTTAACGTCTTTTTAAAGAATAGAGAAGCTAGAAGCTAGAGGCTTTTGTGTGCCAAACATAGCCATAGTCTTAATTCTACAAATTCATATTTCTTCCATTCATTTTTAGTTGCAACATTTTCATTTTTACTCTTGCAACTTTAACCGTCATTTTATTTATTTTTCTATTAGTAAAAAATTCAAAAATCAGATTATGAGAATTTTTAATGAGACGAATTCTGCAATATTTAAAAAATATAATTCTCAAAATTAATAAAGAACATGTAATTAAAGTAAAATACTACATTGTAAAATTATCAATGTTGCAACAAATAAGAAACCTTAATATTATGTAATCTATAAGTTGCTTCCTTCTCTTAGAACTGCTAGCTACTCTCTTTGAATTTTAGTAACTGCTTTATCTATATTCTCGCCATGTTAAAAGATTACCTCCTCCATTGATCTAAAAAGCTGAGAATTTTCTATGGGTATGTTCGACACAACTAGTTGAAAAAATACTATTATGATCTTTTTAGTAAATTGTTAGTTTTAAATTATTGAAAAGACTTTATAAGGAAAAAGTGGTAGATCGTCAAAAAAGGGAAATGTGGTAAATGTTTGATAAAAAGCTAACTGTTTAATTTAGTTATGTTTGATATACAAGCTGTTGGGACTAATTAATGCTAAAAACTACATTTTTTTTAAATGCTACTCCATGTAACATAAAAAAAAGATTTGTTATTTTTAAAAAAGCTCTTCAATTTTTTAATTCCAAAATTAAAACTAGATATTTTAGAGATCTTTTAAATAGTAAATAGCTCAAGGTAGGGGCTTATAGCTTACAAACATGTAATCTTCCTTCTTCGTCTCCTATCGTATATGATTTTAAATTAAAAAAGATATCTAAATTTTAGTTTTGCAGAGTAAATATCTGTTTACTAATTACTATTCATTTGTTTTCTCACCTATCACTACAAAAAATCGTTCAATTAGGCACTTAAGCTAGTCACTTGTAACTTATGTGAGTACTTTCTTTCACCACCTTTCTCACCTATAGAACCAGTGAGTAAATACAAAGCGTTTCTCACCACTTTTATCACTTTAAATACTTGGTGACAAAGGGCTGAAAAAACTGAACCCATATTACCGCATCCGTCGAATAACGTACTGCGTGTTTCCTTTAATTTCGTGTTGTTTCAATTCTTTTAATTTTTTATAACTTACTCCTTTTATTCTCTTGTTTCCAAAACTACATCCACAGCTCCACTTACCCACGTAGCCCACGCAGGCCAAGTTCAAAACACTATCAAGTTATGATAAATTTGTAAACCATGCCCAGTAGTCATCGTCTATCATTTTCTTCTTTCGAGCATGCGGCATAATTAATGCAAATTCAATTCCATGCACTTGATATGGTGCTTAGCTTGATATTGCCTTGCTCCCCTCATTATTCTTAATTACATTTTTAGCAACTTTGATTCATCTTACTCAGGAGATTGAGGCCCGCACACCATTGCTTCTAGGGTGAGTTAGGGCCAATAGCATGGAAGATATGACAATGCAATTCCATAGAAAGTATATACGGGTATGCTTTAATTGAATTTACGAGAATAATTATAACTATAAAATGTTTCTTCTACATTGTACTTTTTGTTTATATATTAAACATTAGGAGATTTCACCTCTTGTTTTAATGTTTCAGAAATATCAAGTTACTTGTGAATTGAGGAATCACTTTTGTAAAGTCAAGAACAACGGTATCTATGAAGACGGATCGGAGTTGATGCTCGATCCTCCTCCACTTCTAAATATGTGCACTTATTCTTATCATACGAATCATGTACATGCATTCGATCTGAACACAACATCAGCTACCGGAAATTATCAAATCTATTCTTACAAGTTCATTCAAAAGTTAGTAGATGTGCAATTCAAACTGTTGTTTGAGGATCCGAGCGGCCATTGAAGAAGAAGAAGATCACAATGTTAATTAGCAAATGAATCGGTCATCATGTCAATTTTTTTCCGTCTGAATTATCACTGTGTATCACAATCTTTGTATCACTTTGTATTATGAATCTATCACTTTTGTGCAATATTTGTGCCTTTGAGTTACTCTATTTCAAATGTTAACTATTTAATATTATAGTACTCCACTACCTAATAGATTCAAATTCGCACATTGTATTAATTGAAGTTATATGTTGAGTACTTAATTTCTAATTTTGAAATTCAAATTAATTTTGTATTGTATTGAGCAATAGATACTTGAATTTACCAGTTTTAAATTATTATAAAATAAAATGACACCCAAATTAAATTATTCACTCTCATACATAGTGACAAAAATGTGATCGTGACACTACATCATTGGCACGTCTTCACAAACTTCTCACCTATTTTCTCACTTGTTGGGGGAGTGAGTGAATTAGTCACTCTCTAAATGTGGTGCCAATGTATTTGGCACCGGCAATAAGGCACCACACACGTTTAGTGACTATGGAGGTGAGTAATCTATTTTGTCACTCAATTTATTTTATTATGAGTGACAAATTTGGTTACTAATCAACAAATTTTTTGTAGTGTATATCAAATTCCACTGAAGTTACAAATGTAAACTTGAAAGCACCATTGGACCAAACAACCAATGTTAATTTTGATAACTAGATTTAAAATTTGCAATTTAGATTTATCAATTAATAAGAAATGTTAATAAATTCTCATTTATGATTAAATTATGTATCATGAAAGGTGTGAGAATTATCGATATTAAGCTTTTCAGTTTGAGGTGCTAGAAATAATTAATTTTGTAGCTTCATTGACTACTTCACTTTATGTATTATGCTGGAAATGCTTTTAAGAACTCTTACGTAATACCTTTGTTTTTTACTCTTACTTGTTACTTGATGCTACGTTTATTTAAATATGTACTCCCTCCGTCCCTTATAACTTTGCCAACTTTCCTTTTTTGAATGTCCCATTAACTTTGCCACTTTCCCATTTAAGTAAAGAATTTGTGGTTCCAGTTAATTCTCTCTCCTCTGCACAAACCTCAACCACACAGTTTTTACTTTATTAATCCACGTGCCGGTCAAATTTGGCAAAGTTATTAGGGACGGAGGGAGTAACTTATACGATGGTAAAGTAGTATGCGTCATTATTATTACATTCAAATTTTGAAAAATCATTTATTAAAAAATTGAGATAACACCTACTAACAGTGTTTTGCCCATAAATTGTAAAAACATGGGACCGTCTTATTGTTTTGAATTGAATTTCAATGGAGCGCCTCACAAGTAGATGACGAACTACTTTACTCGTATATGAACCATAATTTCCGTTGGGCATTCGTTGTAAATAAGGAAGATAGTGTTATATTACCCCTTCCATAAAACTTAATCAAATTTGATTTAACGTAAATTAATAAAATAAAATCTGTGTGGTTGAAATTTGTGCAAAGAAGAGAGAAATAACTTTAACCACATACGGAGTATTTCTTACTTTAAATGACAATAGCAATTCTTTGGGACGGTAAAAAAAAAGAAATTTTGCCAAGTTTTATGGAAGAGATAGAGTGGTGTTGAAAAACCAAGGATGTTTTCTTTTGGACTGAAATTTGCTAGTCTGGTCTGGTCTGGTCTGTTTAAGTCTGGTCTGGTCTGGTCTGGTCTGGTAAAGGTTTGGTCTCTGTGTATTTTATAACTACGGAAGTCTGGTCTGGTCTGGTCTGCTCTGTTTAAGTCTGGTCTGGTCTGGTCTGCTCTGTTTAAGTCTGGTTTGGTCTGGTCTGTTTAAGTCTTGTCTGGTCTGGTCTGGGACTGAAAACAGTCCAAAAGAAAACATCCCAAGTAGCTAGGCAAGTTACGCAATGCAAGTAAACAAACATTCACGCAAATAAACATAAACGTGAGCACTTAGATTAGGGAAAATGATCCTCCTAACTTCAGCAACAAACACGCCTAAACTCCATACCTTTTTGCATCTAGACGAACGCCAACTAGAGTTTTTATGCTTTGAGAGAGGCTATAAACGTGAATGAATCATCATTACATTTCCACAATTCCTCCCTAACTTTCTTTCTTGGAAGTAACAAAAATAAACAAATCATTTAACCTTTAAAATGAAGATCAAAATGCTAAAAATTTAAGATTGAAATGCAAACTTTTTTTGGGTTCAATGCGGATTTGATATGTTTTAATAATACTCCGTATATGAAAGTTTTATTGAATCTCTTTGGTTTGATTCAGTTTTATTCGTTTTTCATGGTTTCAGTTCTGTTTAACACGATTTGAAAGAAATACAATCAAACTAGACTCAAAATGCATATGGTACGGTTACACCAAACCGACATGCCCACCCGGACTTTTTATTATCAAAATTGACAGTAATTTCTCTGCATAAATTTATTTTTCGGAACATAGTGCTCATATTTTGAAATTCTAAAACGTTTGTGTGCATATTTAGGTCAATTGTGTATTTTTATAGTATAAAAGCATTTATCGTAAATTGAAATTAAAACAAAAGGGTCTATTTTCACATCTTCCTTAATTTCTTCTATATTTGATTGAAAATGTATGCTAAAATATCAGATTTTATCAATAGATTCAATCATACCAAACAAGCTCTACCTTTGAAATTTTATTACTCAAAGAATTACCACACTATTATTCATCTCCATTGGTAAGTTCCAAGTTAGCATGCTTAGGCATTCTTTCTTGTCCAAACCCCACAACCATTATTAATAATCAATTCAATAATTACAATAAACGCTGTAATAAATCCCTTACATCATGTGATTTAACGGGACGGGGGAGGAGGTGCGATATAAAATTACTTACTACTCCGTATAAGATTAGGATATTTCTACAGAGAAGGGGTGAAAAGGGGGACAAGTTAGGGGCAAGGAGGTCATTTAGGGTAAATGTGTAGCCGAACACAACACTGAAATCCAAAACGCCTAAAAGCAAAGATGACCTACGTGGGCCGGCTTTTAACTATATTTAGCTGGACAGACAAAAACCAACACATTATCACCATCGTCGCTATCCCCCCTTCTCTCTCACCTCATCATTTTTCCTTTTTTCATCTTTCCCCCATAAAAGTTTTTACCGCAGTAATAATCGATGACTCCGATACAGTTTACTGTTTTGCGTTCTATTTTGGTTTAATTTCATGCGGTAACTTTTTTAAAGACACGGAAAGATTCCGCATATTAGCTTTTTTTTAGTTATAGGTGTATTTATTTAAGTATTTGTGAAAAGATGTATATGAGGGCCGCCCTTTATTTCATTTTTTATTATTACCAGATAGATAGACAGACAGATCCCACCGAAATAAATTAATAAATTCACCACACCCCAATCTTCATAAAAACCCCCCAGAATTCACCATCGTTTTATTTTAATTTTTATTTATTTTCAGTTTAGGGGAAGGGAAGGGAGAAGGGAAAAGGGAAGGAAGGCTCCTCTTTCTTCAATTCAACTCATCCTCTTCGCGTTAAGGTTCTTCGCCGTCACCGGAGATGCTGGGCGTTTCCGGCATGATAGGCGGCCAGGGGGATGTGGCCGCAGCAGCGGAAGCTCCGGAGAGTGGCGCCGGGGCTGGTAGTGCCGGCGACTCTGGCGGCGGAACTGTGTCCCTGCCGCCGAGTGCCTTCAGCGAGGCGGCGAGGATGGAGGAAGGAGACCGGAATTCCGGCGGCGGAAATAGGTGGCCGCGGCAAGAGACATTAGCTCTGCTGAAAATAAGGTCTGATATGGATGTGGTTTTCAGAGACTCGAGCTTGAAAGGTCCTCTGTGGGAAGAAGTTTCCAGGTAATTCCTGTTTTTCATCTTCATCTTCATCTTCACCCTCATCTTCTTCCTAGAGTTGAGATCTGGCTTGGATCAAAATTCAATGGAGATAAATGAAATGAAACGGGGCAAAAAAAAATTACGATCTGGTTTTCTCTTTCATCTTTGTTTCACACGAATTCAGCTGCTTTTCGGGCAAAATAAACAATTCCGGATTTTGAGCTGTTTCAGTTTTGCCGTTTTGGCATTTCTCTTCAGCTAAATTTAGCAAGAAATTTAGGAAAACTGTCAGTCTGTCATCAACTCTTCATCAACAACATTCATCATGGCTATCGCTCAGATGCATCCTAGTTTTCCTCACCTCTCTTCATTACCATAATAATTCACCTAGATTTCTGCAAATTGAAAAAACACTTTTCCAGCATTTCTTCTATAATTTAATAATGAAATGTATATACTCCGTATTTGAATATACTCTTCTTCTTCTTCTCAAAATTTTTAAATATCTTTCCCCGAAATGGTGTTTCTGTATTCTAGCGCGTGATTAATGGTAATCAACTGTTAAGGTTATTACAGTGCTGTATATTTTAACATTAATTTTATTACTACCTATACTAATTAATATCGGCAGATAAATTAATTATAGGGTGGTACTACTATTTCGTGATTTGTTGTATCACTATTGATGATAATTTAATAAAGACAGTTTAATGATTATTTAGAAAAAGAAGTGGTAGTAGGTATATTTAATTAATTATACTCCGATTGCTGTTTGGATGGATAATCGGGAAGATGATTGACTGTTCATGATAACACAGGAAAATGGCAGAGCTTGGATACCATCGAAATGCTAAGAAGTGCAAAGAGAAATTTGAGAACGTCTACAAGTACCACAAGCGAACCAGGGAAGGCCGTGCAACCAAATCCGACGGAAAAACTTACCGGTTTTTCGACCAGCTTGAGGCTTTCGAACACAGTCCTCTCGCTCTTCCTCCGCCACCATCTCGTCCGCAGCCGCCGTTATTGGCCGCTCCACAACCGTCGTCTGTTGTAGCACCACCGCAGCAATTGCCTGGGAATCCGGTGATTCCCTCGCCCGTCCAAGTTACTGTTCCATCGACGGTTAGTCAATTTGGTTCCGCGACAATTCAAGGAGTTCAGAATCCGATCGGTGGCGCTCCGGCATTTCCGCCGCAGTCGCAGACTAGATCAGTGCAGGTGCCGGTGCCTCCTCCACCGGCGGCCCCAAACAATACCAGCATGTTTCCGCCTCAAAGGAATGTTCAATATCCTGGGAGTCCGTTTTCAGATTCAACCTGGTCCTCTGCCACATCATCGGACGAGGATATCCAGAGACGGCACAAGAGGAAGAGGAAATGGAAGGACTTCTTCGAGAGGCTGATGAAGGATGTGATTGAGAAACAGGAGGATCTTCAGAGGAAGTTTCTGGAAGCTCTGGAAAAGCGGGAGCGGGACAGGATGGTGAGAGAGGAAGCTTGGAGAGTTCAGGAGATGGCGAGAATGAACAGGGAGCACGATCTGCTGGTCAAGGAAAGATCTATGGCTGCCGCCAAAGACGCCGCCGTGCTTCAGTTCTTACAGAAGGTCTCCGATCAGCATAATCTGGAAATTTCAATCGCAAACACCATTCCACCCTCTCAAGTCCAAGCACCAATAGCGCCGGAAAGTATATCGACGCCCACACAGCCGTCACCTCCGCCGCTGTCCCAATCTCAACAAACGCCGGCTCATGGTCCGGAACCTATATCGTTTGCGCCACCAGCTACTCTTCCATACTCTGTATCATCTCCGGCGACCCCTTCTGTGGTGCCCACGACGACGACCTTGGACGTTGTTCCTAAACAGGATAACAACAATAATAGCAGCAGCGCAATCATCACCACCATAGAGAGTTACACTCCGGCGAGTTCATCCAGGTGGCCGAAAACTGAGGTACAAGCATTGATCACTCTGAGGACGAACCTGGATACGAAGTACCAAGAGAGTGGCCCGAAAGGGCCGCTCTGGGAGGAAATATCCGTCGGAATGAGGAAGCTTGGGTACAACCGGAATGCGAAAAGGTGCAAGGAGAAGTGGGAGAATATCAACAAGTACTTCAAGAAGGTGAAGGAAAGCAATAAGAGAAGGCCTGAAGATTCAAAGACTTGCCCGTATTTTCACCTGCTAGATGCCATTTACAGGGAGAAAGCAATAGCAACTCCGGGCAGCGGCGGCTCATCATTCAAACCGGAAAACACCCAGATGCTACCCATAATGGCACAACCGGAGCAGCAATGGCCACTTCCCAGGCCGGAACAGCAGCAGCAGCACAACGAGCATGAGAGCGATAACATGGATGATGACGGAGAAGACGATGATTACGATGATGAAGACGGCGGAGGTTACGAGATAGTGACGAACAAACAGCAGGCAACGGCTCCAGCGACCACCGCCGCAAACTGATCAACATATATCCAGGTAAGAGAAAGCTTCGCAGGTCATACATTTCCTGAGCACAGGCAATGAATGAGAGAATGTGAAATGGAAACTAAAAAGCAGAAGCAGAGATGGGCAATTATCAATCAGTAAGGCATTGGGAATAGTGAGTGGGTCAACTAATTTTCTCAGGGTGTCAGTAGAAGATGTACAATGTGGGTCAGGTTCCGAATTCCGGTAGGTCGGGTTTCAGACGGCGGTGGCGCAGTGAAAATATATATACATACATATCCATATAGGCGGCCTGAACATCACCAGAGTCACTGTTCCGGGCGTTTTTTAGGTGAGCTGTAAAACCATAAAAACGCCAGGAAAGAGGTCATCAAGTGTTTAAAGGTCATCATCATAGTTGGTTAGTTTCGTTATAAGTTTTTTTAAAACATTTATTTATTATTTCCTAATAAGTTTTTATTGAGAGAACATATTTGAGTGGGAAAGAGCTGAGACTCCGAAAAACAAATAATTAGATAATTTAATTTGTAACTTCTTTTTCTTTCATTGTATTACCAAAACTTCTTGTATGTTCTTCTTGTTTGGTGTAAATGTGAGATTTGGAAATTGAATACTTTAGTTGCACTCTCACTTCTTTACTTTTACTCATTGCAGAATTGTCTTTCCTTTTGGGTGTATATATTCTGTTTCTTCAAATGGCTTCCGTTACCTCTTTTTATCCATTAGTGATTAGGCGTGTATTTTGTTCTTCCTCTTCCTAATTTTGTCTCATTTTACCTTTTTCATATGTTGTTTGTCTCATACCATATTTACTAATATTTGTTTGGTTACAATTCATTCTTACTTTATCTTGTCCCGAACATAGTGGGACGGAGGTAGTATTCTAGAAAATTGATATCTGTACCCAATTTTATATTCACTCTTATACCACCAAAAATGTGAGAGACTTTTTTTTTGTTCTGTGAATCTCGTTCACAAACAAAATGTGTCTTATTGTAAAAATAAGACATATTTTGTGTTTGAACGGAATTCACAAACAAAAAGTCACGTTGATGAATATAAGAGTGGGTATAAGAGTGAGTACAAATAAAACTGTATATTCAATTACTTCCTTATTTTTATATTCTCAACTTATTTAAGCATCTAGATTAGAGGTGGTTGGTTAGTACACATTTCTTACTTGTTAAGATAATTTTTATTTATTTTAAATATGATGAATGATGATACATAGTAATAGCATGTGTACACTACTAGTGTTGTATTCAGTTCATCAATAAAATATACACTCCATACTTTTTCTCCTGTTATCAAGAAAAACCAGTTTTGTGTACCTCTTTGATAAGATTTTATTTTTTTGGTAATTTGTTTTGTTTTGATAATTCCAAAAGATTAAACAATTTCAATCATTTGAGGCACCATCAATTTCTTTCAATTGATAAGGCATAAACGTACGAGCCCAACACCAATTCCGGTGTTCTCATTTCATCCACTCAAATTGATATGTATGTATGTAATACAGAACTTCTACATGACTACATGTATATAAAGGGCAACTTTAAGGATCCTACAGTATTAGGGGTAAAAAATATTTCACGCAACTAATCATGTCATTATTGGTATCTAAGTATTTATATTTGGTAGCGTGCATTGTAAACGTTACATTCACTAATAATCTGCAATTGGATTATAAAAATATAAGAAAATGATGAAATGGTGATACAAAACAATGAAATGCCTTTTAGATACATCGTATATACTATACTTTCACTTATTAGAGTGACACCATAGCATTCACTATTAGTTTTTCATGTCTAATGTATTACCTACTCCGTATATTACTATGTTCATGGATATTCTCAAATCTTAACATTCCTTTTTCTTAGTATAATAAAGATCATAATCCGTAAATTCTTAGCATTCCAAATTTTTTCAACACGAGCATCCAACTAGCGTACGTAATTGACAAATAAGATGTTTTCTTTTGAACTGAAATTTGCTAGTCTGGTCTGTTTAAGTCTGGTCTGGTCTGAACTGGTCTGGTAAACATTTGGTCTCTGTGTATTTTATAACTATGAAAGTCTGGTCTGGTCTGGTCTGGTATGTTTAAGTTTGATCTGGTCTGGTCTGAGACTAAAAACAGTCCAAAAGAAAACATCCTAAAACTGCATGAAACCAATTTTAGCATAATTTAATTATGAAGTTTGGAAAACTAATGACAATCTAGATGAATAATAATAACTTTAATGATATGACAAAAATCTTACGAGGTACATAACATAGCTATTTAACATGTATTCTTCATTCATTTTACCATTATCGTATCTACGCAATTACCACATTACAACAACAACAACAATTTTTATAACTGCATGCATATGTATGCGCCCGCACACACACATATTACATACGATAGTATATATTATGTATTGCCAAGTACCTTTTGGTCTGAGGACATCACTGTGACACTCCCAAGGAGGAGGTCACAAGTTCAAATCGCATCGTAGTTCAAGAATGTTGGCCTTAACATGGAACAAATACTACAATAGGTTAGAAAGAATTGTAAAAAAATATAAATTATGTATTAATCCCATAATCATAAGTTATTTTATGTCTTCTTAATAATATTGGGCCAATATTCACAATAATCGAACGGAAGAGTCGATCATATGAGTCATGCGTGATTAGAAAGACTTGCTTGCTTACTTATATAAATAAAATTAAGATTTAAGTGATAAGCTAGGGCTTACTCAAGATTTAGCACAATACAGATCGATCATGGCGTATTTAGTTAACTTTTTGCATTATTATGTTGTAGTCTCCAACCGCAACAAAACTTGTTAGTACAAGAGGAATCAGGGGCGGCGTAGGTAGGGGCATCCCGACCTAGCCCAAAGTTTAAAAATATCTATATTTTTAATGTTAAAAATTTTGTGTAACTTTTTTTCAAAAAATATTCTTTATGTCAAGTATCTTGTGGTATGATGATATCAATGTGACACTTCCAAAGAGGAGGTCATAGGTTCGAATCTCATCACAGTTTAAGAATGTTGGCCTTAACAGAACAGATACTATAATAGGTTAGAAAGATTTTGGGAAAATTCCCGAAATAGGACTAAAATAGTTTGAAAATTCCAAAATAGGACTGTCATGTTTTTTATTCCCAAAATAGGAGTAATTACTGCCAAGTTTGAAAAATACTGCCACGTTTGAAGTCTGGTACTGCCAAAATATGACAGTAATTAGTCCTATTTTGGAAATAAAAACATATCAGTCCTATTTTGGAATTTCCAAACCTTTTTAGTCCTATTTTGGGTAAATTCTCAAAGATTTTTCAATAAAAAATTCTTTATTCCGTCTCAAGAAGGAGCAACTTCAACTCTCTATGTGATCGATAGAAGTAAAGTTTACTTCCATTGCCTCATGAGTCATGAGAGTTAGGATGTTTTTACTTGGATTGTAATTTGCCCCAGTCCAGACCAGACCAGACCAGTCCAGACTCGCTGCATCAACATTCAACTTCCGCCAACCAATTTCTGGAAGCTGCCAAGTATGGAGTCCAGCCAGCTCACTTGTTGTCCTCCCATCCCCTTGCCGCTGCGCATGAAGCCAGGATTCAACATAATTCTTTGCCTCCAGCATGATCCTATTAGGCCTTGTCACTTTACCTTGCCAAACCCGAGCATTACGCTCCTTTCATAAGCCCCAACAACCCCACACTATCTCCTTCAAATCTGTTTTTTTTCTCCCCTGAAATACCTTCTCCAACCATTGCATAAAGTTGTCTGCTGCAATGCCAGTAGATGACCAGCCCAAGGAACTCCAGCCTTTTAAAGCCACTGGGCATTGAACGAACAAATGAAAAAGCGATTCTTCATTTGCACCGCACAACCCACATATCTCCGGGCACAAAACATGCCTCCCCCTCAAATTGGCAGTCGTAGGTAGACTGTTATTACAGAGCTACTAGAAAAAAGATTTGATTTTCACCGGCAGCTTCCAATTCCACACGTCCGTCCAGCCAGTCCATCCTTCTGAATGCATTTCCCCTGTCAAGCCTCTATAACAACTACGCACAGAAAACTTCCCATTCGCCTCCCACCTCAAAGTTTTCCTGTCTGGGATCTCTTTTAGGCTGAGTGGAATGCTCCTGATTAGAGAGATATCTCTGGCATTGAACAGGTCCCTTAGAATATCAATATCCCAGGCCTTCTCTGATTTTGAAATTAAGCCTTCCACCGAAGCCTCTTCTAAACCTGAAACCACAGTAGTAGAGACTCTGGGACACTCCTCATCCGGTAGCCAAGGATCATCCCAAATGTTAATGGACTTACCATTCCCAACTTGCCACCTGTGGCCCTCTTTAATAACCCCTTGAGCTCCAAATAAACTTCGCCATACAAAGGATGGATTATTCCCCAATTTTGCTGACCGTCAAGGGGTCGGACGTCCAGGGAAGCCCAACCTAGCATCCGGAGGTCGAACGTCTATAGGAATAGGCCGAAGATTGTCGCTGTATGACAACTCCGAGGACTGCTACCGGGGTTGTGCATCAAAAGCAAGGACACATCTAGGCCGAGTTCCTAGGGGTCGAACGTCCAAAGGAAGTCGGGTCGGGCATCCGTGGGACGAACGTCCCAATCCCTCGCACCTAGGCCAAGGCATTGTTAAGCCTTGCTCCGAAGACCGAGGCCATGTGTAAGCAAGACTACTTGAAGACACAGATTCAAGGAAGGGTGTGGGCAAGAATATACTTTCTCGAGTAGATTTGCACGCTCACTACTCAAGAAACTGAGGGACTTGTGTTGGGATATATTATCTCGGCCTGTTACTGTTCAAGGGTTCAGGATATTACCCCAGTTCAGAGCCCGGATGGAGGCGGCCATTCCAAGCCTATTAGGCCTGTTTCGGCCTTTGGGCCCATTTCGGCCCAATTGGCCCATTAGGGTAGACTTATTCCCTACCCCCTTTTCCCTATAAATATAAGGCTTTCCCTCATGTTATGGGTTGGCTTCCTCAATCCCCCCCCCCCTTCTCTCTAGAATAGCTAGCAAGCTTACAATACTCCATTAATGGGAGCTTCAACATATGTACTTTGTAATGGTGAGGAGAGTTCTAATGATAATGAGAGAGCTTGGACACTAGTCTAAAAAGTCCCGTGGTTTTCTCCCTTTCGGGTTTCCACGTCAAAATTGTTGTTCATACACATTTATACATATATTTACTATATCGTGTTGGATTAAACTCAACAACAATGTATTGTCAAATCCCATAAAACATGGCCAAATTTAACTTATACGAGAAACAATAAAAAATTGTGTGATTGATTACTATCCAGGGCATAGAGACATAACATAAACCACAATTTTCTTACTTTCAATGAAATTAATAAAAAATTTGAAGCGACTAAATACACAATTTTGCTAAGGTTTTAAAAGGAGGGGGATCGGAGTACGTAATAAAAAGCATCCCATTATAAGGTCAAAAAACAATCCCAATGGAACACATGGTAATAGAATCATTCTTGATGTACACAAAATGCGTACATTGTCTATGTAAACAGGAAATTAGGGGAATTCTGGTATTAAATTCTAATCCTTTTAAACGAATTACTACTGTACACAGATAACTAGGTAATAAGTCTATGGGGCTTCGCCGAGGATTTTAGCCAACTTTTACACTGTACCGTTTCCTTCCACTTGTTTGGACGGTTCTTAGTTTCTTATATACTCGTACAAAAAGTACTCAACATTGAGCGACTAGTTAATACTCTTCCTGTCATGTGGATGATGATATTTTTTAGGGAAAGTTCCCGAAATGGGACTAAAAAAGGTTGAGAATTTCAAAATAGGACTGTCATGTTTTTATTCCCAAAATAGGACTAATTACTGCCAAATTTGGAAAATATTGCCATGTTTGAAGTCCGGTACTGCCAAAACATGACAGTAATTAGTACTATTTTGGGAATAAAAACATGGAAGTCCTATTTTAGAATTTCTAAGCTTTTTTAGTCCCATTTTGGGTAATATCTCTATTTTTTACTCTCGCCCTTCCAAAAAATAGTTCTCACTTTCTTTTTGGATTGTCTTAAAAAATAGTAATCATTTCCTTTTTTGGAAAGCTTTGTGTAGTTATCATTCATTTACATTTTTTCACTCAATCATAATCATACATTTTCACTTTATTCCAACTCTCTTAAACTCCGATCCAAGTCAAATCAGGAACTATTTTATGGGACGGGGTATCTTACTATCTTTTATCATACATATACTCGGTATTACTTTTATGAAGTTGGTATAAATAGAAGTAAAATCATTTTGAAATTACAAAATAGCTACACTAGATTTTATTTGTAAAATATGAGTTATTACTGTTATGTTTGAAAAGTATTGCCAATTATAGTAGTACACTGCCATATTTTGTCTGGAAACGCCGCGGTAAATTTGAGGATAGTGGTAAGTTAGAAGTCCTTCCAATAATTTATCCAAAGTTGATTGACCCGTGTAATAATAAAGTATAAAGTACATGATTGAGATTTGTACAACGGAAAGAAAATTAACAAGAATGACAAATTTTTAATTATAAAAGAAAGTGACAAAGATAATAGCACAATCATAAAGAAAAATTGACAAAATTATAAGGGAAGAAGATACTATTTAGGGGTTGAACCTTAATAGTAGTACTTATGTTTTAGAATTTTACATTACATTTACCCATTTTCAAGAATTTTTCCATTACTTTTAGTTAAGTGACAATAATTGATAAATTTGCTTTCATTTTTATTTAGGGAGAAAGAACAAATAATAATAATAATAATAATAACGCAAACATTTATTATCACTCTGCACTACAATGACAAATAAACTAGTGCATTTTTTTTTTATATCTATGATTTGAAAATTTCTGTGTTTTTCATTTCCTTAAGCTTTATTGTGAATTTATGTGGAAACCTACCCGTAGTAAATGAACATAGATGAAGGATGAAACATCATTTTCCGATACACATACTCCATTATAATCGAGTACAGAGTACTCCGTTTGATTTTGATTCATGTGCTGAGTTGCATCGAGCCACTATGTTGGATCGAATAATCATCATCATTGATGGTGGTAAAAAAAGTTCATTATTGATAAGCTGTCCAGTTCATGGAGATACCTTTTGTTTCCTTTACCCACATGACTTGTAGGTGTTGTAGGGTTCAAAAATTACTCTTTGTTTTTATGATGCTTACAACAACTACATTACGGATCGGAGCACGATTTCATTAAAGTTAAGTGAAATGTGCTTGTGAAGAAGCCTTGTATAACACTACTACATTTTCGAGTCTAATGTAACAATAAAATTGTAATATTTGTTTAAAGTGTTACAAAAAATTGGTCAATTGTAATGGTTTTAAGTTTGTTGTTACATTTACTTGATAATAGTTACATTTAATCTGGTCCTAATGTAACATTTCTATAACTACATAAACATTGTTACATTATTTTATTGAATGTTACATTTAGTGAAATTTAATGTAACACTTTTCTGTACTTCGTATCCAAAATATTGAAAGTGAAGCTAGCGCCATTTATTTTTACCAAAACTAGATGAATTTTTCAAATGAATTTTCCCAAACTCTTAGTTACCGCCATTTTTTTAATAAATATAATTAATCCCAAACACCAAAATCAAAGCTTAGTTACTCCATACAAGGAATAAAATGAAAAAATCTAACAAAGCAACACTATTCAACTTCTCCTTATACGAGATAGTTTTTCTCTAAAGAGCTACTTCGAGTTTCATCTGACTCAACATTCAGCTTCTTCTCCTCCATCCTTTTCACAATCTAAACCAGGTTTCATATGAATCACATCTCCTAGTTTTACATCTGTATTTTCGGATTTACTTCTCAAAAGCCCATCCGTAATATTTATCGGTCAACATTTGCACCAGATTTTTCAATTTCGTTTCTTAATTTTTGTGGCGATTTCTTAGGTTTCTGTAATATTTGGGTCGTCTATTGCCCTTTATTTATCGTCTTTAGTGAAGTCTTGTTTTTGCTCTGCGCTTTTCTCAGTTATTATGTTCTCTGCGTTTTTCTTAATTAATTAATATGCTCTCTGTGTTTTATGACGTTGATTTATACATCTCCCATGGGTAAATGCTAGTACAAGAAGGCTGGGAATGACCATGCATTAGTTCTGCCCAAGAGGTGTTCGAAGAAATGTCTAAACTAGTTAGTTGGGTAATTTTTTTTCTTCCTTTGCACAAGAGGTGTTCGAGGAAATGTCTAAACCAGAATATATTAGTTTTACGTGTTTGACTTGTTTTTTGTTTCTATTTCTTTTTAATTAAAATTGAAAATAATGATTCTTTAATAACTTCAGGTTCAATTTCATAGGTATAATCTTGCTTCTTTTGTTGATGAATCCTACATTCTAGTTGACTGTAAGCTATATTTTCCTTTGATTGATAAATCCTAAACTATTTAGATTATATACTTCAGCTTCTACTTCCTTTTTTATATAATAAAGAAGATAGAAATAACATCATTTCATATTATATTCCTACGTTTTACTACTTACTACAGTATTTCTTAAAATGCTAATATGGGCAGGAAAGCCAATAGCGTTGTTTAGTTTCATAGTATTTCTCATTTTTTATGTGTCACTAATATCCCTTAAGTTATAGACTTATAGACATTTGTCAAAAGTTGGGTGAAGTATTGCTACCCAAAAACTCCCCCTAGTTACTGCCCTGAAATGATATGTTTGAAAAAATCTCTAATATAATTAAAGGCCTAACTGAGCTTAATTGCTGCTGGGGATGATTTGTTGGAACAATGGGGGGGGGGGATTGTTCCCTGTTTCTAATAAGTAAACTGGTTTTTTCCAAAGCATATATGTGATAAGAATTGCCCCATAGAGAATTAAATAAATCTTTAAAGAGACATACATCAAATCTATGTTGCTTTCTTTTCGTTTGTAAAATCTATGAACTAAGTAAATATCTATCTGTCTGCTAAGAATTTTGAAGTAAATTGTTTGCTTTTGATTATTCAATCACGCATGCACCTCTCTGCTAGGAATGGGTGAAGGGATAAATTGATAGCGCATTAGAAGTTAAATAAATTTGTTGCTGACTTCCCTATGGTGCTGCTTTGACCTTAGCTCATTTACATAATGGTCGATGGTTGTAGCTTCAGGCTTGGAGCTGCTCATTGCGAAGGGGTGCACTAAGTTATGACTTAAGTGCGATTCAAAAGACTCACAAGAAAGTGTTATGCTTTGGATTTTTCTCTGCCAATATTAATCATATCAGTTAATCTTTAATGTTTATTTGGAGTTAAATATGATAGAATAACAATAATTTCTTTATTCTGAGTGTTTTTGCAATTATGTTAAGTAGTGGCATTGATTATAATCCAAAAGATGTTAAAACTACAGATTATTATTGATCACAAGAAAGGAGAAATAAAAAGTAAGCACTTGAAAAAGGTCGTCGAGGTTTTACATGAGCTAACAGATGGTCAGATGCAACCTTGATATATAACAGTAAGCACTTGATGATGTTTGTTTTGCAGTTTTATAGTATAAATGAGGTGATGTATTACACTCCTCAAAAAAATTCTTGAGCAGGTTGATATTTCTGTTCTCCTTCCCAACCTACATACGTCTAGGATTAGATTTTGCATCATTCCTTATTAGTGGTTTTATGAATATTTTAATGCTTCATTCTATAGTTCTTACCACACGAGATGATTGCGATTGCAGAACCTTAATCCTATTATTCTAATATTTTTAAGAACTAAGTATATAACTCTTATTTGCACTAGAAACTAGTAGTTATAGGACATAAACAATGGGAGTTTGAAATTTAAATGTATGCTATTGCTTAATGCTCAGTTTCACTCAAACTTCCAGGTCCCTATAAGAGCTCAGCCACATGTATCTCAATGATACTTCAACATTTGACTGGTTTGATAGAGAAGCATTGCTTATTTTTACCTCTTACAAAAGATTTTGAAATCTCTGAATCATGGTAAACATGTTCTGATTCATTATATCATTTTCATTTTGTTGTGCAATACTTTAAATGTTTTGCTCTTAATAAAAGAGGATGCAATTAGTGAAAAAAAATAAAAAATAAAAATAAAAAAAGGAAAGAAAAAAAAAAAGAAAAAAGGAAAAAAGAGAGGATGCAATTAACTAGCCATTATAGTCTAAGACCTTCCTATCTTGTAATGTACGAAATATATATTTATAGCTTGATTCTTTCAGGCCATCATATACATTTGTATATATGCATAAAAATGTGCAAGGTTTTGTGTACATGTGAATTCATATTTTGATTTTTTTTTTTGCAGAACTTAAAGATTAGAAGCAAACAAATTAAATAATCTAAGTAGGGAACTTGGACAAGGACTAAGCTCAATGCTCAGTAATTAATATATATTACAGTTCACCATTCTATATTAAAAGTTAAATATGTCTTTCAAAAATGTATCATGATAGCACTTCAAATGTGAAATGGGTAGCGGTCTAACTGTTGAAACAACATATTTAAACCTTGAATAAGAATCTGAGATTATTTCCATATCCTGTGCTCAATTTTTATTTGTTCTCAGGAACTTTGATTGACAAAAAGTATGCTTGATAGTTCATGTTCATCATTGTTAAGCTTGTGTGTTAATTAGTTATCATACATTTAGCATTATACTTTGTAGTTCAGATGTGAATATGAGTTCCCGTACTCAATTGCTCAAACCCTTATAAATAATTGTAGTATATAACAAGATTGCTTAATTATTTGAAATGTTTGTTTTACAGGTGAGGGATTAACATGAAGATGAAGATGGAATATAATGGAATCAAATGATGAATGATGCATACCCATGATTTGTCACTTGAGCTTCTCCTAGTAGTAGCTTTTGCTTTGTGAGCATGATGTTCAACATTTTGTTACTTATCAAACTCATGTCTCTTTCAAAGAGCTTTTAACATAGCTACTTTGGTTACACAGGAATTGTTTTGAACTTCATTGATCTTTAACTTTTGAATGCTTTTGTACAACTTAAGTTGCTTGGTTTGTAATGTAATGGATTTGATATTGGGGACAACTTTTGTATGTAGTTATAATTAAATTGGCAGCGAGTTATATTCATGGCTATAGGTGTGTAAATACATCCTGGCTGCATGCGTGCAAATACATAAACTGTTACATTACATAATTAATCAGGGCCAACGTGCTTTCAAAACCGTTACCTTTGTGCTTGTTCAAAACTGTTACATTTGTAAACAATCTGTTGTAACATTTACAGCATGTTGTGAGGACCGTTACATTTGGTCATAAATTTCGTTACAAGTCGTTACATTAGAGCAGATGCAACGCGAGCGAATGTAACGACGAGAAACTATTACAATAAGTCGAATGTAACAATTTTTTGGACCAAAGGTCACGAATTCTGCTGTTACAAAAGACCCGAAAATGTAGTAGTGTAATATTGAAAGATTTTGAATTTTAATTGTTTGGGAGTATATTGATTAATTCAAGAACTCGTATTTCAATTATCACGTATTCACGTGTACCTAGGCACGACTGATAAGTTCGTATTACAACACGCCTTTGATGCGTGTTGGGATCGGCTTTTGATGAGTTTCCTAGCTTTAAGGTGTTATAAGTCTCAATTTTAGCTCAAATTATGTTTACCAGGCGTTGGTTCGAGTTTTGTGTTGTTTGAAGTCAAAATCAGGAAATTAGAAGTCCGGCACCGGCGCTTGAGAAACAATCAAGAAGAGTTGAAGAACATTAGAGAGATTTAAGAGTTTTGGAAGTCTCCGGGAGGTTCACAATGAAGATTTGATGAAGAAAAGACCTTTGGATCGATCACGGGGACATTCGGAAGAAGAAGCGATGGAGAAAATGAAGAAAGGGGCCACGCACGGTCGTGCCCGACGTTAGGCTCGCCGTGCGTGCCCAAAAGATGCACCAGCTAAGAAAACGACGAAGGCACGGTTGTGCCTAACCTTCAGGCAGGTCGTGCCTATAGAAGAACGAGAGGCTTAGCTACTGCCATCCACACTCGCCGAAAGCGGCAGGGCCGCTCGCCGAGCGTGGACCCGTGACACGCGTTATTACTCCGTAGGCACGGTCGTGCCTGGCCCCGTAATTCTCAATTTCAGTCGTTTGTTTTCTATAAATAAGGCCTCCGTACTCCTATTTTGGGGTTACGAACTTCATAGAGAGGCCTAGAGACGAGTTTTTACGTGCTTTTCCGCATTGTTCTTTTTAATTATTTGTAAATAAGACCCTGAGATTATTTGTAAGATTAATCTTTTTAATTAATGACAATTATTTGTATAAATACCAATTCTGTTGATTTATCAATTATGAATTGTGAGTAGTTTAATTAGGGATTTTGGATTGATGAAGGGGTTTATCATGATGTATGGCTAGTTTCTTGATGGATTAATTGCATGAATGCCGTTTAATTTGTGTCTGGATAATTTAACTGATATCTCTTGTAACCTAGAATGCACGCTAGAATTTCAATTGCTGGTAGAATAAATTAATTAAGAGAGATATAGTTTATTCTAGGACACATTCACACACACTTAATCGTTCGCTAAGAGATTAGTAGCAATAAAGTGGCCGTAAGCTCGTTCGTCTTAGCAATAATTTAGGAACCTGTCACATGAGAGATCAGACGGGTCCCCTAAATTATTGTACTCTACGCCGCGAGAGCGATAAGAACTTAGTAATGATTAGCTAGGCTCAATTAAATTAAATTCATGTAATTAAGCCTGATCTGCCAGAAATCTGGTTACCCCGGAATCAATCCTTGTTCCCTTCGTCATTAATTAGAGAGAAACCAAGTTTTTTATTCGTTTAATCGCATTTTAATTTTCAAACCTTTTAAATCTCGCACAATTGCATTTAATTTCATTTTATTCTTTTCTTTTTAATCGCTGAATTTAGTTAATTCTTATTTCCCTTTTGTCTGTCCTTGTGGAGAGGATACTCGTACTTACACCCTTTGTTACGATATATTTTAAGTGCGAGAAAACTCACACCAACTACTTTGACAATACCTAAATTGTGTGAGATTCTATAAAACATTTGAAGCATGATAGCCACAGATGATGCTACCACAAATGACGCTAGAGTAGTGGTTTGTTTTCTGAAGAAGTTGTTTACTAGATTTGGAGTGCCACGAGTTTTGATAAGTTACAGGGGCACCCACTTTAGAAATGATCCCATGACCCGCATTTTAGCTATGTATGGGATCACTCATAAAGGGGGAGTCCCTTATCACCCTCAAACTAGTGGCTAAGTTGAGATTTCGAATAGGGACATTAGGATCATCCTTGAAACAAGTGTTGAGACCCTATGAAGGATTGGTCTGATAAATTAAATGATGTGTTGTCGGCATTGCGCACAACATATAAAGGATGTTTTTATTTGGACAGTTGCAGTCCCAGACCAGATCAGATCAGACCAGACCAGACCAGTTCATACCAGACTAGACCAGATCAGACTTGGTTAGCTGTAAAAATACAAAGAGACCACACATTACCAGACCAGACCAGACCAGTTCAAACCAGACCAGACCAGACTAGACCAGCAAATTACACTCCAAGTAAAAACATCCTAAGACACATTCGCATTACCCCGTTTCACGTGGTTTATGGGAAGGCTTGCCATTAATGATAGGCTTTGATGCAATACCCCCGTTTCACCTAGGGCTGTTAACGAGTCGAGCTGAGCCCGAACACCCAAAGCTCGAATTCGGCTCGTTAAGGAATTAGGGGTGTTCAGGTTCGAGCTCGAAGCTCGGCAAGCTTTACAAACGAGGCTCGTGTTCGGCTCAATAGGTGTTCGATGTTCGAACCAAGCGCTCGATAAGCTCGATAAATATGCCCGAATTTAAAATTTTAGGCGATGCTCGTTAATAGGCTCGTGCTCGAACGATTCGATAAGTATTCGGTTCGTGAGTACTCATATTTAAATTCATAAAATCATACTAATTATATTTAAATTTTGACATATATATAAATTATATTTAAAATTTTAGGGTGTTTGATAGGCTCGAGTTCGAACTAAGCTGAATACTCGAATTTAAAACTTAGGTTCGGCTCGATTAATTTTTAGAACATAAAACTTAGCTCGGGTTCAAGTTCGAAAGCTCGTTAAGCTCGGCTCGTTAGGTTCGAAACCGAGCTTGAACTCGAATAGTTCGATAAAAGCTTGGTTTGTTAACAGCCCTAGTTTCACCTGACTTAAATTTGCATTGCTAGTGTTCTATTGATGATGTTGAGTTTAGTTGTTGTTAAATCCCTAATTTTTGAGCTAATTCTCTTTCAATCTGTGAGTTTAGGGTTCTTTCCCAAAAGTGACATTTTTGCTAGTTAATTATATTTTTGAAAAAAACCCTAACTTGAAAAAGTGTTTTGAATAATGAATTCTTGCTTGGGACCTTGTCTCTAAACTGTGTGTCGTTAAAAATTCCAAATTTTTAACTATTCTGGTTAAGTTTGGATTTGGATAGGTGTATTCTGGTAATTGTGTTTGATATATGGTTGCTAACGGAGCTAAGTTTTGTCTAACGATCGGAACCCCTCATTGAATTGCTTTGCTTTTGAATTTTTGAAAGGTGGTTCGCACCAAACAGACTTCCAAACGTCCGTGAAATGATGTCGGGGTCACAAGTAGCAAGGATGTGGCGGCTGTCGCAGGAGCTGAACCATTTTAGCAACGACCGGGTATAGTGCTCACCCGACCGGGTACCGGTCAAAATCAAATATTTCTCATGTTAGTGTGTTCTTCGCACGACATTTTGTCTCCGGTTAAGTCTTACCTGACCAGGTGCATTAGTTGACCGGACCGGGTCCAGTGGTTTCCTGTGATGCTTCGGTTTTTAAATTATACCCGACCGGGTATTTGCTCCTGGATAGTCAAAACTCCTTTTTCTTCACTTCAAAGTCATCCTTTTTGCCAGCACAAATCCTATTTATACTTTACAACTTAAATGAAAACTAAAATACAATTACAACTAAAATCACACAAATGTTTACAAACTAAATAAAACGGTAAACAACCCACACAAATCAAACATAAAAACATACATTTATGCATTACTAATTAGTGCATATCAAGCAGCTAGCGTAGTTATTTCCCAGCTTACGAGGCGTCTGTTGGAAAATGTGCTAATAAATTGCATTAAATGGTCATTTTGGGTCAATTTTTTTGAGCGGGGTCCACTTCCGATTTGGGTCGCGTCAAAGTGGTTTCGGATTATCCTTGCTTAGGGCGACAATTCGATATATGGTATGCTCAAAACGGATAATTACGGGTGAATGAGAAATTGATTCTCGAAGTTCACTCGTTGAAATGGAGAAAAACTAGGAAAAAGTGGGTTTCTAGTGTGGTTTTTTCCCACACCGGAAAACCCAAGGGAATTTGAACCCTTTATAAAGGGAAACCCCCCTTAAGGTGTTAAGATTCCTTAGGGTAAAGGCTTTCTCACGTGCGCAGGGGGTGCGAATCAAATCCCGAAACCGGAGAACAAAAAGCGCGACTTGCGTGCGCGGGCGACCCGCGGACACGATTGTCATCCGAAAATCTGTCTTCTAAAGATAACGTTAATTTTTGTTCTTCCGATAAGTTCCTATTTTATTTTTTGCTCCATGCTGAACTGAAATGTTGCAGCATAAATGCCCAACGTTCATACTTGTCTTAATGCAGCTGTAGACAGTTTTTTGGGATGAATCAATGCCAGCTTGCTGGACATTGATGTCCAATGTGATGGACATTGATGGTCCAACGGTCATGGCTCACGAAAACACCTCCAACATTCTGAAAACTTCTCTCGTGTTCGTACTTGTTCCAGTTTGCCGGGACAATCGTTTGAGTGCTCAAACGGTTGCTCGTTAGTCATCGTATCCTGGGTAACGATCGTTGTAACGCTCCTAGCACCCTGGAAGACAACGAATACGTTTTAAGGACATCGTGCGTAGCACGAGCTTTGGCTATTTCTGCTTCATCTATTTTCTGTTTTCGTTTAGTCATTTTATTTAATTAATTTTTAGTAATTAATTTTCTTTGTTTTTCGAAAAACACCCAACAGTGTCGCCCCCTCCCCCTCCTCAATAGATGAGTTTAAGATTATTAATGATGTATCCCTACTCATACATTTCTTGTTATTGCACTTAGGATGATGTATTCTTCATTGTTATGTTGGGATGCTTTGCTTTGTGTTTGTCTATGCAGCTTGATTTCTAGCTTGATAGGTGATTTGCTGTTGGAATTGCGAGTTCGTGTTTATTCTCGACAGACCAAAGACCTAAGTAAGTTACCATGACCTTTTTTTCTTATTTATGAAAAGTTGACTCGAATTAGTTGAGCATGCACGTGTGATTGTATATTAGTTGAGCACGTGTGACCCATGCCAAAGTTTAAGTATAGGGGGGATTGGACTTTCGGGCAATAATTGTTACATAATGTTGATGGTGTTAGCATGCACAGGTGTTGATTGTATATTTGTAGAAAATTCATGTCAATATTTTTTAACTTTTATTCAAACTGTTTCTTTGTGAGATTGCTAGGGTTATGCGGGTGTAACTAGAACGTCTCTAAAGTTTTAGACTTAATTTGCTTACACCTCTACTCTTGTTGTTGAGATAAAGAAGGCACTAGTTACCTGTGCTAATTTATTATTTTTTCCCACCTATAGTAAGTTATTTGGGAGAAGCAATTTTGAGCCTGACCTTTTGTTCTTTTACCCATAATTTGAGCTTTATTGCCAAATGACTCTTGTTCTCACCCGTGAATAATTCTGAGAGTATATGGATGTCTAGGTTGTGAGTGGTAATTTGTCCATATTTTAGGGAGTTCTGTTAGAGCCAATTTTGGCATTGTTCCTATGCTCCAAATCGGGTAAGAGCAGTCACTTTCTAGGAATTTTATATCTTAAGGATTGCATTGTAGCCATGGATTCACCTTTTTAATGGACTTTAATTTTTTAAACTTTCCTTGGTGAGGCGGAGATTAGAAAGGGGTAATGTCTAGCAAAAATTTGAAAAATGAAAAAAACATATTCATTAATATTGCTAGACCTCTTACATTGCAAAAAAGGGAATGAGAAACATAGTCAAAAAGCATAAATGTTTTACACAATAAGATGAGACTTGAGGATCTTTCAAAAGAAATGACGTTGTCGTGTCAACATGACAAGGAAAAACAAGCTGATGTAAATTGAACCTGGAGGCTTTTGCAACTTTAGCATTAGTGCACTACTAGAAAAATGGTCTATAGTGACACTAAATTAGTGTCACAGAAAGTTTTTCTGACACTAGAAAAGTGTCATAGAAGGTCGGGAATTGTGACACTAAATTTAGTGTCACAGATGAAGTGTCACAAATTTCTGACATTTTAGTGTTACAAAATATGGTGATACATTTGCAACAAAAAAAACTTAAACACTTATGTCATACAAGTGTATGATACATTTGTATCAAAATATTTCAAAACACAATTGTATCAAAAAAATTGATGACGCCATAGCATCACAAATCTTAATGACGTTTTTATATCATGCAGTTTAGTGACACTGTAGTATCATACATTCAGAACTCATATATGCATTCAATTGTACCTCACATTTGCATTCAATCGTTAGATATTTCTTTCATAAAACCCATTCAAATAATAATATATTTGAATGTCTAATTCACATTTCAAATGTATACCAAGAATTCATTGCATCCACAAGTCAAAGTAAAAAACAGCCCAAGAATGTTCAAAATGGCTGCTCTTACTTAGCTACAAACATTCAAGTTCCTAATAATACAAGCTTAGTTAAGTTGCAGTTATAATATTCATCATACAACAACACATTAAAAGCCATTCGTAGTTCAACAAACATGTGGCCAAAAGTACGCTTGCCAAAAACATATCCTTCACCAAAGAGGACAAAAACGTGCCAAAAACATATCCTTCTTCAAAGGGCTCCTTCAAAACAGTCCGTCAGCATCCATTGAACCAGTCACTAATCACTGCAATGAGAAAAATTTTATTAATTAAACATGAATGTAACACACCGACCCATTCTCTCAAGTTTGAATCTAAACAATAATTTGATAAACTGAAATTATGCACATACGCTTTCATCAAAGTTGCTGCATAAGAAACCCATTCTTCACGTACTTCTAAAATATCTTGCTCAGAATACTCTTTAACAGCAAAGAACTACATCATTATATGCAAAATTAGCATTTAATGATAAATAACATAGAAATGTGTAGAGAACTACTCTAACTCACATTGTTGAGGATAGAGACATCAGTTACCACATCTTTCATGTATTTCATCATGTAATATCCACATTCCACACATCCAACTTGTTTCGGGCACTACAAACAATGTAACACACATATGGTTGCTTAATACCTTCTTCTCGAGATGAATCTCTCTGGTTTAGCGAGGACAATTCAGGCAAAATCTGGATAGTACCCTACATGTGAAACAGTTGAAATTAAAAACATCAATAGTGCCCAAAAATCAAAATAAACTACAAAATCGTAAATTTTGGCATAAAATTAACAAGGTGAGGATGAAATGGGAGAAATTAAGTACATTTAAGTAAAAATAATCCAAGAATCAGAGAGACGACGGTGGTACATGTGAAACAGTAGAAATTAAGAACATGAATAGTGCCCGAAAATCAAAATAAACTACACAATCCTCAATTTCATCATCAGTTAATAAGGTGAGGATGAAATGGTAGACTATAAGTACATTCAAGTAAAAACAAAATCGAAGAAATAAAGAGATAATGGCTGATTATTACCTTCTCTTCTCGAGTTGGCCGGTGTGCCCTAAACTTAGAGTCGTCGTCGCCAATGATTCTCTCTGTTCCAGCGAGAAAGAGGAGAGCATGCGTCGAAGCCTCAAAGGAGCTGGAGCTAAAATCGTTCGTGTATCAGTTCATGAGCTGCGGGCTAGGGTTTTTTACTTCTTGGGTCTGAGTCGATCGAGGAGGAGAAATGAGGAGTTAAGGGAAAGTAATTCATGGGTAGTCTAATTAATTAGTACGAGTGGGCTAGCTGGTTGTTGCCTTGTTGGATCGGAGCAAGGAAATTAAATAAAATTGTTAAGTGTTGGAAAGTAAGTGATCTGAATTGTTGTGGTGGGGCCAAAAAATTTGGAGGCAAAGATGTGGAGGGAAAAATAATGGATGAAAAAATGGAGGGAATTTAAAAGTTGTATCTGTATTTTTATTGATATTATAGTGTCATGAGTTAGTGACACTTCTTCGTTAATGTGACACTAATTTCAAAAAGTGTCACTATAAAAGTGTCCCTATAAGACAGTTTTCTAGTAGTGAGTCTTTCACGTACTTCAAGTATACGTCATAGCACCAATATGCAGCGACGGTTTAGCTTAGTTGTACATCGTGTCTACTTCCTGCATAGAGATAGATGATAATAGTTCCTCTTTAGTGTTTTATTGAATTCCTTGTTTCTAGAAATAGCCCTGAAACTCTCGAATACATTCAGTCGCGATCAGGTTATTCCAAACTTTCAAAGAAAGAGGCTTCTTCACACTACAAGAAAATTGAGCTTTTGCAACAAACAATTTACGACCGACGTCAAATATGGTCGCAATATGTGTATTAGTAGCGACCACTTTTTCATATGGTCGCAATTATTAAGAAGCGACCATTGAATAACGACCGTATTAATATCCCTTCCCTATATCCCCCAATTCCGGTCGCTGAAATATTTCAATAATAGCGCCGCTCCAAACATTCTCCCGCCCAATAGGTGAAACCCTCGCCCTACTCCAAATCGATCGACCCACTAGGCGCTAACGCTCTGCTTTTTTAATTTTCCAAGGTAAGCCTTCGATATATCACCAAAAAAAGTTAAGCCTTCGATACAATCATACAACATAGCAAGTTAGTGTAGCTAGAGAGTCGTCGTCTATCTCGCGCCGTCTGCGAAGAAGCAAAGCATGGAATCGAAGAAGCCCCATAGCCGTCAATCTGAGAATTGCGCTGTCTGCGAAGAAGCACCATAGTCATCTATCTGAGAACTACGTCGTCTGTGAAGCTGCGGTCGGACGCCGAATTGGAAGATTAACTTCATCGTTATCCGTATCTTGTGTGTCCGGTGAAGAATGAGAGCCAGCGTTTTTAGACGAAGAAGGGACGCAGTGTATCATCAGGTAATTCCTATATCACTTCATTTAATCTATAATATGTATTGCTATTGCTTACTCTAGGGTTTTCATCCACGAAGAGGGGGGGAGGGGGGGGGAGAAGAACCTTTTCTGAAATGAACTTTATCCGTTTCATCCTCTCATCCACCGTTTCTCCAACTGCTCCTCCACAACCTTTTCATCCTCCTATTTGTCTACACTGCAGGAAGCCGCTGCCCCTTCATCCTGAAATTCAATCATCACAGATGCGTCCTTATCATACTCAGTTTGAACATCAACCACCACCTGCTTCCCAACGCTCGCCAGTGAACCCCTCGCCCGATTACATCACCCTCACTCTATTCGCCACCACTGTGCTCTGAACCCCTGTCATTTTAATATGTGATTTCTTCTTATAATCTGCCTAAATTCAAACTTAAATTACCTAGTTTTATTAACAATAAGCTGTCTAAAGTCAATTTGCAATAATCATTAAGTTTATCTATAGTAATCTGCATTCACCCTTCAACTAACCTGCCATTAGTTAAAGCTAATCTGAAATAATCCGGATATATTCACAATAGTCTGCCTCAAGTTAAAACCAGTTGTAATTTAATTCCTTTTTCTTTAGTTAGCTCTTGATTATTATTTTAATATCCTTAGCTTTGATTTTCAACTTTCTTTGAGTATTATGTGACTCTTGATTCTGATATGTGGTGTTTTGAAGTTTTTTTTTGGGCTGTTTGATTCTGTGAAAAAAGATCAATCCATGTCTACTCACACAAAAATTAGATTTTAACTCAAATTCTTGTCTTTGAAAGTAGCCTTAAAGTATTTCAGTCCAGTCACTCAACTAAGTCAACGGTAATGCCTTATAAACCTAACATTATTACAAATTGAATTTCATTGATTAATCACTATTTCAACTTAAATATGACATGTCTTTCTCTATTTAATGTTGTGTTTGTTGCTTTGTAACATTGACTTTGATCACTTTCAATTCAAATAACTATTATTATTATTATTATTATTATTATTATTATTATTATTATTATTATTATTATTATTATTATTATTATTATTATTATTATTATTATTATTATTATTATTATTATTATTATTATTATTATTATTATTATTATTATTATTATTATTATTATTATTATTATTATTATTATTATTATTATTATTATTATTATTATTATTATTATTATTATTATTATTATTATTATTATTATTATTATTATTATTATTATTATTATTATTATTATTATTATTATTATTATTATTATTATTATTATTATTATTATTATTATTATTATTATTATTATTATTATTATTATTATTATTATTATTATTATTATTATTATTATTATTATTATTATTATTATTATTATTATTATTATTATTATTATTATTATTATTATTATTATTATTATTATTATTATTATTATTATTATTATTATTATTATTATTATTATTATTATTATTATTATTATTATTATTATTATTATTATTATTATTATTATTATTATTATTATTATTATTATTATTATTATTATTATTATTATTATTATTATTATTATTATTATTATTATTATTATTATTATTATTATTATTATTATTATTATTATTATTATTATTATTATTATTATTATTATTATTATTATTATTATTATTATTATTATTATTATTATTATTATTATTATTATTATTATTATTATTATTATTATTATTATTATTATTATTATTATTATTATTATTATTATTATTATTATTATTATTATTATTATTATTATTATTATTATTATTATTATTATTATTATTATTATTATTATTATTATTATTATTATTATTATTATTATTATTATTATTATTATTATTATTATTATTATTATTATTATTATTATTATTATTATTATTATTATTATTATTATTATTATTATTATTATTATTATTATTATTATTATTATTATTATTATTATTATTATTATTATTATTATTATTATTATTATTATTATTATTATTATTATTATTATTATTATTATTATTATTATTATTATTATTATTATTATTATTATTATTATTATTATTATTATTATTATTATTATTATTATTATTATTATTATTATTATTATTATTATTATTATTATTATTATTATTATTATTATTATTATTATTATTATTATTATTATTATTATTATTATTATTATTATTATTATTATTATTATTATTATTATTATTATTATTATTATTATTATTATTATTATTATTATTATTATTATTATTATTATTATTATTATTATTATTATTATTATTATTATTATTATTATTATTATTATTATTATTATTATTATTATTATTATTATTATTATTATTATTATTATTATTATTATTATTATTATTATTATTATTATTATTATTATTATTATTATTATTATTATTATTATTATTATTATTATTATTATCTATTTCACATGAAACAGGCATGCTAGGTAGGGGAATTGGATAAGGAATGACTTCAATGCTCTCCAAGAACACTGTGATGCTATCAAAGTTTGCAACAATGCTTGAAAGTGGCAATTTGGAATCTGGTAATTGGTATATCATTAAGGAGTGGCAAAGTGGCAATGCTTGCAAGTTTGCAACAATCCTTCAGAATATCATTACTGGTTTTAGAGTGATTTTAGTTTATTTATGATTTCAATTTGCACATATAATTGCAGGTTGTATGCTCCTCTTTTCTGCATTTAGGAGGACTTGGAACGTTGTCCTGTGACTATACTATGGGTATAGATGCTTCATTACATAAAATTATATGGGGGAATGTGGTAAGTTGTTTATGAGATCTCATCACGAATCAAATGAATAGCTGAAATATGATTTAGGTGTTTGTACATATTACATTTTTTGTATATTTATGTTATTCAATCTGTAGGTACGATGAACTGAATTAAAAAGAAAAACCTCAGTAAGGAACAAGAAGAAGGTATTACCATTCTGTCATTTGCATTTGTGAAGTCATTTCATTAAAAAGGGTTAACCATAACATACATCTCAAAAACTATAGAATATATCTTTTATAGCAAGATATCAATCTAAATTCCATTTTCTTTACCAATTAGGACTAGTTATAAAAAAAGTTCCTTTTAACATTCTTGTCTATTAGACAATGTTGTATTGCAGTTTTTTCGATAGGAAAGGATAGAAGATTAGTTTAATGTTTTAGAACCTGATATTTTGTTTCTCTTACTAAGCAGTCTTCATTTCTATACATTATGCCATTTATATTGGTGTTTTGAGCAATCCTTTACTTCACAGTTTCTTGTGTGACAAACTTACACATCCTTGCCATGTTTTAGCATGCTCGTACAGAGCTTAAGTGTTGATACTTGTTTGGTTTTTGTCCTTTGAAAGGGGGTAAGGATGGTAATTCAGCAGCTTTGGATGCTATTTTTATGAAACTCGCAAGAAGGTTCAACTTGTGGATCCGGAGACAATTCAAAAATATGTGAGTACACGATTTAAATACGTTAGCAAATTTCTGACATTGATGGTATTTTATGTTATATTGTGCCTATTTATTTACGTTCAGATATTTTGTTAATTAGGACTGCAACATTCTGTTTTGTCTATATGGGCAGCAAAGATTGTGAAATGTCATCCAAGTTGCATATAGCAGAAGAAGAAAACAGACACATGAAAAATCAAGATTAAAGAGATGCTACAAGCTAGGTCAAGGAAACAAAGATCAAAATCAAGAGCTTGAAATTTGCTGCTGCATTGTTCAAATATGACATACTTTTTATATATGCTTTTTAGATAAGTTTTGTAGCTTAGGCAAATGATATGTTGAATAATTTAACACTTATTTATTTGTTTTGTATTGAATGTGATTATGTGATTGATTACATAGAAAACCGTTATCATTTTTCAATTGTATGTGTTGGATCGTTGCAAGACATTAACTCGTTAAGGAATATATTATATTATGTTTTCACCATCTAATCGAAAAATAAAAGAAAAATGTATTCATTTATAATAAGGAAGGGAATATGGTCCCAAATACTCCAATGAGGTGGTCGCAATTAGTGATTTATGTTTCTAGAACTTGAATTTAGCGAAGGGAAAGTGGTCGCAATTACTTATAATAAGTGGTCTCTACAAATATCAATAGGGACCGGATTAAATGTGGTCTCAAAAGGTTTTAGCGACTGGCTTATTTTTCCGGTCGCAATAGGTCTTTTGCGGCCGATCCTATAGGGACGGTCGCGTGACCAGATTTTTCTGTCGCAAAAAGTTATTAGCGACCATTTAATTAGTTTTTGCGACCACTTTTCCCTTCGCAAATAGGCCTTTTTCTTGTAGTGCGATCATCATTCACCATTACCTCCATAAGTCCTTCTGATAAGGAGCAAGATTAATTGTGTGTGCTGCTTTAACTTCAAGGATGTTGTGATTAGTTTTGTCAGTCTTTTTAGTCAGAGTACAAAGAGGTAGATTAGGGAAGTGGTTACTTAATTTAGTCCGTCTTTTCTGTGCATATACTTTTTATTATTTGTGCATGTTGATGGTTATTGATGTCGTGTGGTGATTATCGTATGTCCCGAAGTTCAGTTTGCTCGAGGGCAAGCAAAAACTTAAGTGTGGGGGAATTGATAAGTTCCTGTTTCAACACAAATTTTATGCGTGTTGGGATTGAATCGATTTATTCACTTTCCATGTCTAAAATGAGTCACAAAGTATCAATTTAACTCAAGTTATGGTTTACTGGGTCTGTGTTTTGCATTTGGCATTTTTAGAGATATTATTCATGAAATTTGAGTTCGGCGCCGGCGTTGGAGAGGTTGATTATAGAGTTAGAGACACTTTTGAGAGCAATTGTGAAGCAACGAGGAGAAAAATAGCAAAAAAGTCAAGTTAGAAGGTCCGCACACCTTGTAGACAGGCCCCGCACACCGAGCGGATGAGGCAGGGTTCGAAAAATTTTGGATGCAAGGTCTGCACGCTGTGTGGAGGAGTTTTACGGAAATTGTTCGGTGGTCTGCATGGTCGCCCGCATGCCGTGGGCACGACCATGCGCACTCTAGTTTCATCTACTTTTTGCTGATTTCTATAAATTCGGCCTGTTTTGTTCTGTTTTTTATCATGAGCTTAGAGAGATAAACCAAGAATGAATTTTTGAAAGCTTTTCAGCCTTGGATTGTCAAGATTATTGGATTGTTTGTAAGTTCAATCTTTTTAATTAATGACTATTAATTCTTTCATTCTCAATTCTATTGTTAATTTAATTCAATTATGAATTGTGAATAGAACATTAGGGATTTGGGATTGATGAAAGGGTTAGTTATGCTCTAGGTTAATTTCTTGAAGGTTTAATTGCATGATCTTTACTTAACTTGGGTTTGAATAATTTAAAATGATCTCTTCTGTAAACTAGAACATCTGCTATGATTATAAAGTGCACATAGAATAAATTAAGAGAGATCTAATTTATTCTAGGATACTTTCACACACACTTAATTGTTCGCTAAGAGAAATGTAATTTATCCTCGCTCGTTTTGATAGTAATTTAGAAACCTTTCGCGTGAGATATCAACCTGGTTTCCTAAATTATTGTACTCTACGCCGCGAGAGCGGTAAGAACTTAGTATTGATCAGCGTTGCTCAATAAAATAATTTTCATGTAATTAAGTCTGATCAGCCCCAAAATCTGATTATTCCGGAATCAATCTCTATTCCGATCCCTTTCATCATTAATTAGAAATATCCTTTTAGATTAATTGCTTATTAGCATTTTATTTACCAAAAATTTAAATCTCACACATCGCATTTTATTTATTTATTTATTTTTAATCACTGGATTTATTTAATTCAAGATTCCCTTTTCCTGTCCCTGTGGACATGATACTCATACTAAAATCTTTACTAGTACAACTTTTTATTAGTGCGAGAAAACTCAAATGAGTGATGGTAATGATAATGGTGATCGAGACACTTGATATTCCAGCTGAACCAGATGAATATAGCTCAATGCATTGTTACGTTTTTTAATACATGAAAAGTGTTTTTTGAATATAAAGGATTATATTGGCTTTTTATATTAAAAACGAGACAAGATACAAGATAACATCTTGACAATTATGACATATCCGATTGTGAGCCCTGAGAATAGACATAAAATCAGCCACCTATACAAAGCAACCTCATTCGCTAGACATGAAACGGGCAATTTAAAGCCTAAAACAATCGGGACTTAAAAATTGCCAATCAAACGTACTCCAGAAGTCCAAATTTTCAAACCAAATCTACTCAAACTAAAATAAAAACAAGTACTACTAATGAAAAAATAAAATTAGAATAAAGTCTTTCCAAAAACTCTTCATGGCATGGAGGTTGTTCTGGAGGAGGATGAGCTCTACCAATGTCTATGCAATTTAAAAAAGACAGGCAGAAATCCCTGACTAGACGAAGCTAGCCGGCACACCAAAAGAACTCCCCACATCGAGAGACAAACCACCCCGGAGCAACACTGCCCGTGAAAGAACTGTCTTAGAATAAAATCAACACAACCAGAAGAGAAGAACAATCCAAACGAATCATTCCTCTATCAAGAATTTTAAGCCTTGATAGTTTGAATCACTGCATCACTATTTGTTATCTTCCGGACAAACTTCTAAATCCTCCCACACCCATGAATCGCCGTCAAAATTCTTTGATGAAACCACCTATGGCGGCGACTCACACAAAATTCTAGGGAGCCAGAAGCCTAGGGCTTCCAGCTGCGCATGATTTAAGGCTAATACCTGAAACCTTAGCAAAAGAAATTCCTACGGAAAACTAAAAATACAAATAACTAGAGAAAAACCTAAACTTGTCGCTGAATAAACAACCCTTAAAATCGACACTGTCCCCGATAACGACACAAAAAAGTGATATGAGTTTTCTCGCACTTATAAAAAAAATATGAATAAAGTGGTGGAATGTTGCATCCTGAAATCTCAACAACCATTATCCAATTTTCTCATTTGGTTTCACCTTGATCCTCTCACATCATCGTCATGATGTCCACATATGATTTGTAGCCCATTAAATTATCTTTCGTATGAAACTTTAATCATTGTGTTTGGAGTTTGCTATGAAAAGGTATGCTCAAACGATTGATTGAACGACATCCGTATGTCATTTTCAAGTTCTATTCGTCCCTGTTTGATCCCGTACAATTTCCCATACAAAAACTATGAATGAAAAATTAACTACTATTAATAGAATCAAATAGCAAACTAAATCTCTAAACACAAGGAGTCTTCAAATCATCCTTAGATTCTTTATCACTCCCCTCAAGCTTGGAACGGTGAGGTTGATGAGAGTAAGCTCTTTTAGTAGAAATTCAATATTGTTTTTAGACAACTCTTTATGTTTTTAAATAAATAAAAACAGCAAATATGAGAGTGTAACGTTATTTTTCACTATATAGTACTGAATATGTTTTGAATGACAATGTCGTCAATTTTTGTATTTATAGATGACGATAATCATATTTAAATGACAAATATGTTAATACAAAGGTGACACATTCAGTGTCACTAAAAGTCACCAACAATGATGACAAAGTGTTTAAGTGTAATAAGTAACTAAACATTTTAACCTACCTGGTTGTAAGGTTACCGTGTCTAGTGGGAGGTGTCAAGTTCGAAACCCGCCTTGCACATAAGGATACGAAACTCAATGGGCTGAGTTTCAGCCCTGATTACTCCAAGCCCCCTCAGCTCCCTCCCCCAGACACCCCCTGGAGTAAAAAAAAAGTTTAAGTGTAATAAGTGTCAGAGATTGTATGTTTCGTACTTTTTTTCTTGGAAATAATAGAAGTGTTTTTCTCTCATATTAGCTTGGTCCTTTTTATTCCCAACATATATTCCTATTAAAAAGTTTGAATAAAAACATATTAACCATTTTTTACAGAATTGATTAGCAAAAGGAGCCTTAAAATTCTCTCCAGATTCTTCACCTGCCAACTCTTTGAAGAGAGGGGAGTCCCTTGGATGGAGATTCCACTCCTAGATGGACTTATTGTACTGATTAAGCGCATTTATCCGTTATACTCACAAGGTGTCGGTCTTTCAAAATAATAGATATCCCCGAAGGTTTGTGCAAAGAACACAGAGCTCTAAACTTTGGTGTCCTAAGGCCCATTCCTCCTTCCACACAACGTTTGCGAACAATAGTTCTTCTAAAACTATTATTGTACATTAAGTTTCAATTCCATTTATTTTCAAAAATTGAATTCAAAACCAAACGAAAATCCATCTTATTTTTTTGTAGGATTACATTAATTCATCGATCACACGGATTACAAAACAAGTTTAACGCATCAAAATTAAACTTTCTTGTTAAGTGAGGCCATTTGGCCTTTTGCAATACAATTCATGTATGGTCTGGTCTTCTACTTATTTTAAATTAAAAGCAATTAAGAGACATAGAGCAAGTAATATATAACGGGCTCAATATAATTTAGCCTCACTTATTCCAATAGAAAGCTTTCTGTGTAAGTTGATAGTCAGATGTTTTCTAAAATATTATTCCAATAAAATTATGGATGAAAATGTGAATAGAAATGTTATTATGAGCATATCAATTAATATATGACCATTATTCACGTATTAAATTAAATATAATCATAATCATGAAAGGTTACAACTCTTCTCACCGTACAAAATTCACATTCCTATTCACTATAGTTATATACCTGCTTTTGTTTTGAATATCACAATCAATTTATTTTAACTTTGCAATCTTTTCTTGGTTGTGTTAAGAAAATGACATTTCATATACTACCAATGTCCCATTTTGGTTGTGTTATTTTCAATTTTGACAAAAAAATAGAAATAATTACATAAATATGACCAAAATAATGATGATTTACAAAAACATGACTAGTTACTAGAGTAGCAATGAAATCATTGTAATTCATGTTCAAGTTTTGAATTTAAGTTACCGCAACACTATGTTGTAGTAATTAAAAAATTCCACCCGTAAAACCAAAAGTTATGTGTTTGGTAAAAAATTGGCTTATAAACCTAAAAACCCAAAAACCATAGCTACCAAACGGGCACTAACCATTTAATGTAAGATGCTTCCTCTTATAAGTACCGATGTATGACACAGTATATGAGTAATCACTAAGAAATACTCCGTATAACCGGATCGACACAATATTTGATAAGGGTTTGTCAAAATTATATTCATAAAAGATTTTGCACGAACTATTTGAATCGAAATTATCTCTAAACTTGTAAGAACATTTTGACATGTGCTATTTAATTCAAAATTATCTACTAATGTATCAAATTTGTATCAATCTTTTGTACTACTACATCTACTTTTCTTGAACTACTTTAGCTAGGATGGCTCGACAAGACATATCCTCCGAGGAATTGTCACTGTCAAACAACGTTACTGCACCGCCATAGACTGATCCAGTTTCTTTTGCATGCTAATCCATCCTAATCATTAATCAATGTCAATTGTAATGCTCATGATACTGATTTCTCATGTTAGCCCGGCCGCCACTCCGTGCTGTAATAGTGATAGGTTGTGGTCACTAAAGTTGTGAGTATTGTGAATCAGTTTATATTGACCCTAAATATAAGAAAAAAAAAAACTGAAGTAGTATTGCTTGCGGTTATGATTCTGTCAAATGTAGCCAGCTAGATGTGGTTTGATGCAAATTAGATAGGATAATGATGTAGTTACCGTAAATTTAATGGCGGTGTAATGTGATTGGGCTGCGACAGATCACTGGCAGCAATGTGTTAAAACTAAAGAGGTAATGTTGAACCTGCTGAAATAATCAATATTATGTTTTATTGAAACACTCAATAAATAACTATATTGGTTGACTTTTTTAAAAAGAATAAGTACATATGCAAAATATACTCTTCGATTCTAGTCCATAAAATATACTTCATTGTCCCTTAAAACTTTGTTAATTTTTTTTATTGTCCCACTGATATTGTCATTTTCCCTTTTAAGTAAAGAATTTATATTTCGAATTAATTCTCTCACTCTTCTGCACAAAACTCAACCACACATACAGTATTTATTTTATTAATTTTCGTTCCGGTTAAACTTGACAAAGTTTTAAGGGACAGAGAAAGCATGAAAAATGTAACAATAATATGGAAGCATTCACCAGCTTCATTATAGAAAGTCTTTACTATATTCTACTCCGTATTAATTACCAATGCAATCAACAAACACAATTTAATAATTAATGTTTAATACTACTCTGTAGAAATATAACTGGTTGAAATAATTTAATGATATATATGCACCACTTGACTATATTAATAACTTTTAGTTATTATGATTACGTTCCATTTAGTTGGAATAATGATAACTTGACTATATTAATTAAGAACTTTTAGTTTAATTTTATAGTGTAATAGTTATGGAGTTTAGTTTCAGTAACAATTCAAGAAAATCTCTAATTGATTTGATTAATTAATTGAAAATGTGAACACCAAACAGACACTAAAATTATTGTTTTTATTTTACCATGACGCATTTTAATCTGCCCACATTTGAGTTCATGAATTTTGTAAGTTGCGGGTTTTCATTTGCATGTATCTTCATCCCATGTAACTCCTCGATGTAACAATATATAATAATGTCTAATTTACATTGGTATAGGGTTTTTGTGAAGGTGACAACTCTGGTAACCATTTAAAAAATGGAGTACCGTACCTACCATTCGATTGATTGGTCCACATCATGATATCATTTTTAATTTAGATTTAAATAATTCAACTGCAACATTGGACCATGTGGACAAATGTATGGTACCTTATGGGTACCATAGAATCTACCTTTTGTGAATTAGATATTTTGTGGTTTACCAATGTTCTAGTAGGTTGTTATTATATGAAAGTGAAGTGTAAAAATATATCTGATAAAAAAAAGATGACATCTCATTCCTAAAGACCATCATATCGATCAACACCGCCCGAATAGTTAACTTGGAGGATACATGTAATTTGAACTTTAATCACATAATGACATATAGTGAGCGGGACTCTGTGTAATACTTGAGATTAATATAAGTGGATTAATAATACTACTCATCCCAACAAGGTGCATCTCCTTTTGAGGGAGCTCATCAGCTAAGACCTCCTAGTTAAACGTGCATGCACGGGATTAATCTTGGGATGAGTGACCCCTTGGGAAGTTTTTCAAGGCGCACACGAGTGAGGACAGTGCTCATTAAAAAGCTTGTGGAGGGTTTGAAGGAGCAATCATCTAGCTTGGTCTCTATGGGGCGGGGTGTTACAAGCGGTATCAGAGCAACCCGGCCTACGCCAGTGTGTTGATCCGTTGGATTTCAGGTGGACACTTAGCCAGGGAGATTCTTGGGCTTGATTTAGATTGGTTTATAGGCGCAACGAGGACTCCTAAGTGGGGGTGATTGTAATACTTGAGATTAATATAAATGGAGTAATAGTACTACTCATATCAACAAGATGCATCTTCTTTTAAGGGAACTCACCTTCTAAGAACTCCAAGTTAAGCGTGCTTGCGGAGTTTCTCATGGCGCGCACGAGTGAAGACAATGTGCGCGTTAAAAAGCTTGTGAAGGTTTGTGAGGACAGTACCAGAGGTCTGGAGGGGTGTTACACTCTAGGCCAAGTACTTGTAGAAATAATCCTATACATTTTTGCTTGTAACCTCTCATGTTTAAATATATCTGACATTGAAATTGTTCGAGTTTAGAATGTGACAACGTAAGTTAATAAATATTTCATACAAAATTACACTCCTTAATTGCGCCATAGTACATTGAAAACATTTCAATAATACAAAGTAGAGAAAAGGGGCAAATAAGGCCACACACTAACCCAAAAAGGTCAAATGAGGCCTTATATAAGAGGCTCTGTCCGGCAGTCGTCATTTGAGTTGGTTCCCGGTGGAATTTTTTAATGAAATTTTTTGAGTATCTTATTCAGTAAGTCTAGTTTACTCATAGCAAATTTAAGATAAAACTTCAATCGGGAAGGCATTCAAATGAATTCTTGAAGATAACTCCGCAGTTAAAAGTGCAGTTATCTTCAAGAATTCATTTGAATGTCTTCCCGATTGAAGTTTTAGCTGAAATTTGGTATGAGTAAACTAGACTTAATGAATAAGATGGTCAAAATATTTCATCAAAAAATTCCACCGAGAACCACCCCAAATGGCGAAGGCCGGATAGAACCTCATTAATAAGGCCTTATTTGACCTTTTTTGGTTAGTACGTGGCCTTATTTGCCCCTTTTCCCTACAAAGTATTACTCTTTAAAATGTGCTGGAAAAAATTATTACTTACTAGTAGGATTTATTAGTGATTATAATTGTGTTTAAAGTTATATCGTAGTAATTACATGTAAGTTACTACATATAAACTTTGAACACAATTATAGTTATTAATAGTTACTAAGTAATATTTTTGTTCATGGGTTATTTATTTATAAATAATATTTAAGGAATTGAAAAAACCCCATTTCATTGGCTTGATTGGAATATAAGTGTATGTTTAGCCGAACTAGCTTAAAATACACTTTTGGGAGTTTTCGGTAACTACTAGCTTTTAGTGATTGAAATAATCATAAAAGTAAATTGTATTGTAGTTTTTGAAAAAAAACGACTATTTGATTTGTTCTGTTCTCCATAACAACCTGTTGTAACAAAATATTAATGTTAAAATCTACAAAATTTCACTGATTAGCTACTGATACACCTTTTAAAAAAAGATCTTTTATTTTTAAAAACAATTAAATTGTCATGATAAATACTACGTACAAAACTAGAAGTTTTTGAAGGCATTTTAAATATTGAAATATTATAAGGTAAAGATTTATGTCAAGCGAACAACATTGAATCTTACTAGATTCACACCCGCGTGATGCACGAGATATTAAAATGTAATAGCGATATGATATTATTTGTAAATATTACTTGGTCGTGTGAAATGAATGCAAATTGTCATATACGTAACATGCTTAATAAATTATAATTAAAGAATGGATAGTGAAAACTCGGAGATATCTAGTAAGTATGTTTTGAAATAATTAGAAAAAACGAAATTTTTGATAACAACTGTGCTGCGATTTATTGTGTGCTGATAACAACTGTGATGCGATTTTTGATAAAAATAATTTTTTTGTTAAGGATTTAACAACGGGTGTGGTCCTTCTTCGAGCTCCCAGTGATAACGGCGTTTATCCCATTCGTCAGCCTGCACCGTCATCATATGCTCTCTCTGCTGCGTCTCTTTCCACATGGCACAATAGATTAGGACATTGTGGTACTCGTGTTTTAGATCAGCTTAGACTGAAGAATTTTATTTCTGGCACTTCTGCTAATACTTCTGATTGTGTTCCTTGTCGTTTGGGAAAATCACAACGATTAGCTTTTAATAGAGTTTTTCATAATAGTCCATACGCATTATATTTAATTCATTCTGATGTTTGGCAGTCCCCTGTTCTATCTCATATAGGCTTTAAATATTGTTTGTTTTGTTGATGATTTTTCACGTTTTACTCGGGTTTATCCCATGCGGCAAAAGTCTGAGGTTACTACTCATTTTCATCATTTTAAATTAATGATTGAAAATTTACTTGACCGCAAAATCAAGATTTTTCAGAGTGATGGAGGAGTGAATTTGATAATACAAATTTGCGACAAATTTTTACTGATCATGGAATCATTTTTCAAAAATCATGTCCTCAGACTCCACAACAAAATGGAGTGGCTAAGCGTAAGCATCGACATCTACTTGAACTAGCACGCACTATGCTTATTACTGCTAATTTACCATCTACTTTTTGGGTAGATGCTGTTCTTACTGCTACTTTCATAATTAATAGACTACCCTCTCCTACTCTACATGGTTTGTCCCCGTTTGAAAAACTTTTTAATATTAAACCGGACTTATCCTTTTTACGGGTATTTGGTTGTGCATGCTTTCCGAATTTTAATGCTACCTCTTCCATTAAGCTGCACCCGCGTTCTGTCCAGTGTGTTTTCTTGGGTTATGCGTCTGAATATAAAGGGTATCGTTGTTTTGATCCTAGTTCTAGTCGCGTCTATATTAGCAGAAATGTCAGATTTTTGGAAAATGTTTTTCCTTATTATGATCTAATACGTCCACCTATGTCTTCATCTACTGTGCCTACTACTGCTTCCCACATATACTATTCCATTAGAGCTCAGCAGCCCCAACATTCCTCCTTCTCCCCATTATTACTGCAGCCTTCCCCAGACCCTGTCCAGCACGTCCCTGTCCATGGCCAGCCCATTTTCATTTTCTCCTCGCCCAACCCGTCCCCCCATGCCCCGTCCCCCTTCAGTGGGCCTACCACCGGTTCAGCAGCCACCACGCCCGATTCCCAAACTCCACCTCCCTCCCCTTCTACTGCCGACCGCAGCTCACCGCCCTCACCTACTACCGCCCCTATAAACTCCACCACCCAGCCCGAGGCACCACACTCAGGTTTTAATATTCACCTAATGCAAACCCGGTCCAAATCCGGTATTTTTAAACAAAAAACCATTTTTAATTTAAGCACAGTTGTTAATACATTTGATCCCACATGTTTTTCTTCTGCTAATAAACATCTAAAGTGGAGAGCTGCTATGGCTGAGGAATTTAATGCTCTTATCTCGATCATACTTGGGATTTAGTTCTGTTTGATACCAATAAGAATGTGGTTGGGTCAAAATGGATTTATAAGACTAAATATCTGGCTGATGGTACGGTTGATCGCTACAAAGCACGTTTGGTTGCTCAGGGGTTTAATCAGCAGGCAGGTATTGATTTCACTGAAACTTTTAGTCCTGTTGTTAAACCCACCACTGTTCGTCTTGTTCTTACTTTAGCTGTCTCTTTTGGTTGGCCTATTCGTCAACTCGATGTAAAAAATGCCTTTTTACATGGTCATCTTACAGAGGAGGTATATATGTGTCAGCCCCCAGGTTTTGTTCATCCTCAGTTTCCCCATCATCTCTGTCGGCTTCATAAAGCCATCTATGGTCTTAAACAAGCACCCCGTGCTTGGTTTCATCGCTTTAGTAGTTTTCTTCTTTCTCATGGTTTTGTTTGCAGTCGGTCTGATAATTCTACGTTTATCTTTCGCAGAAATTCTGATATTATTTATCTCTTGCTATATGTTGATGATATTATTGTTACAGGCAATTCCCCCAAACTAGTTACTCATTTTTTATCTCTTTTGTCTAAGTGTTTCACCATGAAGGATTTGGGGGATTTGCACTTCTTCCTTGGTATACATGCGACTGGGACTTCTTCTGGTTTATTACTTTATCAACATAAGTATATATCTGATCTTCTTCTTCGCTTTCATTTGCACACGTTAAAGCCTGTTCATTCTCCTTTACCTAGTCGCACTAAACTTTCCCTTACTGATGGGGAGCTTATTGCGGATGCTACGGAGTATAGAAGTATGGTAGGTGCATTACAGTATTTGACTTTGACTAGGCTAGATATTACTTTTGTTGTTCACCTAGTTTCTCAATTTATGCATGTTCCACGTACTTCACATATGTTGGCTGTTAAGCGTATTTTCAGGTATCCTCAGGGAACTTCTACTCACGGGCTTCTTCTCCAGGCTTCTCACGCACAACCAACTCTCATTGCCTATTCGGATGCTGACTGGGCCGGTTGCCCTGACACTGGACGATCCACATTCGGCTATGCCATTTTTCTGGGGCCGAATTTGATTTCCTAGCGTTCCTAGAAGCAGCCCACTGTTTCCAGGTCATCTACAGAAGCTGAATACCGTGCTGTTGCATTCACAGTTCAGGATACTCTACATGTTCTCTCTATCTTATTTGAGTTGGGCTTTCTCGTTCGTGTTCCTATTACACTTTTCTGTGATAATGTATCTGCTTCATATCTATCGCTTAATCCTATTCATCATGCCAGAAGCAAGCGCATTAATATTGACTATCATTTTGTTCGGGAACGGGTGGCTCATGGTGATCTTCGCGACAATATGTTTCTACTCAGGCTCAGCTGGCAGATATATTTACCAACTCTTTATCTCCACAACGTTTTACTCTTTTACGAGACAATCTGCGCATTGTGTCCCCTGCACAGCTTGAGGGGGTGTAATAGAGTAGTTTTATAATTCTTTATTATTGTGGACTAGCTTTGTAATTATGACATTTATTCTCTATAAAGATATCTGTCAAGGCTAACCTTTATGATTAAGCCTGGTAATTATTCTCTCACGTATCATATCATATATAATAATAATAATAATTAATAAGAGAAGAGATGCATGTTGCCCATCATTTGCATTTCACATTCGGCATTCCCATCAACTATATCTCACACCGGTGAGTTCATTTTAAGGTTTATACATAGCACTCCGTCTTTTGTATTCACCCTTCGGCATTCCAAATAACTTTCCCACACCGGTGGGGATAGATGCATTACACATTCCAAAACTCTATAAATTCTTATTTCCCTTCATAATCAAACAAGCCAACTTGCGGCTCAACATTTAAAGGGTTGACGTAATGGATCCGCCTTTTCCGCGCCTATTGGGCAGTTGAGGCGTTTCCCCCCTAATCCTAATATATACAACTATATATATATATAGAGGAATGTTCATGTCAGGCCGGCCTGACGGGCTGCCCCGTCCGGCCGAGCCCGTTTGGGCACCTTCCCGATGGAATTTTTTGATGAAATTTTTTGAGCATGTTCCTCATCAAGTCTAGTTTGTCCATACCAAATTTCAGCTCAAAATTCGATCGGGAAGGTCGTCAAATGATTTTTGCAAGTTAACTGGTCCGGAATATGTATTTTCCGGACCAGTTAACTTGCAAAAATCATTTGACGACCTTCCCGATCGAATTTTGAGCTGAAATTTGGTATGGACAAACTAGACTTGATGAGGAACATGCTCAAAAAATTTCATCAAAAAATTCCAACGGGAAGGTGCCCAAACGGGCTCGGCCGGACGGGGCAGCCCGTCAGGCCGGCCTGATGAGAAGAGCTCTCTATATATATATATATATATATATATATATATATATATGTATGTATGTATATGTATAGGGATGAGTTCAAATGAGAAGACATCTTAACGTGTAAAATGAGAATTAATCTCAGTCGTCCAAAGTGTCGATCTGATGCACAATAACCCCTATCTGATGCACTTTCGAATAAGCCTTATTTGATGACTTTTCGAAAAGTGCATCAAATAAGGCATATTCGAAAGTGCATCAGATAGGGGTTATTGTGCATCAGATCGACACTTTGGACGACTGAGATTATTTCTCATTTTACACGTTAAGACTTTTTTTTATTGGATCCAAATTCATATATATATATATATAGGAAATCTTTCCGGTAAGGTATACATTACCGGAGCCGCCGTGCGGCCTCCACGTTTTGAGGGCCTTCCCGGTGAAATTTTTCGATGAAATTGTTTGAGCATGTTCGTCATCAAGTCTTGTACATCCATACCAAATTTCAGCAAAACATTCAATCGGGAAGGCAGTCAAACGATTTTTGGAAGATAACTGCGTTTTATATGTATATAAAGGGTGCAGTTATCTTCCAAAAATCATTTGACTGCCTTCCCGATTGAATTTTTTCTGTAATTTGGTATGGATGTACTAGACTTGATAAAGAACATGCTCAAAAAATTTCATCGAAAAATTCTACCGGGAAGACCCTCAAAACGTGGAGGCCGCACGGAGGCTCCGGTAAGGTATACCTTACCGGAAGAGTTCCCTATATATATAATAGTTTTTTTTTATAAAAAATTGGTGTCCCTCATGGGAGTGGTGCCTGAGGCCGTTGCCTAGGTGCCTACCCCCCATGGCCGGCTCTGATCTAGGCAAGTGCCAACCTCAGCAAAAAATCAAAATGCTTTAATTGTTAAAAGTAAAAAATTATGCGTAAGTTTTTTTTATCAAAAATATTCTTTGTATCATTGCAGTCCGGTCCAATATCCTAGCTCCGCCTGTAATCCTTTCCTTAATGATATAAAAAACTGCTACATACTATCGTATGATATAAGTGATAATTCGATCAAAGATCATATGATAATTGTAATGACGAAAAATGTAAATAATCATGTAGTTATGATTGGGCAATTCCTTGCACTTAAACATTTTATTGACATTGCCATTACACTTTCATTTTTTTGGAAGAATTCGGCTTATATAGATAACACATAATTCAGTTTATGGGTAAATCGACAAAAAGATTCCTAATAATCGTCGTCCCGCGAACCAGACTCAGAACTAATCACCTCCAACGAAGCAATATAATTCGTTGATCCATTAATGGGCACAAATGAGCCAACGTTTTACAACCAGGAACAATAAAAATAAAGCAAAGTACTAAACAAAAACAGAAGTCACTAGAATAAAAAACAAAACATAAAAAATAAATCCTCTGTCCGAGTCTGCTAAGCCGCAAAATCACTCGAAACTGCTGCCTCCACTCTGACTTTAATAGCTTCGGCGGGCTCATAGAGTAAAGCCTGCCTCCTCCCCGTTTTTTGCCCCGTCCAGTGCCATATTCCCCCCCCCCCCCCCCCCCCCGCATCTTTTCTACCTGAGTCTCCGAGATCCTCTTTCTCTTCTGTCCCCCCGAAGTCTCTTCCTTTGTTTCCACCCCTGCGCCTTTGGTGATGCTTTGAACTGATTCTGACATTGACTCCTTTTCTCTTTCACTCGTCTTCTCCTCCGGCTTGTAATCCCCTGTATACCCACACTCTCTGCATGAGCTCAATGAACCCTCTAGGATCCATTTACCACCTCCTGTTGGACTAGTCTTCACCCCACTTCCTGCTCTAAGGTGGACTCCAATTTTTTTTTTTTTCTAAAACTAAATCTTCTTCATAATTTAGGACAAAATTTATCTGAATGTCCAATGAATCCACATATGAAACAGAAATTGGGTAGTCTTTCATATTTTAAATCTACCCAAAAATGTTTCCTTCTTTTTTCAGCTGTGTCCCCTTTTTCAAAGATTTATCCACCTTCATTAACACCCTAACCCTCATAAATGGCTCCAGCTTCTCACTCTTCTGATTGTCGTAATATTTTATAAATTCCCCAATAAAATTTCTCACACACATGGATAGGGGCCATTAATTACACTATCTTTAAAAAGTGGCATTTATAATCTTTTTTATAAGCATTAATTATCTTTGTCCAAAATTAGAGCTTAATATATGACATAGCATGTAATATGCGGGATGATCTTTATTTTTGAATGGCATTTATAATCTTTTTTATAAGCATTAATTATCTTTGTCCAAAATTAGAGCTTAATATATGACATAGCATGTAATATGCGGGATGATCTTTATTTTTGAATAAATCAGACTCTTAGTTTGAATAAAAATTCATACACAAGATACATTCAATGTTCTTGTCACTAATTGCAATTAATTATGTCACGAACTTTGTAACAATTAGCAGATCCCTATAAAAAATCGTGTCAATTCGCGACAAATTAGTGTCAGACTCTTCGACTTTAATTTTTAACGCAATATGATAAAAATTCGATATGTATCATTAGATTGTTAGATAAAGTTATATTGAAGTATGATAGAGCAAACTTGATTTATTTTTCACCTTTAGACATGGTAGTATTACATTTCAAACAAATACCAATAAAATTTGTGGTAGAACGTGTAACGTTGGACATGATCTTAGTTTAGAATCGGAATCTTGACCAATTTATAGTATGAAAAATAACGATAGATTCTAATCCAAAACCTGAAACAATGCAAAGATAATTATTCATTTATAATCCAAATTATGTTTTTCTATCACAAAGCCTAATGGTTCAAAACTAGACTTATAATAATCCATAGTTACAAATAAAAATCTGCACGAATTAAACAGAGTAGACCAGTGACACACATTCATGTGATAGTACGTGCCCCTCCATGAAAAAACTTCTAGTTTTACCGCTCCATATGAGAGGTGCACTAACTAAGCAGAATAGTACCATAACTGGCTCACTTTTAATTTGTGTATAGCCCATGAAGGCCATGATAAAGTTATAACAAAAGACCTCAAATAATAGCAGAGTATTGACACAAATCACACATGAGTATGTAACTAATTTTTTTTATCATACGAGTCACTTAAATTTAAATAGCACGAAAATGAATATAAGGTTTCTATTGCCGGAATAGGATTAAATTTAGTGGAGTTAGAAAAATGCGCTTTTAGCGTACAACTTCCATCTCTATAAAGCAGCAACGGTCGGACCACCGCATACCGCCACTGCCTCCAGAAATTGCTAGTAACCATCAAAAGAAATCAGAAAGTCGCGGAAAAATCCATCGCCAACTCTAGCACCCACCATGAGTGGGATTGGAAAGATATACTCCCTCCGTCCCATAATTATCTTCATTCTTTCCTTTTTGGTCCGTCCCAAATTTATCTCCTCTTTCCCTTTTTAGCAAAGGATTTGTGGTTCACAACCATTCTTACACATTTCTCTCTCCTCTGCACAATTCTCCACCACACATTTCCCACTTTCTTAATCTCCGTGCCCAGTCAAAACCGAAGTTAATTCTGGGACGGAGGGAGTAAATTAAAGGGCTCACCAAACACTAAGAGGGATGGGTAATATAAACTCTAACCTTAACGTTAGGGTGGAGAAGTAATCAAACCCCCAGTTTGGGATTTAAAACATGTATTCCTACTTGAGAACTTTTGCAATACTTTAATAGGATTGAAATTTCCTTGTTTGGTCTAGCCTGAATCACCCTATTTAATTTTGGTCTGATCTGGTTTATTTGTTTAAATCTTGTGTGATTCAGTAAACGCCTGGTGTATAACATGTATACATTTTACTATTGACTAGTTGTCATTTAGTTTAAACTTATATGTTTAAGTTTTTTCTAATCTGAAACTAAAAGCAATACAATTAACATCCTTACTCCTATTTCGAGTAATTACATTACTAAAATTTGAAATGTTCTAGATCTCGTTTATCGACCTGTTTTTTTAGCCTTATCAATCAACTTTTTCACCAAACACATAATTTTTTATTTCGTGCAATGAATTGTGAAATAATCAAAATAAGTAACGTTGACGTTTCTTTTCTGGATTGATTGGCTGAAGTTACGGTAGAGGGTCATTTTAGTTACTATAGTACTCTGTATATTTTAAATATAGTTTTTTCATAATTTATCAAAATCAACGAATTCATCTATTTCAATCAGAACTTCATAAATTTAACCAGAATCAGCCGATTCAGTCAGTTTCAGTGTTATCAAACATTCAAACCGGCTCCTGATCTCATTATCTATTAATAAAAGCCATTAAAATATCCCAACTTTCCAAAAATTCAGAGTACTATACGGATCCTTTTCTATCCTTGTAAGAGCCATGCATTCAAAGAATAGTCCGCCAATAAAAGTCAACAGGATAGTCAAACCTCATGATTCTCTTCAAAGTCAAACCTTATGTGTCTTGTCCAAAGTCAAACTTCATGTTTTCTCAGCCAATGTAGCCTGATCCGGTCCCTTTTGTATAAATGTATAATGCAGGCGAATCTTTGTCAATGCAAATATGCAATCCTGTTCCTTCACTTAAAATGAACACGCATTTCATGTTTTTATGTTCTTGTGAAACAATATACTGATCGAAAGGTACAGTGTCTGTTTAATTAGCTCCCTAACTAATGGCGAAAATGATAGAAAAGTACAGTCTTCAGTTTCGATTTTAAGATAATGGCGTTGAAAAGGGACGAGTTTGCAACCTGAAGGATTAAGGGAGATGTGGATGTTTTCTACTCTCACGCACCTATTTTTTGCTCGTATGTGATTAATAACCAGTTATGCACTCAAGCTTTGTTCCTGATGCGGGCGTACCGCCTATATCTTCCAAATCAAAATTAATGTTTGAGTGCTTATGCTTTTGTCCCTGATGCGCAGATTAAGGATATTTTTAAGGTAGATTCTATGGTACCCATAAGGTACTATACCTTTGTCCATATGGATCAATGAGAATGTAGCAGTTGAGTTATTTAAATCTAAATTAAAAATGATAAAGTGATGTGGTCCAATCAAATGGGTGATAGGTACGGTACCCCATTTTTTAGAAAGGTACCAGAGTTGTCACCATTTTTTAATGGGTCGTTTGTGATTAATGTAGTAGCTACTAGCTAGTGTGTGAAATGTAGTAGTGCCTGATAATATGGTCGGGTTTGATATGGTTTTATCTATTCTGTTTAAAACTGGTGTGATCTGATTTGATCTGATTGGTCTAGTCTTGTGTGATAGATGTACCTTATCTTTGTAGTTTGCAGTTAGTCTGATCTAATCTTTTTAAATCTAACCCGGTCTGATCCCGGATTGAACCAATCCAATAAATAAACATCCTAAGTGTATCTCCTATATGTGTACTATACTCTTATCCCTCTAATATTTGTACAAGAGAAAGGTCTTACGGTAATTAAGAAAGGTAAAGTGGTTTGGTTGATATTAAATTGTACGAAGTACTAGTTAAGTGTGAATAAAGCAAAAATGAATTAAAATCACACAAAAATGATCAAATATAGTACATGACAAACTACGTGGAACGGATGAAAAAGTAGAATGAGACAAGCATAATGGAATGAAGGAAGTATATATTGTGTGTATGTAATTTTCCACTATTAGTCTCGTAACTTTACAAATCATGTAAATAATATTTTGATTCATATTAAAGACTTTTCCACCAATAAGTAAACTATCTGGCTAAAACTAATTGTGAAAGTCTTTGTTGACATCAAATTTTGCGCCAAAGATGTTTTTATTAGACTTTGATTTTATGTTCTAGTTTGATATGTTCTAATCTGATTGGTTTAAGCTGTGGTTTAATTTTGTCTTGTCTAAACTAGTCTGGTATGCAGTATGCTCTAGGAGATATATGTTCTATGTGTAGTTTATAATAGTCGGATTTGGTTGATTTGTTTTGATTTGTTAGATTTGGTTTGATTGGTTTAAATTTGTTGTAATTTGAGACTGTTGGGTGTCGATTCCTTTCCGGCTCAGTAATCAGCGACCAGCAACCTCATCAATGTGTTGATGAGTAGAAATGTCATTTTTGTTGAAAATGAATTTCCTTGCTTGCTTGTTTCTCCTGATGTTGCTCCAAATGAGGTGGAGCATTTGCCTGATGTTCATTCTGATTTACTTGTTGAAACCGCACCCAAATTCGTGGATGAAAATGATTTTCATGGTGAAAATAAAGAAAATAATATTTCTGTTAAGGTGGAGCATGATATGAATGTTGTGTGCAATATGCTTGAGTTGCGTGATTGCCATGTTATTAGAGATAGAGACATTAGGAAGCATGTGAGAAATTATATGTGCAATGTGTTTGACTATATTTCCTCTGAGTTTGCTTTAAATGTGCTTAATTCTCTTTTAATTAAAATCTTTGTGATATTTGGTATGCTATTTTCTTTGTGTTTTGAAAATGTGATACCAAGTGATTATGTGAGCTCTACCTATGCTAGTTATAGAAATAATATTGTTTCTTTTATTTTCTTTGTGCTTGTTATGTGTGGTTGTTGGATTAGTTGGAATCCCCAACTTCTCCCGGATGCTTGCTTGCGTGGTCTATTAACATGTGTTGTGCTTGTTAATAGTTTTGTGATGGTTTTGGTTCTGAACTCGAGGACCGATTGGTAGAGTTCAGTCCATCGTGAAGTGGGTTTGCATGGTAAGCTTGGTCCGAAAGGGAACTTTGGTTCTCATCTATTACTTGTATGATCGCAATGATGTACTTGTAATAATCCGGCGATGATGAGTCTCCTCACAACTTTGTATTGCTACTCTACACCACTTAGGACCAATAAGGTGGAGAATGTTGGAGGTATTGGTCCTACCAAGGCCTCCCTTCCACTTTATTATTGACTTGCACCCCATGTTTACTCCCACTTTGGCACCTCTTGTTTAGAATCTCTCCTAACCAATAATATGGCCATTTTGACTTATGTGGAGTGACCCCTTTGAGCTGTCCTATGCTGCCCTCCTTGTCTTTGCATCACATGTGAGTGTCCTTGTGTCTACCAGCCTATTATTTAGTAGCTTTGCTTCTCCCTTGTTGAAGCAGCCTGCGTGAATTATAGAGAGAGCAGTGCCCTTCTTCTTCTTCTCCATTTCCTTTGTGTGAGAGTGTGAGAGAGAATACCTTAGTGGTAGAGAAGAAGCTTGGAGTTGTGTTGTGGTCTAGCCTAGGGTGGTGTGTGAGAGTATAGCAAAAGGGTTGGAGACCTGAGCCGGAAAGGAATCGACACCCAACAGAGACTAAAATAAATACAACTAAAAACATCTCAGAAGTAATACGTTATGGTGGGAAAAACTGTTTGCTTGATTTCAACATTGTTTCAGTAAGGTCTTACATGTTTAAATGTAGCGACATTTTATTTCAAGTTGCAATGTACATGCTCCCATTTTACTTCAAGGGACATAAATGCAAGAAGTATGACCGGCCTAGAGGCTTATAGAGTAAAATGTGGACGTGGTGGGTTAAAGCTTCCATCAACATTCTACGGGCAAGGCTGGGGAAAGATCAAGCCCTCTCAATTTCTGTTGCTGCTTTTAGGACCTCAAAATTGCTAGCTATTGCTATGTCGTGTCTATCTTTCACAACAATAACCACAAGGCCGGGGTTGTATTCATAAACCAATAATATCTGTATTTGCCTCATTGTTGTACATGTTACCAATTCCAAAGACGTGAAAAACCAGAAAACAAAAATTACACGATTTGGAATACTCTGCTGCAAAGAGAATTTTGAGTGATACTGTCATACTGATATGCTTCATGTAAGAGTTAATTTACTAAAATACATTGATATCAATATATAAGGTAACATTTATTGTTCAGATACGAGTTTCATTCTCAAAGGTCAACTTGATAGGAGAAGGCGAAGAGTAGTTCATGTCTAAATATAACACTTTATTACTTCACAATTTTCTATGTGAGACTTTGGTTAAACGAAGTCCAAATAAATAAGGCACTACACAATGTCATTTTTTGATGTTGGTAGGTGAAATAAATAGAATAAGTCATTAACTATGTTACCAAACTGTGCCTTAATTAATTTTTCATGTGGGATCCTAGTACGACCTTTATTGCATGTGTCCAAATTGAACTTTAATTTCTTTTCATTGTTTTTGAACTACTGGACTGAGTATTATAGTACGCTTCAATTCATATTGTAGGCCGCGGCATTATATTTGTGTGGGAAACTATTGATATATTCGCGGAATACGCCATTTTTATAGGGCCCAAACTGAGAAGTATGTGAGAGCACCAGCTGGGATCAGAAGAGAGATCCAAAATGGAGTGGTGTACACATCATCATGGACTGGTCACTTATATGACATCCAACCATTATCCAACAAAAAGCTTTTCTTCTTTCTCGATGGGCCTCTCTAGACAGACTAGACTCTAGAGGCCGAGAAAAAACTCTAAAATATTTTTAGAATTATAATCAGCTATCAAGAGAATGAGTGATGGTTATTGTATACACACACTTGATGTATTTTTGCAAATTATACCATGTGATCGGTGCACCATGAGCATGGTGTATCGATCCCTAAACGGTGTCGTTTAATTAAAAAACAGAAGCTGCGTTATCCTTCACAGAAGCCCTACACGCTGCCGTCGAGCGTCAAATTGGATCCGGCCAACACAAACCAAAGCGATCCTATTTAGCTTTGGCTGATTGCAACGATCTCATCCAACGATCAAATAATCATGTGTGTGAATGGATGCTTTAAGTTTGGCTTTGGCTTGGCAACCTCCGTTCCTTCCACTGATATCCAACCCTATTGGCATTAATGGATCCCCAAATATTAGAGATGAAGAACTCCAGCTATTTGATAAGTCCGTATTTTGAAACGTATTTGATGCGTGTTGAGATCGGTTTTTGATGATTTTCCTAGTTTTAAGGTGTTACAAGTTTCAATTTTAGCTCAAATTATGTTTACCGGGCGTTGGTTCGAGTTTTGTGTTGTTTGTAGTCAAAATCAGGGAATTTGAGCCGGCACCGGCACTTGAGGAGCAATCGGGATGATTCGAGATGCATTCAAGAGTGGATTGATAGCTTTGGAGGTCAGCGGGAGGTTTACGATGAAGATTTGATGACAAAAGAGCTCTAAGATTGGCTTCGGGATCAAAAGAAGATGAATGAAGCTTGAAAACGACGATCAGGATGACCTTTTGTCAATCGATCAAGCATATCTCTTTGTAGAAACAACCAATGGACACGATTCAAGTTCCATAGGAAATCCAACTTCAAGGGCTACAAATCGTATGAAAACACATTTGCGAGAATCTGAGAGGAAGAAAGTGAAAACAGACGATGAAGTCAGATGATCTCTGCTGCGATTTCAGAAAGACATCTTCCACCGTTTTGATCATATCTCTTTATTGGATGATTCAAATCACATTCGGCAAATTGGGGTGGATAGAAGACTTCATTATCTACAACTTTCATGAAGGAAGTTTTGTCAAATTCGGAAGTTAAGTAGGCACGATCGTGCCCTCAAAGTCAGACACGATCGTGCCTGAAGAGAAAAGCACCGCGGAGTTACTGCCATCCAGGCACGATCGTGCCTGGAGGGAGGCACGATCGTGCCTGCCCAAAATGCGCGTTTTTGCTCCGGAGGCACGATCGAAGGCACGATCGTGCCTGGCATCGTGTCTGGCTCCGAAAATCCTAATTCAGCTCAAATTTCACCCGATTTTTCTATTTAAACAGCCTGTAAACCCCCGTTTTCGTGGGGGAGCTTAGAGAGAGTGCCTAGCACGAATTTTAGAGGGCTTTTCAGCCTTGTTCATCAATCTTTTGGGATTCTTTGTAAGTTCCACCTTTTTAATTAATGACAATTAATTCTTTTTATTTCAATTCTATTGATTCTTCAATTATGAATTGTGAGTAGTTTTAATTAGGGATTTGGGATTGATGAAGGGGTTAATCATGATGTATGACTAGATACTTTTCGGTTTAATTGCATGAATGTAGTTTAATTTGTGTTTGAATAATTTAATTGATATCTTTTGTAACCTAGAATCGCGACTAGAATTACAATTGCATGTAGAATAAATTAAGAGAGATCTAATTTGTTCTAGGACACATTCACACACACTTAATCGTTCGCTAAGAGATTAGTAGCGATTAAGGGGCCGTAAGCTCGCTCGTCTTGGCAATAATTTAGGATCCTGTCGCATGAGAGATCAGCCTGGTCCCCTAAATTATTGTACTCTACGCCGCGAGAGCGGTAAGAACTTAGTAATGATTAGATAGGCTCAATTAAATTAATTTCATGTAATTAGGCCTGATCTGCCAGAAATCTGGTTACCCCGGAATCGATCCCTGTTCCCTTCGGCATTAATTAGAAAGAACCCCCAAGTTTAATTGTTCGCATTAGTTTTATTTTCCAAACCAACCAATCTCGCACGACGCTTTTATTTTATTTTCTTTTTAATCGCTGAATTTAATTAATTCTTGATTTCCTTTTGTCCGTCCCTGTGGAGACGATACTCGTACATACACCACTATATTACAATCTATTTTAAGTGCGAGAAAACACACATCAGTTTTTGGAGCCGTTGCCGGGGACGGTGTCGGTTTTAAGGGTTAATTAATTTCAGCGAGATTTTTTTTGTTAGTTTTCTATTTGTTCTTCGTAGGATTTTTTTTCTGTGCTAACCTTTCAGGTAATTTTCAAAGAGGCATGAGATGAACCTATTCAACCAAATTCCTGGAGGAATTCCTTACCCTCAAACCTCCATGGAATATTCACCATTTGCACCATGCCCTCCGTACACTCCTCCTCCTCCTCCTCAATTCTACACATCTCATCAATATTACTCTCCTACACCACAAAGTATTCAGCCTTCTTATCCATACACTCCAACCACGCAACCTTTTCATTCCGATTCTTACTATCTTTCATCACAATACCCTTGGGTAAGCGTAAGACCAGGCTCTATTCTTGAATTTATTCTTCTAACTAAAACGCCTGAGGAAATATCTGAATGTTTTAAGGATAGCATTTGTTCCTTCTGTGGAGGAGGTCACCATTTATGTCTTTGCCCCATCAAACCTCTATATGACCATCCTTTCCGGGAAACTGTAGACCCTTCTTCATCCTCCCCATAATTTACGAATACAAATGTTTCAGCCACTCATACATCCTTGCCAAGTAATGAGCCACAGAATCAGTGTAAGAAGACAGTTTCAGAAACTTTGGCTGAGTACGAAGAGTCTATGAGGGAGTGCTCTTTAGCCATGGAGCAGAGCTCTTTAGCCATGGAACAGAGCTCTTTAGCCATGGAGCAGAGCTATTCAAACATCATGAAGCATATAAATACCATAAGGAGCCATCTGGTAGAAGACCAATCCGAGGAGACCAATAGGGATGATCACGTGAGCGAGTCAGACTATGATGGTGGGAATATGATGGATGATACACTTCCCGATGCATTTGAAGACCCACCTATGTTTGGAGATGAAGAAGAAGATATTAGTGTCAAGTTGTTTTTTCAAGAATACAGGAAAAAGTTTGAAACTGTACAAGCTGTAACTGATGAAGTCACAAATCACTGTGATTTTCATACAGAAACCCCCAAGCCGTTTGATTTGCCATTAGTCTTAACACCTGAGGAGGGCAAGGGGCAGATCAGTCATGACGTTGATGCAGCCCTGAAGTAAGATTGGGTATTGAAGATGAGTTGAGAGATGATAATCACGAGTTCCAAAAGAATGGTAGTAAGGTAGATGATCTCCATGACGAAGAAGTGTCGCTCCACAATTTCTTGGAGGATATTAATAAGAAGAGTGAGAAAACGAATTGGGATGCATTCTTGGAAACTGAGAGCGAGTCAAGAGGAGTTGCTCAGAATTTTCATGGTACATTCGAGCGAGGAAATGAGGCGTTTGTGATACATTTTGAACATGAGGATGAGAGGTTCATACTTCACTTATGTGCTGACGAGGGTTATGAAGACCATTCACTTCCTACGTGTTTTCAAGAATTTAAGAATTTGTGCCATCTAATGGCATTTGTTGAGAGGAAGCTGGAGATGTTGACTATTAGTGCATCACTGATGTCTTTGCTATTTGAGAGCTTACGAGGTATCGTCGGGCAAACGACGTTAAAAATAGCGCTTCTTGGGAGGCAACCCAAGCTTATTTCTGCATTTTTGTTTGTTTGTTTGTTTGCTTTCAGAAAACCCCCGAAAAATAAAAACCAAAAAAAAACCGGGGTGTTTTTTGGGTTTGTTTTTGTGTTTGTGTGTTTTGTTTTTGCAGCTCAGGGTTGTGCCGAGGATCATTGACTAAGTTTAGTTCTGCACCGACCAGCGCCTTAGGGAAGTTTCTGCGACTCTTTTAATCGCCTTTTTGTAATAATTGACTTGAGTTAAGTTGAGCACGCGTGACCCTTTCCTCTTTACCCCCTTGTGCATAGTGCATTTTTGGTCATCGAGGACGATGCCAAAGTTTAAGTGTGGGGGAGTGAATTGGGCATTCAGGCAGTAGTTGTTACATGTGATTATTAGAGTTAGCATCCACAGGTGTTAGTTGTATATTCATAGAAAATTCATGTCAAAATTTTTGAAAATTTTTCTTTAAACTGTGTCGTTGTGAACTGGCTAGCGTTTTGACTATGCTTTTAGAATGTCCTTGAAGTGTTTAGGCTTAAATTGCTTGCATGGTAATCTAGTTGTTGAAAGGATGAAGGCATTAGTCACCCATTGAATTCTCCATTAATCATCCACCCCACCTGAAAGAGTCCTTTAGGATAAACCATTTTGAGCTTGACCGTTCTTTGTTTGCCCCAATTAATTGAGCTCCATAACCAAATGGACCGTGTTTCCTTACCCGTGAATATTTCTGACATAGTTTTGATGTTTAGGAAACTGAGGGATTAATTTGCTAAGTTTAGGGAATTTGTGTCGGAGCCAATTTTGGCACTGTTCCTATGCCCCAAATGGGGTAAGAGCAGTCATCTTTTAGGAATATGATACTTTCGACGCTTGCATTGTAGGCATGGATTCACTTTGAAATTAATGAACTTTAATTGCTATTTTTCCTTGGTGAGGCCGAGATTAGAATGGGGTAATGTCTAGTGAGAACCCGAAAGGTGAAAAATTAATATAGCTAGACCTCTTACTTTGCGAAAAAGAGAATGAGAGCCCCGGTCAAAAAGCGTAAGATGAGACTTGGGTATCTTTCGAAAGAAATGGCGTTTCTCGTGCCAACATGACAAGGAAAACTAAACATAATTAATGAACTTGGAGGCTATTGAAATTTAGCTTTAGTCCTCCGTGTACTTCAAGTATACGTCAAAGCAAAAATGTGCCGAGACGGTTTAGCTTAGTTGTACATCATGTCTACTCTTAGCATAGGTTTAAATGATTGTTCCTAAATTGTGGCCTACTGAGTTCCTTGTTCCTAAGAATAGCCCTGAAGTTCCTGAATACATTGAGTCTTTGTTAGAATATTCCAATCTCTCAAAAGAAAGGGACTATTATTTTTATCCATGATCTAATCACCACCACCTTCACAAGTCCTTCTGATCAATAGCTAATTTATTTGTGTACGCTGTCATTACTTTGAGGATGTTGTGAATACTTTGTCAAACAATTTAGCTTGAGTACAAAGATATAGTTTAGGGAAGGGTTTTCTTGGTTTAGATTGTCTTTCCTGTGAATATCCCTTTAACTACGTGTGCATGCTAATTGTTTTTGATTCCGTGTGGTGATTATCGTAAGTCCCGTTGTTCAGTTTGCTTGAGGACAAGCAAAGGCTTAAGTGTGGGTGAATTTGATAAGTCCGTATTTTGACACGTATTTGATGCGTGTTGAGATCGGTTTTTGATGATTTTCCTAGTTTTAAGGTGTTACAAGTCTCAATTTTAGCTCAAGTTATGTTTACCGGGCGTTGGTTCGAGTTTTGTGTTGTTTGCAGTCAAAATCAGGGAATTTGAGCCGGCACCGGCACTTGAGGAGCAATCGGGATGATTCGAGATGCATTCGAGAGTGGATTGATAGATTTGGAGGTCAGCGGGAGGTTTACGATGAAGATTTGATGACAAAAGAGCTCTAGGATTGGCTTCGGGATCAAAAGGAGATGAATGAAGCTTGAAAACGACGATCAGGATGACCTTCTGTCAATCGTTCAAGCATATCTCTTTGTATAAACAACCAATGGACACGATTCAAGTTCTATAGGAAAGCCAACTTCAAGGGCTACAAATCGCATTAAAACACCTTTGCGAGAATTTGAGAGGAAGAAGGTGAAAACAGACGATGAAGTCAGATGATCTCTGCTGCGATTTCAGAAAGACATCTTCCACCGTTTTGATCATATCTCTTGATTGGATGATTCAAATCACATTCGGCAAATTGGGGTGGATAGAGGACTTCATTATCTACAACTTTCATGAAGAAAGTTTTGTCAAATTCGGAAGTTAAGTAGGCACGATCGTGCCTTCAAAGTCAGACACGATCGTGCCTGAAGAGAAAAGCACCGCGGAGTTACTGCCAGCCAGGCACGATCGTGCCTGCCCAAAATGCGCGTTTTTGCTCCAGAGGCACGATCGTGCCTGGCATCGTGTCTGGCTTCGAAAATGCTAATTCAGCTCAAATTTCACCCGATTTTTTTATTTAAACAGCCTGTAAACCCCCGTTTTCGTGGGGGAGCTTAGAGAGAGTGTCTAGCACGAATTTTAGAGGGCTTTTCAGCCTTGTTCATCAATCTTTTGGGATTCTATGTAAGTTCCACCTTTTTAATTAATGACAATTAATTCTTTTTATTTCAATTCTATTGATTCTTCAATTATGAATTGTGAGTAGTTTTAATTAGGGATTTGGGATTGATGAAGGGGTTAATCATGACGTATGTCTAGATTCTTTTCGGTTTAATTGCATGAATGCCGTTTAATTTGTGTTTGAATAATATAATTGATATCTTTTGTAACCTAGAATCGCGACTAGAATTACAATTGCATGTAGAATAAATTAAGAGAGATCTAATTTGTTCTAGGACACATTCACACACACTTAATCGTTTGCTAAGAGATTAGTAGCGATTAAGGGGCCGTAAGCTCGCTCGTCTTGGCAATAATTTAGGATCCTATCGCATGAGAGATCAGCCTGGTCCCCTAAATTATTGTACTCTACGCCACGAGACGGTAAGAACTTAGTAATGATTAGCTAGGCTCAATTAAATTAATTTCATGTAATGAGTAATCTTCCGGTCAGGTATACCTGACCGGAGCCGCCGTCCGGCCTCCTCCTTTTGGGGGCCTTCCCGGTGGTATTTTTTGCTCAAATTTTTTGTGTATGTTCCTCATCAAGTCTAGTTTATCCATACCAAATTTCAGCCAAAAATTCAATCGGGAAGGTCGTCAAATGATTTTTGCAAGTTAACTGGTCCGGAATATGTATTTTCCGGACCAGTTAACTTGCAAAAATCATTTGACGACCTTCCCGATTGAATTTTTGGCTGAAATTTGGTATGGATGAACTAGACTTAATGAGGAACCTACACAAAAAATTTGAGCAAAAAATACCATCGGGAAGACCCCCAAATGGAGGAGGCCGGACGGGGGCAGTGGTCAGGTATACCTGACCTGAATATTTCTCTTCATGTAATTAGGCCTGATCTGCCAGAAATCTGGTTACCCCGGAATCGATCCCTGTTCCCTTCGGCATTAATTAGAAAGAACCCCTAGTTTAATTGTTCGCATTAGTTTTATTTTCCAAACCAACCAATCTCGCACGACGCTTTTATTTTATTTTCTTTTTAATCGCTGAATTTAATTAATTCTTGATTCCCTTTTGTCCGTCCCTGTGGAGACGATACTCGTACTTACACCACTATATTACAATATATTTTAAGTGCGAGAAAACGCACATCACTATTGAAACAAAAATTTATGGTTGCTCCAATTACATACCAAACTAAACTCCAGCTATTGAAACAAAAATTTCATTTTTTTGCAAAAAACAAAATGGTTTTTGGCAAAAAAAATATATTAAAAAAAAATATTTTTATGGCCTTAATATTAAAAATAAAACTTATTCACTATTTACGTAAAGTAATTGAGCAATTAGACTCCTCGTTTTCATTGTTTACATTGAAATCAATGTTGTATTTCTTGTACTCCGTATTACGTACACAAGTTACATTTCGATTTACCTGCAATTACACTTTTTCTCAACGTGAGTTACATTTCTTTACACGTGTGTTACATCACCCTGCGGCTGGAACAAGAAAAAAAACAAAAAAAAAGGTTACTGTTCACGCGTGTGAACAGTAACACGCGAATTTGCCTTTGGGAGCACCATCCTCACCGTGGGTTGCTTACACGGTATAACAACTCATGTATTTTGGACATGGTAATAACATCCTCTGAACTTTCACTGAACTATTCCTTTTTTTTCACTGAACTATTCCTATTTCCTAGCATATACGATAGCATAAAGCCTTTGGGAAATTTATGTTAAACCATTGGTTCTAAAATATTTCTATCACTATTCATCAGTCACTTTATCTTTCTTTTGCATTCAGTTTTTTAGTCCTGATTCACTCCTACCACCCCATTAAAAACATAAACATTTGTGTTATTGTTTTTAGAGAATATTACTCGAAATAGGACTAAAAGGGTATATAAATTTCAAAATAGGGCTACCATGTTTTTATTCCTAAAATAGGACTAATTACTGACATGTTTTGGCAGTACTAGATTTCAAATGCTGCTTTCAAAATAACCATGCTTTGATAGTACCAGACTTGTTGTTATATTTGTTTATCAACATTTTTTCTCTAGACAAATGTGTAATGGTTATATGCAAGTTAACTTTAGCTACATTTTAAGAAATCGAGGGAGTATTATAATATTAATACTTCATAAGCGTTATTTAGTTTGTATAGCTTTATTAGTTTATAATAACAATTATAATGTTCCATTAATTTGCATCTTAAATAACTAAATATAGTACTTAGATCGAGCATCTTCAATGGTTAGCTTGTTGTCATTTTGGTTTGAATTGGCACAACATCATTTCTAACAAAATTGCTTTCAAATTAAAAAATACCTCAGTGGTTAGCTACAATTTCTTCCTCTCCATTTATTATTAGTAATGTTATACGGTTATACCTAATAATCCTTTTTCCTTAAAGCTAATAGATCCTTTTAGCTAATTAGTTATCTCCAGCAAAACGAAAAGAAATGCTCCAATGATTTAGGTATTTTAATTTCATTGGAGATGCTTTTAGCTAGTATATTTCTTTTATTGTCACCATTCATGCTATGTAATGATCCTTTTTTTGAACATCGATATATGTAATGATTTTAATAACAGATGGTTATTCTTCTCTGACATAGTGATGACGACGAACCCTACCTCTTCACCGGCGTTACCTTCGCCGGCTCAACCTCCTCCGATCGTCAATGCTTGGGTAGATAAGAAACGTTCTTTTATTTCGGTCTTGCTGAATAAAGAAGATGCATCTCTTACATCTTCTTATATCTCTCGGTATAAAGGGGTGCCAGCAGCTAATTTTTCGGAGAATGACGTCCAGACTCTTGCTGAGAAGCATAAGCTATCATTGGTAGGTTACTTTTATAAAGGACGTCCTCCCATGGCTACCTTGCGTAAGGCTTTCGAAACTATTGGCTTTAAAGGTAATTTTCATTTGGGTTTGCTTGAGAAAAAACATGTTTTAATTTGATTTGATATGGAGGAAGACTATATCCGCTGTTGGAATCGTCAGAACTGGGATATTCATGGACATGTTATGAAGGTTACCAAATGGTCTCCGGAGTTTCAGCCAAACGTGGAATCTCCTGTGGTTCCGGTTTGGTTGACTTTTGAGGGTTTACCTATTCATCTGCATGACAAGAGGGCCATGTTCATTATTGGAAGTTTAATTGGAAAACCTCTTAAATGGATATTGCGACTACCACGTTGGCCAGACCATCAATTGCAAGAATTTGTGTTGAATTAGACCTGACCAAGGTAATGCCTAACAAGGTATGGATTCAAACGGGGAAAACTGATTTTATGCAATCTGTTATCTATGAAAACAGACCGATGTATTGTCTTTCATGCTTTCATTTGGGGCATCAATCTAATAGATGGCCAATGAACATGAAGGAAGGAAATCTTAAGCCTACAGCAGAGCCACCTACAAACACTAGCTCTCGGTGGGTTACCAAGAACCCTCAAAGCCAGCAGAATAATAAGAATATTACAAATGGGAGTGCAAAGAAAGGGTCTGTATCTACAAACTCAGGGAAGGAAGCAGATAAGGGGACTGAATTACAAGGGAAGGATAAAGGAAAAGCAATTGTGGTTTTCAAGCAAAAAAACATAAGATCCTTCATCTTCCAATGTTCAGCCAGTGCCTACATCTCCCAATGCTCAGAAATCATCTTCCAATGCACAGCCAGATCCTACATCCTTCAAAACCCAGAATAAGTCTTCCATAGCTCAGAATGAATACATAGATTTGCAGGAAGATTCTGAAACTGATTCTGAAGAGGTCTTCCATGAGGAGCCTCCTACAAAACACAAGAGTAATATCATTGACAAGGAGAAAAGTAAGCTTAGGCATATTCTCCATGGAGATATACCTGGGTTAACAATCTCCCTATCCAATAATCAAATTAAAGATGATTTCTCCATGTTGCAGTTGGAAAAAGATATAGAATTTGACCGGGAATTAACATCAAAAGAATATGGTTCTGATTCTGAACCACCGCGCAGAAGTGAGAATAAACAGGAGTGGATTGATGTGTTACCAGGTCTGGTCAGCAAGGTCAACTACCTCATGCAGTCCGGAAAGATCATGGAAGACTCTGAGTTGCTTAATGCATTAATTCAGAATAATGCTACCTTTCAGGAACCTGCAGAATCAGAGAAAGGATTTATTAAAGTGGGAAGAAGGAGGAAGCAGAAACAACTAATACAACAAACCCCGGGGATGCTTACTAGGAATGCTGCAAGGAGGCAATCTCAAAATATTCCTAGTTGTTTCCCATGAATGGTTTAATTTGGAATGTGAGAGGTATGGCTTCCTCCGGGCCACGATTATCTCATTTAATTTCTAAATGGAGGATTAATTTTCTTGTTGTTATTGAACCTTTAGTTGATTATTATAAGGCAGATTACTACAGATTGGACTTTGGATTCACTGATGTTATTTTTCACTCTTTGAACAAAGTTTGGGTTTTTTGGAATTTCAGTGATATCAATATCACTGATGTTCATTAGAATTCTCAATATGTTCACTTCAGGTTTACTTGTGGGATTAAGGCTGGTGATTACAGCAGTTTATGCCAAACACACGAATATTGAGAGAAGAGAATTATGGTCTGAATTAAATCATCTGGCAGAATCTATTAAATCTCCCTGGTTAGTGGGAGGTGATTTTAATACCATTGTGGCTAACTCTGAACATATGGGGGAGTCAACACTAGATCTTACAAGCATGCTTGACTTCAAGAATTGTGTCTCTTAGTGCAATTTAATTGACTTACCTTGCTCTAGCTGCCAGTATACTTGGACAGGGGTAAGATCAAGAGGGAGGCTTTGTAGAAGATTGGATAGATGTTTATTCAATGAGAATTTTCTTGACTCTTTTGATCAGATTAATGTGACTAACCTCAATCAAGCCCCGTCTGACCATTGTCCAATGCTTATTCAGTGTAAGAATCATTATCAGAATGGACCTAAACAATTCAAATTCCAGAACATGTGGTTATCTCATGCATCCTTCTTAGATATTGTAGAAAAAGGTTGGAAAGAGATTTCTACTTGAGGTGGCATGCAAGGTTTGGTCATCAAATTGCAAAATTTGAAGAAAAATTTGAGGAAATGGAATCAGGATATTTTTGGTATTATCTTTGATTCTATTACATTTGTGGAACAGGAGGTAGCTAAAGTGGAGTTGGAATTTTTAAATTCACCAAATGAGGCTAATAGAGAGGAGTGGCAGTTGAAGAAAGCTCTTCTTTTGAGTAAATATAAACTTGAAAGGAAATTTTGGAAGCAAAAGGCACACATCAAATGGCTGAAAAATGGGGACTGTAATTCTCATTATTTTCATTCATATGTGAAAATTAGGAAAAAAAAAAAACAAATGATCTCTTTGATCCATGATTCTGCAGGGAAGGAATTATCTAATTTACCTGACATTGGTGCAGCGGCTGTAGATTTTTATTCTTGTCTTTATGTTGTGGAACCTGTCAACACAAACAATGACATTTTGTTGAATATTCCAGAGCTGATTAATCAAGAAGATAATGATAGTCTGACGGCAATACCTACTGAAGAAGAAGTAAAGGCTGCTATTTGGGACTTAAATCAAAATGGAGCTCCAGGACCTGATGGATTTACTGGAAAATTTTATAAAAAGTGTTGGCATATTGTGGGTAATGATGTGGTGAAGGCAGTTCAAGAATTCTTCATTGGAATCCCTCTTCCAAGGGGTATATCTAGCTCCCTTATTGTTCTCATTCCTAAGGCTGATATTCCCTACTCTTTCTCAGATTGTAGGCCCATCTGTCTCTCAAACTTTACAAATAAAATTTGTACTAAGGTGCTGGCTAATAGATTAGTAAAGTTATTGCGTAAAATCATTTTTGAGGAGCAAGCAGGTTTTGTTACAGGAAGGGATATTGCTGACCAAGTTCTTATTGCTCAAGAAATGGTTCACGTTATTGATAAGAAGGTCAGGGGTTCTAATGTAATTATCAAGCTAGATATGGCCAAAGCCTTTGACAAACTTTCCTGGAGCTATTTATTTGAGGTGCTTATGAGATTTGGCTTCTCTAATAAGTTTATCTCTCTTATTAGGAATAATCTACAATCCACCTATCTGTCAGTTTTGGTCAATGGAACCCCTCGTGACTATTTTCAGCCTAAGAGGGGAGTTAAACAAGGTGATCCCTTGTCGCCATTTCTCTTCATCATTGCCTCTGAAGGATTTTCAAGAAGCCTGAAAGACAAAATGGAGAAGGGTAGCATTAAATCTTTCTGGTTGGGGAATCAAGGGTACCCTATCAGTCATCTAGGGTTTGCGGATGACTTATTGATATTTATGAATGGAGACTCTAGATCTTTGGTGAATTTCAAAAATTTTGTTAATGATTATCAAGCTGCATCAGGGCAAACAGTTAATCTTAACAAAAGCAGCTTTATTACTGGGAAGCAGGCTACTTACAGAAGTTCTACTATCCAGAGAATATTGGGAATGACCAAGTCCAATCTACCCTTGAAATATCTGGGAGCCAGTTTGCATAAAGGAATGAATAAGTTCCAATACTGTTCTGACATCATTAAACAATTTGATACTAAGCTTTCCTCTTGGAAACAAAATAATCTATCTCAGAGTGGCAGACTGATTCTAATCAAGCACGTTTTAATTTATATCCCTAACCACATATTTGCTTTCGATCAGCTTCCAAAAAGTGTAATTACCATACTGGAAAAGAAAATGGCATCTTTCTTTTGGGGTTCTAATTCTAAGAGAAGGGAAGCTCATTGGGCTAAATGGTCCAGGATTAGCTATCCTACTGATGAAGGGGGTTTAGGAGTTAGAGCTCTTTCTGATATTCAAAAAGCCTTTTCTGTTAAGATGTGGTGGAAATGGAGGACTCAAGATTCACTCTGGTGTAATTTTATTAAAGCTTAGTATGCTAGAGGTCTGGATATGAAACCTAAAGTTATCGATTCATGTGTTTGGAGGAGGATCTGTGGTATTTATGAATCAGTTTCTGACCTGTGCTCTACTAACTCCTCTTGCAATCTGCAGTGGGACCCTGGCATCAATGGCTTATTTTCTCTTGCTTCTGCATACAATGAAATTAGAGAAAATAGGTCAGTCACCTTCACTGATAGTCATATATGGCATAAATATCAGCATTTGCAGGTTAAAGTTTTTCTTTGGAAGATGTTGAACTTATTTTTACCTATATCTTACAATCTCCAGAGATTTCAGTTAGTTCTTCAACCCTCTAGATGCCCTTTTTGCACAAACAGTAGTGAGACTACTAATCACATCTTCTTCAATTTTTCTTACACTAAAAAGATTTGGTGTTACTTCATGAATATCTTTATCATCAGTATGCCTGCATATGCATCAATTAGACAAATTTTGATTCTTTGGTGGCTAGAGGCTGGTTCTAAATCAATGAAGGATATATTCAAGCATAATTTACCAGGCATAATTTGTTGGCATATGTGGAAGGCTTACAGCTCTTATATGTGGGGCTCGACTTCTATACCTACTTCTGAGTTTCTTATTATTCAAATTAAAAGCTATACTCAGAACTGGTCATATAGATTGGCCAAAACTAAGAAAAGGAAGGTGGAGGATTTTCTAGTTCAAGAGGGCCTTATCCCTGTTACTTTCAGATTCAGTAATTCAGGAGTACAAGTTATCAAATGGAGAAGACCAAAGCAAAGTTATAAGTTGAATGTGGATGCCTCTTTCTTACCAGGGAGGGCGACTGGCGGTGCTATCCTCAGGAATCGAGCTGGTGAGCTAATTTGGGCGGCATGCTTCCAAATCCAGGCGTGCTCCAGTGAAGATGCTGAATTGAGAGCCTTAATGATTGCTACGGAGATGACGATGAAGGATGGGTATGGCGATTTGCAGGTGGAGACCGATGCTTCAAGATTGTTGGCTATCATTTGGGAGGATTCAGGAAACATCGCTGATGTCCGAGAGCTAAAACGGAAGGCAATTGGGCTGGGTTATTTGATAAGTCCGTACTTAGACACGCATTTGATGCGTGTTCGGGTCAGATTTTGATAATTTTCCTGGCTTTAAGGCGTTGCAAGTCTCAATTTTGGCTCAAGTTGTGTTTAGCAGGCGTTGGATCGAGTTTCATTGCATTTGGAGTTGATTTGAAGAAGTTAGAGTCCGGCAATCGGCGCTTGAGAGGCATTCGGGAAGGATTTGAAGGCATTCGAGAAAGATTTGGAAGATTTGGAGGCCACCGGGAGATTCACGACGAAATTCTGGTGAAGAAAGAGCATTTGGATCGACCTCGTAGGCATTCGGGAGCATTCGGAACGAGAAACGAAGAAAAACGATGAAGAAATGGTCAGGCACGGCCGTGCCTAGGGCAGGCACGATCGTGCCTGCCATCTGAATTGATGCGGAGCTACTGGCATCCAGACACGATCGTGTCCGGTGCAGGCACGATCGTGTCTGCAATATTTTTACGCGTTCCTTCCGCAGGCACGGTCGCAGGCACGGTCGTGCCTGGCACCGTGCCTGGCCGCGATTTGTCCTAATTCGACCCGAATTCGTTGTTTTCTATAAATAAGGCCTCCATTCCCACTTTTGGGGGTTACGAACTTTGGAGAGAGGCCTAGGGACGAGTTTTACCTGCGTTTTTACGTTGTTTAATCCAAGAACCTGAGATTCTTTGTAAGTTCAATTCTTTAATTAATGACAATTATTTCTATTCATCCCAATTCTTTTGATTCGTCAATTATGAGGCGTGAGTAGGTTAATTAGGGATTTGGGGTTGATGAAGGGGTTAATCATGATTGATGGCTAGATTCTTGTCGGTTTAATTGCATGAATGTCGTTTAATTTGTGTTTGAATAATTTAACTGATATCTCTTGTAACCTAGATGGCCACTAGACTTACAATTGTTTATGGAATAAATTAAGAGAGATCTAATTTGTTCTAGGACACATTCACACACACTTAATCGTTCGCTAAGAGATTAGTAGCGATTAAGGGGCCGTAAGCTCGCTCGTTTTCGCAATAATTTAGGATCTTGTCGCATGAGAGATCAGCCTGGACCCCTAAATTATTGTACTCTACGCCGCAAGAGCGGTAAGAACTTAGTAATGATTAGCTAGGCTCAATTAAATTAAATTCATGTGATTAGGCCTGTTCTGCCAGAAAGCTGGTTAACCCCGGAATCAATTCCTGTTCCCTTCGTCGTTAATTAAGGAAAACCAAATCTTTTTATTCGTTCATTAGCATTAGTTTTAATTTAATCAATCAACCAATCTCGCACAATTGCACTTTTATTTTATTTATTTCTTTTTAATCGCTAAGTTTAGTTAATCTTTATTTCCCTTTTGTCCGTCCCTGTGGAGACGATACTCGTACTTTCAACCACTTTACTACATCCTTTTTAAGTGCGAGAAAACACACATCAATTTTTGGCGCCGTTGCCGGGGACGGTGTCGGATTTAAGGGTTAATTAATTTTAGCGACTTGTTTTTAGTTTTTCGTAGGATTTTTGTCTGCTAACCTTGCAGGTCAGATCTGTTTATGCATACACGCTCTAAGAAGGGAGAATCACTAGTCCCTCTTAATCCTGAGATCGAGAAGCTAGCTAAGCAGAACCGCAAGGCCTTAAGAGAACAGAAAGCAACCATGGATCAACCATCCGCATCTGGAATAGCTGGGACGTCTGAGGTCCAAACCACTTCTAGTAATCTGGATTTTTATGTTAATACCTCTCCCCAGTCTTCACAAGAAAATTCACCTAGAGCTTATCCGGGGTATCAAAATCTTCGTACCCCGTTCTTCCCTCAAAATCAGTCCACTCCACAACTAAATCTTCCACCACTCTATCAGCTCTTCCAAAATACTTCTATTGCTCCTGAAACCACCTTTCAAAACCAAACCTTTGGGATGCAAGGTCTAGGGCAAAACAATCCAGTCTTCCAGCCCAGACAGAACCAACCGCCAGTCACTCAAAATCCACACCCTACTCAGCCACAAAATCAGCCTTTCCAACCCCAATATCAACAATTCCATCAGCCCCAACCGCAGCCAAATATCATCTGTCCACAACCCATTCGACCCCAACCAGTTCATCAGCCGAGATATCAAGCTCCTCCTTACCACAACTATGTTCCACATGACAATCCACTCTATCAAGGAGAGAGCATTGCAGACTTCCTAGCCCCCAAGATCACAGAGTATGACAGTATTCAGGTACCGGGAATTACTGCACCCCGTTACGAGATCAAGCCGGCGGTGATCAATATGGTCCTAAATAATCAGTTCGGAGGGAGCCCTACGGAAGATCCAGTGGCACACATTACCAAATTCCTGAGGATGTGCCAGACTTTCAAGATTCCTGGGCTAGATGACGATCAGGTACGGATGTTACTATTCCCTTTCTCTTTGAGGGATGACGCGCAGAGGTGGTTGGACAACAATCCACATCACCACATTCAGACTTGGGATCAGCTGCACAAGGCCTTCATAAAAGAATACTTCCCAACATCAAAGGCCATAAAGTTGAAGAAGCAGCTACAGGAATTCAAGCAAGGTTCTTTGGAGACATTAGCTGAGGCGTGGAAGAGATTCAAGGTCCTGAGAAGAGCTTGCCCTCAAGGCAAGATGACTGATTGTGAGGTTCTATCTTGCTTCTATAGTGGACTCAACAATGAAGGAAAGATGATGCTTGATGCCTCGGGAGGTGGAGCTTTTCCTCAGTTGCCATCTGAGGTTGCGGAAGAATTAGTGGAGAAGATTATGTCTAATAATGCTTCATGGTACAGCTCTCGGGACACACCTCACCAGAAGGCCCCGGGATTGTACGAGATCAGTGAGAATTCGGCCCTTTCGGCAAGGGTAGATGCTTTGACCAGTTTGATTCAGAAGCTTACTACTACAGTAGAAGACAATCAAAAGAAGACGGAACTTGCTCTCTCGGTGCCCAGTGTGAATATGGTAGCCCCCGTTCCTATTAGTCCCTCTTGTACTATGTGTGGGGGACTCCATTCGCCGCATGAATGCACGATGATGGCACACTCGACAGCTCCTGGAGTAGAGCAAGTGGATGCGATGTATTATCAGCGACAGGGCTACTACAATCAGCCCTACGGACAGCAGCAGCAAGGGCAATACGGGCAAGGAAATCAGCGGCAGGCTAGAAACTATAATCAGCCCCAGATAACTCGAGGCCAACAACAGGCTCCTCAACCGGCGCAAGGAAGCTTCAGAAAGGAGACTGAGCAAAAATTTTCTAGCATGGAAGAAGTGCTCAACAAATTAGCACAAAATCAACTGAGGACGGACTCAAGGATAAATAATATAGAGACTCAATTGGGGCAAATCTTTAAGGCTTTATCTGAGAGGCCTCAGGGATCCCTCCCTAGTAATACTGAACCAAACCCAAGAGAACATGTTCAGGCAGTCACCTTGAGGAGTGGAAAAGAGTTGGAACCTGCTGCCATAACAAAGAAGCCCGATGTAGTTCAAGTCGAACCGGCTGTCCGGGAGGAAGATACGGAGAAAGATGAGGGGAGAGAGGTGGCGGCTGCACCAAAATAGTCCGTTCCGGTCAAGAATTACACCCCACCTCTCCCCTATCCGGCGCGATTGACTAGGAAGAACGATAGTGACCAGTTTGGTAAGTTTCTGCATCTCATGAAACAAGTGCAGATTAACTTACCATTCGTGGATGCACTGGCTCAGATGCCGAAGTACGCGAAGTTTATGAAGGATTTGCTCACGAACAAGAGGAGGCTGGAAGAAGCGTCTACTGTGACGCTTAATGAGGAGTGCTCAGTTGTGATACGGACAGATCTGCCGAAGAAGCTTAAGGATCCAGGTTCTTTTACTATTCCCTGCTTTATAGGAGATCTTACTTTTGATAGGGCCCTGGCTGATTTGGGCGCAAGCATTAATTTGATGCCTCTTGCTTTATATGAAAAGCTTGCACTTGGTCCACTTAAACCTACACGTATGTGCATTCAGTTGGCTGATCGTTCAGTCAAATATCCCCAAGGGATTATTGAAGACGTGTTGGTTAAAGTGGACAAATTTATTTTTCCGGTGGACTTTGTTATTTTGGACATGGATCAGGATCGAGAAGTACCATTGATTTTGGGTAGACCATTCTTGGCAACTGCCCGAGCACTTATTGATGTAGGAGACGGTAAGCTTGTCCTCCGTGTTGGGGATGAGTCTGCCACCTTTGATATGTCCAAAATAATGAAGAGGCCCTGTCAAGATAGTGGTGAGTGTTTTTACATGGATGTGGTTGATTCTTTGGTGGAGGATTGCATTCCTAACATGCTTTCTGATGATGCCTTCTTTGATCTTCTTTTGGATGATAGTTTGTCAGCAGAGGATCTTGAGCTCCTCCCTAGTTTTGATTGTCTTATGCTTGGTGGGGAGGAGGACTCAAGTGATGCTAGTGATGAGAAGGGGAAGGAAGATGACTTAGGTAAGGTGGAGAAGGAAGACTGTCAGACTGATTCTTCTATTGTTACTCCTTCTCCATTAAATCTAAAGCCTCTTCCCTCCCACCTTGAGTATGCGTTTCTAGATGATAGTTCTGACCTCCCTGTTATTCTTGCATCCGGGCTTGAGCCATCCAAAAAATCTGCATGTCTTGACTTACTTTGTGAACAAAGGGAAGCTCTAGCCCGGAAACTTTCTGACATGAAAGGAATCAGTCCTGTTTTCTGCGCTCATAAAATCTTGATGGAAGATAATGCTAAACCGGTAGTGCAGCCACAAAGGAGACTGAATCCTAATATGCAGGAGGTGGTCAGGGAGGAAGTCACCCGTCTGTTAGATGTAGGAATTATTTATCCAATTTCAGACAGCCCTTGGGTCAGCCCGACCCAGGTGGTTCCCAAGAAAGGGGGATGACTGTGGTTAGGAATGAGAAAGATGAGTTGATTTCTACACGTACGGTCACTGGATGGCGGGTTTGCATTGATTACCGAAGGTTGAATGCCGCCACCCGGAAGGACCACTTCCCCCTCCCCTTCATTGATCAGATTTTAGAGAGGTTAGCAGGGCATAAGTTTTACTGTTTCCTTGACGGGATGTCGGGATACTTCCAGATCCCCATAGCCCCCGAGGACCAGGATAAGACCACTTTTACATGTCCATTCGGTACCTTTGCTTATCGGAGGATGGCGTTTGGATTATGTAATGCCCCTGCTACCTTTATGAGATGCATGCTTGCTATTTTTGGGGATTTCATTGGGAAGTTTATGGAGGTTTTTATGGATGACTTTTCTGTGTATGGTGATACTTTTGATGAGTGCTTAGAGAACTTGAAGAAAGTCCTGGTTAGGTGTCGAGAGGTGAATTTGGTGCTTAACTGGGAGAAGTGCCACTTCATGGTTAGTGAGGGAGTGGTCCTAGGGCATAAGATTTCAAGTAGGGGGATCGAGGTTGATCCGGCTAAAGTTGATGTGATTTCTAAACTACCTCCCCCTACTTCGGTCCGTGCCATTAGGAGTTTTCTAGGCCACGCAGGTTTTTACCGTAGGTTCATCCAGGACTTTTCTAAGATAGCCCGACCCATGACTAAGCTCCTTGAGAAGGACACACCGTTTGACTTCTCAAAGGAGTGTTTAGAGGCTTTTGAGTGTTTGAAGGAGAAACTGGTCAAGGCACCGGTGGTAGTAGCTCCTGACTGGTCTTTGCCTTTTGAGATTATGTGTGATGCTAGTGATTTTGCAGTAGGAGCCATTCTTGGGCAGCGTCGAGAGAAACATTTTCAGCCTATTTCTTATGCTTCTACCACCGAGAAAGAATTGCTTGCTGTTGTGTTTGCTCTTGACAAGTTTCGTCCTTATCTGATTTTGTCTAAGGTAGTGATATTCACCAATCATTCTGCTCTCAAATATTTGATGCAAAAAGTGGATGTTAAGCCTAGATTGATTCGGTGGATATTACTACTCCAGGAGTTTGATATTGAGATTAGGGATAAGAAAGGGGCTGAGAATTTAGCGGCTGATCACTTGAGTAGGTTAGAAAACCCCTTTCTTGATTCCCTGAGTGAGAGAGATATTGAGGGTACTTTTCCTGATGAGAGACTATTGAGGATCGTTGATGAGGTGCCTTGGTTTTCTGACATCGCCAACTATCTTGTTGGGGGTGTTGTTCCTTCTGATTATACACCCCATCAACGAAGGGAATTTTTTGCTGATTTGAAGTACTATTTCTGGGAGGAACCATATTTGTTTCGTATTTGTGCTGATCAGATTGTTAGAAGATGTGTTCCCCTAAGTGAAGGAGTTGAGATTCTCAAACATTGTCACTCCGGACCGACTGGGGGACACTATTCTTTTAACCGGACAGCTCGTAAGGTGTTGGAATGTGGTTTCTTCTGGCCCACGTTGTTTAAAGATGCTCTAATGTTTGTGCAGGAATGTGACAGGTGTCAACGCACCGGGCCGGTTACCAAGAGGGATGAGATGCCCCAGAATTTTATATTGGCTTGTGAGGTATTTGATGTTTGGGGCATTGACTTCATGGCACCGTTCCCGGGTTCTAAAGGTAATAAATTCATTCTGGTTGTTGTGGATTATGTCTCTAAGTGGGTTGAGGCTGAAGCTCTACCCACTAATGATGCTAGAGTTGTGATTCGTTTTCTGAAGAAGTTATTTTCTAGGTTTGGAGTACCACGAGTGTTGATAAGTGACAGGGGTACCCACTTTAGGAATGATCCGATGACTCGCCTTCTGGCAAAGTACGGGGTCACTCATAAAGGGGGCGTCCCTTATCACCCTCAAATGAGTGGCCAAGTTGAGAACTCGAATAGGGACATTAAGACCATCCTTGAGAAGACTGTTGAGACCCATAGGAAGGATTGGTCTGATAGGCTAGATGATGCGCTGTGGGCACTGCGTACAGCGTATAAGACACCCATTGGAACTACTCCGTTTCACTTGGTTTATGGGAAGGCGTGCCACCTTCCGGTAGAGATAGAGCATAAGGCATACTGGGCCTTGAAAACATTAAATAAGGATTTGTCTTTGGCGGGTCGTGAACGGCTTTGGAAGCTCAACGAGTTGGATGAGTGGAGGCTTATGGCCTATGAGAACTCTAAAATTAGTAAGGAGCGTACCAAAGCCTATCATGATCGGCACATTAAACAGGGAAACGAGTTTTGTAAGGGGGATCAAGTTCTGCTATTCAATCCCCGAATGAAGATTTTTAAAGGAAAGTTGAAGTCTAGGTGGTCCGGTCCTTTTGTAGTGAGCGAAGTTTTTCCATATGGAACTGTTGAGATTGATCATCCTGAGAAGGGCCGTTTTAAAGTTAATGGCCATCACCTGAAGAAATACTACGGAGGACCGCTAGAACGCGAGCGTGAGGTGACCTTTGTCACGAATTTGGAGAGATGAGTGCGTAGTTGCGTCGGGCAAACGACGTTAAAAATAGCGCCTCTCGGGAGGCAACCCGAACTTAATTTTTGCTTCATTAGTTTAGTTTTGTTGCTTTTCAAAAAAACCCACAAAAACCACAAAAAAAAAATCGATTTTTGCCAGGCACGGTCGTGCCTGGGCAGGCACGCCGTGCCTGCAGAAGGGGAAAACCACGCGAGGCTACTGCCAGCCAGGCACGATCATGTCTGGCTGGAGGCACGATCGTGCTTGGGGCGCGAAGGGAACACAGCCCACTGCCTGCCAGACACGCTCGTGTCTGGCCTAGGCACGATCGTGCCTGGGCGTTTTGACCGAACTACCCCGCGATTAAAATAACAAACCCAAACCCACCCCCTTCCCTCACGCGACCACAGAACGCAAACCCCCCCCCCCCCCCATCGATTCTCCTTCTTCCTCGACAACACCGAGCAACCGAGACCACCATCACTGGCCGAGACCACCGGTGACCGCCGCAGCTCCGACCGACCGCCGCACACTCCTTCTCTCTCTTCTCTCCTCAAGGTAATCTTCTCTTCTTCCCTTCTCCTTCTTCCACCATTAATGGAGGTCTTTCAAAGCTTTGAAAATTTCGAATTTGCATGTGCTCAAATCTTAGGGATTGTGATTTCTCTGTGTTAATTGAGGCTTGGATTGATAATTTTGATATTCTTTGTTGATGAATTTGCCTCTTTTGATTGAAATCCCTAATTTTTGAGTTAATTTAGCCAATTTAGGGTAAATCTTGTTGAATGTGAGAAAAATTTGGGGATTTTGCGCTTATTGCTTGAATTAAGGAATGAATTTTTGCTCGTGATGTTGAAACCTTGTTGTTGAGTCAATTTGAGCATAAATCCCCAATTTTAGGCCAAACTTTGTCCAATTTGAGAATTGAGTTCTTCTCCTATTCTAATTGATTCTTGCTAATTCTTTTGGGAGGAAATCCATTCTACAAACACTGTTGTAATGAATATGCTTTCTTGTGACCTTGTTTATGCCGTGTGTCGTTGAAAATTTGAACTTTTATTCAAAGAACTTTTCTTTGATAAAAATTCAAACTTTTCAACTATTCTGGTTAAACTTGGGTTTGTTCTCTTATGATGATATTTTTGCCTGAGTAAGTGCTGACGGGGCCATTGCTGTACTTTGAAAATTTGTTCTAACACTTGGAAGCCCCGTTGGAATTCTTGTTTTGATTTGTTTTGACAGATGGCACCAAGGCAAAAGCACACTAGAGGTGGAGGTGCCGGCTCTAGCCGAAGCAACACCTGCCGGTACTAGCCGAGGTTTCCGCAACTACGGGACGAACTGAAGCATACGGAGCTGCTGCAAAAGCCTATGGGCACACTTTACTACCCGGATGAGGACTCACTCACGGCAGCAGGAGTGAGGGATGACGTGATGTTCTTATTGAGACGGGGGTGGTGGAGGCACTTGTTTTTTGGGATCCGTGACTTGACCTATCGAGAGATTACTTGTGAAGTGCTGGCAACGTTTAAGATGCCGAAGGTCATCCCTATTGCTGATAACCATAGGCCCGTCATCAAGTTCCGGGCATTCGAGGAGGACCATGCCATCTCCATGGCGGAGGTGCGCTATCATTTGGGCTTTACGGGGATTGAGGATGACGGCCAGCACGAGGCTTCTTTGACAGACTTTCCACCAAGCGTGGACCGCCAGGCATTCTGGGAGTCGATCACGAGAGATGGCGGGACTTACAGACCGAAGATGTCCCCTAGCACTCTACTTTACCCCCGTCAGTACCGCATTATACACGCACTCCTTTCCTCCACCATCACCGGCAAGGCCGAGGTTGCCGGTAAGGTCACTCAGACGGACCTCTTCTGCTTATATTGTATGATCCACAACCGCAAGCCCCACATGGGCTATCTCATAGCCAAACTCCTCCACCGCCAAGCCACGAACCACATTAAGGCCATCTTTGTTGGCCCATTCATTACGAGACTGTTGACTAGGATGGGGTTCGGGGACCGATTTCTGAGGATGGAGGAGAGCTCCAGTTTTGCTGCTTTGACCCGGCTCCCCGAGGTCAACACTAGCGTGGCGAGGAGGAGGACACAGCCGGCAGCAGCAGCAGCAGCAGCAGGAGGACAGCAAGTGGAGGAAGATGAGTGTGGATCGTTGCGCTTACCGCTACACTAAAAGCAATCGCTGATAGTGTAGCACGCCCTTCCCCCTTTTATAGAACAGGCAAAGCGCCACGCGGTTCGATTGCACCGGCAGGCTGGCAGATTGCTGACCGCAGACCCGCGGCAGGCCCAACAATCTCCCCCCAGCACCTGCCAGCCTACAACTGAGCAGCATGCTGTTGCCGGGGGTCGAACCCGTGACCTTTGGCTCTGATACCAATTGTGGATCGTTGCGCTTACCGCTACACTAAAAGCAATCGCTGATAGTGTAGCACGCCCTTCCCCCTTTTATAGAACAGGCAAAGCGCCACGCGGTTCGATTGCACCGGCAGGCTGGCAGATTGCTGACCGCAGACCCACGGCAGGCCCAACAATCTCATGATGCAACTCTGATGGACTTCTCATAGAGCAAGTCTGATCGAGCAATTCTGATGCACTTCTGATCTGATCCAAAGCAGAGCAACTCTGATCGTCGACTACACTAATACTTACAATTGAAAATTCTAATACATAAAATCTAATTGGGGGTACTCTAACTTTCTGATCCTATAGCATCATCAAAATCTAATTACATTTATTCCTTACAATGAGGATGATGATGACGCGGGCCATGAGGATGATGATGATGTAGAGATGGAGGCAGCTGCCCACGAGATTCCATACGATGCACCCCCCTATGGCACAGCTTTTCCGGATTCTTGGGCGGGGATGCATGAGCATCAAGATGCTGTGTATCGGCAGCTGTCCGCGGAGCAGCACGAGAGATTTGATCAGATGCGCTTCGAGCAGCAGGACTTCTGCAGAGAGATGAGGGAGGACCATACACTCCATTATTCACAGCTCCAGTCTCAGTACACCCGGATTGATGAGAGACTCACTTCCATGGAAACTAGCTGTAGTTCGTTCTTTGACGCCTATCCACCGCCACCCCCCTCCCGAGTATTAGATGTTATTTAGACTGTCCTCTGCTAGCATCTGTATCATTATACTGTTGGATAACTGTACCGTAAACACTATCACACTCACACTCTCACTCTTACACTTAACGTTTTTTATTATGCTTTGCTTTGCTTTGTGTTCATGATGTGTGCAGCTTAGTGGATGAATGTGTTCGTGCGAATCAAGACTCAGTTCTGTTTCTGACCGACCAACGCGATAGGGGAGTTTCCATGATTCTTTGTACTCAATGCGTAATGTTAACTTGAGTTGTTTTTGAGCACGCGTGACCCTTTCCTCTTTACCCCTAGTACATAATGCATATTTGGTCATCGAGGGCGATGCCAAAGTTTAAGTGTGGGGGAGTGAATTGGGCATTCGGGCAGTAGTTGTCACATGTGATTTGTTAGAGTTAGCATGCGCAGGTATTAGTTGCATATTCATAGGAAATTCATGCAAAATTTGTGAAAATTTTTCTTTAAACTGTGTCTTTGTGAGCTGGCTAGCGTTTTGACTATGCTTTTAGAACATCTTTGAAGTGTTTAGGCTTAAATTGCTTGCACTATAATCTAGTTGTTGAGAGGATGAAGGCATTAGTCACCCATTGAATTTTCCATTAATCATCTACCCCGCCTGAAAGAACCCTTTAGGAGAAGCCATTTTGAGCCTGACCGTTTATTGATTACCCAATTAATTGAGCTCCATAGCCAAATGGCCTGTTTCCTTACCTGTGAATATTTCTGACTTAGTCTTGATGTTTAGGGAATTAAGGGAGTAATTTGTTAAGTTTAGGGAATTGTGTGTAGGAGCCATTTTGGCATTGTTCCTATGCCCCAAATGGGATAAGAGCAATCACTTTTTAGGAATATGATATTTTCGAGGATTGCATTGTAGGCATGGATTCACTTTTAAATAAATGAACTTAAATTGCTATTTTTCCTTGGTGAGGCCGAGATTAGAATGGGGTAATGTCTAGTGAGAATCCGAAAGGTGAAAAATTAATTTAGCTAGACCTCTTACTTTGCGAAAAAGGGAATGGGAGCCCCGGTCAAAAAGCGTAAGATGAGACTTGGGTATCTTTCGAAAGAAACGGCGTTCTCGTGCCAACATGACAAGGAAAACTAAACTTAATCAATGAACTTGGAGACTATTGAAAAGTTAGCTTTAGTCCTCCGCGTACTTCAAGTATACGTTAAAGCACAAATGTGCCGAGACGGTTTAGCTTAGTTGTACACCATGTCTACTCTGTGCATAGGTTTAAATGATTGTTCCTAATTTGTGGCCTACTGAGTTCCCTGTCCCCAAGAATAACCCTGAAGTTCCTAAATACATTAAGTCTTTATTAGAATATTCTTATCTCTCAAAATAAAGGGACTATTATCATTAACCATTCGCCATCACATTCACAAGTCCTTCTGATAAGCAGCTAGCTTATTTGTGTATGCTGTCATTACTTTGAGGATGTTGTGAATAATCATGTCAAATAGTTTAGCCTGAGTACAAAGGTGTAGTTTAGGGAAGAATTTTCTTGGTTTAGATTGTCTGTCCTGTGAATATCCCTTTAACTACGTGTGTATGCTAACTATTTTAAATTCCGTGTGGTGATTATCGTAAGTCCCGTTGTTCGATTTGCTTGAGGACAAGCAAAAGCTTAAGTGTGGGGGAGTCTGATAAGTCCGTACTTAGACACGCATTTGATGCGTGTTTGGGTCGGATTTTGATGATTTTCCTGGCTTTAAGGCGTTGCAAGTCTCAATTTTGGCTCAAGTTGTGTTTAGCAGGCGTTGGATCGAGTTTCATTGCATTTGGAGTTGATTTGAAGAAGTTAGAGTCCGGCAATCGGCGCTTGAGAGGCATTCGGGAAGGATTTTAAGGCATTCGAGAAAGATTTGGAAGATTTGGAGGCCACCGGGAGATTCACGACGAAATTCTGGTGAAGAAAGAGCATTTGGATCGACCTCGTAGGCATTCGGGAGCATTCGAAACGAGAAACGAAGAAAAACGATGAAGAAATGGTCAGGCACGGCCGTGCCTAGGGCAGGCACGATCGTGCCTGCCATCTGAATTGATGCGGAGCTACTGGCATCCAGACATGATCGTGTCCGGTGCAGGCACGATCGTGTCTGCAATATTTTTACGCGTTCCTTCCGCAGGCACGGTCGCAGGCACGATCGTGCCTGGCACCGTGCCTGGCCGCGATTTGTCCTAATTCGACCCGAATTCGTTGTTTTCTATAAATAAGGCCTCCATTCCCACTTTTGGGGGTTACGAACTTTGGAGAGAGGCCTAGGGACGAGTTTTACCTGCGTTTTTACGTTGTTTAATCCAAGAACCTGAGATTCTTTGTAAGTTCAATTCTTTAATTAATGACAATTATTTCTATTCATCCCAATTCTTTTGATTCGTCAATTATGAGGCGTGAGTAGTTTAATTAGGGATTTGGGGTTGATGAAGGGGTTAATCATGATTGATGGCTAGATTCTTGTCGGTTTAATTGCATGAATGTCGTTTAATTTGTGTTTGAATAATTTAACTGATATCTCTTGTAACCTAGATGGCCACTAGACTTAGAATTGCTTATGGAATAAATTAAGAGAGATCTAATTTGTTCTAGGACACATTCACACACACTTAATCGTTCGCTAAGAGATTAGTAGCGATTAAGGGGCCGTAAGCTCGCTCGTTTTGGCAATAATTTAGGATCTTGTCGCATGAGAGATCAGCCTGGACCCCTAAATTATTGTACTCTACGCCGCGAGAGCGGGAAGAACTTAGTAATGATTAGCTAGGCTCAATTAAATTAAATTCATGTGATTAGGCCTGTTCTGCCAGAAAGCTGGTTAACCCCGGAATCAATTCCTGTTCCCTTCGTCGTTAATTAAGGAAAACCAAATCTTTTTATTCGTTCATTAGCATTAGTTTTAATTTAATCAATCAACCAATCTCGCACAATTGCACTTTTATTTTATTTATTTCTTTTTAATCGCTAAGTTTAGTTAATCTTTATTTCCCTTTTGTCCGTCCCTGTGGAGACGATACTCGTAGTTTCAACCACTTTACTACATCCTTTTTAAGTGCGAGAAAACACACATCATTATTCTTTTGGACATGTTTTTAGAGAAAGGAATACCACGGCCCACTCTCTTGCTTGCCTATGGTATTCTTCAGTCCAATGTGTATTATTTGATCGGGTTGGACATCTGCCGAGAGAGGTAAAGAGGAATTACTATGCGGATCTCTTTGATTTTCCAAATTTGCGTTATTAATTGTTTTTATTTTGGGTAAGGTATAGTCCCCCCAAAATTGCATTTGGTTTTTTCTCCGTTTTGTCTTTATAGAGAGGTTTTGGTATGGTTCCCCTCTCTTAGTGCTATTCTATTTAATAAAAGAACGGCAAATGCCCACTGGCATTTGCCCCACTGATTTTGGTGGTTGACCTTCCGGGGTAAAAAAAAAATTTATGACAGATTAATTAATTTCCACCATGCGTGTTATTCATATAATCATATATAGAGAGAGAGATCCTTTACTAATGGCGGAGTGTAGGGGTGTCCGTTGTTGTTCGGAACTAGAACCCAACCGCCAGTTCATGGTTCTAAGGGAGTGTTTGCAATTGCTTCAACTTTAAAAAAGTAATTTTTTAAAGTGATTTTGAGAAAAGTGATTAATAGTAAAAGTTTGTAATGTTTGAGAAAAAAGTGATTCTGAAAAAGTAAAAGTTGGTAGTGTTGGGTAAAATAAGTACTTTTTGTGTAATAGAAAAAGTGAGAAGCAATTTAAAGCACCCTTCTACCTGCTTCCAGCTTTTAGCTTTTAAGTGATTAATTTAAGCAGAAGCTGTCATTTGAAAACACTCTTTTTCAACTTTTTTTAAGCCAAAAGCTAAAAAGCGCTTTTTTAAAGCAATCCCAAACACTCCTTAAATTATGGGGATTTGAAACTGGAACAGCACGATACTGGTTCAAAAACCGACGACTTTGATTCTAATCAGCTTGATTTTTCGATTTAAATGTTTTAGATATTAAATTTTAGTTGATTTTTTTAAAATGAAATTAATAAAAAAGTTCCCTAAAAGTTATTTGAAGAACAAACATCTATCATTCTTATAACAAAGCACAATAACTAATATCTATCATTCTTAGCTAAGTAGAATTACGTTGTAAATCTACAAGCTAGCACTTTACAATAATTCAATTACGTTATTAATAAAATATATATCTATAATCATTACCAATAATTTTAATAAAAAAGAATTTTAAGTAGTAACAACTAGTGAATAGTAACTAGCTAGTAACTATATTATACGGAGTAATTCTTATTTCAATTATAAGTACAATTATTACTATTATAATTATTCTTATTAACATTTTGCAAACATTAGAATTATTATTAATTATAAATGGAGTAGTTAATTAAAAAGAGGTTTGGAACCGGAAGGATTATTATTTTTAAATATTATAGCAGACATTTCAATAGGGAGTGTTTTTTAAAAACATTGAAATTTATTATGTCAAAAATACAAGTGTACAACTAATAATTAAATTTTAGAAACTTTTAAAATAATATAAATATTAAGAGCCCGTTTGGTAACACTGAAATCGATTGAATCGGCTGATCCTGCTAAAATTTATGAAGTTCTAGCTGAACTAGCTGTATTGGCTGTTTATGCTGATTTATGAAAAAATTAAATTTAAATATATTTTATTAATAAAATAAAGAAAAAATTATGTGTAAAAATAGCTAAAATGGTCATCTACAGTAACTTCAGCCGACACAGCCAGAAAAGTAACTTCAGCCGATACAGTAACTTCAACCTTACTTTTTCTTATTATTACATATTTCATTGCGCGAAATCAAATGTTACGTGTTTGGCAAAAAAAATGGCTGATAAACCTGATAAGTTAAAAAGCTGTGTTACCAAACGGGCTCTAAGGATGTTTTTACTTGGACTGTAATTTGATGGTCTGGTCTGGTCTGGTCTGATCTGGTCTGGTCTGGTCTGAACTGGTCTGGTCTGGTCTGGTAAGGTCTGGTTTCTTTGTATTTTTATAACTATCCAAGTCTGGTCTGGTCTGGTCTGGTCTGAACTGGTCTGGTCTGGTCTGGACTGGTCTGGTCTGGTCTGGTCTGGGACAAATTACAGTCCAAATAAAAACATCCTAAAATGTAAGAAATTTATGTCTACGAACATGCATTAGATATTGCCGAAGTCAATGATCCAAAAGAGAGAGCTCAACGGAAACAAAAGTACGACATGATAAAGATAGGCAAATTGTGATGTACATAGCCTTATAGCCAATGTTCTAAAAGGCGTAAGGCGTGTCGAGGCGGCACATCCAAGTCTTAAGCCTTTGAAGCCTAGGCGGGCTTAGGCGGGACGTAGGCGTGAAAATGCGTTTTGATCTGATTTGTTATCATTTATTTTAATTTTTCTAAAGCTATTTTTAAATAACGTTATTCAAGAACACAATTTTTATTATAGTACTACCTTCATCTCGTTGGAAGGTTCCCACAACAAATGAATGTGAGGTTATAGATGTATTATTTCTAATATTTAATGATTAAATTATCATTTATAATTGTGAACTGTTTCTCAAAATAGAAATGAGAACCTTTATATGAGACGTACAAAATGAAAAAATGAGAACATTTCTACGGGAAGGAAAGAGTTATATTTTTGAAAAACCCTCTAATAAAAATGATAAGAGTGAGGATCTTGATAATGATAACAATAAAATAGAATAATAATGTATAACAATAATAACAATAATTAAAACAATCTTAATATTAATATCATATCAATAATAATGATACATAGTAGTTGTTAGCGTATTAATGTCAAGCTATTATACTAAATTACTTATACGGGGTAATATATAAAGTTTCACAGTTTCAAATTTTAAAAGAGCACATGCAAGTTGTGGGTTAGATGGAACTGCACCTAGCAAATACGGAGTACTTTATGCAATTTGTTTTTCCCACACCGATTACAAAACATTCTTCAGCCTTCCAAGCACGTTATAAATTCGTCCCTCGCCAACGCATTGCCAAATCAGCGACAAGCGACCTGGTTGAAAGCTAGTTGACCGGCTTATCTGGTCCAGGACCAGTAGTTTTAATTGCTATGGACTTCCTTAAAATTTGGGCCGCCTTTTGTCACGCCTATGGGCTGTGCGAGGCTTTAGGCTGACGCCTTGGTCCTAGGCCCGCCTAGGCGGAGCCTTTTAAGGCCTTTTAGAACACTGCTTATAGCATCTTAATTTGATATATGCGATTTCATCCTTAATTTTAACATATTTAACCAAACCAGCATGACAATCCTCTACACAAGGCCTTCTTGAATTGTTAAATCATTGAAAGAGTGATTAAGTGATTAACTGATTAAGTAGTATACGTATGCGGGTAAAAGGTTCGAATAATCGTTCTTGCTGTTTTTTTCAAATCTATTCATCATTTAATTCCCTATATTATTTTTTGGAAAGGAGCTTAAATTGATATCACAACATTCAAATAGAGGTAAAACGATAAAAGGACCATAAATAACCGTCAGCTCTCGAATCAGATTTGGAGTCAATCACCTCCAAAAGCATATAATCAATTAGTTTTAAAATACTGTCAATAATCGTTCTTGCTGTTTTTTTCAAATCTATTCATCATTTAAGAAAACCATATAATCATCAAAATAAGCATGTTTAGTTTTAAAATACTGTCAATCTAGCCAGTGGCGGATCCAGGAACCAGAAGTATTGGGGGCAGAGAAAAAATAACGTGCATGAAAAAAAAACCCTAATTTGTGGTGTTTACATGAGAATAGCAAAATATACCCAAATAGTAAAAATTTGTAATAAGGTTCAAGAGAATTTCGAAAAAAAAATAGTATTATTACAATAGCAAAAAATGTAAAAAGTGAATGACAATTGCTCTGTTCTAGTTTTCATCTTTTGAAAGAGATCTTATAGCACATCCAAATTGATTTCTTGGGGAATTAGAATACTACTTCCATCCCGTTTTCGTTAGTCATCTTTGACTTTTTCAATAAAAAATGATAAATTTTGATCAACTATTTTAACTAATATATTTATGCGAATTTTAATAATTTTATACTTTATGATAGTATTTTTGACACAAAACATTTTCATATTATCAATACTTATGTATATAAATATATAATTGGTCAAAGTTAATTAGACACCATTGATTTAAAAAGTCAAGTTTGGCTAACTAGAATGAGACGGAGAGAGTAACACATTGAGAAATACTACTAGACACATTTGAACTTGAACTTTCTGGAATTGAGGCAGATGTTTTGTTAAAAATTCTGTTCATGAAATCTAATAAAAAATGTAATTAATTCTTTGATAACTAATATACAATTTTGCCTCTTTATATTAAACCTTCCCTAGAATGATACTAATGTGAAAATTATATTTTATATGACTTTCTCAAATCTTAAATCGTAATAACATTTTAACACATAGATAATACAATAATCAATGGTCAAATTACTCAAATCTTGACTACCCTGTTCTAATTTTGGGGTTTTAGAATTCCCTCGATTTCCCTTAAATTAGGTACCGTATTACGTTAGGGGCATGGGTTAGTAGATGGGTTAACTTATTTTATTTGGCTTTACTAGAGTTGGCGGCATTTAACTTTTTTTATTGGGGGCATCAAACTTTTTTTATTGGGGGCAATAATATGAGCTAAATTTTTTCCTATTCTAATTATAAGAGATAGTTGGCAGTTTATTGGGGGCAGCTGCCCCATAGCTAGGCTTTGCATCCGCCCCTGAATCTAGCCATCGTGACTTGCAAAGCAATCAATTCTTCACAAATTTAATTAAGAAAGTTGATAGTTTTATGAAAGTCCATAAAATTTTAAAACTACAAGAATAAAAATATAAAAAAGGGAAAAATGTCAAAATAGAATAAAATCTCAAAATTTAAAATGAAAAACAAAAATTGAAAGAAATTAAAAATGGAAATGTAAAAAATATAAAATTAAAATCTAAGAACGCAACTTTTAAAATGACGTAGAGAATAAAGATAATTCTAAAAACGAAAAAAATATATTGGTTTTGACATTGCAAAGTTTTTAAAGTTCTTTTTTTATTTTAACAAATTTATTTTTCTTTTTCAAAAAATAACCTGATATAACAGGTGTAAAACTAGTTAATTAGAAGGCCAATTCGATAGATTTTTTAAAAGTGGTATACTTATACGATATTTATTTCATTGTAGGCCATAGCTAGAGATTTAAGTAATAATTGAAATTGTTTATTTAGACTTCTTCCAACCTGGTATATATTTATCCGGTCCCATTGAAATGAATATATCCTTTATCCTTCCGGTAAATATATAAATATACTCTTTGTTTAATCTATTTCCTAACTTTCGTCATACCCTAGCTTTGCTCAATAATTGCTACAAATTTTAATTTTGGAGCTCATTAACTTGTCCATGACGGACTTTGAGAGAACACAATAAGAAGTCTTATGTGTTTACTAAATACTCATATGAGCTTACACGGCCTCGTTATAACAACCTACTCCCTCCATATCTTTAAAATCTTCACATTTGAAAAGTAGGTAGATTAAGAATAGTGAAAGAGAATATGAATTATTGAGGGTATGATAGGAAGATAGTGGAATAAGGTGATGGAATGTAGGATAAATCCAAAAAAAGTAGTTGTAATAGTGTATTATTTTCAGAATTATTGAGGGTATGATGAGAATATTTAGAAATGGAAGATTTTTTTGTTACGGACGAAAAAGGAAAGTGGGAAGATTTTAAAGTTACGGAGGGAGTATTTAATTTGGTAGCAGGCCATCTAATATATGACCCTATTATAAATAAGTTATAAGCAAATCAACTAAGGTTTATTTCTTTGAAAGATATGTTAAAAATGTCAAAGGTAGGGTATGTTGGGCACACCTACCTAAAAAGATACTTTTTTGAGCTTTTGAATAAGTAATAGATTCTAGTGATATCAATGGAAAGATCTTAAAATAGGAAGACGATAGCTGCTTGATACTCCAAAAAACTAACTATTTGATGTAGTTCTGTTTAATATACAAATTGTTCTGACTAATTATTGATATACCAGTTTGTGTACTATTTAAAAGTCTCAGATGCTACTATACCCGTTCAGCGTATCTTCTCAAAAAATATCATTTATTTTGAAAAGGGTCATATCTTAAAAACTGTAGTGCGAAATTAAACATATACTATGCATAACTGGAATCTTGTATAGACTTTCAAATAGTACAAAAATTAGGAGGTAGTAGGATCTATATCTACCAAACATGCACTAAATTTGGAAAAGGAATCATGAGTACAACATTTTTATTCATTAAATATTCACTTTTTTTTACATTTGCACATTTTTTATATTAGTATGCATCGTGTCTTATGATTTAAGCTCATTTAATTCATTCATTTGTAAGTTATTAAAGATCAAAACTTATTCTCACTTTTCATGATGGAGATGACTACTTCTTACTTGAATTCACCCTTATATATTAAGTGCAAGAATATAGTCCAATTGAGTGAGTTAATTATTGATGATGGATACCCTACCACACCTCTGTTGATATACAATGACACAAATCATTCTTTTACGTGGTAAAGAAGAAGAGCTGAGGTTATTGAATTCCAATAGAGCTGCTAGCTTTATCTTTATTTAAAGTAACAATCAATACTCAATAGGCTAACAAGCTAGCTAGCTAAGCTTGGCGTCTAGTGCTAGCTCTACTGCAAATTGCAAAACTATTCCTAATTTCCAGTGGTTTATTGTGAAGTTGCAGATGAGTAGTGGAGCGTGTAGTTACTTTAAAAAAATGGGTAATTTTCGCGTATGGACGCAAATTAGAAATAATATCACTTTTGTTAACATTTGAAGTTTATTTCAAAAACAAACTAGTTAAAAATTCCTTTCAAAAATAGACATACGGTCTACTGGAACCCCTCTCCCAAGTCCCAACAAGTGCACTGCTATGCACGTAAAGTCCAAAATCGTGGCTTATTGCCCAACCCAACATAAAATGTAAAAAGTTAAGTCTACTCTGTATTAAACTGTAAACGATGAAAACAATTAGGTAATTATTAAAAGTGCAAAATTAATAGTAAATCTAAATTTACTTTTGACTGTATTGTAAATATAACTGAACAATAATTCGAATTCAAAAATTAAAAATTAAAAACTTGTAACAATGTTTTAAAAATAAAATAAAAAGATTTTAAGTTTAAAATAAAATCTGAAAAAATTACAAAATGTATAAAAAAATAGAATCATAACTCGAAAATAAAAATGTATAAACTAAAAGCAGTCAAAATATGAGGACGTTCTAAAAAAATACTTTGACATACAGTTTTTTTATTGTTAATTTAATATTGTATAAAAATATAAAAATATTTCAAAAATAAAAAAATTAGATTAAAGTTTATATAATAAAAATACATTACACAAATTTTTCTAGTAAAATATATACAATAAAATTATAAAAAATAAGAAAATTAAAGTAAGTTAAAAGTGTGTAAAATTAAATTAAAGTCAAAGAATTAAAATATGAAAAATTAAAATGATGAACTTAAAAAATGATTACATATTCAAAAAATACGAATTTTCTGGTGTGATTTTTCTTAAAGTACTTAAAATTTTAATTATTAGTATAATCACTTTATTGTTTGTTTTTGTTTATTGTGATTTCTTTGGGCTTCTTTTTGTTGATAATTCTGAAATTTTTGTTTTTTATTGTTTCTTTATGTTTCATGTTACTTTTCATATTCATAAACCGAAATTCAACATTTTAGGTGTTTGTATCTAAATGATTTAGACTAAACCCACATACATATTTCTAGTTTAAAGATATAGAAATAAATAGAAATTTAAATATAAAAAAAAATCAGAATCACAATAAACAATCATAAGAAACACATGGCAACAAAAAATAACACTATGCAACAAAAAGCAACATAATGCAACAAAATGCAATATATGAGGTACAACAAAAGGCAACAAAAAATAACATATAAGAGTATCTTAACAAATAATCAATACAATCTGTTGTTTCAATTTACTACATTTATCTATTATACTATTTGGCTTTGCTTATTATTTCTTCATGAACTATATCTCATGGGTACTAAAACTAGTGTAGGTGTGCCTTGTGGAAGCATGCATGGTGGTGATAAGTCTATCTCTTAGTTGCTACCATTATTGTCAACTCAATGTTACTGTTACAATTTGTAGGTTCTATTACGATATTCTCTCCCGATTTAAGAAGACCTTTGTCCTGACCATCTGTATAGTAGTCGTAATATACCCAATCCTGTCCTCAACACTAGAACATGGATCCATCATTTCTAACTTGGCTGTAACACGAGCAACACACCCATCATTTCCAGCTTGGCTGCAACACAAGCGGGAACACACCATTTCAATACTTGATAACATCAACTTGTGGTGCCCTTGATATAAAAAAAACTATAGAGGGAGTATTAAAATCAAAATAGAATTTCTAACATAAAACCAATCCCATAAAATGAGCAGAACAAATATATTTAAGCAGTTATTGATCTGCTTCTCCATATATTTTACTAGAATTAGTTACTTTTCACAATTTAACCACATGTGACGAACTGAAGAGAGATGGATTATTAAAAGATAAGAAAATAGAATTGCAGCACGTGTGGTGAGGGGAATGTCACTGTTAAACGAGAATTGCAGAATAACATAATGAAGTATTACACTCTTACCAAAATCTAGAAAAAATTCAAAATCATAGTTAGAAGAGTATAAGACTTTCCGCCATAGAACAACACCCCTCATCGCATTGTCTTTTGTGTTTTAGATGGAATGAAGTGTTGTTCATACTCATTCTTCCACACCTCTTTAAATAAATCAGGCTAAAAATAGTTTGCTAATAAATATCTCCATTTGTTATGTATAGCTTTCATGCCTAATTAACCATAAACTAATGCCAACTTCTCAAATAACTCATACTAGTTATCAAATATTTTCAACCTCTAAACTAATAACTCACACAATCAAAATCAGACATGTCAATTAATGGAAGCACCTTAAACAGCTCTCGTATTCACAAAAACATCCACATAAATTTACATCATACATATGATAAGGGATTTATTCAGCTCAAATCTAGTGCATAGCCTATTTCCAGAAATAGTATTGAGAATGGAATCATTTAAACAAGTAACTCTAACCAAATCAAGTTTCAAAATAGATATGATTCCATGTTTACTTTCCCAAATGCATGCTAACAACAGAGCCATCAATTTTAAATTCAAAGGGTTTGCTTTTGATTATAACCTTAAACTCATGTGAGCCATAGGATTGTAAATATGGAATTGATAATCATCCTGGACATCATCCGCCAGACTTATATGGTTGCCTAGGTTGCTGTTTTTTCCTCCAAGCTTTCCATCTCTGCAGGTATGAGGGATTTCACAGCTGATCCAAAGGCCATGGTCGTTGTTGGTCTCTAGGTGATGAAAAGAGAGTGTCCCTGGTATGTTGTCCAGCAGTTTCCAGCTTCGTATGGTAGGATGTCTGCTCTATTCGATTCTGTGCAGAAATTGCCGCCACGGTAGCTCACCGGAGAAGAGCTATGCACCGCTCTGTACTCCGCGGCCGCAAAATGCAGTGCTCGTTCCCCTAGATATTGGACGAATGATGACCAAATGCGAGGAGGACTGAACTGTTCCATGAATCCACGGAGTGCCCTAGTCGCGGCGCTGAAAACCCCATCACAGATGCTGCTCCAGCAAAATCCCCTTCGAGAGTTGGAACCCTCGCTCTAGAAGCCTTACGACAGGTTGAAAAAATAGTCTAAAATTGAAATAAAAAAAACGTAATTGAAAACCAAAAAGTTAAAAATGTTAAAAGAAGAAATGAGGGGGGCATAAATGATATGAGAAGCACAAAACTAGACCATGCGGGTAATTTCCACAAAAAAAATCAATAAACATTCTTGAAATATTTTTAAAGCAATGCTATCATATTTTACAATACAAATTTAAATAAATTTACGAATTCAAAAATCGTTACTCTCACATATTGTTAAGTTTTAGCATTACGATCCGAATTTCAATGAGAATATAAATTTGGGGGATGTCGTTGGTGATGTGTAACACTTGACATTTAATTTAAACGGATTAATAGTACTACTCATACCAACAGAGGTGCATCTCCTTTTAAGGGAGCTTATCACCGAAGAATTCCAAGTTAAGCGTGCTTGCACGGGAGTAGTTTTGGTGGTGGTTTGTGAGGACAGTACTAGAGGTCTGGAGAGCATGTGGAGTAACTACCTCGGGTCCTGCGAGGTCGGGGTGTTACATGATGTTAATGATTATTTTTGAGAGTATGATTGGTGAGAGAGATTATTAAGAAGGATTATTTGATACAATAATATATATGCCATTAAAATATCTATCTAGATGGTTTTGAGATTATTTATGAAAGTTAGAATTAATACCTTATTATAGTAATAACTTACTTCTCATCACCACTGTAAGTGACTCCACATCAATGGTTGTGAAAAATAATTTTTGATAATTTTATACAAAAATATTTTAGTACAGTACACAAACTATCGACATTTAAGTAAGGCCTTTGCATACCGTTAACTATATGTCTCTGTGCACTAGAGGTCACCAGTTCAAATTTTGAGAGTTGTCACTTGTTAAGATGATAAGTGAATGTTTAATTTGCTCTTTATACACCCTTGTGGTGAGTGAGATCGGACACTTCTAGGCAGGAGCGTATCCAACGTGGGGGCAGGGGGGGCAGCTGCCCGCACTCAACCCCCACCTTACCCCTATATATACATATATATTTGATCTACAATTATATATTTTTTGTGCTAAATATAAAGGTCTTATCAACATAGTATAGTACTTGTGAACAACATGACATTCGGCCCCGTGGTTGATGAACTTTGTTCGTGTTGTAACTCATTTATTACAGGTCAAGGGAACGAATCCCTAATCTACTTTTTGTCCACATTTTTTCATTTTGGCCATTTTGAAGCTTTAGAATGAATTTAAAGTGGTTATTATACATTATTGTTTTAACTTTTTTCTAATTTCTAAGATTTAAGATACTTAGTGGTTATTATACATTATTGTTTTAACTTTTTTCTAATTTGTAAGATTTAAGATACTTTGATGTAGTTACAATTTTAGTTTCACATATACCTTTTAAAATTCAACCATGACATTTTTGCAATTAAGATAAACTATTTTCTACATATACTTATATATCCACAACTTAAGTTAATTCTAAATACATCCCTCCCTTGTATGATTCATTATTTATTAACATAATTTCAAATGAAATAAAAAAAATTGTGACTTGTTTGTTGCAAATAGAGTGAAACAATATAAATAAAAACTTTGTGACTTGTTTGTCAAACAAATATTTTGTTATTTATAGATAATTTTACAATATTTTTTTGAATTGGTTTCACTGTTTGTGACTTTCCGGATAATAAGTTTTTAGTACGAGTTCGCCCCCTCTCACGTAAATTTCTGGATACGCCACTGCTTCTAGGAGTTTAGGACTCTCGTCTTGCGGGGGGAAGACAATGTGCATCGGGCTGCCTTCTTTTAAAAAGTACTCCCTCCATCTCGAAAAGATTTGTCAAATTGACTTTTCTCAATCAATGAAAATCAACTTTGATCGAATATATTTTTTAATACAATATTATTTTGAATGTGAAAGTTTTATCAAAATGTTCCTTATTCAAAATATTTTTCATAAAAAGTATAAAATTATACATTATATATAAATAAAATAATTAAGATCATTGTTCAAAGTTCACCATCATTGACCAAGAAAAGTCAATGTGGCGAACCTTTTCGGGACAGAGGTATTATATAAATATTTTCAAAATTTGAGATGGATGAGGCTTAGTAAACCCATGACTGTAGAGATGATAAATAAAGAGCGTAAGATAATGATTCACATAAGAAGACTTCATTTGGTTGGAGGAGGGACTATATTTGGTTGATGGGAGGAGGGTTTTAATAATGGTGAGTTTTAAACATTAAAGAGGGTGTTAAATTGTTAATTAACTTAATTTGATTTGTAGCGAAGACTGCAGAGTAATAGAAAATTATTTTAAATAATGAGGGTAAAAAGTAAGGGTATTCTAAAATTATTCATAAAAAATAGTAATAAAAAAGTTGCTGAGAGCATTTGAATATAGATCAAACTAGAAAATATTGAAAATACTTACAAACATACTCCGAGTTATTTTTAGCTATTCAGTTTTTCATACATAGTACTAACTCCATCTCCGGCCTAAGGTTTTCATTCAAAAATCATATGGAGTATAAATTTTAGATAATAATTAAATAATGTAATATGAGTATAATTTGAAAAGTAGTTTGAGTGAGTACAATATAATACGTAGTAGTCATTAATGACAATCGTTAAGTTATAAGTTCACTTTTTAATGATATTGGTAATTATTTACTAAAATAGGAATACAAATTTTTAGATGAACGTTGAACAGAGCAAGTGAGAAATTTTACGAGGGGCATACGCATATAGTACCTTCGTCCATTAAAACTTTGTCATGTCGTAAAATTTGAACCATAATTTGTATTACTATAATATTATAAAAATTATAAATTTTATACTTTTATGAAACTAAATTTTATACGTACTGTCATTTTTATTACAAAAAAATTTCAATTGAAAAATAATACGGAGTATCTAATAAAAATATATAATTTGTGAAAATTTCAAACGTGGCTAATTTTAAGTCATGGAGGGAGTCTATAGGAATGAGTGTACGTGGTCACCTTCGATCATACTATCATATGGTAGATTAGATTTCAATATTTTAAATCAACAAATAAATGTCAGTCGTATAAGTCAAGCAAGAAGAAGTAAGTACGAGTAGTATTAAAGTACTACGTAATGATTTAGTTGTTAGTACTACTTTTGTTGAATTGATTCCTTGGACATTCAAGTATAAACATTTTTTCCGTACTCAGGTTCTTTTAAACATTTATTTTATTTATATGTAATATGTGCAGAACACAAAAGGAATAAAAGAAAAAAACAGAGAGAAAGTGGCGTCTGTCGTCGCGCGATGGAAGCACTAAGTTTTCAGTGCGGTGGAACACATCACATCACTGATCTATGTGTGTGTATAAATATGAATATGTTCTCAACTTGTTAAATTATCATCTGAATTCAATTGATCTTGAAGAAAGAAATATAATAATGGGGATGATGAGAAAGCACAGCAGAGCAGTCGGGGCAATGGTGATTATTCAGATAACGTGTACAGGAATGACCCTTTTCTCTAAATCCGCCATTTCCAGAGGCATGAAACCTTCCATTTTTGTTGCTTATCGTCAAGCCTTTGCCACTCTCGCCTTGGCTCCTTTTGCTCTATACATTGACAGGTCCCCTCTCCATCTTTTTTAATGTTTAGTTTATGTTATACTTTTTTTATTATGGAGTACTTTATTTCTTAATTCCTCTTTGATCTTCATTTCAGGAAAAACCAACCTCCCCTGACGTTTAAAATGCTCTGCAAGATTTGTGTTGTATCCTTGTGTGGGTATGTCAATCTAGATCCCTGTTTTCAGCTAGTTCTCTAATGAAAAATCACTATATGCCGTTTAATGATGTTTTCTTTTGGACTGAAATTTGCTGGTCTGGTCTGGTCCGGTAAACATCAGGTGTTTGTGTATTTTATAACTACAGAAGTCAAGTCTGGTCTGGGACTGAAAACAGTCCAAAAGAAAACATTTTAATTGTTTCTTGATTATTATATTCATCTACTAGTACTCTTAGTATTTACCATATGTCCATAATTCCATATCTCATTTGACCTTGTTCATTTGATATTATTAACTCTACCTGATACTACTTCCGTCCCAAATTGATCTACAAATTTGACTTTTTGGGTCAAACACTTTCATTTTATTCACTTAATTAGAATGTCAACTTTTAATTATTCTAATTTGGAGTTTACAACTTTGAAGTGATTTTTATGTAGTTTCTGAATATATAAATTTTAATTATTAAAAATTGAATAAATTATCGATATGGAGCATTAACTTTTATTATTGATTGACAAAAAAATATTTGACTTTGCAAAATAATTTGGGACGGAAAGAGTATTATTTAGATGTTCATTCATGAAGCACAACTTTTAATGAGTAACTTATAGAAGTCAAATATTGTACTCCGTAATTATTAATAACGGATACTTATGACATTGTATAAAAGACATAACTCGGCATTTAGCAGGAACGACGAAAAAAATAGTGTTACGGTCGGAGTAGTTGGCTGGTCTGCAACACTTCTCAGTTTTTGGCTATAAAAACCACTTATTTACCAAACATTATCAATTTTTTACTTTTTTCGGCTTTTGTGTCAAAAGTGTTTTTCCCATTGTTATACACTAAAAGCACTTATTTTACCAAACACTACCAACTTTTACTTTTCAAAATCGCTTTTTTCTCAAACACTATCAACTTTTACAACTAATCACTTTTTCCAAATCACCACAAAAGTGATTTTTTTAAGCAGAGGCTGTTGCAAACACTCCCTTAGCACATTAGAGACCCAAACAAGGAAAAACCAACCTCCCCTGGCATGGTGGGAGTACTTCATACAAGGATTTTCTACTCCGTATTTCAAAATAAAGTTCATTATAATAAATATTTGTTATTCATATTATGTTCCTCTCTTTTGCACAGTTTGTAGTATATTTTGTCATAAATTAAAGACGAGTTTATATATCAAGCATATATTAGTCGTCATCTTCAATCAATTAGCTAAAAAAGTACTCCTTATATACATCCGATTTTGGCTGTAGTAGTGTTTGGTACTCCCTCCGTCCCAAAAAATTGTTCTTAGTTTCCTTTCGGGTCGTCCCAAAAAATTGTTCCACTTTCTCCTTTTGGAAAGTTTTGTGTGGTTCACATTCATTTACCTTTTTCTTACACAACTACAATCATACATTTCCACTTTATTCCCACTTTCTTAAACTCCGATCCAAGTCAATGCGGGAACAATCTTTTGAGACGGAGGGAGTATATAATTGGATTAATAAAACGAATACATGAAAAGCAAGAATAAGAAATGTACGTGAGCAAGAATTTTGTGGTTCGTCTTTTTCGGAAAAAAAATTCTATTTGTACTCAAAATCTGTAGCCATTTAACATATATATCTACGTAATTGTTTCCACACTCGGAGAATTAGGATGTTTTCTTTTGGACTGAAATTTGTTGGTCTGGTCTGGTTTGGTCTGATCTGGTCTGGTCTGGTGTGGTCTGGTCTGGTCTAATCTGGTCTGATCTGGTCTGGTCTGGTCTGGTCTGGTCTGGGACTGAAAACAATCCAAAAGAAAACATATTGTTTGTGTAGGGAGATAATAAGGTATAAATGTATGTGAAGTGTGTACAAATTTTGTCTAACCAGCCATTATTGTTTTTTGAAGAGGAACAAACATTTACTCTGGTGATCTTAAATTAGTGCAGAGTGAACCTGAGCCTGAACCTGTTTTATGCCGGATTGAATTATGTATCTGCCACATTTGTTACCGCTGTTACCAACACTATTCCTGCTATGGTATTTGTCATAGCAATTTGTTTAAGGTACTTTTTTGAAGAATTGTTTAAGAAAAAAAAGTTTGATACTTTAAGTTTGTCATAGCAAAATTGTTTAAACAATTTTGAAGTCATAAAATATTATCCCTACTATCCCTACTACGGAGTATTATGAATTTAATTTTTAAAAAATATTGTTAAATTCTTCTCATTCTAAAATTTCAAAATATGAATTTTTTAAATTTTTTACTAATAAGGATTGAAAAATATTAATGGTCAAACTCATGCGTTGACAAACGTAAAATGTTGACTGTTGCAATTAAAAGGGAACGGAGGAAGTAAGTGATTATAAATTATTGATGTCTAGCTATGAATAGTAAATACACACTAATGAGGATATATTTGTTTCAATGAATGCCAACAAAAAAGGTTGGAAAGGCTGGGGATAAGAAAAAGTGAAGGAAAAGCTAAAGTGGTGGGGTGTATCTTGAGTCTTCTTGGGGCCATGGTCTTTACTTTTTATAAAGGGCCTGTGCTATATCCAACTACTACACATGAAGAAGCAATGCAAAAGTCGCACCTTTCTGTAAAGACGCCTGCATATAGTAAAGAAGACTGGATAAGAGGTTCTGTTCTCATTCTTGGTGCTAACTTGACCTGGTCACTATGGCTCATCATGCAGGTACCTATGTAGTGTGTTCTTTATCACAATCAACCATGCTTGATTATTAAAAAGAAAAACTGTACACCTTTTAATCTTTTATACACATCTCAAAAAGTTCTAGAGCTTTTTGAGATGTGTATAAAAGATTAAAAGATTAAAATGTGACTAAGATCTTAGTCACATTTTTGTAAACACTACAAAAAGTTACGGAATTTGTAAAGATTAATGCTAAAGAGCTTGTGTCAAAGTGTTTTTGGCACATATTTAGTATATCCCTGCCAAATCCTCTATTAATTTTGACGAATCCCTACTAAAAATCTCTGTCAATCTCATGTTTTTTTGTAGTCAAAGTTAGGTTATAGACAAAATATGTGCATTAATAATTCAATTTGGCACACACCGTATTGACAAAAATATATGATTATAGACATTTCTAATAAACTATCACGAACGATTATGCACAAATATCAATTTTTCATGCAATTTCACTTGACATGATTGTAAAGAGTAGCATTCAAACTAATGAAAGTGGCCCGCAAATGGTTATGATTTAAAAGTTCATTTTAAAAAATCAACCTTATTAATTATGGATAATAGTCTGAGATCTTGTATAGTAATTTACTAATTCATATTTTACCGGTATGAAATATACTAAAACACTCTTCAAGATAAGATATTTCGTCTTGATTGTGTCATCACTCATTTGTTTATTTCATTGTTTCGTCATAATCAATATCTTTCATTTTCGTTAGGAGGCCCACATTACACCATGTTTATCAGCCAGCGTGTTTGGCTTTCATACATTATTAAGACTTGAGTTTCCATCTTGTATATATAATGATTTAATATGTTATAACAATTTGGTGTGAGATAAATAATTCAATAAAAATCAATTTCTATACACAGACATCTGTTCATAAACAAAATTTAACCTTTTCAAATTATATAATGATGATACTGATGAAAAAATGTATCAGTGACGGGCAAATTAATTGTCTTTATCCAATCCTTCATATGTGTACTAAAATTGGTAGAAATGACCTTGGCTTTATTTATTTAATCCTTTGGATTGTTCAATATTTCAATATTCAGATAAGTTTCATTTAAAAATTAAACGTTGAAAGTAATTAAACCCTAGGTAGCTCGATCTTTAATTGTTGTTGTTATCTTACGGAGTAAATTATAGGCTCCGCTGATGAAGCAATATCCAGCAAAGCTGCGGCTGGTAACGCTTCAGTGCACCATTTGTTGCTTAATGTCAACACTGTGGGGTGCCTTTGAAGAGAGGGATTTATCATCATGGAAACTAGGCTGGGACATCAATCTTCTCTCTGTCGCATATTGTGTAAGTTAATATGTACGTAGTAACTTTTTACCACAATCTTTTAGTACAAACTAAAACAAAACAAAAAAGAACACATGGTTAATAGAAACTAAAAAGTCGAACATTATGTGACCATCAGCTCAATTGAGTGAGTGGTTTGACTAAATAGCTTGGGGTATTCATAACAAATTAATTCAATGATTTCAATCATGCACAATATTAGTTATTTATCCTAGTGTAAGTGTGGTTCCTATTAATTCGTGTAGTAAAGTGGACTTTTCATGTAGTTTAAGTCTTTAAGATATGTATTGCACTTTCACAAAAAGTACAAGGTTTTTATATTGTAGCCACATGGTATACTTTAAAGTATTCTTTATATATTTTTTGTTTGCTATACTTTTCTCTTTGGGAAGCTTTCCCTCTTGGAAGATTGTATTTGAAAAATATTCGATTACCTTTAACCAGGAAAGCGAATATGAAAAGTAGAAAAATTACTTCTAAAAGTAAAATAGGAGAGAAAGTAAAAAGTGTAATACCCCGGCCCCGTAGGACCCAAGGTAGTTACTCTACACACTTCTGGACCTCTAGTACTCTCCTCACAAACCTACCAGGAGGGTCATCCATCACAAGACTACTCCCGTGTAAGCACGCTTAACTTTGGAATTTTTGGTGATGAACTCCCTTAAAAGGTGATGCATCTTGTTGGTATGAGTAGTCCTATTAATCCGTTAAATTAAATTTCAAGTATTACAAAAAGTATATACTCCCTCCGTCCCGCAATTAACTTCCTGCTTTCCTTTTTGGGCCGTCCTAAAATCATCTTCTCATTTCCCTAAATGGAAGGTTTTCCAAATCAAAACAGTGTCAAACAGTGTTTAAACAGTGTCTAAACAGTGTCTAAACAGTAATGTCAAATTTATTTCCTAAATATGTGTGTAGGTCAAAGTAGGAAGTTAATAGCGGGACGGAGGGAGTACAATGCATTAATGCAATGGAATATGTAACCTCGTAACCATGATTGAATTGGTGCTTATAATTAAGTCCTTATTATTAAAGACGGGGGTTATGATTAATATGTGGGTGGAGGAAATGATGAATGGTATGGATGGGTTGTGCAGGGAATAGTGGTGACTGGGATATCATATTGGCTACAAGCATGGGTTGTGGACAACAAAGGCCCAGTGTTTGCAAGCATGTTCAGTCCATTGGCGCTTATATTGACTGCCTTCTTCTCAACTCTTTTCTTCAAGGAAACCCTTCATTGCGGCGGGTAATTAATTAATCACCTTATATTTATTAATTCATGTATTATAGCAGTATGTTGTATGCTACTATGCTCCCCTATTTATTACAGTTAATAGTATATATAGGAGTATATATTAGATAGATGCATCCATAAGAATCATAGGGGTAAAATAAAACTGCTACCTCTAGCCAATCAAGTCACCCGCATGTTTTCAATTGAATTGAAATTGTTTATTAGCTCTGATTTGATCTGTTTGAGTATAATTGATAGATATTTGGTCTATCTAAATTTTACAATCATCAAAGTCTGGAAAGGGCTGGTCTAATTTGTTTAAGTTTTGTTTGATAAATTCTGATTTGATTGGATCTAGTTTGGGACTGGATCTCGTTCAAGTTAAAATATCTGAAGTGGATTTGTAATTCGATCTTTTTAAGTTCTTACTTATAATGTTTTTAGTCAAACTAGTTTTAGCCCGAGCAAGACCAAACTAGATTAGATTGGTTCAGACATCGATAGTAATTGTAAATTAAAATATGCATAGGACAGATATCTATTAGAGTAGAGAAGGACGGTTAGGATCAGACCTGACTTAAACAAACCAGATCAGACAAAATCAGAACATATTAAACCAGAAAATTACATTCCAGTTAAAAACATCCTTGGTCTGAAATTTTCTTGTCTTGTCTGGTTGGTTTAAATTTAGGTTGATGCAATAAAGGTCTGACATGCATTCTCTAACCATGGTCTGATCAATTTAACTCTTGTATGATTTGATCTACTCCCTCCGTCCCGCTATTAACTTCCTACTTTCCTTTTTGGGCCGTCCCAAAATAATCTTCTCATTTCCCCAAATGGAAAGTTATCCTACATCAAAACAGTGTCAAACAGTGTCAAACAGTGTCTAAACAGTAAAGTCAAATTTAATTCCTAAATATGTGTAGGTTAAAGTAGGAACTTAATAGAGGGATGGAGGGAGTAATTAATATGAGATTAAAGCAAATCGAAGTAAAAAGTTCTCAGTTGATTAAATTACTAAAAAAAGGCAAATACTAGTATGAGTTTTGTTAATAGGACAAAACATTGATCTCTTCCCAAAAAAATCTCAAAGTGCATTATTACATTGATAAAAACGGTCATGGTGTATCAAAAACATTTTGGAGTACTACACTTCAAAGGTTACATTTCAACAATGAATTTATTTTTTGGTCTCTCGCTAAGATTTTTTCATACCAAAATCGATAAGGTTGTGTAGTTCTACATTATTCTTAGTTTGTTCTTAATTTACCAATTCAATATCAACCATATAAACTCATTTTTATTAATAATCGGCTAACAACACCATCTCCTCATGTTTCAATATTAGTGGGATAGAGGTATTAATATGTACTCCATATATCATTTGGATTACATCCCAATTCTGACAATATAAATAGCTCAACTTATGAGACGTTGGATTTTCTCTTTTTTTTTTTTTTATGACATTCCATGATACAGCGTGTTGGGAGCAGTATTGCTGGTGATGGGACTATATGGTTTTTTGTGGGGAAAGAAAAAGGAAACTAAAGATATGGCAGCGAGTGAGCCCATCAAGTCCAATAACCAAACCAAAGATACAAGAGTTGAGCTGGATACAATATCATGCACATCAGCAGAAATTGAGGTCGTCCCAGAAGCCCAAAGAAGATGTTGCATTTGATCCTACAATGCTTTCTTTTTATAGATATGCCTAACTTTTGTAAAATGTAATCCAATGTGAAGGCAGCTTTATATATTAAGATCAAATATTGCAAGTTTTGTAATGCATTGTGATTATTTAAACCTATAAGGATATTGAATACTTTATTGTGAAATGTGTTGATTTATGTGTTTATTCATTATTAATCTTGTACACACTTGTAGATCATGTACTATCACACTTATATACTACGTATTGTGTAGTCCAATTTATGATATTTAAATTGTCATAAATCTAAATGATATGTTGTATGAATATATCACATGATTAAACATACAAATTATTATTATCGTAGTTGTTGTTGTTATACAAGGTTGGTAAATGTTATTTTATTTTAATGAAAGAATAACATAAATATTACTCATATAAGTACTTTTGAAAGACAAAAATATAATTTTTTGTTTTTCCAAAAAGAGAGATTGGCAATTTTAGTCTTGTATCTTTTTACTGATCTCATTATTGGTCATGTAACTTTAGTGACTTTTAATTTTGGTCATTTAACTAATAAATCTTTGCAATTTAAAAACTTTTCCAGCAGAAAGTACAATATACTCTTCGGCCAAAAAATCTGATGCCGGCAATATCTTTTCTGGTATACTATTGCAGGAAAGTTTACTTTTCAGGGAAAAGTCCTCAAATCGCAAATATTAAATAGTTATAAGACCAAATTTGCAAGTGGCTAAAGTTACGGGACTAATAATGAAAACGATCAAAAGTTATGAGATGAAAATTGCAAATTTCCCTTCCAAAAAAATGATGAACCATTTATTTCATAAATTTACGCTTAATCTCATTTTGCCTACTCTAACCAACTGAAATAACGAGTAGTAACAAGTCATAGAGTGGTCGTCCACATTGCCTTCTTCGTCGATCTCCATTAGCTTGTGTTTCGAAGTGGGAAGAACAAAGCCGGAGCAACAGAGTCTCAACAGTTATCCAATTAGATGGTTTGGAATTTGGATCGTTCTGAAAAGGGTTCGATCATAAAAGTCACAGAGCAAGTCGCTCGATCTACAAAACTGTAGCCAGTTCTTCATCACCTCCCCATTAACCAATCTTCTCCCTTCTTTCTGCATCTTTTGCCGATAACAATGTAATTCCTTCGCAAAAGTGATGGTTGTCATGAATGGATTCTTTGACCTCAACCACCATCAATGGCATTTTAATTAAGCTTTTCAACTCAAGAAGATCCAATTGTAGCTTCAAACACATTGGACGATCTAACAAAGTAGGCAATTATGATTTGTTCAATCACTAATCGTTCGTACATATGGATATAATCATTAAAAAATTGAAGCCATGTTTTGTTCTTGTAGCTTCAGTTCATTTTCGTAAATGTTTCCTTGCTTTTCACTGCTTTTCCTTAAATCAACTTGAAAGCATTGTTGGAGGAAAAAAAACCGGCCATCAACGTGACATCACCAACAACAGTGACATCCGTATCTGACATACAAATGTGACAGTGACATCTATTGGTAACATAAATAGATGTCATTATTCCACAAATCCACTATTTTCCCATCATACCCTCAATAATTCTTAAAATAATACACTATTACAACTACTTTTTTTGGATTTATCCTACATTCCACCACATTATTCCACTATTTTCCCATCATACCCTCAATAATTCATATCATCTTTCACTATTCTTAATCTACCTACTTTTGAAATGGGAAGTTTTTAAAGATACGGAGGGAGTATATGACAATGACATCATGATCTTTATTTATATGTAAAATTAGTCACGTTATTGGGAATTGCCTTAGTCATATTTAAAGAAGAAGTGAAGAACCCTTATTTTCATATCATCCTAGCTTTATTTGTTACTCCTTACTTTAAAAAAAATAGGCTTAGTTAATTATTATTATTATTATTATTATTATTATTATTATTATTATTATTATTATTATTATTATTATTATTATTATTATTATTATTATTATTATTATTATTATTATTATTATTATTATTATTATTATTGTTATTATTATTATTATTATTGCAACACAAATGACTTTACGGTCTTCTTCCTTGAGTTGATTTGATGACATATCTTAGAATGTTCAAGACATTCCAATAAGTAGTTTTTAGAGTGTTTGGAAAATGGTATTTCAGTTATAAATGACGGTTTGACCCTTTTAGCGTTTTAATAAGTGAAAACGTTATTTGATAAATAACCGTTCGGCTCTAGGAGAGTTTTTGTTAGCATTTTGGAATATGATGTGCTACTATTTGTTATTGCCAAACAGTTAAGTTACCAAATATCTTCTTGCAACCTGCCAACTTATTTCGATAGTCAAATCCGCTAATTGAATTCGTTATTTTCAACTCGCTAACATAATCCGATAATCGCTAAACGTCAAACATGTCGTTTGTGTAAAATTGCTATATGTTTGTTATTCAAGTATGGCCTGTTGTTCTATTACGAATTTCCAATCTGTATAACCAAAAAAATAGTAATATGTATGGGGAGGGTTAAATAGGTCATCGAACTTACATAAAAAGGTCAAATAAGCCCTTATATAGGAGGCTCTGTCCGGCCGTTGCCATTTGGGGCAGTTCCCGGTAGAATTTTTTGATGAATTGTTTTGAGAATCTTATTCATTAAGTCTAGTTTAGTCATACCAAATTTCAGCTAACAATTCAATCGGGAAGGCATTTAAATGAATTCTTGAAGATAAATGTGCTTTTAACTGCGCAGTTATATTCAAGAATTCATTTTAATGTCTTCCCGATTGAAGTTTTAGTTGAACTTTGGTATGAGTAAACCAGACTTAATGAATAAGATGCTCAAAAAATTTTATCAAAAGATTCCACCGGGAACCGCCCCAAATGGCGACGGCCGGATAGAGCCTCCTATATAAGGGCTTATTTGACCTTTTTATGTAAGTTGGAGGGCCTATCTGAGAGAGGAAATGCGCTGGGGATAAGGAGATACGCATATCCGGCGTAGAGAAAAAAAATTAGGGTAAAAGGGTAATTGAGTCCTATTTAGGGAAGAAAATTAAACATGGTCCTATTTAGAAATTTTAGTAATAATTTAGTGTCATTTAGGGCAATAAGTCTTTCTATATTCATGAGATAAGACTATATATAGTAGCAAAGGAAGGCCAGAATATCATAAAATCACCTAAAATCATGCTTATAGTCTCATGAGATGTCCACTTGAAAATGAACCAAGAACATGGCATCATTGTCAAAGGAGGATAAGTCTCGATCAATATACCCACAAAGATGATGAGATATTTGATTTAACACTACTTAATGAAAAAATGTATGAGTTCAAATAAATTGAGATAACCTATGAATCGTTCTGTTGAAAGCAATGCACGTACGAATGTGTTTGGGAGATCCGTAGGGTAAAATCTTCTCCCCCTTCTTTGTATTCAACCATGTGCCAGTTAATTTATACAAGTGTATGTCTATAACTAAGCCCTTAGCCCAAACTAATATACAAGAGACTAATTACAATTGGGCTAAGCCCGAATATACTAATAATACGCTAATACCCCCCTCAAGTTGGAGCATGAGGTTCAAAACTGCCCAACTTGCCAAGTAAGTAAAGAAACTGACGCTTGCCCAAAGCTTTAGTGAAGATGTCTGCAAGTTGGTCGGTAGTAGAGACATGTCGAGCAATAAGGCAACCGTCTTGAATAGCGTTGCGAACATAATGACAATCAACCTCAATGTGCTTAGTCCGCTTGTGAAAAACGGGGTTATGAGCAATATGGAGCGCTGAGCTGCTGTCACAGTAGAGATCCATAAAGGACAAGTGATCGATGCCAAGACTGTGAAGTAAACCCTTGGCCCATATAAGTTCCGCCGTGGTAGCAGCCATAGATCTATACTCAGCCTCAGTTGAAGAGCGAGAAACAGTGTGTTGTTTCTTGGTCTTCCACGAGACAGGAGAATCACCCAGAAATACTATCCATCCAGTGAGAGAGCGACGAGTAATGGGACAGCTGGCCCAGTCGGAGTCGCACCAGCCAGTGAGAGTGAGATCACACGTAGAGCTAAGAAGAATACCCTGTCCAGGTGTCCCTTTAAGATAGCGGACCACCCGTAGTGCCGCCGTCCAATGATCTTGCCGAGGAGCCTGCATAAACTGAGATAAAATATGAACTGCATAAGCAAGATCAGGACGAGTAAATGAGAGATAAAGAAGACGCCCGACGAGGCGGCGATAAGGTTCTGGATCAGTCAATAAATCACTCTGAGAAATAGCCAAGCTATGATTTTGCTCAATAGGGGAATGAGCAGGTTTGGCCCCAAGAAGACCCGCTTCCGAAATAATATCCAGAGTATACTTGCGCTAACAAAGAAAAAGACCATCAGTGCCACGAGCCACCTCAATCCCAAGAAAATACTTGAGTAGACCAAGATCTTTCATATGGAAGCATTTATGCAAATAAGATTTAAAACGAGAGATAGCACCAACATCATTGCCCGCAATAATTAAATCATCAACATAAATGAGAATGTATAACTGAGAGGATCCCTGGCGCCAAGTAAAGAGAGAATAATCAGAATAGGATTGCTGAAACCCATACTGCTTTAATGAAGCAGTAAGCTTAGCAAACCAGTATCGTGGTGCTTGTCGAAGTCCATACAGCGACTTCTTTAGCCTGCAGAACAACCTAGGCCGAGAAGGAAGAAATCCTGGAGGCGGTTTCATGTAGACCTCCTCGTCCAAGTCCCTGTGAAGAAATGCGTTATGAACGTCCATCTGATGTAGCTCCCAGTTTTTAGCAGCAGCAACAGCTAAAAACAAACGAACAGTAACCATTTTGGCTACAGGAGCAAAAGTCTCAGTATAATCAAAGCCTTCTTGTTGATGATTACCAAACACAACAAGTCGTGCCTTAAACCGTTCAACTGTGCCATCAGAGTGGTATTTAATTTTGTACACCCATTTGCATCCAAGGGCCTTTTTACCATGCGGAAGCGGTTCCATAACCCAAGTGTGATTATCTTCTAAGGCTCGAATTTCATGTTGCATGGCTTCACGCCAACCAGCATGTGTCATAGCTTCCTTAAAGGAGCGAGGTTCATGCCCTGCAAGTATAGCTCCAAGAAACAACCGATAACGAGGAGAATACTTGTCACATTTTAGAAAATTAGCTAGAGGATAGGACGTACCTGAGGAACTGACGGAGGAGGCGCAGGACGGGGATGGGCTCAAATTCTGAACATGATGGGTAACAAAATCCCGAAGCCGAACTGACGGACGTCGTGTGCGAAGTCCTCGCCCAAGAAGACCAGTAGAATGATCATCTTCGGTTGCTTCTGCGGTTGCTAGCTGGTATGATCTATCGGTGAGGGTTCAGCCCCTACGGGGACAACAACTCCAGGTTCAGAATCAAGCAATGGAGGAGTAGGAGTAGTGCTTGTCCCTTCAGTAGGTACCGAGGCAGGTTCAGGAGCTAAAAATGGAAATTCATCCTCATAGAATGTGACATCTCGGGAGACAAAGATTTCACCTGTGTCCCAATCATAGATTTTCCATCCCTTTTTACCATGAGGGTATCCAAGAAACACGCCCCGTCGACTGCGAGGTGAAAACTTATTTCCTCGGGAACAAAAATTATGAGCGTAGCATAGGCAACCAAAAACTCGTATATGAGAAAAATTAGGAGTAACACCGTACAGGAGTTCATATGGTGTTTTCCCCCCCAAAATCCCGGATGGAGTACGATTAATTAAATGCACAGCAGTAAGTACACATTCACCCCATAGAGTAACTGGCAAATTGGCTTGAAACATCAATGCCCGGGCAACATTCAATATATGCCTGTGTTTGCGTTCCACTCTCCCATTCTGCTGGGGTGTATGGACGCAAGACGTTTGAAATAAAATGCCATGGGCAGTAAAATAAGATTGCATGCAATTAAATTCCGTCCCATTGTCGCTACGCACAATTTTAACAGCAACATCATGTTGTTTTTCAACCATAGCAATAAATGAGAGAAAATATTGATGAACCTCCTTTTTATCACGTAACAAATATACCCATACAGCGCGGGAAAAATCATCCACAAGAGTAAGAAAATAAACAACATCGCAGGTAGATGGAGTCCGATATGATCCCCATAAATCACAGTGAATAAGTTTAAGTATCCTACTTGCTTTATTATTGCTAACAGGAAATGAATCACGCACTTGTTTCGCTTGTGGACACACGTCACAAGATTTATTCAAAGTTTTCTGAACAGAACTAGAAACAAAAGCAGGTAATAATTTGAGAACCCGATCAGAAGGATGACCCATTCTACGATGCCACAGCTCAAACAGCGGGAGTCTGGATGTCTGAACAGCGTGTAATGTCGGCACCCCTCTGAAATAAAAGAGCCCATCCTGTCTCTCACCGGCTCCAATCAGGTTCCTCGAGCGTAGGTCCTGTATAGCACAAAATTTATTAGTAATTGTGACAAGACAATTAGACTGATCTGCCAATTGTGAGACAGAAATAAGATGACAAGTAAGTCCAGGCACATAGAGAACTTGATCAAGAATTAGCTCCCTAGATAATGATACTCGACCGGTCAACACCGCACTCACAGTTCGCCCATCCGGAAGGCCAACCGGACAAGCGGCAATAGGACCGGGGTCAATAAGACATGTGGCATCCCCTGTAACATGTTGAGAGGCTCCTGTGTCAATAATCCAGTCTACACAAGAAAGCTTACCCGACATTCGGTCAGTGGAACGAGAATCAGCAGAGCGAGAATCGGTATTTAGCAAGCCTAAAAGAGCCTGCACTTGTTCATTTGTGAGACTGGGCAGTACATTAGCAATAGAGGAGGACCCTTCCCCGGTGGGCTGGAGAGACGAAGTAACGGCATGAGTCCGGGTGTAGAGCCTCCTTTGGGACGGTTTCGATCCTCCCACCAGTCCGGGTAGCCGTGGAGCTTGAAACAGGAGTCAATTTCATGCCCTTTTTGCTTGCAATGTGTATAGACCGGTCTGGTTCGTTCAGGTTTATCCTTCTCTGCCCGTCCCTGGTTAGTACGATCAGCTTGGAGAGCAAAAGCCTGGACATCACCTGCGGACTGCTTGCTTCGTGCGATCAACCTGGAGTTCTCTTCCTGTTGGAAGGCCTGCAACGCTCGATCGATGGTAGGCAGAGGGTTCTGAGCAAGCAAATTAGAGCGCACCGTGCCAAAATTATCATCATCAATTCCAATTAGGAATTGATGAAATCGTTCCTCTGCCCGTTCGGTAACAACCCGCCCAACAACGTCGCAAGTACACTTGCCGCACGAACACGCCGGCAATGGTTTCAACCGATCAAGCTCATCATAGAGGCTCGTTAATGCCGTATAATAGGCATCAACCGTCATCTTTTTGGTCTGTTTACAAGCCGAGATCGAAGCTTTCAACTGCTGCAACCTGGGACCATTAGCGACACTATATCTTTTCTCCAAGTAGACCCAAATAGCTCGGGCCTCTTCGTGGAATGGGATGGACGCAGCAACTGAGAGTTCCATACTCCGAAGAAGCCACGACACCACCATGGAATTAGATGTTTCCCAGTTGGATTGTTGTGCTTCTTCCTCCGGTTTCTTGAGTGTGCCGTCAACAAACACATGTTTCCGGCGAGCCTTGAGTGATAATAGTATAGCCCGAGACCAAGCGACATAGTTATCTCCCTTAAAGATGATATGGGTGATGAGATTCCCCGGTTGATCACCGGATCCAAGATAATACGGTGAAGTAACGTCCACCATTGTTCCTCAGTCCGTACACGCTGGTGCAGAACAAGGTGTCGAAGACAAAACCGGAGCAGTGCTATGCGTGCAACGGCTCTGATACCATGTTGAAAGCAATGCACGTACGAATGTGTTTGGGAGATCCGTAGGGTAAAATCTTCTCCCCCTTCTTTGTATTCAACCATGTGCCAGTTAATTTATACAAGTGTATGTCTATAACTAAGCCCTTAGCCCAAACTAATATACAAGAGACTAATTACAATTGGGCTAAGCCCGAATATACTTATAATACGCTAATACATTCAATCAAACAACAGAACCAAACTTGTGAAAGTCACGTATTGTAGACTCTATTTTTTTTACCCCAGGGGGCGTCGGGGGAGGGGGTTTGGGGGGCCTGAGGTAAACTGGGATCAATCCACTCTATTGAGAATTGAACCCGGGAACTCCCATAAGAGATAGTGAGTCGGCGACTAGCTGGACTAGACCGCTTCCTCTATAATTTCAATATAATCAGTTTGGTTCATTACTGTCAGTTTGCTAGTGAAGTGTAGGTAGGTGTATACAGACATGCATGAATAATCATGATAGTGCCTTGTACATATTTGGAATTGTAGTGTTTACATTTTAGTTAGAGTAAAATGCACAATAAGTCCTTGAACTATCAATACCATATCATTTTGGTCCTTAAACTATTAAATCTATCATTTTAGTCCTTAATCTATTTAATCTATATTAATCGAGTCCTTCCATTAAATTTTCCGTTAACATTAACGGGAGCTACTTTATTAACATCTCATAATTTTAAACATTTTAGAACAAATGCAATTATTCTTAAAATTTAAGTAGCTAATCTATTTTTTTAAAATATACATATATACACATACACAAATAAAAATTATAAATAAATAATTAAATAAAACCAAATGTATGGATTAAATAATACGTAGTATATAATAGAGAATCAAATATCTCAATTATATGTATATGAGAAAATAAAATTAAATAAGAAAATGCGGATGGTTGTTACTATTATTAATTATATTAAGAGAAAATAAATGACTAAAACTCATCCAATACATGCCCTCATTAATTTTCCCAAAATAATACACCGTATTTAAATTCATAACGTCTACTAAATAAATAAATATTTTATATGGACTAATTTGCCCTTACATTTAACTTCTTTTTACCATAATATGCACTTCGAATGATATAATAAAACTCTAGCTTTCTACTCATTTTCTAAGAACTATAGCCATTACTCCGTCGTCGTGGCACTTGTCGTCCCGTCGCGGCAGAACCCACTGCCCCAATCTTCGTGGCACACGCCTCCCTCATCGCTGTGGTCATCCCCATGCGCTGCAAACGTCATCTCCCTAAAGTAGGAATAATAAAAAAAACTACACAAATTATACCAAATTAGGTATGAGCCAATTATAGTGGGACAGATTGAAAAGGAAAGATGAGACAATCTTAGCGAGACGGATAAGCTATATAATTTAAGTCATACATTTGGTTTTATATTATATATTTAATTAATTATTTATAATTTTTATATGTGTGTGTACACACACACATATATATATATATGCATATTTTAAAAAAATAAGATTAGCTACTTAATATTTAAGAATGATTGTATTGTTCTAAAATGTCTAAAATTATGAGATGATTGTATGTAAGTAATAAATTAATTACTTACCTTCAAAGTTAACGGAAATTTTAACGGAATGACTCGATTGATATAGATTGAATAGATTAAGGACTAAAGTGATAGATTTAATAGTTCGAGGATCAAAATGATATGATAATGATAGTTCAAGGACCGACCATTCATACATTTTTAATGATTAGTGAAATACTTCCACTAATCTGAACGTGAGTATACCCTTATGCAATGATTTAATTAATCTATTAATAGTTTTAGTTATTCATGTTTATATTCATGCTTTTCAAATTCAAAGATAATTAAATTGTCTTTTAGGCTGTCAAATGTTAGGCTCTTCAATATGAAATTTTGTAAATTTGATGAACCTATATAGGGTAAAAACAAAGCAATTCTAAATCAACAGAACAAAAACATTATAGAAACTTTTCGAAATATAAGCACAAATAATGAAAATTTTCAAAAAGGAGTATCTTGTTGTTAATTTGTTATCGTGAAACTTTACTACTATCTCTTGACATTATATACGAGCAAAATTGACAACATTTTTCAAGCATGATAATAATTACTCTTATTTACGAAATAAAAATATAGTGTTCATATTTTGAAATTCCACATTATATTCACTCCTACTTAGGGGGTGTTTGGAACAGATTCTGCTTCTGCTTATGTTTTAAAACAGATTCAGAATCAGAACCAGTTTTCAGAAGCTGGTCTCCCCCTACTTCTAAAAAAACTGATTCTAGGAGTAAATTAGAGCACCAGAATCACTTGTGCATTTTCACTCAAGCCTTCCAACTTCTGCTTCAGCTCCCTGAAGAAGCAGAAATAGTTTAAGAATCAGATCCAAACACCCCCTTAGAGCTATTCCTTAAAACATTATTTAGATAATTACTAAATTAATTTTGGTGTATATTGCAAGAAGTTATTTGGAATGAGGTTTCCAATTCATTTTATTTACAATGAGAGTTGGACATTTTGAATTCTAGACACTAAAGATGTTTTAATGTGATTGGAATTTTCTAATCTGATCTTCCTTTATTAGTTTTAGTCTTGTCTAGTTTCATCTTATGTGGTCTCATTTCATCTAGTCTAGTATAATAAATGTTTGATGTGTGTTTATTGTTCTATTGTGTAACTCTCGTATGGTCCAGTAAAATTTATTTAAATTTTGTCTGATCTCTTCTATTTACATCAAGTCTAATCTCCGATAGAAACTAGTTGAATATAAATTAAAACATCTCAATGTATGTTTGGCACAAATGAGGGTCTACAAAGATACCTTTTATGAGTTTTTTAAAAATCTTTACCTATAGTGACTCAAAAAATCTTAAAACAAGGTTGTAATTGTTTGATAAAACCTGATTGATTGATTTAGTTATGTTGAATATAACAACCAGTTATGACCAACTAGGGTTGAAAGCGTTAGTCCATCTCAGAAACTACTTAGTGTAACTTCTAAAAAATATCTATTTTTTTAAAATAAAAAATATCGTGCCAGCATATTATACAATTAAGAGTTTTAATAGGTTTTTTAAATAGTAAAAAAAATCTAAAAGGTTTAAATTTTTACCTATCAAACATGTTCCGTAATGTTGAACTTATTATATTTTTCGAAAATCTTAGTTCTTATCACATGCTCCTTTTGTACAATAAAATTTTGCCAAAATTGACCGGCACGGTGAATAATAAATTAAAGATAACTTTGTGATTGAGGTTTGTGCAGAGGAGAGAGAAATAGCAGAAATCTCAAATTAATTGATTTAAAGAAAAGTGACAATATTTTTGGGATAATTCAGAAGGGAAAATTTTCTAGATATGACTAAAAGATAATTTAAACAACTTCTCAAAATATGACTAGAAATCTCCCGTATGTTTTATATGACTAATTTGTAGGTAAAAGGCATACAATGCCATAATACATCAGGAGTAAATATCGTTAATATCCTTAGCAGTTAGTTTTGTAAAAAAGTCCTCCTCCGTTTTATTTCTTCAAATAAGGAATCATGCGTTTTTTTTTTGGGTGAATCATCCATAATGATTATACATTATTTAATCTGGCGGAATTATAATATTAACTTCTCTTTCCATGCACTATTTTCTCTAGCATTAAAATCTATTCGAACTAAATTAAAAATACCACAATGAAGGGCAGTAATTACATATTGAGCATTAAATAATATAGACTCTGGTGCAATATAGAAGGGCAATAAAATACATAGATGGGTGTTCATATAATTATTAGCAATATATATATACACGATAGTATATATATATATATATAATACAGGCAATTAATAATTTTTAGGAGTATACACAGTAATATTCCGAGCAGTGAAAGTATATCTATAGTGCAATATAGAGGGGCAGTAAAAAACATAGACCGGTTTTCATATAATTATGAGCAATATGTAGTCCATATCTCTGTTCTAAAAATCGTTCTAGCCGCCCGACTAGTCCCCGACTAAGTGCTAGGCGGTGGTCGGGCGCCCCGATTTTCGTCTAGGCGCTCCGACTAATTGGTTTGCCGTCTAGGTGAATTAGTCGGCCGCCTATGGCGCCTAGTTGCCCGCCTAGAGCGCCTAATTGGTCGCCTAGGCCGTTTAGATTCGCCAAACATTACTTCACTTTTTAATTTTAATTTTCTAAGCAATATACATATATTAACTTTAGCCATGGATATAAAGAAATGAAGTCGTAAATTAAGATAAAAGTGTAAATATATGTTTGCATATATACCTAAATTTTATCATCATTTATATCTATAACATAATGAAGTTAAGTGATTAGTTATCATATACTACGTATGATTAAATGTGATAATTTTATCATTCATGTTTGTTAATGTATATGTATATATGTATTTTATACACACAAAAATACAATATTACTTATCATATTTATGTAAAAATATAGATAAAAATGCAACTTTTATATCTCTGATTAGTCCCCGACTAGGCGCCCCGCCTAACCGCCTAGGCGCTAGGCGCTGGGCTGACGCCCGACTAGCGCCTAGCGCCTTTTAGAACATTGGTCCATATAATATAGGTCGTAAGTGATTTTAGGAGTATAGACAGTAATAAAGAAAGAGCAATAAACGTATATTAACGGTGCAATATAGAGAGACAATAAAATACATAGACAGATATTCATATAATTATAAGCAATATATATGTATATAAATAATAGACAGTAAGCAAGTTTTAGGCGTATAGACAGGCAGACAGCAATAATGAAAGAGCGGTGAAAGTATATCTACGATGCAATATAGAGGGGTAGTAAAATACACACACGTATTCATATAATTATGAGCGTTATATATAATAATATTATATTGTATTATGAGCAGTATTTATATTACGTAGTATATATTATACTCCGTAATATATTTATGAGTAGTATTATAAGGCAGTAATTATTATGGTCCGAGGGTTTGGAATGAAAACAAGGTTCCGAGTATATATCTCTTCTCTAAATTAATTAATTTTGATTTAAGTTATTCTATTAATTGTTATATTATATGTCCGTATTTTCAGGAATAGTATTTATCATATGTGAAAAAATAGGAGAAAGACTCCATATTTATGGATTAGAGGTTAGCCGAGGAATAAAAATCAGGAAGAATAGGAAATACTGAGTATTTATTACTCATAGCAGTTACCATATATGAATAACTCCTCTCCTTATTTTTAGGAAGACCAATAATGAACACATGTTTTGCTCTGTTCGTGCATATCGATCACAAGCGGTTAAATAGGAATAATAAATGAGTTCCTATATTTAAGCTTGAGGGCAGCCGAGGAATAAAAAGAACCGTGAATGCACATGCATACATCCATTTATCATATATTGAGAATAATAACAAGTCATACATTGGGAAACTTAGGTAGTTTCAATCATACGAGAGTAATTTTCTCAATTCAGAAAGGAAATATGACAAAGTTTTAAGAGGCTGAGGAAATATATTGCTCAATCACTATGTTTTTTATAATTATGTCAAATTTCACCAGCACATAAAATAATAAAGTAAACACTATGTGGTTAAAATTTGTGCGGAAGATAAATAAATGATATTGTAGAAAATTAGGAATGACATATTAATTTATTAAAAGTGGAAGTGATAATGTTTTTGGAAAACAAAAAAAAGTAATATTGCAAAATTATAAAGGATGAATTTACATGGCACATATGGAAGGCATATGCGAGCTTGACGTAGGAGAGTAAGGAGTCGATTTCTTCGACCGATTATATAATTTTTCAAATCAAGCTTCATGCACAAAATTGGTCTCTTAATCTCAAGAAATGGAAGTGTAATACCAGTTTTAATATTTTGCCGAAAGAAATACTTAATTCACCAAAGCTTAACAAATCGAGGACAAAGGTGAAATAATCATATGGATTCGATATTACACTTGATCGTTCCCTGTCCAATGATGATAATCAATGTGAGGACACCACTGTTACTCCTAACCTTGTTCTTTCAGGTCCACCGCTATGTCCATCGGAAGAGGAACCCAATGGCTTCACTCAGATCAAAACAACTATTTTATGAGGTGGGCTATACATCACACCCCATGGTCACAACTCACAAGAAGTCAATCTAGATATCCTCAACATGAAGACGATTATTACATTTACCATGTTGATGCTAGGTTGAACAGTTGAACTCTCCACACAAACTTGCTACAGCTCTTCAAAGATACAAGTCTTCTCACTCGAAAGCTATAATCTATCACTAGAAGGCAATTCAGTTCCACAACAGATTTAATAGATCCATTTCATTGACGGTCGGGATACCTACAAATAATTTCAGCTGTCAAATCAATGTTTTTTATTATATATTTTACTTCAGCTTTTAAATGTTCGTTTTTCTTTCTCTTCTCTGTATCGTTTTATGCGATCTCTTGTAACCTTAACTTTTATTAATAAATTTGGGTAGTATTCCCCGGCAAAAAAAAAACAGACGGATTCGATCTAGGAATCTATTAAAACTTAATGTTGATGCCTCTTTCTCACTCGATAGATCGATTGGTGGCCTCAGCTTTCATTTCAAGCGGAGTCTGCTCTGGAAGCTGAAATCTGAGCCGCTGTGTTTGCATTTCGATGGACGCTGGATAATGGTTTTACAGGCTTTGAAATGGAGACGAATTGTCTAAGGCTCATCTCTCTTCTTCAAGATACATCTTACCCAGGGAGATGTAAGGTTTATCTACAGGAAATGCAGTCAGGTTCCAATTTGGCTGGGATAATGTTCCAACAAACTCTTGATGAAGCCAACTGGACCGCACATATATTTACTCAGGGTTATACCTTATATGATCCCAACAGCTTAATTTCCTGTTTGAGCGTTAAGAATGTGTTCCTCATTTAATCAAGAAAGCTTTAAGTACAGACTATACCAGTATGCCTTATTTTCATAGAATTTCTAGGTATTTTTTTTTGGGTCAGGCCTAGCCCCCCCAAAATGCTCGTTTCTTTTTATCATGTATTTTGTGAAGGTATGTCTTCTCTGAAGAGGTTTTGATGTGCCTTTTTTCTGTAGAATTTCTGAGTAATTTTTCATGTCTTTTTGTTATTTATTTTGGGTCAGGCCTAGCGCCCTCCCCCAATTGCTCGTTTCTTGGGTATGCCTTCACTCAAGAGGTTTTGGTATGGTTCCCCTTTCTTCTATATTATTTTTCTTTTTACTAAAATTTGGTAAATGTTCCCCCACGGTTACCGCACTAGAAGATCAAACATCAAAGAACTTCAATCCAATCCGTGTAATACTCAGGTAACTAGCAAACCTCTTGTGCAGCCGACAAACCAAGAGAGCGAGTGAGGTGGACGACAAAAGGGACGGGTAGTTGGGACGAAGGTGAGTGATGGAAAGGGAGAGATAGACTCTCTCTCATCCTAGGGTTGAATCTTGAGGCTTGTTTCTTTTATAAGTGACATCCGCTAGCTCTCGGAGATAATTGGTAGGGGTATAACCCAATTTGACTATTCTTCTTATGTTGTTGTAATTGGTTTGTTTTATGGCGGTTCTATCATGGTAACTTGCACTCTGGTGTGTTTTGTGCCCCCTCGATGCGGGAATTAGCTAGTTTTGTAGTCTCGGTCAGCTTCACATTATCAATGGTTTTTGTCTGTCTTCTTTTGGAGTACGTCGGGAATGCTAGGTAGAGCCATAAAGATTGTTTTTGTCATTACGTCTATCCAGAATGAAGTAAGAAGAAAAATTTTGTATTCACCTATATTGTAGCAGTTTGTCCTACATCGAAACCACATATGTGTCAAGAACCGTTTTGTGAAAAGATTTTATTCTAGTTCTTTAGTAGTATAGTATTTATATTTTATTTTAGTTGGAATGTGTTTGTTTTGAATATTTGGATATTTAGAGTAATTTTGACAGACAATATTTTGATTCGGGTCATTTTAGACTTAAAATCGTTGTTTAGTATCTAACAAGTCACATTGTTTTGTATGAAGTAACTAACTCTATCTTTATACTTTTTTTTAACTCTAGGGGGGTCTGGGGGAGGGGGCTGGGGGAGCCTGGAGTAATCAGGGCTGAAACTCAGCCCATTGAGTTTCAAACCCTTGTGTGTGCCTAGCGGGATTCGAACTCGAGACCTCCCACTAGGCACGATAACCTCGCAACCAGCTAGGCTGGAGTGCTTGGTTTATACTTATTTAAAAAAACTCTATCTTTATACGGAGTACTTTACTCCCTCCGTCCCGCAAAGATGTTCCCGCTTTCCTTTTTTGGATGTCCCAAAAAGAAGTTCTCTTTCCCTAAATGGAAAATTATCCTACATCAAAACAGTGTCAAACAGTGCAAAACAGTGTCAAACAGTGTCTAAACAGTGCCAAACAGTGTCTAAACAGTGCCAAACAGTGTCTAAATAGTACAGCCAAATTTATTTCCTAAATATGTGTGTAGGTCAAACCGGAAACATCTTTGCGGGACGGAGGGAGTATATGATTTCTGGATAAAAAAACTGCTGTTTTAAATTTACAAAAGAACTTCAATCCAAGAAATTAAGTTCCCCACCAACCAAACGAACCATAATTAAGCCGCCAAGGTGTTTCAGCCAAGAAAATGAAATAATAAAACCAGACGAAGCTGGTGAAGTGGATTTATCACGGGTTTCTAGGTATTACTCGTACAGCTGGGATGACTGGATGAGTTTCAATCACTTCTATATTCATTCATCTCTTCTATTGCTGATCAATAGCCGATTTTACGAGTGAGTTACCAAAACTATGGCTATTTCCTATGAAACTTCCTTTCCATCATTTTCTTTAAAACTGTCAAGCTGTATGTATCTTTACCGAAAAAGATTTTACTTTTGCGCTCCTTCTAGCTGTTCTTCCCTATATGTGAGGATAAATTAGGTAAAAATTTCGTTTTTCCCTTGCTGAGATTGTTGAACACTTTATCAGCTGTGCAGTTCGTGGAAGCAATTCCAGTTACTGTGGGGCGTGAACATCTGATAAAGTTACCTTTTGTTGTTCAAAGATTTGATGGGAGGTTTGAGAGTTATATTTCAGGTCTAGGGTTTTTGTTTTCATCTCCGTTAGCTAAGCCAATTGAACTACTGGGTTTTGTTTGCGTAAATTTGCAGATGTATTATTGTACTTGTATATAGAAAACTTAAAACAAAAGCTGCTTATTGCTTATTTCCCCTAATTTCTAATTTGTAGATTGTTGGGTAGTATTTGTTCATAACTAGTTGTAATTGGTTCTGTGAACTGATACTCCGTATAAAATAATTAGAGCTATAAAGATTGGATAAGACACCTTTAAGAGCTCAATTTGAGGATTTCTTTTGGTTAGGGAATCTTCTTGACTTGCTCTGTGCTTTTCCATCACTTTGTTTTCTTTGTCTCTAAGGTATGCATAATTTGTTTTGCTTAAAGTCTGAAACCCATACTTTCTTAGGTATATCTACTATCTAGTCTGGATGAACTCATCTCAGAAGACAAGCGTACATAAAGCAAGTAAATGTCTTTTAGAAGTATAGCTCGTGATATAAGGGATAGTATTGGGAGTTTATCAAGGCGGAGTTTCGAGCTTAGATTGACTAGTCAACAGAGGGGTGGAAAGTCTCATGGGGCAGTCCACGAGTTGCATGACCAACCTGCCATCATCACCCAAAGCAGCTGTTGGGCCAGCCTTCCGCTGGAATTACTTCGCGATGTAATCAAAAGGCTAGAGACCCATGAGAGTACATGGCCAACCCGCAAGCATGTTGTTGCCTGCGCTGGGGTTTGCCGGGCATGGAGAGTAATGTGCATGGAAATTGTTCTTACTCCTGAGTTATCAGGAAAGCTGACTTTCCCCGTCTCTCTGAAGCAGGTAAAAACATTTTCCTACAATTTTATTTAGGGTTCATAGAGGAAAAGAAAACAGCTATAGAGGAAATTTGGGCGGAAAGAAGATGTGTGGGAAATCAAAAGAGCTTCTCAATGTCAATGTATTTGTTTTTTGTTTTTGTTCAAACTCATTTTGTTTATTTCTCAATGTCTCGAAGTCCACACATATGTAAAAGTTGCTGAGGCATTAATCGTATTTCATTTCCTTTTGCATTTCTATGGTATAACGAGACACGATACATAACTTTTCTTAGCATCCCTCCCCCTTTGTCTAGACTTTCTGGGATTCAAACATACTACTAACGTCTAATTAGTTTCTTCTAAATTAAGTCAACTGCAGTCATGAACTTATATGTAATGATAGGGGAAAAACAATTACTCCCTCGGTCTCATTAAAAAGAGGCTTGTTTGTATAACTTAAGTCTGTATTACAAGCATGCCTCTTTTTTTGGGGGGTGTTGACGATGGATACACGTTGTTAATAATTTCATGTCTGTTTGACTCTACAGCCAGGGCATCGGGATGGAACCATTCAGTGCTTCATTAAGAGAGACAAATCTAAACTAACTTACCGCCTTTTCCTCTGTCTTAGCCCAGGTAACTCTTCTTTGAGGAAAAGCTTTTCATTGATCCACTTATTTTTTGTGAAATATTTTTTGTGAAATATTTTTGTGAATCTAAACTTGTTTCATGTAAAACTTCATTTTGATATACCTTTTCAGTAACAATTAGGTTTTGCATAGTGACCTGATATTAGGAGCCACTTTCGAGTTTCGATGTTCTGTTGAAAGTGTTGCTTGCATCAATTTCGTTGTTGACATGAAGTTTGTTTTGTCACCATGATGACAGTTTGACACTCTGGTCAAATTAGATTTTAAGTCCTTGATTAGGAAGGAATGGTAGAAAAGATTGGAAAGTGAGGAAAGGGTGGGGTGGGGGATTTGGTTAGGGTAGTTAATAGGGAAGAGGAGAAAAGTGGACAACCTATAGACTCCTCCATATTCTTCATATCTGACTCTTCCAGTTAGGGTATTTTGGAGGAGTTGTATTTTTATAATTCTTTTTTTGCTTTTACATATAGGGTATTTTGGACGACATATTCTTTTTCTACGCTATCATTGTTTTACATATAGATTACTACGCATATTTTAAAGTATTAAAAAGTTGTAATCCATCAAACATAAATTATATAAATAGATTCTTCTAAAACAATACTTCCTCCTCTTCCCTCCTCCACTGAATCAAACATAACATCTGAAACTATTGCATTTTCTTCCACTCCCCTTCCCTTCTTCTAAACCAAAAAAGGACTTAAAGAATAACGATTAGGGTGGGGATCTAAATATGTTTTTCTGAAACATCTTTGTTGCACATCATTAAAAAGCAGTGTATGTCATACAATGACATTAATGTGTTGTTTCTTCCACAGACTTGCTGGTAGAAAATGGAAAGTTTCTTCTTTCTGCTAAGCGGAGCCGGAAGACTACACGCACAGAATATATTATCTCACTAGATGTGGATAACATATCTCGGTCTACAAACACTTGCATGGGAAAAGTTAGGTCTGTTTCCTTTGGAACTTAATTATATCCTGCCTTCATATATACTGTCTGTAAACTATCCTGGAAAAAACCAGTACAGATTTCTGTTTCTGTATGATCATGTCTTTCAAGATAACAGACAGGGCTTTCAGACAAGATGTACACAAAAGTCACAAAAGAAAGAAAATTAAGAAACAAAAACCAACAGTAAAAGGAACTATGAGAAAACGAGATTGTGAAGTAGAAAACACATGGATAAGACACTTACCCATGACTGCCCACTACTCATTTAGGTTATGTTTGTCTCACAGGAAATGACAGGAAAGAAAAAAATATCAATAAAAATTATTCTCGTTTTGTTTTATCATGGAAAATGCGAAGGAGAATGACTTAAGACTAGTCTTTTAATCTTTTCTGCATGTATGATTTCTTAGTGTTTTTCTATTACAGCAATTAATAGATAAATGGAGTTTAAAAAAACTAGAACAAACTTTCTTGAGTTTGAACCTCTCTTTTGTTTTCCCCCAAACCTTTATTCCTTCCAACTTTCCTCTATTATCTTCTCCATTTAATTGCTTGTGATTGTGGATAGGTTAGCATGGAGCTCGACATGTAATTTGATATTATAACCTTCATGGAGTGCGATTTTATTTAACAGTAATTGGATCTTATATGTTTCAGATCAAACTTTCTTGGCACCAAATTCATAATCTATGACACTCAAAAACCACAATACAAGAAAGTTTTCCCCAAAGTCCCTACAGGAAGCCACACCATTGCACAAGTCACATATGAAGTGAATGTTCTCGGCACAAAGGGCCCAAGGAAGATGCACTGTTTCATGTACTCCATCCCTGCTTCATCTCTTGAGCCCGGTGCCAACGTCCCGGGTCCACTTGAGGGCAGCTCATTCCGGAGGAGCATACCCTTTTCAGAATGTATTGATGATTCATCTGAGTTCAGCAGTGCCCGGTGGCATGAGGAAGAACAAGGCGATGGAGATGGTGTGAAGGAAGGAGGGTTTTTGGTGCTTGGGAATAAGCCACCCAGGTGGCATGAACAGTTGCAGTGCTGGTGCCTTAATTTTAGGGGAAGGGTAACTGTTGCTTCTGTCAAGAATTTCCAGCTGATTGCAGAGACACTGCCGCCAGTTCAGCCAGCCCACCGGTCTGATCCTGAAAAGATCATATTGCAGTTTGGGAAGGTTGGAGAAGATATGTTCACCATGGATTATAGATATCCTTTGTCTGCCTTTCAGGCATTCGCCATCTGTTTGAGCAGCTTTGACACCAAACTCGCTTGTGAATAAAATATAACTGCATTGCCTAATTGCATATATGTTTTGGTGTTTGCCAATTTTCAGTTACTCCCATGAAATCTTAATATGAATGGTGGTATTTACTTGGATGATTTCCTGAATTCTAATTGGTTAAATTTTGGAGATTTTTTTGTTGGAATAATGTAGGTCTGGACCTGCTTCATCCAAAATATGTACTGGGGGTTCAATAATGACCAAAGTATCACACGTTTGTTTGTCAACTGATTTTCATGCTCTCAAGTCCGACTGGTACATGCAGAGTAAATAATATGCCAAGTGTTGACGTTAATGTTGTAGTTTTGTGTATTATTTTTGTTAAGAAAGCAAATGCAAAGCATTTTGTGTCACCTACTCACCTATATCATTTTTAATGTATATGATAATAAATTTGTGTTGAGTGGTCTATATTTAATAGGAGGAATAAAGAATAATAATGGGCGTGTTCCCATAAAGAGTGTATGTTTAGCTTGAAATCTGTGTTGTAAGACCCGAACCGGATCGGACGGTTTGACCCGGAACCCGCCCACCCGGTTCCAAATCCGGTCCGGTTGACCTTCAAGCCGCTAAAGTGTTAAAACCCGGAAAAAATTGATGACTCGGATCAAACCGGAACGGACCAAGAACTAGGAAACTCGGAAATTAGCAAAAACCCTGACTTTGGCAAGACATGGCACACGTGATTCGATCTCACATTCTCACGACCTTCGGGATGAAATATAGCCTCTCAACCGGTCTACAACTAGAACATGTTAAATTTTGCAACTTTAATATTATTATACTCAGTACAGCGTACCATTTTACTTCACACTTAAGCATTAATCAATTAGTTAACTTTTGTTGACCAAATAATTAGTAAATTAAACCATTAATAGTAACAATAATTATGCAGAGCAACGTTATACTTCCAGTTATGTTCTACTTATGTCATTGATAACCGCTTTCGCGGCGTTGTAGTAAAACGGAGTCTAACCTTTCGGTTTTTCCCCGAGTATCGTGTCTCTCGAGGAATGGCGGAGGAGCTTCTTGATTTCAAGTCCAGTCACAGGTTATCGCAAATTATTGAAAGCTTTCCAAATTAAAACTTTGGATTGATTTTCTAAACTACTTTTTGGAAAAGAAAGTAAATTAAATTGTGCAAATACTAATGATGGCTCAAAAATAGACTAAAGGAAAAAATATAATATTAAACTTAAATGGATTGATGCAAATAAGGGCAATGAATTGAGTAATTAGAAATGGATATATTCTTGGACCTAATAATTAGGGAAATTAAAACTAAAAGTGGACTAATAATTTCTTTCCTCATAGACAAGAATAGAAACTATTTTCATTAATTTATCCTATTTCTAGGTGTCATTAATGTGTTCAAAATGGTTGGCTTGTATTAAATTCTAACCTCATAGACAAGGTAGAAATAATTCTCCAATATTTTAATTAATAAAAATAGCCAAATTCATTAACTAGTTAAACTCATTATTTAAGCAATTGAATTTATCTCTCATAGACAAGATGTAAATCCCTTTCATTAAATTATCCTATTTCTAGGCCTTATTAATGTGCTCGAATATGGTTGGCTTAAATTATTTTCTAATCTCATAGACAAGTTAGAGATAATTTTCCAAGAATTTAATTAATATGGCTAACAATTATTAATTACTATTTCATCATTTCAAACAACTAGTCCCCATTATTAATTTTAATCCCTAATTTTTTGGTCAACAAGTCAATCCATATTCCTTTAGTCAATTCATGCCCAAAACAAATTTAGCTAATAAAGATCATTTTAACAACTAACAATATAATGAATATATTCAACATTAACAAGGAATTAAACATGGATGATAGCAAAACTTATATTCTGGAACAATAAACTTGTAGAAACTGAAGTATAACTTTCTGGAATTTTTCACGAATTTTTGAACCTAAAATCCAATTTTAACAACTAATTGATAATTTTCCCAAATTTAACTAGAAAATGCAAAAAGCAACTAAAATTATTTTAAATTCGTTCTAAATTTTATATTGACTACTGGGAGTGATATTACTGTGAATTAAACTAGAATTAGGACAGAAACTAATTTTTTTTTCCTTTTTGAGTATTTAATTTAATTTATGCAATAATAACAACTAAATGCCGGAATTAATTAAAATTTACTTCTACTTCGTAAAAATTAACTTTGTTTTGATAAATAACTACCTTGAGGCTAGTAAACAACTATATAATTAATTGGAATGGATTTAATGTCAACAACTATTTTATTCAAATTTAAGAAGAAAATGCGAAATAGTGGAATAATTTTCTGAAAATTTTAGAAGCACAGATAGAAACAACTAAGTACAGATTCAGATTCTACTCATTGAAAAGATGAAAATACATATAAAGAACTCACAATTTGGAGCTAAAATGAGAAAGATATGAAAGATTGAAGTTGAAGGTGCAACAATGGTGGAAATCCGAGCTTTGAGGAGGAAGAAGACGCCCTTTTTGATCTGATTTGGGCTTGAAATTGGTGTGTTTGAGTTGAGGAAAAAGCCTGGATTTTATAGCCGAAAAATTCCCGTAGGCGCCCGGGCAGGCGGCCGCCTTCCGGCAGCCTCTGGCCGCCTGCCGTCCTGTCGCCGGCAGACCGTCGGTGGCGGTCCCGTCAGCCGTAGGCGGCCACAGAGGGCGGCCGCCTTCTGTCAAAAATGGCCGCCTGCCATCTTTTCGTTGGCAGATCGGATCCCGACGGATCCCGGCGGACCCCGGCCGCCGCAGGCGGTCCAGCAGGCGGCCGCCTTCCGTCCTGTCTGGCCGCCTGCCGTCTTGTCTGGCCGATCGGTGGTTGGTTTCGTCCTCTTGTGCCGCAGGCGGCCACCGTAGGCGGCCGCCTTCTGTCCAGTGTCGGCAGCCTTCAGTCTTTTCCTGGTCCCGAGTCAAAGCGAGGTTGACTTCTGAATTTTCCCGTAGGCGGCCGCGAAGGCCTCCATTTTGGGCGCCTATTTGGGCGCCTTCGGCCACTTTTGTCTGGCAGATGCGGCTTTTCTTGCTCTTCAACTTTGTCTTCTGAATCACCTTGATAAAATGCTTGCTTCTTCCGGTATAAATGCATTTGTCACTCAAATTGACTCATTTGTGCTCAATTGACCCGAAATCCCGCTAAACATATTATGGATGTGATTTTTACCTGATTTCATGAAACTTGAACCAAAATATATAAAATGTGTCTTTTCTTTCTATTTTCATTCAAAAATCGCTTAAATTTGATAAGAAAAATAAGTACAAAAATGGACTTATCAATCTCCTCACACTTAAGCGTTGCTTGTCCTCAAGCGACGAATTAGTTGTAAACACACTCAAAAGGTAAGCCTAACTGTATTACAATCTAATTGCTATTTTAAAGAAGTAGAAACAAAAACCTCATCTTTTATTCTCAATTTTTAAACATTTTAGAAAAATCACCCAAAATACAAGAGTTTAAAATTAGTATTACTTAAGAAAAACTATTTATTATGTTAAACCACCAATCAATTCCTTATCACAAGGTTTTCATTATTTTAATTTGGACATTCATCTTGTTCACCATTTTTTTTTTTGTTTTTTTTTGCTCTTTTTCACTCTTGTTGGCGGTGTTATCCCATGGTAAATGCATATTTCATTCTCACAGACTGTGATTAACGAATGAAATAGAGCCCCTTTTCGGAGATGGAATTGTCCTATAACAATGAGTTTTGAAGAGGTTTATTAGTAGTAACATGTTTTTTTTTTTAATGAATAAAATGAATGTCCAATTAAAACAAATTCGGACCTTTACATTCGCAACCAAAAACCCATAACAATTTTAAGTTTTCAAAAATAATAATAAAAGTAAATTCTTATAATAAGGGTGATTATCTAAAGTATTTTATGATTTGATAACAAATTGAGAAATTAATGTTTCATATCAAAAATAGTAAAAAGATTGTTCTAAAACAAGGTTTTGACTTTTGAGTGTAAAACGCAACCTCCTCACACTTGAGCTGGACCTCGCCCTCGAGGTCTTCTTTTGAGGCACAAAATTGGGAAATAAAGGCACTTTTTTTTTTTTTTGGTTCTTTCCTCACACTTGAGTTTTGAAAAGATTTTGTGAAGAGGAATAATGAAACAGGAATAAAAATCATTACATCATTCATAGTCAGTTTGTAAGAGCAATTAAGTCAAAAGAGCGGCACAATGTCCAACCTGAATAAACAAACAAACACAATAAAATGTTAAGGAAGAAAACTAAGCATCACTCGTGTCCTCCCGTAAGGCCTAAGCCAAACTCTTATTTCATCAACATTGAAGCACACCCTGCAAACACACAAAACAAACAAACAATGTTATGAAAAACATGGGTTGCCTCCCAAGAAGCGCTTCTTTAACGTCACTAGCTTGACGTTTGAGAGAGAACTCTCAGCTATGCATGTCAATTGTGGGGCACTCATCATTAGTGCTTCCACCTTATCCTCCAGGTATGCCGTCAGATGGCGTAGACCCTCAAACTCTCGTGGCCACCAAAATGTGATATAATCTTCAAAGAACACATCGTTCGAACAAGAAATTAGCACATATCCTGCATCACTCTCATTAGTATAATCAACAAGTATTTCAGGATCAGGGGCCTCAGGTGCCTGAAATCGCTCAAGTGGGACCACCATGGTAAGAACATTACGAGTAGGCTCCTCCTTTTGGGTTTCTTCTTCTTCAACTATGGCCTCGACATTTACAACACAAAATTCAAACTCCGTGTCACTCTCTAAAAATCCATCCCAACTTCGCTCACTACTCCCACAAATATCATCTAGGCAAACAAGTCCTTGCCTAGCACAATTATGCTCATCATCATTAAGTAGAGAATCAAAGAAGGCATCATCGGGCATTGTTTCCTCCACATCACAAGTTTCATCAACTATTTCAACAGGCGTTTGGGTTTGTGTAGGATCAAAATCATCATCAAGGCTATCCTTCAGGGACTTTTTAAATGAGAGGTCATCCATAGATGGTAGGGTAGGTTCCTCATCACAAAGTATCTCATCATCTATGATTTCTTCATCAACCTCATTGGGCACTTTCATATGGGGCTCTTGAGAACTAAGTTCTACGAGGATAGGCTCTCTCTCAGTAGCAATGAGAGGCTCGAAAGAAATAGGGGTGAGAAGAGTTTCAACCATCTCGCCCATGGTTACCGCAACCTCCTCCTTAGATTTAGCACCCTCCTCGTATGTCTCCTGTTGAACCTTGTGGTCATTGTCATAAATGATTTTTTCAAACAATTCCTTGATACTCTCATCATGAGATGCTAGTTCAATCCTTGTCTTTCTTAAGTCTTCCACAAAATCAAGTAAGGACGATTTTAACTCTTCGAGTTCGTGTTGAGGATAAGGTGAAATTCCAGAGTCACCCTCGTAGGAGTACTCGTTTGTGCTGGTGTAATGATTTTCTAGCCTTTCTTGGTAATTTTCATGATAATTAAAATCATCATGATAATTACCTTGATAGGAGAAATCATCACAGCCTTCAAAGTCTTGCCCTTGGTGGAAATAATTATCTTGAAATTGGTAATCTCCATACCCCAAAGGTGGATTTTCGCACCATTGATTGTTATCCTCATAACCTTGTCCACAGTATCCTTCATTTTGATTATTTTGAAAAGATTGTTGTTCATAGTATGGATAGTGATATGGTGGTTGAGAATTAAAGTGTTCACTTGAGTAATCCATGAGAAAATCTCAAGCAAACACGTGAGAACAAAAAAAAGAAAAAGAAAGTCTCCCTAACTTGAATTCGCCCATGCTAAAATCAAAATCAAGAAATCACCGTGCCATTCCCCGGCAACGGCGCCATTTGATAACCGCTTTCGCGGCGTTGTAGTAAAACGGAGTCTAACCTTTCGGTTTTTCCCCGAGTATCGTGTCTCTCGAGGAATGGCGGAGGAGCTTCTTGATTTCAAGTCCAGTCACAGGTTATCGCAAATTATTGAAAGCTTTCCAAATTAAAACTTTGGATTGATTTTCTAAACTACTTTTTGGAAAAGAAAGTAAATTAAATTGTGCAAATACTAATGATGGCTCAAAAATAGACTAAAGGAAAAAATATAATATTAAACTTAAATGGATTGATGCAAATAAGGGCAATGAATTGAGTAATTAGAAATGGATATATTCTTGGACCTAATAATTAGGGAAATTAAAACTAAAAGTGGACTAATAATTTCTTTCCTCATAGACAAGAATAGAAACTATTTTCATTAATTTATCCTATTTCTAGGTGTCATTAATGTGTTCAAAATGGTTGGCTTGTATTAAATTCTAACCTCATAGACAAGGTAGAAATAATTCTCCAATATTTTAATTAATAAAAATAGCCAAATTCATTAACTAGTTAAACTCATTATTTAAGCAATTGAATTTATCTCTCATAGACAAGATGTAAATCCCTTTCATTAAATTATCCTATTTCTAGGCCTTATTAATGTGCTCGAATATGGTTGGCTTAAATTATTTTCTAATCTCATAGACAAGTTAGAGATAATTTTCCAAGAATTTAATTAATGAATATGGCTAACAATTATTAATTACTATTTCATCATTTCAAACAACTAGTCCCCATTATTAATTTTAATCCCTAATTTTTTGGTCAACAAGTCAATCCATATTCCTTTAGTCAATTCATGCCCAAAACAAATTTAGCTAATAAAGATCATTTTAACAACTAACAATATAATGAATATATTCAACATTAACAAGGAATTAAACATGGATGATAGCAAAACTTATATTCTGGAACAATAAACTTGTAGAAACTGAAGTATAACTTTCTGGAATTTTTCACGAATTTTTGAACCTAAAATCCAATTTTAACAACTAATTGATAATTTTCCCAAATTTAACTAGAAAATGCAAAAAGCAACTAAAATTATTTTAAATTCGTTCTAAATTTTATATTGACTACTGGGAGTGATATTACTGTGAATTAAACTAGAATTAGGACAGAAACTAATTTTTTTTTCCTTTTTGAGTATTTAATTTAATTTATGCAATAATAACAACTAAATGCCGGAATTAATTAAAATTTACTTCTACTTCGTAAAAATTAACTTTGTTTTGATAAATAACTACCTTGAGGCTAGTAAACAACTGTATAATTAATTGGAATGGATTTAATGTCAACAACTATTTTATTCAAATTTAAGAAGAAAATGCGAAATAGTGGAATAATTTTCTGAAAATTTTAGAAGCACAGATAGAAACAACTAAGTACAGATTCAGATTCTACTCATTGAAAAGATGAAAATACATATAAAGAACTCACAATTTGGAGCTAAAATGAGAAAGATATGAAAGATTGAAGTTGAAGGTGCAACAATGGTGGAAATCCGAGCTTTGAGGAGGAAGAAGACGCCCTTTTTGATCTGATTTGGGCTTGAAATTGGTGTGTTTGAGTTGAGGAAAAAGCCTGGATTTTATAGCCGAAAAATTCCCGTAGGCGCCCGGGCAGGCGGCCGCCTTCCGGCAGCCTCTGGCCGCCTGCCGTCCTGTCGCCGGCAGACCGTCGGTGGCGGTCCCGTCAGCCGTAGGCGGCCACAGAGGGCGGCCGCCTTCTGTCAAAAATGGCCGCCTGCCATCTTTTCGTTGGCAGATCGGATCCCGACGGATCCCGGCGGACCCCGGCCGCCGCAGGCGGTCCAGCAGGCGGCCGCCTTCCGTCCTGTCTGGCCGCCTGCCGTCTTGTCTGGCCGATCGGTGGTTGGTTTCGTCCTCTTGTGCCGCAGGCGGCCACCGTAGGCGGCCGCCTTCTGTCCAGTGTCGGCAGCCTTCAGTCTTTTCCTGGTCCCGAGTCAAAGCGAGGTTGACTTCTGAATTTTCCCGTAGGCGGCCGCGAAGGCCTCCATTTTGGGCGCCTATTTGGGCGCCTTCGGCCACTTTTGTCTGGCAGATGCGGCTTTTCTTGCTCTTCAACTTTGTCTTCTGAATCACCTTGATAAAATGCTTGCTTCTTCCGGTATAAATGCATTTGTCACTCAAATTGACTCATTTGTGCTCAATTGACCCGAAATCCCGCTAAACATATTATGGATGTGATTTTTACCTGATTTCATGAAACTTGAACCAAAATATATAAAATGTGTCTTTTCTTTCTATTTTCATTCAAAAATCGCTTAAATTTGATAAGAAAAATAAGTACAAAAATGGACTTATCAGTCATATTACAATTATATAAGTGAATACATGCATATTTCTATTATATTTTTAAGATTTTATAATTGATGCCATGCTATATTTATTGTCCAATTTTGTTGAAAGACTTAAAATCAACTCTATAATAATGATTTTTTAATTGGATTATATTGTATGAGCAATATTAAATTATTAAGGATTAAGATTTTTCTATTTATGAATTTAACCTTATATATATGTATAAATATATGTGTTGACTGTTGACCGGGTTTTCCCGGCGTTGACCGGGTTGACCCGTGACCCAGTCGCTCGGCCGGGTCACTCACCGGTCCAGTTTTTACAACATAGGTTAAAATGTTACACTTTCTCACAGTGACAAAAACATTCATTTATTTGTCGAATTATCCTATGACTAAGTGCGTGAATGTTGCTAAATTATGAAAATGTGGAATTACAAGCAAGTCTATAGATCTTGTTAAACTTTATGCAAACAATATTTATGTTCGAAAATTATACATCGAAATAGCACAATATATGATATGAATAATATCTTAATTTATTTTTTAAATTATCACATGTGTCAAATAATTTAATAAAATTCTAAAATAGAAGTAAATCAATGTTAAATATGAAAATACAAGCACTATGTTTTTACTTTTAGATATGAGATAAGTATCCCAAACTTGCATATGTAATATATGTACCCCAAATTTATATAAAAGGTTATTTTTGCACCAATATTTTATGTTTTTACAAATATAAATTTATTGGAATAATTACATAATTTAAAATACTCTAATCTTTGTTAGAGTGCAGTTAACATTCTAAAATTTCATTTGTGAAATAAATAATATTACATCCGGTATAATTTAAATCTAATTGCATCCTCATAAATGTTTTGTGTATTTTAAGTTATGTACTTAATACCATAGAATTACAATTGTGAAAAATATATATGATCATAGTACTAATATAAATTTTTATACTCCCTCCGGTTTTTAATAAACTTCACACTTTCCTTTTTGGGACGGTCTAAAATAAACTTCACACTTCCTTATTTCCTTTTTTGGCAAAGAAATCTACATCAAAACAGCGCCAAACAGTGTCTCTACTGTGCCGAACAGTGTCAAACAGTGCCTCAACAGTGTACTCTATAGTAAAGTCAAATTTCTTTCCTTATTTTGTGTGAAGTCAAAGTGTGAAGATTAAATAAAACCGGAGGGAGTATATATATATATATATATATATATATATATATATATATATATATATATATATATATATATCACACTCATCCAAATCGGAACATCTACGGTGCTGATTAATTGTTAGACGGTGGCATAATTGAGATTAAGCCAATGTTCGGAGTATACTAACGGAGATATTTCACGTTAACGTCCACTTAAAGGGCGGTTATATAAATGCTTACTCCGTATTAAATTACTAGTAATAACATTCCACTTTCCTCTTTCAAAGGCGGTTATATCAAATCTAATTAACAACCAACCATTCACGTGAAACAACTAATCACCTAGACCAATTATTATATAGAGTGGTTGAATTTGCTTTATTTTAATATTTTAGTATGATAATTTTCCATAAAAAGCCAGATACATATTATTGATCATTTTAGAATGATTACTTTTAATTGTATAATTTGTTATCGTAATAGTTTAGTTGAAATATGCAATTTTTACTCCAAAGTGTGCAGGTATATTATTCTAGTTGTGCATTATATTGCAAAATTATAAACTTTTATCATTAACTATATTATTGTGCATTATACATAATTAAAAGCAAACATGCACTTTTAAAATTATTTTTGTGTACTTTGATCCTTCATTTCTGCACATTTATTACTAATCGGACTATTATATATGTACCTTATGTGATCTTGTATAAGTCATAATATGATGTTATTAAGAGGGTAGTCATAATATATTTTCTACTTCAGATACGATGAAAATGAATGTGCACCGTTATTATCTCTCAGTGCAAATGAAAATGGTCCAAAACGATGCATGTTATGCTTTATGGTGATGCACATTTATGAGTAAAATAGTGCACAGTTCGAATTTTCCAATTTATGGTTAAAATAATGCACGGTTCAAATGCACATTTTCTAATTTTTGGTAGTGCACATTTTTGTTTCACCTAATGCACAATACTCAAATCCAATGTTCCGAATCATTCTCGTTTTCATCTTAGATCGTGTAATCATTTGATCCTAATACTAAGGGCTGAATCCTATGAGAAAAGTTTTTCCCGTGAGAAAGAGAATGATCCAAAAGATGCACAATATAGTTCACAGAGGTGCACATTATGATTAAAACAATGCAAAGTTAAAATATGCACATTTGTGATAAAATAAATGCACGTTTTCATTAGTGGCTTGAGATTTTGCATATTTTTGTTTCACGTCATGCACAATTGTTAGCGATCAAATTCATTTTCATTCAATTTCTTTTTTAGATTGCTATCTTATTTTATTCAAATTGTATTATTATATACCATTTACCAAAAAAATGTTTACTATAATTCTTTAGATCTCTATATAATAATATATACTACGCATAATTTAGTGTTTTAAATGTTGTTAATATCTATATTTACCAAAACAAATGTAGTTAGTTTCTATTGTGATAAATGTTAAACTACAATGTGCA